>JAEMGE010000029.1:5875000-7131941 GCA_033884665.1 Argynnis bischoffii washingtonia
GTTTTACACTCTTTATAGCTCTATTCGTAGCTCATTTCCTGTTTCGTTTATTCTTTTATTTTCCCCTTCTACATGGTTTTAGGGACTCATTTATGTGGTTCTCAATTGGAATTGTGGTCCCTAATATGTTGTTTAAGAATTGGTATCATTATTTATGGTGTTTGCATAAGTTTTAATTGATATTGTGAAAGTTATCATAATTATTATTATTTAATTAGATTTCGTATAAGTTTATTGTACAATTATGTCATACTATTATAATAAAAGGCAGTGGTAGCCCAATGGTAACGCGCTCGCTTGGGAAACCGAGTAAAGCGGGTTCAAATCCCGGGCCTCGCACCTCTGATATTTTCATGTGCAAATCATTTCTAATATAATTACCACTTGCCTTACGGTGAAGGAAAATATCATAAGGAAACCTGCATGTCTGAGAGAACCTAGCAAGTTTTTGAAAGACATGTAAAGTCTGCCACCCCGTACTTGGCCAGCGTGGTGGACTATAGCCTGATTACCCTCGTATTGAAAGGAGAAAGCAGTGGGACGTTAAAAAGAGCTGAATACACCTTTGCTAACTAATTTTATAATCTGTTAATTTCTGAATTTTACATATCAGTGCAATAAAGCAAACTATATAATAAATGCTTAAATGTTTGTATGTGTATGTATGTTTGTTACTCTTCAACATTGAAACCACTGGACGGATAAGGATGAGTTCACAGATTGAATAGGACCTATCAGTAGACGTAAGCTATTGTTAATAATAAAATTTGCCACAAGGTAGCGCTGATTGTTTCTTTATTTACACGCATTAATTTCATTGCACAGTTCAAAAAATAATAATATTAATACAAAAAGGAAAAAGGTGTGATTCCATTTAAAGAAATAGAAACACCTTGCTACTAGTTTTATAATATACAATTTATGTATTTAATATACAATTCAATTCGTTATTTAATGGCATCAATGCGTTTCGGTTGTTAGCTATTTCATGTACTGTCATTTACTTAAACTAATATAAATACAGTAACACCCTAAAGTCGTGTTTCTATTAGCCAAATTATTACTTCGTGGCAGAATCAGAATTAAAACCTTACTTCAACTACATATATAGTACTAGTGGCTAACCCTCGCTTCGCTCAGGTTCGCCTCTAGACAAAAAAAATAGATCTATCCCACGGGAACCATTTTTCTGGGATAAAAAGTAGCCTATTTGTTATTTTGATGTATGAACTATAAATTATTGTAAAGTTTCATTAAAACCCAATCAGTATTTTTTGTGTATTAAGCTATATAAGTTACTATAGTTTCTTGACTATCCCATGGGAACTCTTTAGTTTTCCGGGATGAAAAGTATCTAAGATATTGATCAGGGATATAAGGTACCACAGTCCAAATTTTATTTAGATCGGTCCATCAGTTTCGGAGATTAGCCCGTACAAACAGACAAACAGACAGATAAACAAAAAAATGGAAAAAAATCAGGATTTGTTCTATTTCTCTTCTTACCTCCCCCTGATTTGATTTTAGCATTTTTTTTCTATGTACAGACATTCGACCTCTATAGTTTTATTATATGTATAGATTATATTATGATCTGTGCCTAAACTTAGCCAAAAATTAACCTTATAATTATCTCCTTTTTGATGGTTTACACGCACAAACAATTTTTGATAAAATTAATGTAAAATTACGCTTATACAATAAAACATACGGTAAGGCACTGAATATTCCACTGTCAGAGTTTCGCTCCTAATTAAGTGGCTTTCCCTAATTAAAGTGCCATCCGACAGAACCTATTTATGTATTTAATAATGAGCAATTTCTGTTGGTTATCTTAAGCTTGTCTAAGTATTACCATTTTATCCCTAGGTCGTCTAATTTTTAGTACATAATATTTTTTATTTATTTATTTATATAGACTTTCTTGCATATGCAAGGGAAATACATAAAATGAAAGAAAAAGAAAGATAACAAAAGGCATGCAAAGGCGCTCTTATTGCTATGAGCAATTTCTTACATACAACCTATTATTAAACGCGAATATTTAAGGAAATATATGTATTTTTGTATGCTTTAACGAATAAACTCAAAAACTACTGACCGATTTAGATGAAATTTGGTTAGGAGATAGTTTGAGACCCAGAGAAGGATATTTTTTAATCCGGAAATCATCCCTTGAGGATGTGAAAATGGGGATAAAAGTTTGTATGGGGAATCAACTGTTATAGGGGAGTCGCTAGTTTTAAATAAAACTATCTTTTCGGATTTTTTTGAGGATTTATCGAATTTATTCGTCGAGAACCAGAAATTAAAATAAATCCGCGAAAAAATCCGAAAAGATAGCTTTATTTAAAATACATAATAATTTATAAATACCTTTCTTCTAGGTCGTCCACCAGCTCGCGTGTCTTGGTGGAAGTCTCACGCCTTGCTTGCTAACTCTGAAGCGCGAGCAGCTGTTTCCTTTACATTGCAACGCGCGGACCTAGGAGTTGATGTTACATGCCAGGTTAGTTTAACTTTTTATAAGGTTATACATGTTATATATAACTGTACAAGGGTATAATAGATTGCATAAGGTTTATATTAATTGATCATCTTGGAATGCCAATTGAAAAGTGGCCTAAGTCAAAATTTGAAATGGTTTTAAAATAAAATTGTACTACAACATTCATCTATAAGGAATTTATAGTTTTTTTTTCTAACAATAAAACTTTTTAAACGATTTTCCATTTTCATTTTGAATTTATTATAAAATGATTATTATTATTTTTATGAGAATGTTAGTCTATACTGTAATAATATTATACAGAGGAAAGATTTGTTTGTTTGTTTGTTTGCATCGAATAGGCTCCGAAACTACTGAACCGATTAAGATGAAATTTGATAGAAGATAGTTTGAGACCCTGAGAAGGATATAGGATAGCTTTTATCCCGGAAATCATCCTTTAAGGGGGTGAAAATGTGGATGAAAGTTTGAATGGGGAAGCAAGCTAGGGACGAACCCGAGCGAAGCGAGGGTGAGTCGCTAGTCATAAATAACCTGACTTATATCCGGTGCTGTGCTGATATGTAATTTTATATTTATTTTATCGTGTACTGAATATAATACAAATAAAACATTATTCAAATATTTACCATTTAACACACATATTTGCTTGAATATTTCTTGACACTCTCTTGTAAATTTTATTTTCGGGTATCATCGCTATGAAATATTACATTTAACATATTTTCATGATTAAATATCTCGAGACTTCAAATAACAGTAAACATTTGCAATACAGCTTTATTATAAAGTTGTACATACAGTTGTATTTTACAGTAACAAAAATGTTTGTTAAAATAATCTCTAGTCTTGTTTTATACAATTATGAGTAAAAAGTTATATATTTAACCTACTGCAAATTATTTTTTGCTTCATCAAATGAATTTTATTTAAAGGATTCTGTAACTAAGTAGAGTTTCAGCCGTTAGGTGAAAACTAACAATATATAAAATTATGATTTAATAAAATTATAATGACACTTTATAACATATTCAGAGTGGGAATGTGTATAAAATTCAAGGACAAACACACAATTTGGAATAGATAACTACATAATATTTCTTTTATCATCAATTTTGTACTACTTACACAGGGTAAGGGGTCGCATAAAAGTTGCTAAGATTTTTTAGTTTGGTTCATAAGTTATTTTTTTTAAAACATCCCTTACGTTTTACTTCCTAAAACGTTATTTACGTACGTGTTTAGTGGTTAACATCAAGTAGTAGTTACAGACCCACATACACATGTTTAACTTCTTCGTTTATAATTTGATTCGATATAAATAACACGGAATCGAACTGGCGTCTAAACGTGTAAAACACGTAGATGATAAAATCTGCAACATCACAGATACTGAAAAATAAACAATCAACAGAAACTGACAAAACCACCAGTTTCCTCTTAAAAATTATTCTTTTCAGCTTAATTTCTTTTGAGACAGTCCTTCAAAACTTTTGTTTTGTTACAGGCGGTGACGGATCCCTCGATAGCGCCGCTCTCTGAGACCTTGACGATAGACGTCAATCGTGAGTAGCTTCAATATTGAAATTTTAAAGTGTATATTTCTTTATTTGTTAAATATTTTGTTTAGACTAAGATTGTTGTGGTTTTCTTAAGTTCTAGGTCATGGGTTCAAATCCGCTATATATGTAACATGCCCTAATATGAGTTAATTTGATTGTTAGTGTTAGAGTCATTTTTAAGATTGACTTATGAGTTTATGTTAACTATAGTATGTTTTATATTCAACATGATTACCACTTGTCTTACGGTGAAGGAAAATATCGTGAGAAAACCTGCATGTTTGAGAGAACCTAGCAAGTTTTCGAAAGACATGTGAAGTCCGCTAACCCGCACTTTGTTAGCGTGGCGGATTATGGTCTGTTCCCCTTCGTATTGAAGATAGGCCCGTGCTCAGAAGTGGGACGTTACAAAAAGAACTGAATACATGAAAGATTTATGTATCAAAAAAGAAAAAAATAAATGTTATAAACATTATGACTGATGAAATTATATTTTAAATTGACCTAAGAGTAAGCGGCGTAAGCTTAATTTCGTTACTGTAAACATTCTAAAGGCCTTTTATTTATTACTTCATTGAAGAAAAATATTTTATGCTAAACAAAGCTTTTATATGTAATTACTAGCGACTTACTCTCGCTTCACTCAAGTGCGTCCCTAGGTACGATTTTGTTCATAATTTCATAGCTTTTAATTGTTTTGCGCGGAACCCTAATTTTTTCTCTAATATAAAAGCTTACATTACTTCTTATAACATCAGCTATCTGCCAGTGAAAGTTCCGCCAAAATTGATTCAGCCCTATCGAATATTATCTAGAACAAACAGACAGACAAAAATTTAATTTTTTTTTATCTTATAAGTAGGGACTATATTTTCATATGCATTTAGTAAGAATCTGTTATTTTGATATTACAAACAGACACTTAAATTTTATTTATTTGTATAGATTTAAATAAAAAGGAACAACGAAGCCACAGATACGTCATTTTATATTTATTTCTTTTAACTAAAAGGCGTATTCAATGTAAAAAAGTGGTAACTCGAGGTAGGCCCAAACTTTTTTCTTTTTATCGATACATGAATATCGTCAATAAACTGGATACAAACTTATGTTTCCTGTAGAACCTTACTTCTTAAGAAGAGCCGCAGAGTTAAATACATTCATAAATCTAAAGGACCCGCATAATAATATCGAACCGTTTTATTTCAAAGAGATTTTTATCAAGAGAGCTTTTTAATTGACAGCTAGATATATATGTGCAAAATACACTTTTCTGACTTATATTTAGTACTTTTAACCTATAATTTTAATATTGTATATTTTTTTAATACTAAATAAATGTAAATATGTTGGCACATTTACACACAACACCGTCGTGTTCCGTGGTAAGCTACATTGCTTGTATTATGGATACTAGATAGTTGATACACTACACATATAAACCCTTAAATACATACATATTATAAATATAAACACCCATGACAGGAATACAAACATTCGTGCTCATCACACAAATGAATGCCCCCAGTGGGACTCGAACACGCGACCGCTAGCATAGCAAGTAGGGTCACTACAAACTGAGCCAAACGTGTCGTCGAATTCACATTCACAACCATTGGCAAAACGCTTAAAAATGATATTCTCGTACAATTTTTAGTTTATTTAATAGCGAAAATGATGGCAGAGCGACATCTTATCAAAGCTGTATTTGGAGTTTTTTTCTTTCTAAATTTTCTAACAATTTTATTGTCCTAATAAAATAAGTTTAACTTAATTTTTATGAACATTTTTGAAGATAAAGTAAATAAAAGTAACTAGTTGGTAGGTAATATACATTTCTATACAGTCATGCTTGTAGTAAAGTAGAGACATATACAGAGATAGAGAGAGAAAGAGAAAGGGAGAGAGGGTGTCAGAGAGAGTAGAGAAACTGAATCTTATAAGTAAATGTGAAACTACAAGTAAAAGCTAATGATTAACAAAATTAAGGCCTCATCAATTTACCCATTCGACATGTTATAACGCCTTATAAATTACGGGTCGTTCATAACGAGATTTTGATCTAAAATCTAATCGTCCTAATTGGCAGTTTAAAATAGTTTTATGCGAAGTTTCTTTTCCTAGTAAAAGGGTCGTTAGTCAGTTACAAGAAGTAGTTAGAAAGGTATAAATAATATACGCGACTCCGCTCGCGTTGTAGATAACTAAGTTGATAATAAGAAACCTATGTATGAGTATAATAAAATAATCTAAGGGACTTAGAGAAGATGTCATTCTACAATCTTTGAATAATATGTAGAACTAAAAAAATACGAAGACACGTTAAGCTTAGTTTGTAGTGACCCTACTTGCTGTGCCAGCGGTCGCGGGTTACAGTCCCGCTGGGGCATTAATTTATGTTAATATTTATAATACGTATGTATTTAAAGTTACATTTGTGTTGTATGTCAACTATCTGGTATCCATAACACAAGCCTCGTAGCTAACCATGGAACTAGATGGTGCTGTGTTAAATTTCCGACATATTTATTTATTTATATGGGATTAGTATATTATAACTCTGAAAACAATATATACTATAACATAACAATGAAATTTGTAAAATGAAAAATAAAACTCATAGATTGTAAAGTGTATATTGTCGAAGTTTCCTTCTATTCCAAATTTCACTCAATTAAGTCATTACAGCGTGAAAGAGCAACAAACATACACACACTCATTCAAAAACTTTTGCATTTAAAATATTAGTATAGTATTTGAAGCAATAAATCTCGTCGGGTTATTTGAAAACCGACCTTCCAAATAGATTTTAATCTTAGAACGTCCTAATTGACAGTTTGGTTTAGTTTAAAATGAAGCTTAGCCCTTTTCCTAGTAAATGTGAAATATGGTTTGTGATGTTCCATGAATTTACGAAAGGTTCAGATTTTTAGCAATACCATTGAAAAGCGCACTGTTTTTACTTTGAATTTATCAACTATAAGGTATTTCCGCTAAGCATTTCACACAACAAATAAGTACAAATATTATCAAACTAGCCACTAAAGGGTTGTCCCTATGTACGTTTTAACGGTTTATTATTTTTTTTTTTTTTTTATTTCTTGTTTGCGGCTATGGTGTCACTGCGACCATTTCTGGTCTATTGTGATCGCCACATTTTTCATTAGAGTGAACCATTGAACCCTGCAGAATTTAAAAACTGCAGGATTTTCTTTGGTTTGCACTCTTTTATTTCATCTAGGCCTATATACTGTTTTCCTAGATGAATGCTACGCTTGTACATGAGCGGTCCGCATTCCCATAGAAGATGAAGTGGCGTTTCATCTGCCTCCATGCATATTCTACAGGTTCGCGTTTCGCTCAGTCCCATATTGAACATGTGCTTGTTTAAGCAGCAGTGTCCAGTAAAAGTCCTTACCAGTAATCGTAAGGTTTTTCTGTTTAGCGCTATCATAAGGTTGTTAAACCTTTTGTCATAGGCTTTAATCAGTGTCTTGGAGTGAATCATTCCAATTGACTCATTCCAGTCCTTTTTTGCAGTTTTGAGACATGCTAACATTAGGGTTCTTTGAGCTAAGCTCTTGGGTATTCCGCAGAAAGGCTCAGGTCCCTGCTGCGAGCCAAGAGCTCCCTCTCTAGCAAGCTTATCGGCACATTCGTTGCCAACTATCCCTGCATGACCCGGAACCCATCTTAGAACTACTTTATTTCTTTTTGCTAAGAAGTTTAATCGGTCCATGCACTGTTCTACTAGCTTCGATGAGACTATGTTTGAGTCTAGTGCTAGTAGTGCGGCTTGGCTGTCCGAATTTATATAAATAGTTTGATTTGTGTAGTGCTTACATAGATTGGCTTCTACACATTCTAGGATGGCATAGACTTCTGCTTGGAAGATGGAGGCGAATTGTCCGAGATGTACGCTTTTGCTGAACCTCGGTCGCTCTCCATGTATCCCGCAGCCAGTCTTTGCTCCTATTTTGGAACCGTCTGTGTACCAGACTAGAGATCCGTTTTTATAGGATATCTGGCTATTGGTCCAGTCCTCCCTTGACGGAAATTCAATTTTGTAATATTTATCAAATAAGTGCCGCGTTTGCATGGCATCAGATGTCATACCAAGTAGCGGCATCTCTTGTAGAGAGTCCTGTAATGTCCTCATTTTCCGTGAGAGCCATTGAGTTCTGCCTTGGATTTTAGCTCTGTACATACTGGCTTGTGCCTCCTTCTGTATAAATAGGTGTAGAGGTGGCAACCCGAGTAGTGCATTTAGTGCTTGACCAGGGCACGTAGACATGGCTCCTGTTGTCATTAGACAGGCTGTTCTTTGTAGGCTGTCTAATTTTTTGATTACTGTTGTCTGTTTAGTCTTATTAGACCAGGCTACCGATGCGTAGGTGATAATTGGCCTCACAATGGCAGTATATGTCCAAAGGGTGGTTTTGGGGCTTAAACCCCAGTTACCGCCCAGCATGCGGCCACTCGCTCCTAATGCCATCTTAGCCTTACTTACAACTGTAGCTAGGTGAGGGTTCCACGTCAGTTTTTGGTCTAGTGTTAGTCCCAAATATTTGACTTGTGTGGAAAATGTGATCTGTTTGCCATTAAGCTTTGGCATGACTAGTTTGTCTAGCCGTCGCTTATTTGTAAAGGGCACAATAACCGTTTTGTCTGCGTTTACTGATAGGTCACTTCTAACGCACCAGTCGCTGACAGTATTTAGTCCCTTTTGTAGTATACTGGAGAGTGAAGATTGGCAAAAACCCCTCACTATGATTACCAAGTCATCTGCATAGCCTTGCGCATCAATGTGGAGTTCTGCCAGTTTGTAAAGCAGTTCATCCACGGCGAGGGTCCACAGTAATGGGGATAAGACACCCCCTTGCGGACATCCTCTTGCTGTGGATATGTATATGGTTGTGTCGTGAAGGTCTAGTTTGGCTCTTCTACTAGTGAGCATTGATTTTACCCATCTTACCGTTGTTGGGTCGACATTTTTGGTTGTCAGCCCATTTATCAACAGCGAAGTAGAAGAGTTATCAAAAGCACCTTCGATATCTAGAAATGCACAGAGTGCTATTTCCTTGTCTTCTAACGCCTTTTCTACTTTGTCTATAAGACTTGTAAGAGCAGTTTCAGTTGATTTACCCTTACGATATGCGTGTTGGTTGAAATGAATAGGATTATTGATCAAGGCTACATCTCTTATATACCTATCTAATACCTTCTCCATTGCTTTAAGTAAGAATGAAGAGAGGCTTATTGGTCTAAAAGACTTTGGCTGGCTATAGTCTTTTTTACCAGTTTTAGGTATAAATATGACCCTGACAATAGTCCATTTTTCTGGTACGTATCCCCAGGCGAAGCTCGCTCTGAAGATTTTGATCAGGTGGGGAAGGAGGATGTCCGCCCCTTGCTGAAGCAAGATTGGCGTTATCCCATCTTCCCCTCTCGCCTTATATGGCTTAAAAGAGTCTACGGCCCACTGAACAAGGTTAGGTTTTATGATTTTGGCAGCCTTGCACCAGTCCTCACTACGAGGTCTATGATGTCCTTCCTGCTGGCTGCCAATGTGCCCCAAGAGGCACCCAGGGAAGTGAGCCGTGGCCAGCAGCTCTAAGGTCTCCTTCTCTGTGGTTGTGAAGGAGCCATCTCCTTTCTTGAGTAGTCCCATTGGATTGTGCTTGGCTTTAGAAAGAAGTTTGTGGAGTCTTGCTACTTGTGGAAGGCTTTTGATTTCCTCACAGAGCTTCCTCCACGATTCTCTTTTAGCCCTCCTAATCTCTTTGTTGTAGTCAGTTAGAGCTTTTCTATAGATCTCCCAGATGTGAGTCTTTTTAGCTCTGTTGAATAATTTCCTTGTTTTGTCTCTAAGCTTTTTCAACCTTGAGTTCCACCAAGGAGCTTTCCTAATTGAGGTCTTTGTTTTGAGAGGACAGCTCTCTTCAAAGGCTGAAATGATGCCTTTTGTGAGGCTTTCCACTGCAAGGTCTAGACTCTCAATGGTTCTTACTGTTTTAGGAAGGGTAGCCAAGTTCATCTTTAACCGGTCTTTGAATTCATTCCAGTTGGTTGCTCTTGGGTCCCTATAAGTTGTGGTATAAGCTTCTAGCGTGGCCTTAACCTCAAAAATTAGATGTCGATGGTCCGACATTGCGTTCTCATTGCTGACATGCCAGTTCATTATGTGTCTGGCAAGGTTATGTGTAGAGATCGTAATATCTAAAACTTCCTTCCTAACCCTAGTAACGAAAGTTGGTTCGCAACCTGAGTTTAACGTTATAAGGTTATTGGCTATTAGAAAATCAAAAAGTAGCTCACCTCTTTTGTTTATGTTACTACTTCCCCACGAAGGGTGATGCGCATTTGCATCACATCCTATCAGAAGCTCTGCGTTGTGTTGTGCGGCATACTCTACCACTCTCGCTAGGTCTTCAGTTGGATCGTCTCTCTCTCCAGGCAGATAGGCAGAGCAGATTATTACTCTTGCACCATCCCACCCTTTGAGTTTGACAAAGGCTGCTGCTAAGTCGTCGTTGCAAACTTCTGAAATTGGCAAGAAATCAACACATTTATTAAATAGGATACAAGCTCTGGGTCTTTTACCAGTGTTATTACTTAGGACATTACCGGCATTGTTGAGTCCCCGAACTTGAGTATTTGCTACCCAAGGTTCTTGAATTAGGGCAAGGCTTGCCTTGTCCTCAGCAAAGCATTGCTCCATTACCGCAGTGGCTGCTGCGGCATGGTGGAGGTTTGCTTGCAGGACCCTCACCACCCCCCCCTGAGTAGCACCTAGGCGTTTCCCCCCTGCTTTGTCCGTACAAGCTTCGGACGCGGTCGCCCCCTGCTCGTACGCCAAGCATCTACTTTCCCACCTCTGAGAGCTGTGCCTGCTAGGCCTCCCCTTTGCCTGTGTGAAGGTCCCTGTGGCCCTTTGATGGCACTAGCTCTCGGGATTATGGTACCTGTGCCCTGGCCAGGAGGCACCTGGGTTCCTCTTGACGTAGAGGGCTGTGGCTCTATGTTGTTATCCTCACCGCTCCGAGATTGGGAGTTGGGCACTGTCCCGGCTGCGATATGTCGCGAGCCAGGACTCACCCTGTCTTGCCTCTCGGAGCCCCTGGATGAGGGTGCCTGTGTCAGTTGGGTCGGTTCAGCAGGTTCTGAGCTTGAGTGGCCAACCATGGGGTCGTTCTTGATTTTAAAAAGTAATTTCTTAAATCCAAGAACAACCTCCATATTCATAGCCCGGATAGCGGCGACAGAAGGGTCGTCCAGGAAGAAAGACACAACGTGTCCATTTCCCTCGGCCCTGCTGTGCGCCACCCTCCATAGCTCTGTGTTGAGCCCTCTGTTCTGTATCCCCAACAGCTGGGTGGCTTCGTCAAGCGACTCCGCCTCAGAGCTGGGGATGAATAGGGTCCCTACTGCAGGCTTCGGTAGTTCACTCTCAGGGATAATTGAGAGCGCCGCCTCTTCCCAGGGTTTTAAAGTGGGGACCTTTTCGGACAGCCATTGAAGACTGGCCTGATCCTCACAGGTGATCACAATGTATCCCGGCCTGTGGGTAAAGCCGGAGAATCTTGGACCTTCACCCTTGTCTGCGATTTTAAGCATCGCAAGAGTTAGGGATCGGTGCACCAGCTTCATTTGTTCTCCGCTCATGGGCACTTGATTTTTAATTCCCACGCGCGATTGCTCCACAATTCTGCTGAAGCTGGGTTGTGCTACCGTTCCCTCTGCCCGGGGAGCCTTTTTGATTTGCATCCCCGGCGATTCTTCCTCCGATCTGGGCCTTTTCTTGGCCTTCGGGTCAGGAGGAATGATGGTGATCGGAATGTCCTTCCAAGGCCTAACGGCTAAGGCGCGGGCCTCATCGACCTTCACATTAGCCGCCAGGAGCCTCCGGAGTCTCTTCCGAGCAGCACCGTTCAATCTAATCCGACGGTTCGAGGACTCTTCCGTCCCAAGGTTGGAGTCACTAGAGCCTCCTTCCCTGGTCGGATTGTTCCCTTCAGCCTTCGGGTTAGATTCCTTTGATGGAGAGGCTAGTAGAACCTCTTCCATCAAGGTTATGGTTTCTCCCAAAAGAGGAGAAAGAGGATCTCCTGTTGGAGATAAAGGTTTGGGTGTTTGTTTTTCTGTTGATTTTTCCTCCATATGCGTCCCACGAGTAGCTAGGGAAATAAAAATACCCACCGACAGAGCCCCGCATGTCGATGGGAGGACAGAAATACTACCCGATTCGTCCAGGTGTCGGGTAGCCACCGTTTACGACTGAGCTCCCCCCCAGCCACGCATCCCTCGGCACGGTTCGAATTACACCTTGGATTGGGTTTTATATATAATAAGTAAATAAATAAATGTATAACATAGGACAGGTATATATGTTTTGATAGACATACATATAAACACACACTTACATTCACATATCTACATATACTTACATATTTGCACATATACATATATATACATATATATATACACTCACACGCTCACATACATATATAGATATAAGAACACAAGTAAGCATATAATACAAGCGCATAGAGTGGTATTTGAATAAACTACTTATACAATACATATATTTAATAAAGCAAAGCGCTCGGTGGTTTTGGTTTTGTCTATTTCCTAGTGAAATAGACCAAGAACAGGGCTGGCAACCTCGTGAAGGATAGTCCACCGAACTTGCCTTGGGGATCTTCATAACTTAACGCGTTACTCTCCCCCAAGACCAACGCCCCCCTACCGTCTCTGAAGGAGACAGTAGGGTAGGCCTGCGCCTATACTACCATGCAAAGCATGCCGTGTGGGAACCGTGAAAGCATAGATTCAGGCCCGCCCCACGTTTTAACGGTTAGTATTAAATACAAATCTTTGAATTTCTCGGCTTTTCTGCACTATAATATGCATGTATTATACATATAAACCTTCCTCTTGAATCACTCTATCTATTAAAAAAAACCGCATCAAATCTGTTGGGTAGTTTTAAAGATCTAAACATACACGGGTACAGACAGATAGCGGGAAGCGACTTTGTTTTATACTATGTAGTGATAGTAGTACTAGTACCCACTCAAAATTAGCTGTTTTCCTATATGCAATACAAATAGAAAACAATATTATAAATAACTAACAAGACTAGTTTTGCCTACAGCTCCGCTTGTATGGTCCGTACTGAATCGATTTAAATTTGTCTTTGTTAATCCATAGTTGGTTTCGATGAACTTTAAGAAGAGAACGAACTGAATATTTCGTAACAATTTAGAAAACCCCAATAACTATTAAATCCGAACCGGAACTCGAACCTAGTAGTAAAGTAAAAGTTTTTTTAATAATTAGTAAAATATAGTTAATTGGACTTGAAGGTTATATAAGAACATCTGAATTTTCTTTCATCTCCATTACTTAAACCAAATCTCTTCTTCATTAAGATTAATTTATTCCTTAAGATGCTGTCTCTAAGAAACAAAACAAGATAAATTACTTCGTGAGTTTTGTTACTATGGAGTATATTTTCAACATTTCCAAATTTTCGCCATGACAACTAAACTATGTTAGATATAAGGCCTTTTTTGTGAGGATTGTGTTTTCTTTTTTTATAGACGGGCATTTCTTTTTTGCTCAAGAACTTAAAACTGCTAGTCTACACTATATAACTACTAATGACTCACCTTCGCTCCGCTCGGGTTCGTTTCTTTCTACAAATAAACTCGCAAACTTACAAAGTTTACGTACTTTTATATCTTTATTTATCCCTTTGCAGAACGCGTACACGCCGGCGTATAATTGTCCATAATTTCTTAGAAATTATCCAGGAGGGGTTAAACATATAATATAATTAAAAAACATTTAATATTTTTCGGAAAATCTTATTGAAATAGACATTATTGTCGAAACAAAGGCCGAATCTATAGTTTTTAGAACTTTTGTTTATCTGTCTGTCAGTCTGTCTGTTACCGCATTACAAGAAAATCACTGGAGAGATTTTGATGAAATTTCGACACATAGGATACTTTTTACTGCGGGAAAATTAACGTTAAAACGTAAGTAGGGACGAACCCGAGCGGAGCGAGGTTGAGTCTCTAGTGTTCTAGTACGAACCAGTCATCTCCTCCCCAATATTAAATTCAATGTAGGCCTGCATAAATCCAATGCAATTCGCGTTTTACATTTTAATATTACATGAAGGTATAATGTACCGTTATACCATTACGCTATCGTGCTTATTGCCAGTGAAGCAAGAATGAATTGAATACGTACTTTTTTTCATTTCAATATACAGGATTAATTAAAACTGGTTCGAAATTCCATCTCGATAATTCTTATTGGATGATTAGTGGCGAATAGTGTATTTCGAAGGTGTGTTTTAAGATCTGCATTTTTTTTTTTTTGAATTCGTTGATACGCTGACTATGGACTTGTCAAAATCATTGTTTGTCAAAAACTCTTCCTGCAGTTAAGAAATAAAATATCACAGTTCTGAGGCGAAAAAATCTACGGGACTATACTATATATAACTTTTTTATATAAAATTAGAAATTTAGAAATTTTACTTAATATTAAAATAACTTATACACGTAGAAGATAAAGTTTCCAAACTGTGCTTTCTTCTAAGAAATATGATAAAAAGTTCCTTTATTATATATTTTTTTAATTATAAAATGGCCTTTAGCTTTCGTTTAATGACGTCGTTTATTTTTTATATCTAGCAAAAAAAGCGTTTTAAGTCTTTAATCTTAAGTTTAACTTTAAAAAACTTTAGTTAAGTTTAGAAACTTTCTTTAGTAAAAATCTTAGTTTGTCGACTAAATCCCTATCGATGTTCGTAGGAAGTTTTATATTCTAAGATCATTGATAGTGACTTAATAGAAACTCTAAAATTTAGACTCGCCTTCGTACCTTTTGTATACGTATAATATAATCTTGCACGGCAATTAAATGGAAGACCTGTAATTTAGTACACATTTGCATTACTGTAAGTATATATACCATTTTAAATAAAATTATTTTTTCGGATTATTTCGCGGATTTATTGTGCGTGAGAGACTAAGGTTTTAGACGTCTCAAAGGCATTATATATGTAATTGTCACATGATTGCTGTAAAACATTCGAAACGTCGGGAACCAAAAATCCAATCAAATCGGGAAAATAATCCGAAAATGTAAGTACTTTTGTTTAAAATGTCAAATATTCGCCTAAATCTAAGAAAGTATTATATACCTACTAGTTAGTAATACTATAATCAAATGGATGTAGAATTATATACGGAGATCCTAAACAGAAGTTGACTCTAGATTATTATATATTTATATTTTTATATCTTATATATTTAAACGAGCAATTCTTGTATATTTATATATTTATTTATTTATTTATTTATTTATACCAGCGATCTCGGAAACGGCTCTAACGATTTTGCTGAAATTTTGTATATGGGGGCTTTCGGGGGCGAAAAATTGATCTAGATTAGTTATATGTCTGGAAAAACGCGTGTTTTCGAGTTTTCATGCGTTTTTCTTATGCATTATTCTACGCAAAATTTAATAGCGACATCTATACAATTGTCTCAGTAACACTTAGTCACTTAATGTAAAATTATTTTTAAGCCAAATTAAAAAGAAAATTATTCTTATGGCGACATCTATACAACTGTCTCAGTAACACTTAGTCACTTAATGTAAAATATACAATCTTTCAAGAACTCCGAGCGAAGCTCGGTCGCCCAGGTACTAATATCAAAACGACAAAATATTAAAAAAAAAATATTTATATGTATATGTATTGCAAGTAGTATGCCTCTTTTACTCTATAACAACCTGCCGTACGAATATTATTTTAAAATTTACTTGTTTTAGCCGTTTTAGCGTAACGGAGTATCAAACAAACCTAAACAAGCTTTTACATTTAAAATTGTAGTCCGAATATTGCAAACTAAGAAAGTATTCGAAATATTTATATTTAGATAATCTATATAAGAAAAAACATCTGGGATAAAGACATGTAAAATCTAAAAAGAATGAGGTCGATATTGTTCTAACAAGTTTTCACAAATTATGTTTTTGTATTTAATTATATTAAAAGTAAAGATAACATGTCTCACAGATGCTACCGTGATGTAAATTCATTTTTCAAAGAGAAAAAAACATTATCAACCTTGACGCCATCTTCATTATAAATTGAATTTTAATGATGGAGATTCAGTAAAAAAATATAAATGTGAATGTTCTTAAATGTCATAGGTTCTGAAGACCATGTGAAAAGTTTAAATTTAAAAAAAAATATTTATTTACTTATGTACCAAAACATATAATATTGAAAACAGATACCATGTGTAAAAAGGATGATTTATTCTTTAAGAGATCTCTACCAGAAACCCTCCAGCGTGAGAAAAAAAATTAATGAGGTGCGGTGTAGGTACAAACTACAAACATCAATTATTACAAAAATATACACATATACAAAATTATTATTATAATCTAGTCTTTTTATAAAATTATAATAATTAAAAGCGTAATAAATTAGAGTAAGTACAATATGTTATTAAGTAATTCTTCAATTTTTCAATTTAGCCATTTGTAAGAACAATATTGTTCAAGTTACTTTAATTAATACAGCTTAGTGAAATTTATACCTTTATACCATTTCTAGTAGACATACCCTTTTTTATCGTTGAAAAATTCAGCCACAGGAACATTGTAGTAGAAACAGTATGCCAATGGAGACAAAATAGTAATTTTTTTTTAAAAAAGCACCTTGTCATATCACCTCTAGTGGTTACAGGACAGTCATTCAGCGGGGGAATGCAGTTAGGATCCTTGCCACAATTCCAAGCGGACATGATTTGTACAGTTATTATGAAATGTACATTTTATTTATCTTTTCAAATCTCAGACGGACATTTTTATTTGATTTATATATATATATATATATATATATATATATATATATATATATATATATATATATATATATATATATATATATATATATATATATATATATATATATATATATAAAACCTTATATAAGATACAATGTAAAAATATTCACGCAACCCTAAAATATCTCATTCAATTTTCCCATCTCAGGTAGATTCCATTAAGCCATATTAAAATCGTATTATGTATCGTGCGTAAAAATTATACCATATAGGATGCGGTTTAATCAGACTTAATAGATTACTGTGATGAATGAATTACGTAAAAAACATCCGATGTGTTTGGTAAAAAATATCTTTATCTCATGATGTATCAAAATAAAATGAAATCTATATAAAATATTCTAATAAACTTTTACAAGTTTAGTACTGTATTAATATTTATGCTATGCTGGGCACGGGCCTTCCTTCAATACGAAGGAGATCAGGCCATAGCCCATCACGCTGGCCAAGTGCGGGCGGACTTCACATGCCTTTCGAAAACTTACTAGGTTCTCTCAGACATGTAGGTTTCCTCACGATGTGTTCCTTCACCTATTATTTACTTATTACTGCTGAGTATGTAACATGTTATGTATGGTCTATGGGTCCTGATGCAGAGCAACCTTGAAGGTGTCGAGTGTACGATTTTAAATAACAATAAACGAGGTCACGACTAATCTTATTAAGATTAGCCATGTGTACAGGGGATATTTTAGTGCACAAGTGTACGTGCAGACGCAAGTGGACTCTATTCCTGTCACACTAAAATCTGATAGGATTTAGGCTTTATGTGTTTTCAAGACATAGGAGGCATACACTGCCAATTTCCCAACTAAATTGTCAGTAATAGCCCGGGCTATTACTGACAATTTCTTCACAGAAAACCTCAATAATTAATC
This sequence comes from Argynnis bischoffii washingtonia, assembly GCA_033884665.1. NCBI lineage: Eukaryota > Metazoa > Arthropoda > Insecta > Lepidoptera > Nymphalidae > Argynnis > Argynnis bischoffii. The sequence continues at coordinate 5,892,894 of JAEMGE010000029.1, forward strand.
TTAGCCTGACCCTGGACTTAAACCCAAAACCTCAGCATCTGTAGCTGTGCATACAAACCACTAGACCTCCGTGCCATATAACATTATAGTAATAATATAGAAATGATGATGACCCATTTATTATAAACATTGTTATTCAAAATGCGTTTAGCTATGAATAACGTTTGTCGGCATATAAATTAAAAATATGTATTTGTATGATAATATATTCATAGTTAGAGAAATCAATTCTATCAAAATTCCATAAGAATCGATCTTGAACGCAAATCTTAATATTTATGTATATAATTATATATGTATACTAGCGGTTGGCCCCTACTTACGTTTTAACGTTTAGTATAGATTTCTCAGAGATGAGATTTTTTTCCCGCAATAAAAAGTATCCTATATGTTGAATCGGAAAACTAGCTATCATCATACCAAATTTCATCAAAATCTCTGTAGTGATTTTTCCGTGATGCGGTCACAAACAGACAGACAGACATACAAAAATTCTAAAAACTTCAGATTCGGCCTCTGCGTCGATAATAATGTCTATTTCAATAAGATTTTCCAAAAAATATTTAATGTACAAATTCGGTTTAATTAGAATTTTGTTATATGTATAGATTTAAAAAAGTGGAGTATGATGTTCATTATAATAGATTTGAAATATATATTTCAAACATTTTGTTTAATTTCAACATATGCAACGGCAAAAATTGTAATATTGCTTTTGCCTGCGGCTTCACTCCTCTAATGGATGACTGAAGCATTCTTTGTAAGTGTAAGTAAGTCTAAGGTACATTAGCAATACCTATTCTTACATAAAATAAAACTATTATGTCTAATATTATATTTATATATAATACTATATATAATACTATTTATATTGCGAATATTACATATATTTATTATCCTATACATATAATAAAACTAGTAAAACTAATATAATATATAAAGAATTCGATAAAATTAATCCAATCACGATTCTAAATATGTATGTATAGCTTAACAAGTAAAATCTATTTTGTTAACACTAAATTCAAACTTTATTAATCAAAACGTTAATTAAATTTGACATATAAGCAGTTCAAAGCCATGATTTCAAAACTTCTAGTTAAATCAAACCTCGTGAAACATATATCTTATTGTTATTGAAGAGTAAATTACTATTAACGGATATAACTCATAATACGAGTATGTATCATGAAATCTGTTACTATGACTATATATTCACAAGAAATTTACTCTTGCTTCACTCGTCTTTATCCAAAATGGCTAATTGCTAAAAGTAATCTATGGATTAATTCCGGCCACAGTCTATATCTATACTAAATTTCATCCAAATCGATTCAGCCATTTCAGCGTTAAAGATTGACAAACATACACACGTACAAAATTTCGCATTTATAACAGAAGTCCTATGTATAAATTACCGGTGGTAGGACTCTGTCAACCGGTGGTAGGACTCTGTCAAGCATGAGGAGTCCGACTGGATGGGTACCACCCCCTTATCTATTTCTGCCGCCAAGCAACAATGATTGCATTGTTGTGTTCCGGTTTGAAGGATAAGGTAGCCAGCGCAATTACGGGCAAGAGGCATAACATCTTAGTCCTCACAGTGATAACGTACCGGCGGTTCTGCAGTTTTGTTACATAAAACTTAAGTGCATGAACCGTAGGTGTTATGGGCGACAGGTATCGCTTTCCATAAGGTGGACTGTCTGCTCGTTTATCACTGAATACCATTAAAAAAATAAAATAAAAACACATAGCACTTTGTTCGCAGTACGACCATTATGGGTTCGCCTATTAGGTGGTGCCAGACCATTAGTAGCAGGACGCAGCGCTGAACTTGCCTGTGCTGCAGCGGGGGCGCGCCCTAAACCGAATATTTCATGGTGGAAAGGAGGCAGTAGACTTACTACTGTTAAAGAATATGTAAGTATATAAGAATTCATTATTTTTTTTTTCATCAAAAAATATAATAGTAACAACTTCAGAAATAAAGCTCAAGTAAGGGCTAATCTAGATTTTTTCAATCGTTTCGCAAAATAGCTCAAATTGAATAAAAGTCATATTCTATTTAAAATATTGTAACATGTAATTTTTATACAAAAGTATAAGCTATGGTAAAATTTCACTTGTTTTTTTATATAATACACTACAAAAAGGGATAGAAGTAAATGGCAGTTGGTTCGATATTATTTAGTTTATGTCCTGCCCGAATTTCATAGAAATCTGTATATTATATAGTAACAGACAGACGGAGTTACTTTTACATTTATATTATTATGGATTTACAATTGAACTATTTGAATAAATGTATGTGGTTATATTAAAATTATTTTTGAATTAGGTCACTTTTACACTAAAAAATTAATAAGAATTCCTTTTATTTAAATTTTATATTAATTTTATTCTTATACCATCTAGACGTCTGCTGACGGCAATGTGACGCGCAGTACTTTGACATTCGTGCCAGTTATCGAAGATGCCGGCAGAGTACTTTCTTGCAGAGCTTCTCAACCTTCTTTACCCCACTCTACTCATGAAGATGGGTTTAAATTGGAGATACAACGTGAGTTTGATATGTCTTATGTAATATTCCTTAGTATTGGAAAGGATTGGATATGGACTATTTATATTTTAAGCAGTAATTTTTTTTCTTTATTCAAAAGCTTAAATAATCATTATAATTAATGTGCTTTGAGGAATTCGTGGTAGAATACGAGTCGAACTCGTGTCTCAAAGATTACTCGCGCAGAGGTAATGAGTGTAGCGGTTCGTAAAAATAATTATTTACTTCAATAATTTCCATGTAAATGGACTGGTTTGAAAATCTATTTTTGAACGGTTTAAACTCAAATATGGCGAATCTAAGTTAATATCCTAATTAACTGAAAACTGCTGATATGATTGCGTTACAACTTTAAAAAAAAAAGTGAAACACTTTTAAGCTAGTCCGTTTCAGGTAATACTTAAATAATAAAAAAAACCTAATAAATTCCATATTTTTAAAGTTATACTTGAAAAATGTCAAATTTTTGACAATGTCTTTCATAATGCATTTCAGTTGGATATCAATAAACACAAAAGCCATTCTAAAAAGCTTTCAAAAAGCTTACAATTTCGATGAGCATGTATTGACTAAAAAGACGACATTCTTGATTAGTCCAGGCATTTCGGAATTTACCTGGAGAGGGAATTGAAAAGATCTTTTCCGGTTTCATTGTTACGTTTCCAAACAAAAGACGTAGATAAAATTGAAATGAGTTTTCCAACCTTTTGCTACTGATACAAAAAATCATTGTCTTTAGATATTTTATTGTTATTTAAAATTTTCTAATATTTAAACAAAATAAATGATACAATATAATCGAGAATAAGTTTTATAAAGTTATTCAATTAAAATATTGCATGCAATCTATCTATAAGATGTTTAATTACTTTTCCCTTTATAACAATCATAGTAAAATGAATTAACCTTACAAAAATAGATACTCTCTGGAAGGAAACTCTTAAGAGTAATGCTCTTGCTTGAAAACCAAGTGGATTTCCAACATGCTTAACACTTGTTAGTACAGCACATAAAAGTTCATGAAAAGCACATCTAATGAAAATAAAGCAGTTTTCATACTATAACCTAATCTTGTTTTAAAGACCAGTGTTTCAAAGTTGAATGGCATTAAGGGCTTTATATTACGAGTATTATAAAAAAAAAAACAAAGCGGAAAAGACCAACATTTCTATTTTGAACGCTTATGCCATATACGAGGTTGTCTTGATACATCTAAATTAGAATGAGATAGCTATCAGCTGACATATCGTAGACTATAGCTTTATCTCGCTCACACCATCGGCCCCTAAAGATGGCTTGTTACGTATGCTTAGTTTATGACTAGGTTCGTGGATAAACTGATTTCAATTATTAGATAAAAGTTATTCCTAGAATAAAATACTTATAATTTATAACGTAAGAAGTAGATAATACATATCTAATTATTAGAAAATTAACCCTCAAGACAAGTTTAATAATTATTATGATACAAGAATAAGATTAAAATAAACTGCTCCTTCCTAGAGTTAGGAGTTTGACGTAATTTGTATGGAGCTCAAATTGTCAAATTTTTATACCTAGTAAGTAAAACTAGAGACAGATAGGCTATGGTAATCCACCGTTAATATGTATACTGGTTAACTGATTAACTCTATCTCTATATAGATCTACCAGTAGTCAAGTTAGAGCTTGGTGCCAATTTGGATGCCACCAGAGTTGTTGAAGGATCTGATGTATACTTGGACTGTATGGTGCGCGCCAACCCTTGGCATACCCATGTGTATTTCACACATAATGTAAGTATATATTACATTTCACTTGTTTTTTTAGATTTGGGACGGTCAGTCGCTATTAAAAATATAATATTAAAATCGTTTAGTAATATTAAGTTTAAGAGTATTTTAAATTAATATTAAAAATACCATTTAGTTTACTCGTAGGCATTGCTTTTTATTTATTTTTTCAATAGAACTTTTACTAAAGGTTTTAAAATAATTATACTTAATTATAACAATATGTTAATTAAACAATAATAAAACTTATACTATATTCGTTTTCAAACGTTTAACTAATTTAGTAAATTAAAATTAATAACTGCATTCAAATTACTATGGAAATTTAATAGATATTAATGAACTAAGTTCATTTGTTTAAGTTAATTAAATTCTATTGATTAATTAATATAAATGAAATAAACCAATTATATGTGCATATATAATGGTAATTAAGTAGTGAAGAGTACTCTAAAACTATAAAGCTATTATTATTCAAATATATAATAGAAGTTAAAAGCTATTAATTTTTTTTAATATTATTTCAAAAAAAGCTGTATGTTTTAAAATATTGTAAAATTTGAATTGTTCTTTTAATTCTAACTTCTTTTCAATTGTTATAGAAATACACAGAACATAATTAATATAAATATATAGCATATTTTATATATATAGCATATATATATATATAAAATATGCAAAGTAATCCTAAAATACATTTATCTATACATAATAGGTACAATAAAATTGTAACTAAGTCGAATCTGTACATTAAATATTTTATGGAAAATCTTATTGAAATAGACATTATTATCGGTAAAGAGGCCGAATCTATAGCTTTTTCATTTTTTTGTCTGTCTGTCTGTGACCGCATCACGAGAAATCCACTGGACAGATTTTGATGACATTTAGTATGATTATAGCTAGTTATTCGGGTCAACATATAGGATACTTTTTACTGCAGGAAAATGTTTCATCTATAAGAAATCTATATTAAACGTTAAAACGTTAGTAGGTAGGATATAAATTTAATTTATTATGTAGCTTTAATGGTTTATAGAAACTTTAGGATTTTTATTTTAAATAGGGTGCTCCAGTGAAAGGGGGTGGTGGGGTAGTAGTAGCCAACCAAAGCCTGGTATTACAGCGTATCTCGAGACGTGTTGCCGGCGCTTATGTATGTGTAGCGAGGAATGCATTAGGCGAAGGCTCAAGCGAACCATTGGAATTAGATGTAAAATGTAAGTGTTTTGGCGTGAATACTTATATAGTATGACTTTATGAGTACGTGAATACTATATATAGTTTGATTTTGACGACACGTTTGGATTAGTTTGTAGTGACCCTACTTACTGTGCCAGCAGTCGCGGGTTCGAGTCCCGCTGAGGGCATTAATTTGTGTGATGAGCACGAATGTTTGTACTCCAGTCATGGATAATTTATCCATAACATATTTATAATATGTATGTATTTAAAGTTATATATGTGTAGTGTAGTGTATCAACTATCTGGTATCCATAACACATGCCTCGTAGCTTACCATGGAACTAGATGGTGTTGTGTGTTAATGTCCCAACATATTTTTTTTGTATTGTGTCACTTTAAAAGGAATTTAGTTATTTTTAAACTTGAAATGTTTTGCCACTTCTAAACAAAATTTCAATGAAGTTTTTAATAGGTCTTTATTTTAAATGGTTATATTAAAAAGTATCATTAGAAGATTAATATTTTTTTGGAAAAAATCAATAATACTTTCTTAGATTTACTCGAATTTAATTTAAAAATCAATAAATTAATTATTTACCTCCTTTGACAAAATACATTTTAATTATTTTTTAGTTTTAATTTAATTTCAAAACAGAAACTTCTCTACTCTAAAGTAATAATATGTATATTTTTAGTATATTATTTGTAACAGTAAATATATAAGGCAGTATTACTAATAGATAACCCAGCGTGTAAATCTCCACAACCCCTGGCACTTCGCGCTGCTCGAGGGGAGACGGTTGAGATTGATTGCGAATTGGATGCCAATCCACAAGTAAGTTCTACAAAATTCTTTTTAATTCCTAACTTATATATATAATTAAAAAAATATGTATTATAGGGTATTTAAGAACTTTAAACATATGAAGGAATAATAAATGACATAAATATATTTTGTAGTATACAGTGTTACAAGGATCATTTGGCACGTGGTGGAAATCAGAACTAACACCGACATCTTGTTAAGCGTCACTTTTGAGAGAAGATGGGAGTTGATTTTTGTTGTGCATATTTCGTGCTTTTATTTCAATTAAAATATCTCAAAATATGAAGTGGTGTTAGAGGTTACGAGGTTTTTTTATAAAAGAAAAACCCTAATTTCACACCCACGCCTTCATGTCAATGTCACCTAAGTGCCAAATGATCCTTGTAGCACTGTACTTTGTTAGTGTTACTGTAATTAACCGACTTCCAAAAAAAGGAGGAGGTTCTCAATTCTTTAAGTATCTAGGTGTTTAGTTCAGATCTCTAACGACCAAACATAATCTTTGTAATACTTTTTAAATATGGTAATTCAACATTTAATGTGAAATGTACAAACATACTTGTACATTGTATATATTATGTAGTACTCATAATTTCTTTTTTATTATTTTCTAATAATGCATAATGAAACTGGATATTTTTTCAAAGCTATATTAATTTGTATGAAATTGTTTGTAATTTAAGTAAATTTTATCACATAAGTTTCATTCTAATAGGAACCTATGACGTACCAATGGTGGTTAAACAGCACTACTCATTCGAAACTCGAACTAAACTCGCAAGCAACGCACGCCCAAAGCACTCTCGGTGAGATATTAAAACTTACTTTATTTCATTTATAAAACAATTCTTGTATACATAGAATGTGATTTTGAAAGATCTAGAGTGTCTTGATTCATAACCATAGGAAACTATCAAAAATGGTTAAGCGAATTTTTTTAACAATTCAAAGTGAATTTTAAAAATGACGTGATTTTTTTTAAAAACAAGACTTTAAAATATATAAAGCTTCATAAAAACTTAATATGGATATGACAAATAATAATCCATATTAAAAAATGCACAACGTAGAACCGACTGCTTCTAGCTGTCATGTATATTGAAACTGATTGATCAAACCTTGTTGTTTATCGGTCTGCTATATCTATACTAATATTATAAAGCTGAAGAGTTTGTTTGTTTGTTTGTTTGTTTGTTTATTTGTTTGTTTATTTGTTTGTTTGGTTGTACGCGCTAATCTCAGAAACTACTCATCCGATTTGAAAAATTCTTTTTGCATTAGATAGCCCGTTAACTGAGGAAGGCTATAGGCATAATGTACCCGGAAAAATGTACAGTTCCCATGGGATAGATTTGTTTTTGTCTAGGGACGAACCCAAAGCGAAGCGAGGGTGAGTCGCTAGTCGATTAATAATGTAGTAGATACACAATCAGCGAGAAAAAATGTCCTCACCGAATGAGCGCTCATATAAACATTTGAGCGCGCTTTTAATTTTTTTTTGTGAAAACAACTTTAAGCATTGCATTTGAGATTTAATTTTTTAAATTGTAGTTGTATTTATTTTAAGTAGAATAATTACCAAAACACAATTCCTGACAGTTTTAAGCGAACTTTTCCATACCTACCTAGTACTTTTTTGATCGATGGACTACTATTAAAAACCTGAAAGTTTCTATGTGTATGTTGATTACTTCTACTTAATGAAACTGTTGGATTGATTTAGATGAAATTTAATAAACACGAGCGACTTACCCTTGTTTCGCTCGGGTGCGTCCCTAGGTACGATTTTGTACATAGGTTTTAATTTTTTTGCGCGGAACCGTAATCCTTTTTCTAAAATAAAGTAAAGCTTAAGTTACTTTTTATAACATCAGCTTTTTGTCAATGAAAGTCCCGTCGATATCAGTCCAGCCGTTTCGAAGATAAGCCGGAACAAACAGACAGACGGACGAAAAAACAAAAAATAAAAATTGTTTTTTTTTTTTATTAAAAGTACCATATATTCTTTAATATGAAAAGCTTTTTTGACATTACAAACAGACACTTCATTTTTATTTGAATATAATGAAGTTTCAGACAAAATGTTTTTTTTTAATACAATTCTAGACTCTATCGACTTTAATTTAAGAAACACGATTATTTATAACCTACATGGTTGTTCAGGTAGATACCAGTACACGGTGAACAGTTCGGCCGACTACGGGTGGGTGCAGTGCGCGGGCACCAACTCGGTGGGCCGCCAGCAGGCGCCGTGCCTCTTTCATATACTACCTGCTGGTATGAAATAAATACTTTTAGTTATATATTAATATATATAAAAACAGATACACTTTTCCTAACAAATATCTCTTTAAATCGACATCAACGTTTGTCGTTAAGTCAAGCCAAAGAATCAAATTCTAAAATCGAAAGTCCTTATTATCTAAACACAAATTCGAACTTACGCAGACCACATAAAGTATATTTTTAAACAAATTGTGTACTTTTTCAAAGGACACTTGGAGTTGGGACGCTAACTGTGTATCTTGAGTTTTTGCTGTTTAGATTTTGAAATATTGTATGCTAATATTACATTACAAATGGATATCTAAACATATTTATTGGTATGACATGTATATTCTGTGAGATAGATTAAAATTGTCATTTCAATAAGTTTTACACTTTTTATTCTATAACAATTGTGGAGTGACATCTTGTCCAAACGCTATGATCTTTATTTTTTTTATTACTAACAATATGTAAAATAGAAAGATGTTTTTGATGATTTGAATTTGTTTTTCTTTTAATATTGCTATAATGTAAATTTTGACTCTAGATGATTTTTTATTTAACTGAAGCGCTCAAGTTAAAGACAAACAAAATACTAAACAATTTTATTTATATATATTAATTAAATTTAAAATAAATGAACGTTTCTATTTAACAGAAAAACCATCATCAGTTAAAAACTGCGTAATAACAAACGTAACACACGAGTCCTTATGGCTTTCTTGTACGCGGGGACATGATGGCGGATTGCGACAATCTTTTCTTTTGCAGGTTTGTAGATTTTGTTTTTTTTTTCATAAATAATACTCTGATTAAATATAATGATTATACTTAATATTATAAAGAGGTAAAGTTTGTGAGTTTATGAGTTTGTGAGGTTGTATGTGGTAATCTCTGGATCTACTGAACCGATTTAAATGAATTTTGGTAAGAAGACAGTTGGAGACAGTAGAAAGGACAAAGGATGCTTTTTATCCCGGAAATCATCCCTTAATGAAAATGGGGTTGAAAGTTTGTATTGGGAAGCAAACTAATAATAAAATAAATCATTCATTTTGAAATCATATAAGGTTCCAAATAGATGAACTATTAAAAAAATCTAAAACATAGTTTTTTTTTGTGCGTAAAGAGATATTTAAGAACTAATTTAGTTTAGATATTTTTTTTATTTTTAAACGTTCGATGAAAATTGTTTGGAATTTTTGTTCATAAAACATCTTAAAAACTCATAAACAAAAATAATAACTATATTATTTTGTACAACATAATATATAACAATATATTATATTATTAAATATTTTATTTCCAATCAGGTATTTGATATAGCAACAGGCTCACTTCTACGAAACATAAGCAATGATGAGCCCCAGTTCGTAGTGTGGGGGCTGACGGGGGCAGTTGGTCTGTCTGTACGTGCGTACAATCAAAAAGGATTTAGTGAGCCTTCCACATTATCGTCCAGCCTTTTAAAACATCCTCAGAGACAAACAGGTTTGTTTGTAGTCTTTGTTAACATTCTATCACTAGGAGTCATAACTATTTAAAAACGTATAAAAAAGAAAATAGAAATATACATATATGAATGTATGTTTCATTCCTTCAGAGCAATAATGATCTTTAAAGTTGCAATTGTTAATACAGAGTATTAAATAATTATATTATATAATATTATTAATATAGGAAAATATAAAAATATATACATAAAGCGTTTATGGGTCGTTCTTCTTTTCATGCGACAATGAATTGGTGTTTGTCAGTTTTTCGAGTTTTTCAAGTAACAATATTTTTATTTAAGAGTTAGATATTTTTTTGCAAATGCATTTAGTTTTCATTTGGATCATTTAATCTTTGTTTTCATGCCCGTAATGTTGTTTGTTTTGTGGCTATTTTCGAGAAAATACTGTAACAGAGTGGTTTCTTTTCGGTAGGACATCATTATGAATTACTACTCAGTCACGGTATTTAATGAAAAATAAACACATGCAATAAAATTATTGGCTACAGAAAGTTAAAGATTATTTAGTATTAAAAGGTATAAAGCGATGAGGATGTAAATTCAAACAATGAATATATAATAATCTATACTCTAAGATGACACAAAATGAGATGAGGGACACATAATTATCGCAGGAAAAGAAGAACAACCCTTAAATACACTTTAATAGGTCTTTTTAAGAGGAATAATTCTGTAATACATTGTTTTCATATAACTTTATTGGTTTACCGATGCATGCCAGTATAGCTGTTAGCCGCCATGTTTTTCTCTGAAGTCTTCAACAATTACCGTCATATTTTAGCCAATTTACACAAAACCTTAATTAATTATACACATAAACCTTCCTCATAAATCATTCCGTCCATTAGTAAAACCGTATGAAAATCCGTTTGGTAGTTTTTGAGTTTGTCGCTTTCAGACAAACAGACATATATGTAGTAATAATAAAAGAATATGTTTATAATAAAAGATCTGAAGTAAAATCGTCATTAACTCATTCATTATTGGACGAAAATTATTCTATACTTATGATGGTCGTACATGGGTTGCTTAGTGAAATTTAGTAAGCAGATGACCAAAAGACACCTTTACTTCGGATCTTAGGCTATTAATATTAAATTAGTATTGACCTTATAATAATACTGAATTTGACCAGTTTTATTGGTAGTCTTAATTATTCTTCTTCTTTATCCATACAATTTTATAAATGTGAAAGGAGCTCTGTTTGTCTGTTGCTTTTTTATTAACCGCTGAACAGATTTGTATAAAATATCCCAAGGGCATAGATTGCATAATGTATGTTTGGGAAGGATACAGGCATTTTATCACCGTTCCAGTTACCAAGCGAGTAAAACCGCGGATAAGAACTAGTATGTAATATATTTAAACCTAAAAAATCTAAACTTTATTTAACATTTTAGCAAACGTACCAGTAAAAGTTGAATTAACAACGGTGTTAGTGACTGTACTTTGCGCTGTAGCGATCATAGCTACCATCACTACGGTGTCCGCTTTTATCTTCTGCTGGAAATATTGTCATAAGAGAGACGGTAATTATTTATTTTTTAATATTTTATAGTGATTTATATATTATTTGAGTAAACTATGATTAAATGAGCAATTCTTATATATTTATATATAAATTTGTATCGTGTATCTCGAAAACGGCTTTGGATCGAATTTTATATTTAGATAAGGTTTTGCATTTTAAGTTTATGTTATAGTTGTATTTTCTGAAAAAAACGTAACATTTCCGTAAAAACACAATTTCACAAAAAATTAAAACGCTCAAGTAGGTTCTTAGAATAAAGTCTGATGTAGTTTTCCAAAGTGGTTTAGGCCTCAGTTACAATGGATTCGATTACTTATAACGTACTCTTTAAAACTAATACAGTAAGAAAATAAAGAAGATGAATATAAAACAAAATAATTATTATCCTATTCTTAGAGAGAGAAAGCGATAAAAAGAAAAGAATAAAAACATAAATGTTAGTTATATGTTATTTTATTTATTATTATTATAATTAAGTAATCTTTTATTTTAGAAAAAACTGATAAATCTAAACGGATGCAAGATGAAATATCAAACACCCCATTAACAGGAGCAAAGGAATGCGAAAGCGTTGATAGTTTAGGTAAGTGCCTTTTAAGTTATTCATGGCAACTTAAGCTACAACTCAAACTTTAACTTAATATAACACTAATTAATGAAAGTTCCTACGTATTTGAATGATTCAATTGATATTAATATACCGTCGCCTTAGTGCTTATTTTAAATTACTAATACTTGTTGTGCTTTACAGTAGGTAGAGAGTTTTTTCTTCTATTTTAAAAATAAATCTCTATAAGATTTATATATATATATTATATATATATATATATATATATATATATATATATATATATTTAAATAGACAATATATATAATTTATATATTTATATATAGACAAAATACACTTTTACGGCTTTTTTAGTAAAATATGTATTTTATATCAATATAATCGACATTTAAAAGTCAGTAATTCTGTTTTAAAAACTGTTTCGGTAAATTGGACCATTATGGTTTGTTCCACTAATATTTTGATAAATGTTTTTCAAGAATCTGAACACTTGAATCTGTCTTAATTTTTTTTCTGTAACATTTAAAAATTACAAATCAACTAAAACTATTGCTATTACATTATTTTTATGACGTGCAATGTAAAATTTACAAGAATTTGCTTACATAGATTTTTTTAGTTTTCAATATTTCAACACAGTTGTAAGCTTGATGATCATCATGAATGTATTAAAAATGTAATATCTGTTAAATATTTTGTTGCACATCATGAAATGACATAAGTGACTACAAAACACATAAATAAATATGATGGGACATTAACACACAGCACCATCTAGTTACCATGGTAAGCTATGAGGCTTGTGTTATGGACACCAGACAGTTGATACACTACACATACTCCTATATAACTTTAAATACATACATATTATATATAAAAAAAGTAAATACTCATGACTGGAGTACAAACATTTGTGCTATCACACAAATGATTGCCCCCAGCGGGACTCGAACCCGCGACCGCTGGCACATCAAGTAGTATCACTACAAACTGAGCCAAACGTGTCTAAAACTAAAACTTAAAGACTTATGTTATTGCAGACAAAAACCCCGACATAATACCAATAGAAGGTAAAATAAGTGATACCTGTTCTAACAAATCTTCAGCAACCGACTATAGCTCAATACGTCCTTTACTTACAAAGGATTCTGATAAATATGACACTAAATACGACCGCCATTATGATATAAATGATCCATGTAACATACAAATACGACCGATGTACCAACACTTGCAAATGCATATGGGGCCTATGGGATTGGGAAACTTGGGGATACCAAGTATAAGTCCGAATGAATGCAGGCCATACGACAAAGTGTATGAAAATTGGTTGAAATATAAAAATTCGTTGCCGTTAAATACTAGCGGCTTGGTAAGTCTTTTTTAATATTAATATTATTACTATTAATATATATTATATTATTATAATATTATTATTTAAAAATTTCTTTGTGTATATGAAATATAGTACAGGTGTTACATAATAAATGCGAATCATATAGCGATTGAAATTCTTCTTGTTTGTGAGTTTTCTATTAAACTAAACTTTTCTATTAAATAAAAGGACATGTATAGACTTGTAGTAGTACTCATGTTATGACATGTTAACTGATTGTGAAGCGATTTCAATTATTAATGCATCTTTTGATAAACCATGTCTAGTTTATTTTGAATCAAAAGGAAAAGAATATATATATATATATATATATATTATTTCATATAATTATAATATATAATATAAATCTCCCGAACTGATTAATCGTGAAATCTCAGAAATTATAAATTTTGAAATACCAACTTACAAATTGGCAGTAAATTTCTCATAGGTCAAACATAAATTGATTTCTTATATGAAAGGACAGTATGTTCATTTCAATTCAAGTCCTAAAGGACTAACGAAGGCTTCAGTTTATGTGAAAATCCGTTATCTTTACTAAGCGGGCAGAACTGCGGGAATTTAGTAGTAGACTGACCTCTTTCTATCTAATCTACATACATATATCTAAAACGTTAAACAATTTCAGCTACCAGAGCAAATTCCGGAACTATATCCCGCTCCCTCTATATACGCTCCCAACACCCACAACCCACTCAATCTTGCCCAAATGCCGGAATTATCCTCTCCGTATATGGAGAGAGCGCGCGCACACTGTCGCGCTAACGTGGACGCGCGCGCTGGAAGTGTGCTGTACACTCGGGATGGCACACTGGGGAAGAAGACTAGTCGTGAGTATATTTTTAAGTAAAAGTTGTTTTTACAATACTCATTACCCAACCGCGCTTTGCTTAGGTCCTAGATATCCTTTAGCAGGCGCACTTGGGAGTAAGAATGGTCGTATACATACATAACATGTAGTAAACAAACAGTTCTTTAAAATAAAACACTTCTTGACCTTATCCAACCTAAGTGGAGTCGATACACTATGTTTATTTCGTTTCATCTATAAAATATATATATATATATATATATATATATATATATATATATATATATATATATATATATATATATATATATATATATATATATATTTGAATTCACTCCTTTGTTAATATACGTTTTTATCTTATTCATCCATACTTTCTTCTATTATTCTCTTTCCATAAGACTCATATTGTTTTCTTATCTCCATATGATATGACTATGCAATGAAAACTTGTACTCTTTAACTTTTCCGGTACTTGCGCCAATTTTATTTCCTCTAATATATTAACATCACACAACTACACACCTGCAGCTCTGCTACAGGCAATCTTTTATTGTGGCTCTTACTTTTATATGTTACCCGGTTACGGTTATACTCTTTGTGGCCCAACACTCCAAGCCATACAAATCGACATGTAGATTTTCCATTAATTTAAGAGGCAAACGTTTTCTTTGAACTTTTAAAATTAGTAAATTCAAAGTATATTTTATTTTATAAAAAATAAGTTACTTTATCGTCTACTTATGTAATTGGTGCATTGGATAAGGTCAAAAACAAAAAAAAAATAAAAAGTCATTCTGTGTGCTAAGTTTTATCAAAATTGATTTAACAGTTTACGTGTAATTGACTAACAAACATCTACAAACTCAAAACATCTTAACACTTACTTTATACACATACTTATTCTATTAAAAGGTTTTAAATTTAAAAACACAAAATTAACAACAATATCTATTCGTTAACAATATTTATTATTTCGCAGTAAATTCATCTCAAGAAGTAAAACCAACTTCAATGAAATCGGCTGAAACCAACACAATACAAGTATCAAGCGATACTGAGTGCAGGTGAGAAATCACTGAAGATTGTTTAGAAACTAAAATGTAGTGTGAAATTACTAAAAACTATTACTTAAACTAACAAGTGTTATTAAAAGTGAACATAGAAAAATATTTAATCTCAAAAGTGTAAGTAAAAGTGGAAGTGATTGAAAACAAAGTGTTGTATAAATATCGAAATTTTTATAATTTCTTCGGGAATATTTAATTAAGGAATTAAAAAAAAATATATTGAAGTTAAAAGAAGTTTCAAACTTCAAATAATGAATTTCAATTGCATTTTATATATTGAAAATGAATGCTACTATAAGTATTACTAAGAACTGTTCAGCTGACTGAAGTCTTCAGTTAAACCAATAGTATTTGCTGTTCAAGTCAAATATTTGTTTCAAAGGTTAAAAAGTAATATTAATAAGAATTGTTCAACACTTCATATATGTATTGCGTGAAACTATGGTCACACTGCACGTTTTTTACCGTGTTCGATTATAAACGTGAAACGTGAATAGAAACAGTGCGATATTCTCATGATGCATTTTCTTTCAGTCGTGTAAATGTAGTAGTTTTCGTTACGTTTAAAAAGTTGTAGTTTTCATACAGCAATAACCTTGAATATAACTCGAGAGTTAAATTTCATTTAGTTTACTTGAGAAGTCAGCTCAGTGTTCTTTAAACGTATTTAACAGTGTACTTATTTTGCAGTACAAAAAACGTGTAGTTAAACTGTTATCTGTATATTGTATACTATAATGCGTTTGAACCCAGTCTCACTAATGTTTAAGAATCGGAAGGTGACATAATAGATGAGTCAAGTCACGTCAAGCAACGTTGCCACCGGAGTATATTGGATGGGTGACCGATTTGCTACATAAAATTGCTCTTTTTCATACATTATATAAAATTTTTACCTATAAATATCGGTTCATGGTAAAATAATTGAATAAAAAAATATATAATTAAAAATTGTTTAAACACAGTTTGTCAATTGTGGTGGACAATTTGAACCGTAACTTCATAAAGTCTGAAGACTGATATTTTTAATAGCTAACCGATTTTCAAATTATTAAAAAATTACAAATATTTAATTATTAAATGTAAATATTTAATGTACAGGTAAAAGATAGAAATGTTGCCATATTAGGTAAGATATTTGTTTTTCATTAAGGACGAGCTTCTATTGTATATGAGAAGCCTAAATTGTATAGTAATCGTTTTTGATTGTTTACTTAATATAATTAAAAAAAATATATTTATAGTCTAAGAGACGACTGCTAACACATTTATGGAAGTTGTACCTAATAAATATTGGAAGCCATTCATAAAATATTACGTAGGTACGTGATACAATATGAATAAGAATTGTGGATGAACAGTAAAGTTTCTTAGGCACTTAATTTTCACAGTTGATGTGTAAATTGCTGATTTATATATTAATACAGTGTGTATTACTGAATAAATAAATATTTATTTAATAAATACTTTTTTTTATAAATTTAAATGTTAAAGGGGATTCCAGCAAAAGTGACACAATGCAGGGAAAGGGAAGTGAGAGGTCAAAACAGTAAAATACGTTCATATTTTTTGTCATAAAATATATTATATAAGTTGTTGTAAAAATTCCTGCAGATACAACATGTTTTATCGTATATTTCAGGTTCGAATCTCAAATAGAGCTAATTGACCAAGTTATCCTCATCTGTTTGAGAGAAAGTTGGGTAGTTTGAAAATGTTAGATAGATATTAATAAAAAAATAATATTTAAATTTTAATTTGTCAAAGTGTTAGAATAAAAAAGTATAAGTGTAACTTAAACAAAGTTACATAATTAACTAGCAGTCGTCTCTCGGTACATCATTTTATGTAAAGAGTGGTTTGTTGGGAAAGAATACAAAATTTTCAACAATAATTATTAAAACGTTTTAATTGAATATAATTAGATTAATTTTTGAAGAACTAAATCTAATAATAATTTCAATAATAACTTCATATCTAAAACAGTATACAAACGTTGTATTTTAACAGTAACTAATTATTACACTTACTAATATTGTTTTGCAAAATATATGGGATCATCATTTAATTATAATCAATTCACTTATAGATGATCATGGAACATGAAAAATTAAGAATCTGTGAAGACATTACGTAAGCTATTACCAACTTACAGTTCCAATGCTGTTAAAGTACTAAATAGTAGCCATGAGAGTTCCTGTAACGAGAATTCTATAAACTCCTCAATTCTTGTGTAACTTTAAATTTTGAACGCGAAATTATAACCTAAAATAAAAAAAAAAAAACAAAAGCTCATAAAAAGGCACGAATTAAAGTCTATGGTGTTCGCAGAATTAAT
Organism: Argynnis bischoffii washingtonia; assembly: GCA_033884665.1. NCBI lineage: Eukaryota > Metazoa > Arthropoda > Insecta > Lepidoptera > Nymphalidae > Argynnis > Argynnis bischoffii. The sequence continues at coordinate 5,910,738 of JAEMGE010000029.1, forward strand.
AATAATAAAAAAAAACATCTACAGATGATACGAATCTAAATGTATTTTCAAATAATACCTTCTTGTATTAACGATTTTATTTGAAACCTTTACCTTTGAAAAAATATAATACTGTGCAAGTTGATACTAAAATCTACAAAGCAAAAAATATTTTCAATTTTGTGTAATGGTAATACCATTACACAAAGCTAGAAATATTTTTTCAGAAGTCTTTCTCAACCGACCACTCTAAAATATAAATTACAATCTAACCAATTAATTTTAACTTGTATTATAATTTTTAAAATAACATAAAAATCATTTGTCTTTTAACTATAGTTTTAAGTTCAAAAATTTGGCCTTTCTTACGTTCTTATAAGAGTTTCTTTAAAAGAAATAAAATATATTTATATCTGTAACAGCAGTTTTATTTACATTCCTTTTATAATGAAAATATAATGCAAAAAATCGTCAAGTTTGCCAAAGTAACTATACTGATATTTATTTTTATTAATCTTTTTTTTTAATGACGCTGGGGTGACCCATCATGGGGACCATCAAGTACTACCATCAACAACGTTCCGGTCTTCAACGGGTAGAGTACACTCTGTTTTTTAATCTCAGATACAAAACTGACATTACGTGGGTTGCCAGTTTTTTGCAATTCTTAATAGTGATGTGCTACTATCAAAAATTAACGTTAATAAAATCAAGTATCGTTTTTTTAATAATAAGTTTGTTTTTTATAATAAGTAATCCTGAAATAATGTGTAGGTACTTATTTAAAACGTAGTAAAACAAAATTAATAATGCAAATTTAAATTCAATAATGTGAATTTTAATGATACACTTTATAATACAAAAACTTTGAAGCGAATCGTCTAATAAAGATAAAAAGTTACGATTCAACAAACCGGTATCGTAGGTACAACACTCACAAAAGAGTTGGCAGCATTATTTGTTTGACATTTGCATGTGTGAATTTAGTCTCTGAGATTAAAAAACAGACTATAGTGTGAGACTCCTACTCACTAAAACTCACAGCGGAATCCATCGTCGCAGTGCAATGGGGCGTTGCAGATCCTGACATTTATTTTACTTAATCAGCATCTTTTATCAAATAATAATAATATTCTATGAAAGCTGTATTTTAACAAACCAATATAGAAGTAGTCTTCTTTGTTAATCTTTCTTAGTTAATATTACCATCTACTTTAACATTAAATAAGATAAAAACAACATAAAATAAAAATCTTATTTCAATACCAAAATTCCCTAGATACTTGAAAGCCACTACAAAATCGAAGAATTTAAATATTTACTACATTCCGCCGTTTGAAACGTGAAATGATGTTAAGAAAGGTGTAAAATTCGCAAACGCTTCTACGATTTTGGTATACGATATTGAATTATATATAACGTAAAAGCCTTGCATATAAATTATTCTGCTTATAAGAACATATTGCTTTCTAAGCTTATGTGGATTTGTATGTCTTTAATATAAATAACATTTTCAAAGCTCTTATTATTTATTTATATACGTTTTTAAATAAAGAAAAACACAAAAACGGATCGAGCTTACAGAACTTTAAGAACAAAAGTTAAAATAAATGTTCAAAGTGTTGTTTATTAAAACAATATAACTTAGTAAAAGTCAAATCAAAGTAATCATTGGCATTCATCAAGTCATAAGACATTAAACTTCAAGTGATGATGGAGATGAAGAAGAAAGAGATAATCTTCGATGGCTTCTTTAATAGAAGAATCAGCTCCCATTTGTTTCGATGTATGCTTGTATCTACGTTGTTTATTTAAATTTTAGGGTCCTGGGTTCGAACCCTGAATCGGAACCAAATACTTTCTATGTTTTCGGTATGCAAAACTCAGTGTCAGTTCGGAGTTGGGAAGCTGGCAGTGTTGACATCCAATGCCTTTGAGACCACATTAAGCTGTCAATCTTTCGTTATCTCAGTCGTGTCAATCAATCAAATCGTCATCTCACCGCGATATAAGTTAAAGGAATTGAAAGTGCACTATGATAGGTGCTGTGCAGTTGCCTAGTTTCAATGAGATTGCCCACTTAACAAGATATCGGTGGGCAATATTATGCTTTTTAGTTTGTCTCTAGAAGGAGGCAATCAAATAATAATGATCAATCTTTAGTTGAAACACCATAATCTAAAAGTCTGCAGGAGAACAAACTTATACAGGGTCATTTTTAATTTACTTTAGACCTTTTGAGAATATACTATGTATTCAGCCCTTTTTTAACGTCCCACTGCTGGATACGGTCCTTTCAATACGAGGGGAATTAGACCATAGACCACCACGCTGGCCAAGTGCAGATTGGCGGAATTCACATGTCTTTCGAAAACTTGCTAGGTTTTCTCAGACATGCAGGTTTCCTCACGATGTTTTCCTTCACCGTATATATACTATTTAGATCATAACAATAACATCTGTAACAAAAAAAAATCTTAAAATTTTCATATAAAAATAAAAACATTTTTATTGCACATTCTAAATGGTAATAGTCCTAGCATTTGGTCAAGTTTAAATGAGCAAGCGCCGCTACGCACGTTTGGCTCGGTTTGTAGTGACCCTACTTTCTGCACCAGTGCTCGCGGGTTCGAGTCCCGCTGGGGGCATTCATTTGTGTGATGAGCACGAATTTTTGTACTTTAGTCATGGGTGTTTATATTTATAATATGTATGTATTTAAAGTTATATATGTGTAGTGTATCAACTATCTCGTATCCATAACACAGGCTTCGTAGTTTACCATGGAACTAGATGGTGCTGTATGTTAATGTCCCAACATATTTATTTATTTATTATTTATTTACTCCTGCACCCCTCCACCACTCCCACCCTACCGGCCATGTGCTTTCTTTTGCTAATGCTGGACTATTACATTTTAGAAGGTGCAATAAAATATTTTTATTTTTGTAAAATTCAAGATTTTATTCTTACAGATGTTGATGTAAATAGTATATTCTCAAAATGTTTTCAGTAAATTAAAAATTACCCTGTATATTATACTTAGAAATCCCTAGAATCTCAACGCTAAGAGACTATAGTAGTATAGAAAATTTACTCATAAATATGGACTGTTACTGGGTTATGCGATGCACTCTATATATTTTCTCAAAACAATGTTTATTGACTAGAATTTTAAAGTTAAATGACTTCTAAATCTTTATTATATTCTCAAATCTAAGTAAAAGTACAATTTCTAGATTTACGCGAATATTTGACATTTTAGATGAAACTAACTTTTCGAATTTTTTTGCAGATTTATTTTGAATTTTAGTTATCAAAAAAATCTGAAAATATAGTTTTATTTAAAATGTACAAATAATGTATATGTAATTCTTGATGCTTGAAAATAAAAGGATAAATACAAAGAAATGTAATAATAAATATGGGGTTAAAAACTTTTACTTCCCTTCACATTAATATAGATCATTGCTAATTCCCACATTTGTAAACAAAGCTCCTAATAAGATAAGACTTGTTTAATTTGTACAATATTATTTCGGAATATTCTCGAGCTTAATTACTTTTAAGGTCGAGTTGATTGTCCCTTACTTTAAAGTAAAAATCTTTTAAAATATTGTAGAAGGTGGAGTGGGGAAAACGTATAAAAGACAGCGCCAGCACCCGGCGCGCACCTTTTTGCTGTTCGGCTGTCATCGGGTCAACATCTCGGCCACGTCATTCTGTCTGTTAGGTTTTTCGTTAGATTGTTTCGTAATTATTTGAGAGGTCTTACATGTCTAGTTTTCGTTTAATTTAATTTTGGTTTGTTAAATTTAATCGTTTTCAAAAGTACATTCGTTTTTGTAAATTGTTTTCTTGAGGGTAGCAATAAATTTGTATTTTAAAAAAATAACTTCTGGTCTAATTTCTAAGATCAGAAGTGGGATAGGTCTCATTTTGCCCACTTCATTTGTTGTTTTGCTGTTTTGCTGTTGTTGATTGATTTTCTCAGTTCGAATTGTTGGTTTCTTTGTTTACGTTCTATTTATCGCGAGTGTACAAGTTAGTTGCAATATTTGGTGGTAATTAGTGGATACATCAGTATTTTAGTTCTTTTCGGTCGTTGTATTCTTATCGGTGTACAAGTGATTTTATTCAGTGTTCGATTACGTAATTCGATTTACCGGTTATTTGTTGAATTTAGATTTGTTTTGATACGTGACACATAGGTATTTGTGTAGTGTTTAAGTTTGCTTATAGATTTTGCGATTCTGTTTTTGTTTCGATTTAGTTACAATGTCAGATCGTGAACGCGATCATAGTGCGAGCCGTCGCGGTAGTCGCAGCCGCAGTCGTGAGCGTCACAGTGACCGTGATCAGTGATAGTAGGCGTTGTGAACGATCTCCTGACGAGAATACTCAGTTGAGGCTCGAAATGGGAACAATGATAGCTCGTCTTAGTGTGTTAGAAAATAAGTCTAGGGCTACGTCTATTCCAGCGCGTTCGAGTGAGCACATTTCGGGTTCTGGTGTTCGCGATGTGTTAGTGTCAGAAAACGTGGACGATAGATCGCCATCGCGGCGCCGGCAAACACGATTGTTAGGGCGTACAATTTGCGAAGGTCAGGTTAGGCCGAGTCCGCACAAAATCGTGGCATTAGTTAACGCATCTATCTCTAGTAATTTCAGAGAAGTACGACAAAGACGCGTTCGTGTGCTGCATTAACCTCGCGCCGCTGTTCGTGGCGTGCCGGCGCGGCAACGTGGAGCTGGTGGAGTACCTGGTGCACGTGTGCGCCGCGCGCCTCGAGCAGCGCGGCGTGTACAAGGTGCCGCACGACCGCTCCGCGCACCGCGTCACGCCGCTGTGGTGCGCCGCCGTGGCCGACCGCCTGCCCGTGCTGCGCGCGCTGGCCGACGCCGGCGCCGACCTGGACGCCGGCTCCGACAGCGGCTCCACGCCCGTGCGCTCCGCCTGCTTCATGACGCACCTGGACGTGGTGCGCTTCCTGGCCAAGCGCGGCGCCGACCTGCACCGCGCCAATCACAACGGCGGCACCTGCCTCATCAACTCCGTTCAGTCCGCGCCACTCTGCGCCTACCTGCTGCAGCGCGGTGTGCGCATCGACGCGCAGGACATGCAGCTCAAGATGGCGCTGCACTACGCCGTGCAGGAGCACCGCCTGGAGACCGCGCGCCTGCTGCTGGAGCGCGGCGCCTTCCCGCACCTGCGCTCGCGCGCTGGCGACGACGCGCTGCGCACCGCCTGCCTCAAGGGCGCCGCGCAGCTGGTGGCGCTGCGGCTGGCAGATAATACTGGGCTCGAACTGCGGGGCGAGTACAGGGAATGTGGTGCGACACTTGCTGCGGTATAGTTGTCCACACATTCACAGATGTGCCGTGGTACATTTGGCTGGCAGGCATATCAAATGACTCATTAAGATGTGTTAATTGATATGTAGGGGTCATAGTACGATCGTACAGCGTGATGAGTATAAGACGATTGAACGATTGGTGAAGTTGTAACTGATCGAAAGGTTTTCTTAAAATTTTAACATGTGTGAAAAATTGAATGAGGGCCTCTGTCTACTGTTACGTTTAATTTGTAATTTTTTTTTGTTGTGAAAGATTTTTTTCCCTTGTGTAGTTTTTTTGATGGGGGTTGTTGTGCTTTGTTTATGTGCTCGGACACTGTCTTGGAGTCGCTCAGACATGTTGTTCTGGAGCTGTGTACACGCAGGGTCATGCCACGAGTTGGCTTCTGACGAGTCGTGGTGTGTGGCATATGTTTGCGGGGCAAACATTGTCTGTGTTTTTATTGTTGTTAGTTTGGGTTGAAACATGCTTTTATGGGTACCGATTCACACATGCAAAGTTATGTCTCATGTAAGTCCGCATAGACCTCTATCGAGTCATGAGGGTGCACTCCCCCGACGGGAACTGCCCCGGGTGATTGGTACTCATATCTGTTTGTTTTATATCCGCTGTGTTTAGGCTTTTATGGGTACTGATTCACACATGCAAAGTTATGTCTCATGTAAGTCCGCATAGACCTCTATCGAGTCATGAGGGTGCACTCCCCCGACGGGAACTGCCCCGGGTGATTGGTACTCATATCTGTCTGTTTTATATCCGCTGTGTTTATGCTTTTCTATTTTGTCAGTTTAGCTTACAAATATACCAAGTTGAATGATTTGTTCTAACTTGGATAATTTCTATGAGAGTTTATACTACGGGACTTAACGCGTGGATAAGCGGCTATATACCTTGTTCCCGACGTTTCGACTGGATTACACCAGCCGTGGTCACGGGCAGACTGGCGGTGTACGGCATCCCCTGCTACGATCAAAGATGTTTTTTGCAGACACCCTCACTTGATTTTTATAATTTATAATAGCCGGTACACACGACACTAATATTATCAACCGGTGCGCTGGACGGACAACTACGATATTTTAACTTTTCAATCACTGGACTCCACGCAGACGATAACTTGTATCCATCTTCACGATTGAAATTTTTGTGTTGCCTAATCTCAATCGCCTCGCGAACCATTCTTCGGTAATATCGGCGATCGGTGGATAAAACCTTAGGCCGGTGGAGCTCGATCCAGTGATTGGAATTAGAGTTGAGCAGATGTTCCGCTATCGCTGATTTTGCCGTCTGGCGATTCTTTACAGCTGCGATATGTTCCTTGACCCTCTCCGCGATAGTGCGCTTAGTTTGACCAATGTAGGAACTACCGCAGCTGCAATCAATCTTGTAGACGCCCGGTGTTTGGTACGGGATTACATCCTTCGGCGTGCGCATAAGTTTTTCAAGTTTGGAAAACGGAACGTATACAGTCTTAATGGAGAATTTTCTCAGTACTGATCCAACTTTGTCCGTTATTCCTTTGATGTAAGGCAAGAATGCGGGCTGCCGGTTAACCTCAGGATGTTTCGTACGTGTGCCACGGCGACCTGGATTCTTTCGACTCACTTTGTACCCGTTCCTCTTAAGTACCTCCTGAACATGCGCGAGCTCCGCATCTAAATGTTCAGGGTCACATAGTTCATAGGCTCGACTAGTCAGAGACGTCACAACCGCCTGTAAATGACGTGGGTGATGATGTGAGGAGGCATTCAGGTATCTGTCCGTGTGTGTAGGTTTTCGATACACAGTGTGCCCTAGAGAGCCATCCTCTCGCACATTTAACTTCACATCCAAAAATGCCAATGAACGATCACTCTCCATTTCATATGTAAAACGTATTTTACTGTGAATGGAGTTGAGGTGTTGTAGGTACTGTTCCACTTCCCGCTTGTTCCCTTTGATTAAGCAGAACACGTCGTCAACATATCTCTTCCATAGTCGGATATTGAAAGGCCCTGATGTCAAAGCTCTCTCCTCGAAATGTTCCATCCAGATGTTGGCTAAAGCTGGTGCTACGGGACTACCCATGGCTACGCCATCAATCTGAAGGTAGTGTTGACCTTGGTATAGAAAAAAGTTACCGTCTAAGCAGTGTTGAAGTAAAGCTATGTACCTATCTGAGATGCCATTTAAAATCAATTTATTTTTGATCACCTCAAGGCATTCTTTCAGCGGAACATTGGTAAACAACGATTCCACGTCAAAACTTACCATAATCTCATCAGGTTCCAGCTGGATCTCCTCTACGATGTTAATAAAATGTCGAGAATCTTTTACGTAAGACGACGTGTTACCTATTAATGGCTGCAAGACTTTACTAATATGCTTTGCTAAATGATAGGTTGGAGAATCAATTTGACTTACTATCGGTCGTAATGGCATATCTTTTTTATGTACTTTTGGCAGTCCATAAAGTTTTGGTGGCTGTGATATTTTTGGGCTGTGCAACCAATTATACTCGTCGTCCGTAAGTAGGTCTTTATGTTGTTGTATTAGAGAGCGCGTTTGACGTGTCACACGGATGGTGGGGTTATAATTAACTGGTTTGTAAGTGTTCGTGTCGGCGAGCAAGTTCCGAATTTTCATATCATAGTCGGTTGTATTCATCACAACTGTGACATTACCCTTGTCGGCTTTGAGAACCAAGATGTCCTTGTTATCACGAAGTTCGCTAGGGCAGCACGTTCTTCAGGAGTGATGTTGCTTTTAGGCAACTTCGATCTGCGCAAGATGACTGCGATATCCTGTCTTAATGTTTCCGCGTCACAAGGTGGCACTTTATTCTGTATAACAGCCTCTTCGACACTACAAATGATATTTTCATACGGAACTCGCTTAGGTGTAGGTGCGAAATTCAAACCTTTTTCCAGAACTGATAAAGTGGATTCATTAAGAATAGTGTTTGAAATATTAATAACCGTGTTTGCTTTATGGTCAGTGTGATCTAAGGTTGACTTACGCGAAAGCAACTTTTCGAATTTTCGGTTGTGTTTGTTACTCGACAACTCAAATATTCTCTCTGCTTGGAGGTAGGTAACGCGGTCACACAAGTCAAAATCACTATCCGACATAGCAGCACTGCACTCCAAGTGTAACACATACAATTATTAATATGTAATCCCGTACCAAACACCGGGCGTCTACAAGATTGATTGCAGCTGCGGTAGTTCCTACATTGGTCAAACTAAGCGCACTATCGCGGAGAGGGTCAAGGAACATATCGCAGCTGTAAAGAATCGCCAGACGGCAAAATCAGCGATAGCGGAACATCTGCTCAACTCTAATTCCAATCACTGGATCGAGCTCCACCGGCCTAAGGTTTTATCCACCGATCGCCGATATTACCGAAGAATGGTTCGCGAGGCGATTGAGATTAGGCAACACAAAAATTTCAATCGTGAAGATGGATACAAGTTATCGTCTGCGTGGAGTCCAGTGATTGAAAAGTTAAAATATCGTAGTTGTCCGTCCAGCGCACCGGTTGATAATATTAGTGTCGTGTGTACCGGCTATTATAAATTATAAAAATCAAGTGAGGGTGTCTGCAAAAAACATCTTTGATCGTAGCAGGGGATGCCGTACACCGCCAGTCTGCCCGTGACCACGGCTGGTGTAATCCAGTCGAAACGTCGGGAACAAGGTATATAGCCGCTTATCCACGCGTTAAGTCCCGTAGTATAAACTCTCATATAAATATGAAACGCGATAATTTAAAAAGTTATATTGCAAACCGGTACGGGCCGGAGTTAGCATCAAACATTCGACAGCTAGAATGTTTGCGTCAGAAGAAAGTACGGTTGGAAACATCGTTGATATTTTTAAAAAAGTGTCGCGATTGGAACTTATTACCCACATGTGTACGTATTAAACCACGTATTGATATACCGCATTCTGACCACATTCTAGGCAATACAAGTGTCCGCCTGCTACGTCAATTAATTCGTAATAGCCACAAGGAATTGAATGATATACAGTGTAAATTGTATGTGTTACACTTGGAGTGCAGTGCTGCTATGTCGGATAGTGATTTTGACTTGTGTGACCGCGTTACCTACCTCCAAGCAGAGAGAATATTTGAGTTGTCGAGTAACAAACACAACCGAAAATTCGAAAAGTTGCTTTCGCGTAAGTCAACCTTAGATCACACTGACCATAAAGCAAACACGGTTATTAATATTTCAAACACTATTCTTAATGAATCCACTTTATCAGTTCTGGAAAAAGGTTTGAATTTCGCACCTACACCTAAGCGAGTTCCGTATGAAAATATCATTTGTAGTGTCGAAGAGGCTGTTATACAGAATAAAGTGCCACCTTGTGACGCGGAAACATTAAGACAGGATATCGCAGTCATCTTGCGCAGATCGAAGTTGCCTAAAAGCAACATCACTCCTGAAGAACGTGCTGCCCTAGCGAACTTCGTGATAACAAGGACATCTTGGTTCTCAAAGCCGACAAGGGTAATGTCACAGTTGTGATGAATACAACCGACTATGATATGAAAATTCGGAACTTGCTCGCCGACACGAACACTTACAAACCAGTTAATTATAACCCCACCATCCGTGTGACACGTCAAACGCGCTCTCTAATACAACAACATAAAGACCTACTTACGGACGACGAGTATAATTGGTTGCACAGCCCAAAAATATCACAGCCACCAAAACTTTATGGACTGCCAAAAGTACATAAAAAAGATATGCCATTACGACCGATAGTAAGTCAAATTGATTCTCCAACCTATCATTTAGCAAAGCATATTAGTAAAGTCTTGCAGCCATTAATAGGTAACACGTCGTCTTACGTAAAAGATTCTCGACATTTTATTAACATCGTAGAGGAGATCCAGCTGGAACCTGATGAGATTATGGTAAGTTTTGACGTGGAATCGTTGTTTACCAATGTTCCGCTGAAAGAATGCCTTGAGGTGATCAAAAATAAATTGATTTTAAATGGCATCTCAGATAGGTACATAGCTTTACTTCAACACTGCTTAGACGGTAACTTTTTTCTATACCAAGGTCAACACTACCTTCAGATTGATGGCGTAGCCATGGGTAGTCCCGTAGCACCAGCTTTAGCCAACATCTGGATGGAACATTTCGAGGAGAGAGCTTTGACATCAGGGCCTTTCAATATCCGACTATGGAAGAGATATGTTGACGACGTGTTCTGCTTAATCAAAGGGAACAAGCGGGAAGTGGAACAGTACCTACAACACCTCAACTCCATTCACAGTAAAATACGTTTTACATATGAAATGGAGAGTGATCGTTCATTGGCATTTTTGGATGTGAAGTTAAATGTGCGAGAGGATGGCTCTCTAGGGCACACTGTGTATCGAAAACCTACACACACGGACAGATACCTGAATGCCTCCTCACATCATCACCCACGTCATTTACAGGCGGTTGTGACGTCTCTGACTAGTCGAGCCTATGAACTATGTGACCCTGAACATTTAGATGCGGAGCTCGCGCATGTTCAGGAGGTACTTAAGAGGAACGGGTACAAAGTGAGTCGAAAGAATCCAGGTCGCCGTGGCACACGTACGAAACATCCTGAGGTTAACCGGCAGCCCGCATTCTTGCCTTACATCAAAGGAATAACGGACAAAGTTGGATCAGTACTGAGAAAATTCTCCATTAAGACTGTATACGTTCCGTTTTCCAAACTTGAAAAACTTATGCGCACGCCGAAGGATGTAATCCCGTACCAAACACCGGGCGTCTACAAGATTGATTGCAGCTGCGGTAGTTCCTACATTGGTCAAACTAAGCGCACTATCGCGGAGAGGGTCAAGGAACATATCGCAGCTGTAAAGAATCGCCAGACGGCAAAATCAGCGATAGCGGAACATCTGCTCAACTCTAATTCCAATCACTGGATCGAGCTCCACCGGCCTAAGGTTTTATCCACCGATCGCCGATATTACCGAAGAATGGTTCGCGAGGCGATTGAGATTAGGCAACACAAAAAAAAAAAAAATTCAATCGTGAAGATGGATACAAGTTATCGTCTGCGTGGAGTCCAGTGATTGAAAAGTTAAAATATCGTAGTTGTCCGTCCAGCGCACCGGTTGATAATATTAGTGTCGTGTGTACCGGCTATTATAAATTATAAAAATCAAGTGAGGGTGTCTGCAAAAAACATCTTTGATCGTAGCAGGGGATGCCGTACACCGCCAGTCTGCCCGTGACCACGGCTGGTGTAATCCAGTCGAAACGTCGGGAACAAGGTATATAGCCGCTTATCCACGCGTTAAGTCCCGTAGTATAAACTCTCATATAAATATGAAACGCGATAATTTAAAAAGTTATATTGCAAACCGGTACGGGCCGGAGTTAGCATCAAACATTCGACAGCTAGAATGTTTGCGTCAGAAGAAAGTACGGTTGGAAACATCGTTGATATTTTTAAAAAAGTGTCGCGATTGGAACTTATTACCCACATGTGTACGTATTAAACCACGTATTGATATACCGCATTCTGACCACATTCTAGGCAATACAAGTGTCCGCCTGCTACGTCAATTAATTCGTAATAGCCACAAGGAATTGAATGATATACAGTGTAAATTGTATGTGTTACACTTGGAGTGCAGTGCTGCTATGTCGGATAGTGATTTTGACTTGTGTGACCGCGTTACCTACCTCCAAGCAGAGAGAATATTTGAGTTGTCGAGTAACAAACACAACCGAAAATTCGAAAAGTTGCTTTCGCGTAAGTCAACCTTAGATCACACTGACCATAAAGCAAACACGGTTATTAATATTTCAAACACTATTCTTAATGAATCCACTTTATCAGTTCTGGAAAAAGGTTTGAATTTCGCACCTACACCTAAGCGAGTTCCGTATGAAAATATCATTTGTAGTGTCGAAGAGGCTGTTATACAGAATAAAGTGCCACCTTGTGAAGCGGAAACATTAAGACAGGATATCGCAGTCATCTTGCGCAGATCGAAGTTGCCTAAAAGCAACATCACTCCTGAAGAACGTGCTGCCCTGAGCGAACTTCGTGATAACAAGGACATCTTGGTTCTCAAAGCCGACAAGGGTAATGTCACAGTTGTGATGAATACAACCGACTATGATATGAAAATTCGGAACTTGCTCGCCGACACGAACACTTACAAACCAGTTAATTATAACCCCACCATCCGTGTGACACGTCAAACGCGCTCTCTAATACAACAACATAAAGACCTACTTACGGACGACGAGTATAATTGGTTGCACAGCCCAAAAATATCACAGCCACCAAAACTTTATGGACTGCCAAAAGTACATAAAAAAGATATGCCATTACGACCGATAGTAAGTCAAATTGATTCTCCAACCTATCATTTAGCAAAGCATATTAGTAAAGTCTTGCAGCCATTAATAGGTAACACGTCGTCTTACGTAAAAGATTCTCGACATTTTATTAACATCGTAGAGGAGATCCAGCTGGAACCTGATGAGATTATGGTAAGTTTTGACGTGGAATCGTTGTTTACCAATGTTCCGCTGAAAGAATGCCTTGAGGTGATCAAAAATAAATTGATTTTAAATGGCATCTCAGATAGGTACATAGCTTTACTTCAACACTGCTTAGACGGTAACTTTTTTCTATACCAAGGTCAACACTACCTTCAGATTGATGGCGTAGCCATGGGTAGTCCCGTAGCACCAGCTTTAGCCAACATCTGGATGGAACATTTCGAGGAGAGAGCTTTGACATCAGGGCCTTTCAATATCCGACTATGGAAGAGATATGTTGACGACGTGTTCTGCTTAATCAAAGGGAACAAGCGGGAAGTGGAACAGTACCTACAACACCTCAACTCCATTCACAGTAAAATACGTTTTACATATGAAATGGAGAGTGATCGTTCATTGGCATTTTTGGATGTGAAGTTAAATGTGCGAGAGGATGGCTCTCTAGGGCACACTGTGTATCGAAAACCTACACACACGGACAGATACCTGAATGCCTCCTCACATCATCACCCACGTCATTTACAGGCGGTTGTGACGTCTCTGACTAGTCGAGCCTATGAACTATGTGACCCTGAACATTTAGATGCGGAGCTCGCGCATGTTCAGGAGGTACTTAAGAGGAACGGGTACAAAGTGAGTCGAAAGAATCCAGGTCGCCGTGGCACACGTACGAAACATCCTGAGGTTAACCGGCAGCCCGCATTCTTGCCTTACATCAAAGGAATAACGGACAAAGTTGGATCAGTACTGAGAAAATTCTCCATTAAGACTGTATACGTTCCGTTTTCCAAACTTGAAAAACTTATGCGCACGCCGAAGGATGTAATCCCGTACCAAACACCGGGCGTCTACAAGATTGATTGCAGCTGCGGTAGTTCCTACATTGGTCAAACTAAGCGCACTATCGCGGAGAGGGTCAAGGAACATATCGCAGCTGTAAAGAATCGCCAGACGGCAAAATCAGCGATAGCGGAACATCTGCTCAACTCTAATTCCAATCACTGGATCGAGCTCCACCGGCCTAAGGTTTTATCCACCGATCGCCGATATTACCGAAGAATGGTTCGCGAGGCGATTGAGATTAGGCAACACAAAAAAAAAAAATTCAATCGTGAAGATGGATACAAGTTATCGTCTGCGTGGAGTCCAGTGATTGAAAAGTTAAAATATCGTAGTTGTCCGTCCAGCGCACCGGTTGATAATATTAGTGTCGTGTGTACCGGCTATTATAAATTATAAAAATCAAGTGAGGGTGTCTGCAAAAAACATCTTTGATCGTAGCAGGGGATGCCGTACACCGCCAGTCTGCCCGTGACCACGGCTGGTGTAATCCAGTCGAAACGTCGGGAACAAGGTATATAGCCGCTTATCCACGCGTTAAGTCCCGTAGTATAAACTCTCATATAAATATGAAACGCGATAATTTAAAAAGTTATATTGCAAACCGGTACGGGCCGGAGTTAGCATCAAACATTCGACAGCTAGAATGTTTGCGTCAGAAGAAAGTACGGTTGGAAACATCGTTGATATTTTTAAAAAAGTGTCGCGATTGGAACTTATTACCCACATGTGTACGTATTAAACCACGTATTGATATACCGCATTCTGACCACATTCTAGGCAATACAAGTGTCCGCCTGCTACGTCAATTAATTCGTAATAGCCACAAGGAATTGAATGATATACAGTGTAAATTGTATGTGTTACACTTGGAGTGCAGTGCTGCTATGTCGGATAGTGATTTTGACTTGTGTGACCGCGTTACCTACCTCCAAGCAGAGAGAATATTTGAGTTGTCGAGTAACAAACACAACCGAAAATTCGAAAAGTTGCTTTCGCGTAAGTCAACCTTAGATCACACTGACCATAAAGCAAACACGGTTATTAATATTTCAAACACTATTCTTAATGAATCCACTTTATCAGTTCTGGAAAAAGGTTTGAATTTCGCACCTACACCTAAGCGAGTTCCGTATGAAAATATCATTTGTAGTGTCGAAGAGGCTGTTATACAGAATAAAGTGCCACCTTGTGACGCGGAAACATTAAGACAGGATATCGCAGTCATCTTGCGCAGATCGAAGTTGCCTAAAAGCAACATCACTCCTGAAGAACGTGCTGCCCTGAGCGAACTTCGTGATAACAAGGACATCTTGGTTCTCAAAGCCGACAAGGGTAATGTCACAGTTGTGATGAATACAACCGACTATGATATGAAAATTCGGAACTTGCTCGCCGACACGAACACTTACAAACCAGTTAATTATAACCCCACCATCCGTGTGACACGTCAAACGCGCTCTCTAATACAACAACATAAAGACCTACTTACGGACGACGAGTATAATTGGTTGCACAGCCCAAAAATATCACAGCCACCAAAACTTTATGGACTGCCAAAAGTACATAAAAAAGATATGCCATTACGACCGATAGTAAGTCAAATTGATTCTCCAACCTATCATTTAGCAAAGCATATTAGTAAAGTCTTGCAGCCATTAATAGGTAACACGTCGTCTTACGTAAAAGATTCTCGACATTTTATTAACATCGTAGAGGAGATCCAGCTGGAACCTGATGAGATTATGGTAAGTTTTGACGTGGAATCGTTGTTTACCAATGTTCCGCTGAAAGAATGCCTTGAGGTGATCAAAAATAAATTGATTTTAAATGGCATCTCAGATAGGTACATAGCTTTACTTCAACACTGCTTAGACGGTAACTTTTTTCTATACCAAGGTCAACACTACCTTCAGATTGATGGCGTAGCCATGGGTAGTCCCGTAGCACCAGCTTTAGCCAACATCTGGATGGAACATTTCGAGGAGAGAGCTTTGACATCAGGGCCTTTCAATATCCGACTATGGAAGAGATATGTTGACGACGTGTTCTGCTTAATCAAAGGGAACAAGCGGGAAGTGGAACAGTACCTACAACACCTCAACTCCATTCACAGTAAAATACGTTTTACATATGAAATGGAGAGTGATCGTTCATTGGCATTTTTGGATGTGAAGTTAAATGTGCGAGAGGATGGCTCTCTAGGGCACACTGTGTATCGAAAACCTACACACACGGACAGATACCTGAATGCCTCCTCACATCATCACCCACGTCATTTACAGGCGGTTGTGACGTCTCTGACTAGTCGAGCCTATGAACTATGTGACCCTGAACATTTAGATGCGGAGCTCGCGCATGTTCAGGAGGTACTTAAGAGGAACGGGTACAAAGTGAGTCGAAAGAATCCAGGTCGCCGTGGCACACGTACGAAACATCCTGAGGTTAACCGGCAGCCCGCATTCTTGCCTTACATCAAAGGAATAACGGACAAAGTTGGATCAGTACTGAGAAAATTCTCCATTAAGACTGTATACGTTCCGTTTTCCAAACTTGAAAAACTTATGCGCACGCCGAAGGATGTAATCCCGTACCAAACACCGGGCGTCTACAAGATTGATTGCAGCTGCGGTAGTTCCTACATTGGTCAAACTAAGCGCACTATCGCGGAGAGGGTCAAGGAACATATCGCAGCTGTAAAGAATCGCCAGACGGCAAAATCAGCGATAGCGGAACATCTGCTCAACTCTAATTCCAATCACTGGATCGAGTTCCACCGGCCTAAGGTTTTATCCACCGATCGCCGATATTACCGAAGAATGGTTCGCGAGGCGATTGAGATTAGGCAACACAAAAAAAAAAAAATTCAATCGTGAAGATGGATACAAGTTATCGTCTGCGTGGAGTCCAGTGATTGAAAAGTTAAAATATCGTAGTTGTCCGTCCAGCGCACCGGTTGATAATATTAGTGTCGTGTGTACCGGCTATTATAAATTATAAAAATCAAGTGAGGGTGTCTGCAAAAAACATCTTTGATCGTAGCAGGGGATGCCGTACACCGCCAGTCTGCCCGTGACCACGGCTGGTGTAATCCAGTCGAAACGTCGGGAACAAGGTATATAGCCGCTTATCCACGCGTTAAGTCCCGTAGTATAAACTCTCATATAAATATGAAACGCGATAATTTAAAAAGTTATATTGGATAATTTCCTTTTCGGAATTTGTTTTGTGTTGTTATTCGTTCTGTGCAGATGCAGAGGACGAGGAGTCGACAACTCCTAGCGTCACCCAGCTTTCCTATGTTGACGTTCCTGGTGACGCGAGTGAGCCGCAACCCAACACGTCAGGGACGCAGACACGAGGCGAAGAGCTTGCTGCGTCACCCACCTTCACTTCGAGCGATGACGGCTCAGATCAGATCAGAGCCTTCGATGCCAATTTTGGAGACTGATCTCCAGAGTTAGAAGATGGAGGAGTCCGAGGGCGGTCTCCCGTCAGGAAAGGCCGTGTAGAAGGTGGAGTGGGGAAAACGTATAAAAGACAGCGCCAGCACCCGGCGCGCACCTTTTTGCTGTTCGGCTGTCATCGGGTCAACATCTCGGCCACGTCATTCTGTCTGTTAGGTTTTTCGTTAGATTGTTTCGTAATTATTTGAGAGGTCTTACATGTCTAGTTTTCGTTTAATTTAATTTTGGTTTGTTAAATTTAATCGTTTTCAAAAGTACATTCGTTTTTGTAAATTGTTTTCTTGAGGGTAGCAATAAATTTGTATTTTAAAAAAATAACTTCTGGTCTAATTTCTAAGAATATAATAACTGTGTTTTTTATACTATTACTAGTTTTCGCTTCGTTTAGGTTCGTTCCTAAATACGTTTTGAGGCTTAGTATGAAATAGATTTTTTTATGTTCTTTTTCGTAAATTTTTTTGATGTTTTAATAGTTATTCTGCTATTATATGGTATATTATATGAGATATAGATAAACAACAAAACAAAGATCATAAAAATCGGTCCAGCAGTTCTCGAGTTATAAGTGTTGTAACAAACGCGACTTTGTTTTATATATATATATATATATATATATATATATATATATATATATTTATATATATATATATATATATATATATATATATATATATATATATATATATATATATATATATAGATTTTAACAAAAACCAGGATCAAATTAATAAAAATTCGATAACAATACAAAACCACTATATAAAATTATTTAGTAGATTTATTTTCTTATAGCATTGTTCATTTCTCTTTTGGGAGTCGAATGTATGAAATATGTATCTGTAATGTCAATAAAACTATTTATTTCCAGTACTTCCAATCAGAAATGATTTAGTCCCGAGTGCTCGCACCACTGCTATCACAGCAAATTTATTTATATTATTAGAAATCACGCTCGCTTGGGAAACCGAGTGAAGCAGGTTCATATCCCGGGTCTCTCTCTTCCGATATTTTCATGTGCGAATTATTTCTATCATGACTACCATTTGCCTTAAGGTGAAGGAAAACATCGTCAGGAAACCTGCATGTCAGAGAACCTAACAAGTTTTCGAAAAATTTATGAAGTCCGCCAATCCGCACTTGGTCAGCGTGGTGGACGATGGCCTGATTCCAGCAGTGGGACGTTAAAAAGGGCTGAATTAAAAATCCATACTATACTACAAGTTTATCTAAGTTACTTTTTCACCTTCCTTTATCCAGCCTCAGCTTTATGTAAAAAGCTCTTTCTTAACATAAACTTTGCACTGATTTCAAAAACCTTCATCTTTTAGCTAAAGCGAACCAACAAAAACACATTCAAGAAATTAATATTAGTGAAAATTTAAATAAAAATATTAAACTTTTTCAAGAATATTTAATTACCTACCACAAAGAATTTAACCGCTGACAAAGTTATAGTGGAGATATAAAGGAATTTGTGTTGTGACTTTTGTTTCTACTCGTTTGTGTTCAACAAACACAGTAAACGAAGTGAATTAGAGTGCACATTTGCGGAATGTTCTAAGCGCAGGTGAAATAGTTTAAAGAGGAAAACGAATTGAATTTTGTGGGAGCTTTACGAAACAAGACTAGATAAAATATAATATGCATGTCGCAGCTTAAAATTTATAATAATTTTAACTACATGTTAAAGGTCGAATTCATATACTGAAAAGATTTTAAATTTCTTCTTCTTTCATTGACATTTTAGCACCAGTATTATAGTTGATACCTATATTATATCATGTTGTAAATAGTTACTTGCTGTAGTATTATATAACAAATAAATACGAGTAAGTTTGTATAGTAATGATACTACGGGACTTAAACGCGTGAATTCATAAGTGGCAAAATAACTTATTCTCGACGTTTCTCGTAGCCACGTCTAGTGCAACCCAATCGAAAAATCGGGAATAAGGTAAATACGTAATACGTAATAAATTACGAATTCACGCGTTTAAGTCCCGTAGTATCATTATCATAAAAATTTTCTCGTATTATCAATTAGGGAAGGCCAAAATTAAAAAAAAAATATAATAAATAAGTAAATTATCAATCAACTAATAATTGATATCTTTTACGTATATTAAATGTTACCTATTTTACAAAAAGTTATAAAACTCATGGCAATATTAAAGTAGATGTAACATACACACAAAATAATGACAACCCAAATTGAGTAGTTCTTTTTTAATACAGCTCTAGCTTTAGTCTCTAACAGTAAGAGCATAATAAAGGCAATATAAAATTCAATTTGAACAGAAAATACTACTAAGGAAATATTATAAGCCTTTCTATCCACGTCGGTCAACCAATATCTGTTTAGAAATTGCAACTTGCACATTGCAGGTGTTTCCGCAGACATTCAATAAAATGTTAGCTACAAGTTTAAGATAACATATAACTTAAAGTGAAACGTGATTTGATATGAGAATGTATTTTGTATTTTACGTATGTTTAAATTTATGAATATACTAGCAGAACCCGCGGCTTCGCTCGTGCTAAAACTACAAAAAAACTCTAAAAAGGTTGGTTTCATATAAGTTTTCATCCCTTATTTTACCCTTTAAAAATACATATTTATTTAATTGTATTGATGAGCATTAATACTAAGTTTCAAGTAATTCTCATCATAAATATTTTTTTTTGGGTTGTATTATAACGTGTTTTCCCGTGGGAATGAGATAATCTCTTATGGTAAAAGGTAGCCTATGTCACTCTTTAGCCTTCCAACTATCTCCACACAAAAAATCACGCCAATCACCACTCTGTTTTGACCTGAAAGAAGGACGAACAAACAAACACATTTTCACATTTTTAATATTAGTATGGATATAGATATTTATTTGGACTCTAACTTAACCTCGTATTACTTGGACGCTTAATGCTTATGTATTACTCGATGAAAAATTAACAAACATACAAATATACTTAACATAAAATTTCGTATTTATAATAAGTAGTATTTACTCAGTGGTGGAAATTCAACTATAATTATTGTAAAAAAATTAAAATACACTACTACCTAGTACCTAAAAAAAAACTAACCGTTTCCAATACTTTTTTATTGATAACACTAAAGCTCGTTAAAAGCTACTAAGCAGAATTACAAAAAAAAACTATTTATAAACAGGTTTATAAAAAGCTACTGAACGGTTTTGTCTTTGCATATTTATACATATATATAACATACATAGATAGACTGATAAGAAAACTTTATATACTTTCATACTGCCTCGATGGTCTTGCGGCTACCATATACGGCTTGTAGATCAATAGGTCCTAGATTCGAAACTCAAGTCGGGCTTAACTAGTTATTGGGTTTTTTGTTATGAAATACTCAGTAGCTGTCCAGAGATAGAGAGCTGGTAGGTCCGTGTTAACAGCCTTCTACTTCGGAAACCTCTTTAAGCTGGATCTCCTACGCCTATCTCCCATCGGTCAAATCGAGTTATCGTTCCATCGAAATGTGAGAGTCAAAGGAATGGAGAATTCACTTGTTGATGTAGGTAGGTTGATATTTTGACTCATTGAATACAAATTCAATCCTCTTGTTAATCGCTTCAAAGCGTGCCAGTTGAGTACAGAATATAGATCACTTTGCCAATTTCACGTACATTAGAGAAGACACGAAGGAGATTGGTCGGTAAAATAAGATTATTAATAATATATCAAATTATTATAATGTGTAAATAACAATACCGTTTTCTGCAAGAATTTTATAGTAGTAAAAAGCAGATGGTCTTTTTCATTTTTCATTTGTTTGAATGAGCAACCCTTTGAAACTATCAAATCGACAAAACAAGGGGAAAAAGCTAGTGAAGTAATATAAATATTAATTAGTGATACTTGCAGAATAAAATCCGTGATATTCAACTCGATATACAGTTTTCATATATCTTCAATTTAGTACAGATATTTTGAGGAATATCGAAAATGAACTGACAAATCCAAATGTAACGCTGTAGTCTAGATTTGTTCTGAACCTGTTAAGTTAAATTCATGTTGGCTCGTATAAAGCAATTCAGTGAGCACACGGGAATAACGTAGCATGTCTCTAGTTGAAATTTCCAAGTGTAAGAAAATAATATAGATAAAGACTGTATATTTCGCTTTATTTTAACATTTCGAATCGATTGTAAGGATAGAGTATTCTTTTGCTGCAAGTCATTTATAAGATCTAGAACATTTAAGCAGCATTGCATAGCGATAAAAGGCAATAATAGCCCAGTGGTAACGCACTCGCTTGGGAAACCGAATGAAACGGGTTCAAATCCCAGGTCTCGCACCTCTGATATTTTCATGTGTAAATATCAGAGGTGCGAGACCCGGTATTTGAGACCGCTTCACTTGGTTTTCCAAGCGAACGCGTTACAACTGCCACTACAAAACGGTAGACATGATTCATTTTTCAGTTAAATATGAAAATCAAAAATCGTATATTAAATATAGATTTTAAAGAAATCGAGTTTCCTTCTCCTTAATTTTAACAACACGTAGTATTTTCTGTGGTACAATAGTGTTCGCACCTGCCAAAGATTGATCACACTATTGGCATTACCATTTGTCGAGCTCTGCCGCTATTACTTTGAGTTATAACTCAGTTATATGATTGTTACATCATTTCAAAGTGTGTTAACATATGAGTTTATTATTAAAAATGAAAGCTTTCTAAAAATATGCTATATGGTATTCTGTAAATTTTATTGTTTGAGACTAAGAGAAAAAATGTCATATTTATTTTGGACTAATAAAGACCAATAAATCTATTTTATTAGTCATATAGATATTTTGTGAAAAAGTGTAGCTATACATTGTATAATATCTCATGAAAAGCCAGCATCATGTTTCAAAACTTATATATTTTAATGTTGTATGTAATTTTAATACATGAGCGATGCAGGTCTCCTAAGTTATTCAAAGATGTACCTGTTCAATTGGTCTTTTTCTATGTATCTAGGACATTGTTTCAATATTAATAAATTACAACTATAATATAGACTACACTTTTAATAAAGTAAATAAATCAAGTTTTCCTTGTATTTACGTTCAAGTAGTTTTCATTGCCTATATTTCATTTAATAACGATGCACATTTATTAATTTTCTGGGAAGTCGCTGCCTTAAACCTTAGTCTCTCCCGTGACCATGGTTGCTCTAAAGTATACGCAACGTCGGAAACCAAAAATCAAAATAAATCCACAAGAAAATCCGAAAAGATAGTTTGATATAACGATGCAATTTGTATTGAAGGTTATTATTTTTTCGTATTCTTTATAGTTTAAGGTAACAAGCTGACCCACTTAACAGTAAGTAGCTATCATCCAAAGATGTCGAAAACGATAAAAGTTACGAATGCGTTATCGGTATTTAGAAAACATGGAAATCCAACTCTATAAGAACTTCATAGGGTAGTGCTCAGGGAAAACTATAGGAGGCAAATCGTTCCACATCGTACGTGCGAGGTAGAAATGAGCGTGAGGCACGTATATTTGTGGGATGTTCGAATGCGAAGGGTTCGAAGGTACGGTCTTCTAGATATAGATATTTGTCATCATTATTATGGCTGTTTTTTTTAGAATTCTCAAGTAGATCAATTAATAAGCGAAAGATTAATATGGCTGTTATATTAATGGGGTTTTTTATAAATTTAGTGAGACTATGAAAACCACAGAGTTTTGTCTTATAAATAAATAAATATGTTGGGAAATTAACACACTGCACCATCTAGTTCCATGGTAAGCGAGGCTTCTGTTATGGATACCAGATAGTTGATATACTACACATATATAACTTTAAATACATACATACATATTATCAATATAAATACCCATAACTGGAGTACAAACATTCGTGATCATCACATAAATAAATGTCCCCAGCGGGACTCGAACCCGTGACCGCTGGCACAGCAAGTAGGATAGATACAAACTGAAATAAACGTGTTTTAGCTTTTGTTTCATTTTAAGTAATTTTTTTCTGGTAAAATGAGCTAACATGGCTACGACGAGTATTTGGAGCTTTAAAAGGATTAAGATATATTACTTTTTATTTTCTTTAGGAAGAAAAACATCCAAAATTCATAGTTTTACTAAGAACCTTTATAGTTTGCTACGGCTAAGTTTTAATGTTATCTTATTCAAAATCCTTGACTTATGATATATAATAAAACTTCCTAACTTTATAGTAAGAACAGTAATTAAAACTACACAAAGATTTTACGTGAAAGGCAAAGTTGTTGCACCATCTGGTTAGAGTTTGTATATTTTGAATTAAAGTAAGCAGCCTACAATATTTAGATTATATACATACATATATTGAAATCCTTACATAATTTATATTATTTATAAATAGTACAAATTAAAGTTTATTTGCTGATTTTTAGGGCCAGTTCGCTTGCCTATAAGATTAATCATCTTTTATGTGAACTATACTTTATAAATTGCGTATTCATCGATGAGTAAAATTTGATTTATAGGTAAAAGTTTAAGCTACATATAAATAAAAACATAAAATACGCGTAAAGCGTAAAGCTATGCGTCTTGAAGTGAGAGCGGCCTCAAAGCAATAAATGAGAAAAGAGAGTAACCACGTGTGATGTACATTACTATCCTATAAGATACTAGAGACTCACCCTAGCTTCGCTTCGGGTTTGTCTCTAAATCAAAATAAATTATTTCCACGGGAACCGTACATTTTTCCGGGATGATAGGCCTATAGCCTTCCTCAATAAACGGGCTATCGAAGGCAAAAAGAATTTTTCAAATCAAGCAAACAAATAAACAAACTTTGCCTCTTAAAGATTCTTGTGATTCAATAGCTTAAACTGGTTCTTCTAGAAGTAAAAGAAAGTTTTTCTAGAACAGCACAACTGTTTTGCATCATCAGCTATAGATTACGAATTATGCCCTCACTTAATTTAAATATGTGTATTTAACATACATTTCCTGATTTTTCCGTCAATCCTTTCATCCTAATATTCAATGTTAAATATTCAAATACATCTTAAAAAGCTAATAGATTTATTCAAAAATGGAAATTCCCAAACCCTTTGCTATTTTTATTCAGTTGACTTTGAAATGAGAAATTTCTGAACAAATCCGGTTTTTCCTAACGTTTCCTTCTACAAAATAAATAATCTGCTATCAAATAAACAAACCACGAGATAAAAGTAAACTGTAAAAGTGATTTTGTTATTGTCCACACGTTTTTTTTATTCTGTTGGTTTTAAAATAAGGGTTTCAATTTAAACACATAATGAATATGAATGAATTTAGCTCTTATTTTTTTGTTAAAATGATCTACTATAGTAAATGAGTTATTTAAATGTCATATATATTTAAAATTAACTTGCCTTTATATTAATGACATTATTTACTAAATGAAGATCGCGGGTTCGATTTCGTATAGTTTAAATTAATATTATGCATGTATGAAATAATCTCCACAACATTTGATCTTAATAGTCTTTTACAAATAAGAAGGAGCTTAACCGATATGCTACAGAAATTTAGATCAACTTATTAGTAGATCATTTTATTTACTATCAAATAATAACAATAATATGTAATAATAATAGAAAAAAATAGTTGACATAAGACATAGAATGAGTATTTTTTTAACTTTTTCTAAAGATAATAGTAATTTAAAATCAAAACCTAGGTATACTAACGGTTAAGTACTAAATCTTTTATACCTCTTACACTGTAAAGTTAATGAAACTATCATCTTAAAAAGTCGTATTTTAGAGATAGGTAGCTTTATGTACAGTTCTTGCCGCATCATTATAGCTGAAGTCAACATTACTTAGCATAAATCAAGTCATAAAATGCTGAGCTTCTGGTATATAATTTTAGTTCATATTTCTTAAGACGTCTTTTCTTTATAGCAAATTTTAACTTTGAGGTCTTGTTAGTTATTTTATGTTATGCTTCAAATATTGTTAGGAGTTATGAATTGTAAATCAAATACTGTATAAGAATTAATTAATTCTTAAACTATTGTATATGAATTGATTAACTTTTAAAGGAAAACTTTTCACGAGATGAAATATTACATCTATAGATACATATAATAAAATTATAACTAATCCGAATCTGTACATTAAATATTATTTGGAAAATCTTATTGAAATGGATTATCGATACAGAAACCAAATCTATAGTTTTTAGAATTTTTGTCTGTCTGTCTTTTACCGCATCACGGGAAAACCACTGGACAGATTTTGATGAATGTTGATATGATGATAACTGGTTATCCGGGTCAATATATAGGATACTTTTTACTGCGGAAAAATATATCATCTCTGAGCTAAACGTTAAAACGTAACTAGGGACGAACCCGAGCGAGAATGAGTTGCTAGTGTATAATAATTATATTAGGTGACATTAGAAGATAGTGTTGATGTTAAGGCACCTTAAAGTTCACTCAAGCGAAGTAAGTAAGTCACTAGTTTATTACAGTCTCTTCTTCCTTCTTTCTATTTGTTTTACAATCATACAATTGAGAAAGACGAAAAGAGAGGCATAGATAGAAAGAATGAAATAGGACATAATACATACACACTCCACACTACTTCTCACACCACATTCTGTCAGTCAGTCAGTCAGTAACAAATGTCACGCACTTATACACACCCACGCACTTATACACACGCACGCACATTGATATGTATGAAATCATCCTCATTAAATAAGGTACTAAATTAAAAAAAACAAACTTATTAATATTTATAGTTACAGAGATCACGTTCAAGTAAACAAACATACACGTATGTATTCACTTTAAAATATTAGTAAACTCGTACATCCCGATATTGTTTGAAAACGCTCTACAGTTTGAATTTACTAATAAGGGAAAATTAAAGCTGAAATGCTTTCAATCGGGTATTTCTAGTTGCAATGTGAATATCCTTTCGATCGGAGCCGCTGATACGTAACAACCTATTTCATCATGTAATAGATGAGATATCCAATACACTGCAATTGAAAATTAAGCAATTATTGTTTGATTTAATCTTTATTGGATGTAGCTTTGAGATTTTTTTTTATTATTACGTGGTAAAGGACATAAAATATTTACGTATAATGTTTCAGGATTAGTGTATTTAGCCCTTCTTAACGTCTCACTTCTTGGCACTGTCTTTCCTTCAATACCAGGGGGATCAGACCATAACTAAATGCGGGCTAGTATACTTTACTTCATAGTATCTTACTAGGTTCTCTTAGACATGCAGGTTTCCATATGATATTTTCGTTCAACGTAAGACAAGTGGTGATCATGTTGTAAATGATAAGTGTAATAAGAGTAATAATGAAGACAGAATCCTCTTAAATATACTTTAAAATCGATATTTATGTTCTTTTTATTAATCTATACTAATTTTATAAAGACACAGAGTTTGTTTGAATGCGCTAATCTCAGGAACTACTAATCTTATTTAAAAAAATCTCTTTGCATTGGATAACTTGTTTATTGAGGAAGGCTATATATCATATAATATATAGTCTATCTGATCCATACTAATCGTTAAAGCTAAACTAGGGACGAACTCGAGTGAAGCGAGGGTAAGTCGCTAGTAAATTATATTTTAGGACTTAGAAATAATTTCACTCTTAAAGCGAATAAACTTTTAAATTTATTTCAAAGCCAATCTTTTTAGATAAAAAGTTCTTCATCTCTTCCTTTTTGAACATGTTTTAAAATAAAAATAGAATCATTAAACTAAACTTTAAGATTTTAAACTAAACGATAATGAGACCGACAAATTCGTGCACTAACGGTTACGGTATTCTAATTTTTGTAAAGCAACTAATTTAAGCAACACCGCTGTTGGTATCCTGCTATTAGCTTGAATAATTCAAATTCTTGTACCACAGTGCTTAAAATAAGAGAAGAATTTGCAATAATTTACGGCAAAAGGTATCAAAAATATTATATAGAAACTAGTGACTCACTCTCGCTACGCTCAGGATGAATGATTAAACCATACAAAATGGACAAACATACAAAGATTTTGTCTTTAATGGGACAAAAACTTTTACGGGTCCACGCATAATAACTCACCAAAGTTTATCGCAATTGGACGAATGGTTTAGGAATGCATATAGGAATAGGAATAGGAATTAGGAATACAAAAAATAAAACAATTAAAAACTAAAACAACAAGACGTCCACTGCCGGACATAGGCCTCCCCCAAAGATTTCTACTACTGCCGATCTTGTGCCACCCGCATCCAGTGAGTTCCAGGGACTATGGCCAAGTCTTCGGTCTACCTTGTGAGGTAGGTAGGGTAGGTAGGTAGGTGGGTCTGCCCACGCTTCGTCTTCTAGTACGCTGGTCTAAATGAAATATGCGATTTGGCCTGGACAAAATTTGGTTTGGAAGGCTTTATTTATTACTATCAGAACTCACGGCTTTGCTCACGCTAAAACTACAAAAAAAACCGCTAAAACACATATTTATTTAATTGTATTGAAGAACATTTATACAAAGTTTCAAGTAATTTTGATAATACATATTTTTTTGGGTTGTATTATAACATTTTCTAGTGGGATAAAAAGCCGCGTTAAAAAGGAGCATATCACTCTCCAGCCCTCCAGCAATCTCCACACAAAAGATCACGCCATTCCATCACTTTATTTTGACGTGAAAGAAGGACAAACAAACAAACCCACTTTCACATTTGTAATATTAGTATGGAAGTATGGATTATCATTATTTAAATAATCGTACTCAAAGTCCAAATTGAGTTTGTAGTTACATATAATATATTCTACGCCAAAATTACATATTGGCTGTATAAAGGCAAGTTTTCTACCCGAATTCTCCGTAAAATAGCATATCGATTTTTGCTAATACTTGTAATTGAAATAAAAGCAGAAGCTATTGGGCAAAATTTATTTCATTTATTTATTTATTAGTAAATTCTTCCTCCTGATAGCCAGCCCTTCGAATTAAGGTTTATTACATTTATTTTGATAAATCTAATTCATACTTAGTTAAGGCTGTCTAATATCTATCTAATATATTTAAGCGAGCAATTCTTTTATATTTATTTATTCAATCTCGGAAACGGCTCTAATTATTTCGCAGAAATCAGGGGTTTTCGGGGGCGAGAAATCGATCTAGATCAGTCTTATGTCTGGGAAAACGCGTATTTTCGATTTTTCATGCGGTTTTCTTTCGCATTATTCTATGCAAAATATGTCGATAATTTCTTACGCTCTGGCATAGGCATCGTGGTCAAGCGGCCAAGGCGCAAGTTGACAATCACAGATGTCCGGTTTCGAATCCCGGTCAGATATAGAGCTTTAACTTTTTTTTTTGTGTTTATTCAAGTTTTTAATAAAAAAAAAAAGAAAATGTACTTTTGGCCAAAAACTGAAACCTGAATATCTGAGAGAACTTAGTTATTTTTCGAAAGACGTGAAGTCCACCAAGCGAAGGACTATGACCTGATCCTCTTTATATAGAAGGGGACCTCCCTCCCTGGGGCCGTACCTAGGAAAATAATTTGGTGTACAAATAAATACATCTTTGGTAAGTAATAAAGTTAAGGAAACCAAAATCAGACTAGATAAGTAAAATTTGAATACTACACTATATTTACCCATGATTATTTCAGACTTCGTTAAAAGGGCTGAATACATACTTTAAAATGCAAACAAAGTCGTAGTATATCTTAGTTCAACATAAAACAGGCGATACAACACCAATATGTTACGTGACGTTGTATTGATTCATGCTGCGGCAATATTTTCCATTTACTCGGTATTTCAGATTTTATCGTATACTAAAATATATTTTAAACTTGAAAATTCTTTGAAGGAAACTGAAGGAACATGTGTACATTGTACATATATTTTATTAATACTTACTTTGATGTTTAGAGGTAATAAAAGGTTCTTTGGCTGTACTGGATATTGAGTTTCATCCACTCGCTTTTGTATATATTTTTATGAATATTGAATATTTCTTTACTACTTATATGGTCTATTGGTTAGATGTACTAATCGCTAATCTTGATGTCCTGGATTTGATTCAAAGGTCGTGCAAAATATTTAATGAGCTAGTTTAGCTATGGGGTCAAGAATACCTTAGTAATATCCCAGAATAGGGAGATGGCGGTATAAAACCTCATAGGTCATGGCTAAATCAATCTTATAAACCTGATTTTTCACCGATAGGGTCAGATTACAATTCAACTAAACTACATGCTTGCTCTAAGTTCCATGATAATTTGGAGTCCTTAAAACAATCTATACTATTGGCAGTAAAGAGTTTTCCCATGGAAAGAGTGCGTGTTTCTATTGATAACTGGCCTCAACGTTTAAAGGACTGTATTGTAGCCAATGGAGACCACTTAGAATAAGCTTTATATATTTTTAATGATTTTATATTAATGTTTTAAACTAACACACTGTAATAGTAATAAATGTTACGTGCAATAGAAAAAAATTAATTTTTTCTTTGTAACAATATTTAGGGCAAGACTATGTATGTATCCGCAACTTCCTCCAAATCCATCCAGCCCTTTTAGTGTGAAGGAGTAACAAACATACAAACATACAAACTTTCGCATTTCTTATAGTTTGATATACCATACATTTTAAACAAAAATAAATTTTAAACGATTCAAGCAAACTTTTAGAATCCAAACTAAATGATAATGAGACTGAAGCAAATTCGCACACTAACGGGTACGGTATTCTAATTTAAACTACACCGCTGTCGGTTTTCTACATTAGCCTGAATAGTCGAAAATTTTCCATCTATCCTGAATAGTTTCAAATTTTATATCCAAGCGTCCAGTAGTAACTTAACTTCTAAGCTTACGCTGTAGACAATCTTGTTAATTTTTCTCATAGTATGTAGTTCAATGTTATTTTTACATAATATAGGTAAGTACTGTCTGTAAAGGGAAAAATAAAATAAAAATCGACTCCAAAAAAAAAAGCGCTAAAAAGTAAACAATTACTGATTAATACTTTTCATTTGCTATAGATACCTAATCAAATATTTTCGAAGCCGATGTGCTTTGACTTGTATCGAATATACATTGATATCGAATTTACTTATATATAAATAATACAAAAAATAACATATACATGTATGTTTTTCTTCAAAAAATTGAAACTTTATTCAATTGGCCTATTTTCGTTAAAGGAAAGCAAATATTAATATTTTGTATAAGTAAATAGCCCATTTTAAAGTCAAGGTATGAGATATATTGCGATAGTGAATCAATCAACCGATATTTTATATTTGTAGAGCTTAAATAAAGAAGCGAAATAATAATTGCGGGATTCATAATTATGAATAATATACCAACTACCGCAGAAGAAACTCATATTTTTCTAGTAAACATACCTACTAATTACACATTGTGTTATCATTCAGGTGTATGTTTGTTCTGTTATTAAATGGCTTAGCCGATTTTGATGATTTTTGTTTACTTGTTGGGTCATTTGGGTGATTTTTACTATTAAGTTCAAGATTTTATCAGTTATTTTTTAATTTTCCGCCAATAAAAGATTCCGATAAAACAAAATTAGGGCGCGCGCGCGCGCGCGTGCTTGCATTTACAAAATTTCATCCAAATCGGTCTAGTATTTTCGGAGCTTATTCGGTACAAAATAACAAACGAACAAACACATCTTTCCTCTTTATTTATACTAATATTATAAAGAGGTAAAGTTTGTGAGGTTGTAGGGGGTAATCTCTGGATCTACTGAACCGATTTAGATGAAATTTGGTAAGAAGATAGTTTGATACCCTGGAAAGGACATAGAATACTTTTAATCCCAGAAATCATTCCTTAAGGCTGTGAAAAAGGGGATGATCAATTTGTATTGGGAATCAAGCTAGGGACAAACCCGAGCGAAAGGAGGGTTAGTCACTAGTATATTATAATATTAGTTTAGATGGATCATTTGTTTATGGTTTATTTTTTATTAATGGAGTGTAATATAACATTTTACTGGTTTGTTTATAGCGAAATTTTAAGCGATTTTAAAAACGAGAGGTAACTGCTCAATTCGATATTATTTTCTACTCTAGACACCCGATATCTTCGGTAAGGGTCTAATATAAAAGTAGAAATTCAAAAATAGACGTGGAAAACTTATTTATAGCGAATTAGAATTCAGTGTGTTCTTTAGTTAAAAAATAATTAATACAATATAGCAATATGAAATAATATTACTAATCTCTCACCCACGCTTTGCTTGGGGTCGTCCTTAAATACATCATTAGGTAAACAATAAGCGCCGCATTTTGACAAATTCTATTACAAACAATAGCATATTTGTTAGTTTAGGTTAGGTTCAGTTTAGATTCAACATGCGTTTATCTTATCATAGTCGGGGGTTCATTAACGTCCGGCAATCCAGCCAGACGTAAATCCAAGAAACGGTGGGCTGTATGCCATGCGGTTTGCTCCTGGTACTTCTTCTGATAGCAGAGTCGACCGTTGGAACACCCTATGGCTGTTGTAGTGCTTCGGCAGACCCGCTGTTTGGGTGTCGTGGTTGAGTGCGTAAGCGATTCTGCGACGCCCCATTAAGACGGAGAAAGTTTTGTTGGATTTTAGTGGGTAGTACTGTCTTTTCCAGCCGGTGAGTCACACCTGGTGTTATGCGTAAATGTATTTCCCAATATTAAAAAAAAGGTTTATGTTCATAATCTACTCTGTGTACTCAATTTCACACAATTCTGTCCAGCCGTTTGAGCATGAAGGAGTACACGTACATACAAACTATCGCATTTACATATGTAAATATTTATTTAAATCAGATATCTTAACCGTTACATTGCAAAATGCCTTGTTATTCTTTTCCCTTGTATAGAACTTAATAAAGTGTAGAGGCTTCTATTTCAGTAAGCGTTAGGTCCTGAATAGCAAGTACCAATTTGTCCCTCACTAACTCAATCGAGGGTACTTTGAAAATACTTTAAAACACTATTGCTTACTTATAGAATAATTTAGCTTAGTTTTATTTTGTAGCTTGTTTAATATAAAATTTCATGTAAGAATACTATTGTATTCATAAAGGTAATAATACATATGTATATGAAAACGAAAGGTCACTCATTCACTTACTGACCAAACACGAAAACTCGATAGCCACTTGACCTATGAAGCTAAGATTTGGCAGATAGGTAGTTTGTAGGTAGCAGACGTCAGCGAATATAAGAGGATAAATTTAAGAAGGCATTTTATGAAGGCAATTTATCATAAGTTTTTATGAAATTACTATATTTTACTATAGACATCAATGAAGATGAGTTATTTTAGTTATATATAAAGCAAATACACAGACAAAAATAAAATTAAAAGCAAAAAGGTCATAATTTTTTTTTTTTTGCAGTACTTCTTGTATATATTAACTTTTTGGCTAGAAAAAGAATGTTAACTTATAATCAATGCAGCTTAAAATATAACTCAAGTTAGTTATTTTGCTATTTTTATTATTTGCTTCTACTTCTCTATTGCTTATACACATTAAACGACGTTTAATATTGGACAATCTATTGTACAAATAAAAAATTATATATAATATACAATTCATAACTACCTATGTATGATAGAGCAATAACAAAAATTTCTTATAAATTCCGCTTTCTAATTTCTTATTATATATTTATATTTCTTTTAATTATAATTCCTCGAAAACCCAACAAAACATTTTACCCCACAAACACTATTTAACGACAAAAAACTTGCTTTAAACTATATGCCTTTCCCAAGCAAACTGACAAACAGATATTATATACTATATACTCAATAGGTTTAATTTTTTACACTCTTAGACTCTGTTGGGACTACAATTTGATACAACAGGTAAGATTACTGACAATTTTTTGACTGAAACCTAATAACTATGCTGATCGGACCCAGAACGCTAACACAATAACATAAATTAATATTTATATTATGTTCCCATAACTTCAAAAGTCTTATCTGTATTGGAAATTGAGTGACCTCATTTAAATTGTAAGCAGCCGTTTTATATTCGCAACAACACAACGTGACAGTAAAAGTCTGAAATAAGCTTATAATTGTAAAATCTGTATTAAAAAGTTTCCATGCCACATTGGTATTGATGGTTTTTATGTCGAAAAGCTGAGGCTTAAGCCTTATGGATAACATAAATAAATAAATAATTTTGAAATTATTAATTTAAAATCATATTTCTTCAAATCAATTAATATTATTTGAATGTATTTCATTTGTTTGAATACACTTATCTCTGAAACTATTAGTCTGATTTGATTTTTTAAACTTACTAGACTTAACCCACGCCCTTCCCCTTGATGCAATCTATATCCTTGCCAAATTTCATTAAAATCTGTTCAGCAGTTTAAGCGTGAACATTTAACAACTATGAATTTATTGAGGATTTTTCATCAATAACATTTTACAGGTTATGTAACATCATGCTACCACGCTCAAGAATGAATCGACCACTAGGTCCACATAAATCTTTAGTCTGAGGTAAATATCATAACAATTTTAATATTAATAAATAGAAAACGTAAGTACTGTTTCATATAATTCTAACCGCCTTATCATAACGTACAGACTCCCAGATCTCGCAAAGGAAAGACAATTTAATGCGAAGACTTAAGTAGCGTTGGTGGCTCATTTGAAAACCTTGTTGGGAATTTTCATTCACTCAGGTGTGTTTTATTAGTAAATTCTGATTTTATGTTTATTTATTTACTGAAATGACAAATTAGTCCTTATGTAATAGAATCATTATTATCCTGCAGCAATTTAAAACGACATCTTGTGCAAGTCCCAGAATATGGTTTTGGTTAAACGGTTAGTAATAGTTAAGTTTTTACGATTTTTAACGAAAAAGTATCCTGTATGTTGACCTGGATAATCAGCTATCATTATACCAAATTTCATCAAAATCTGCGCAGTGGTTTTTTCGTGATACGTTCGCTAAAAAAAATCTAGAAACTATACATTCGGCCTCTGTATCGATAATAATGACTATTTCAATAAGATTTTCCAAAAAAATATTTAATTTACAGATTTGAATCAGTCAGAATTTTATTATACATATGTATAGACTAGCGTTTTCATGCATCATTTTCATTTTTATTACTATATTTTTAACAATTATAGCCGTTTACTCTGATGTAGAAGCTATATTACTTTAAAGTTTCATCAAAATCCGTTCAGTCGTTTTTTTCGTAAAATATTAACAAACATCAATCCTTACAAACTTTTGCGTTCATATTTATTATTAAACTAGCGACTTATTCGCTTCGCTCGGGTGCATGCCTATGTGCGTTTTAATTTTTTTGAGCGTAACCCTAATTTTTTTTCTAAAATAAAAGCAGCCTAAGTTACTCCTTATAATATCAGCTATCTGTCATTGAAAGTAGCTTTAAAATTGGTCCAGCCGTTTCGGAGATTACCCAGAACAAACAGACAGACAAACAATTAAAAATTTTGTTTTTCTTATAAGTACCGCATATAATTCCATATGCATTTAGTATAAAGCTGTTATTTTGACATTACAAACAGATACTTCAATTTTATTTATCTGTATAGATTAAATATTGATCGAAATTATTATTATATGGAAAATTTTTGGAAATTATTATTCTTTATGATTTTGTTAAAATATTTAATTTAATTTACATTTCTGTTTTATTTTCCATGACTTGTAAAATTTACAATGTACCATTGTCATTACAATGTAAAGTTCGTCTCGGGTATGAAAAGTTTTGTAAGGAAATAAAAATGTTTTATACGTCTATAACAGTTTAGGGTTGTCGTAAATCACGCTGCCCTCAAACTTGCCAACTTATGACTTTAACTGTTTCCGCTTAGTATAATATATGATCGTCATACCGGAATATAGTATTTGGCTAAGTTGGTCTAATGGCTATACCGCTACAAGTTAAGACATCCTGGGTTTGAGTCCCGGGTCAAGACAAAAGAGATAAATTGGGATTTTCTATTGATGTAGCATTAACAACAGATTGAAATTATATATCGAAACGTTATGTCAAGTTGAATATTTTTTTCATTTATGCTCTGTGATATTTGGCCATGTGATGCGTTCAAAGAAGGAATCGAAATCATAAATTGGTATCTCAGAAACTCAAAAAGAAATAGAGGCAGACGACGCCGAAGATGGTAAGATGAAATTAAAATGACAATGGGTCGGTACTGGAGAAAAGTAACAAGGGACAGGATCCAATGGAGAGGGTCAGTGGAGGCCTCTGCCAAGAGACTGTATAAGTAGCGGTATAAGTAGCGGTTATTTTTGAAGTAAAACTTCTTTACGCATGCTTGACTTGGGAGGTAAGCTGGTGAATGCGTTACGAAAAAATGTACGTACATGGCAACAGCCATGGTAACCATTGTTATTGTCTGACAAATGATATATAATATTATATTCTTTCCTTAAATGATATTCTATAAATATATGATTGTAATATGCCTTATTATTTTTAGTATCTCACCTATCCTAATTATTTAAAACATAAATTAAATTTCATAAAGAGTACCGACAACCTACAGAAGTTTCACTTCATGCGCGTGTACACATTCATACACGTACTCTTAATTTTTTATTTTTTAGTATTTTTTTTTTTAATTTTTAAGAATTAGTACCTATATTAAAATGTAATATTGTCCGTAATAAAGGCTATTTTATTTTATTTTATGCGATATTTATGCGAAAAATAAGCGATACCTAACTTTTATAGATATTGAATTATTGTATTAGTGCCTCGACAACTTCAGTTAGAGCTGCCTGATCCTTTTTCAATTAAGTGTGTGATAATAGTAAACATTTCAAATCAAATTTTTAATAATTTATTCAATACTCAGACTATTAAATTATATAAACGGAGTTCTCCAAAAAAATGTCAAAGTCAAAAATAATAGCGTGATTTTCACGGAATAGGTAAAAAAGGCTGGAATGGTAATGTGGGCGTGACAGCGTCGCCGCAACTATGGTTAAACAACCTTACTTAAACCGATTCATGCGTGCACCGCTTGTAGTTCGTGTTTAGAGTGTGTCGGGTACGAAGCTGCGATAAATAGTGTTATAATGCCGTCTTGTGCTATTATTACTTGCAAGACAAAAAGTCAAACTTCGAGTATCGATCGAGGAGGTATATCTTTTCATCGGTAAGTCAAAAATAATAATGAATATCTCTTTAATTTCAAAAATGTAGCAACGATTACAAAATTCAAAACAAACGATACTATTGTAATAAGCTAAAACAAACAATATACATTGCTCGCTATGCATGCGCATAATCAAAGCAACGCGCGATCGTTTTCTGCAATGGATAGCGTTCTCTGCGAAACCCACACTTTTCATTGCTTGCTTTGCGATGATTCACTTTTGTATATTATAATAGTGATGGCTTTTGTTGTAAGACAAAATAATCGATAAGGCAATGATTTTTGTATAATAATGTGATTGAATGCTTTCTATGGCAAATTTAAAGTTTATATACAGGTTTATTTTAGAAATAAGAAAAAATCAATTTTATATGTTACCTAAAAATATCTCATGCATGATTTGGTAATATCAAAAAATACTCTATAATAAAATTCTAACTGAGTCGAATATGTATATTAAATATTTTTTGGAAAATCTTATTTAAATAGTCATTATTATTTTTATATGATTGTTCATTGTGTTTTCTCATTTTCGCGCCAACATATTGTAAAATATTTTGTCATGTAAAATGAGTGTGATAAAGAGAACTAACTTAAGAATTCACTTACCACGTATGTAACATTAAAAATACATTTATTATAAGTTAAACATTGTTTTATTTTATTTTTAAATTGAACTAATCTAATTCGTTTATAAAATGTGTTTTTAATAACTGTAAAATAACAAATATTATATAAAATTTATTTTAATACACTGACATAAATTATCGACAAAAATATCGTTAGCATTTTTTATTTTTAACCACTAGTCATTTTATTTATTTTACACAACACAGACGCAACACTAATTATCTATGTGTTGACCAATTACAGGGCTGCGTTAAAGGTTGCGTATGTGTGCAAATGCTTGTGTTTATTTGAGTTGCGCGTGTAGTAAAAATATCAAGAAGGGATGAGTGGCGACAGTGGTTCCCATACAAATTACGCGTGTTTACCATTCTACTACCTTTCATCAATTCTGTGGTGATTTTCCTGTTTATGCTCCTATTCTCGTTGCCGTACAGATCATTAACTTGCTTGAAAGAATAAAGGGATTTTGTATAACAATTCAAATTAAATTATATATAATTTTTGAGAAGAAATTGTTGATGAATATTAAAAGTAAAAACAATAAACCCGCAACTATATTATTTTGTATTTTTTAAGCATTGATTTCTTCTCTTCCCCTGTACAGATATAACATATTTTTGTTATTATAATAAAACCTTTTTTATTTTATTAACTGGGTTGATTTGTGTGGAAACTCCTTCTATATTATTCTTGCTTTTATTATTTTTGGCTTTATAACTGTCTAACATTCACTTTCAAAATAAAAATAAATCTATTATTTTGAGTTTTTCGTAGTACACCACTAATAATATGTAGGCAAAAGCTTTAAAATAACTTTATAGTTTGAAATAAAACATTCGAACATGTTACTAACTATATCAATCATACACATACACGTGACATGTATTCCATATATCCATTAAAATCTAAGGTTAACATAGATAGCGTGACATGTTAGCATGTTTTATATTTTTCTATCATATTCGACGACACGTTTGGCTCAGTTTGTAGTGACCATACTTGCTGTGCCAGCGGTCGCGAGTTCGAGTCCTGCTGGTGGTGTGAATTTGTGTGATGAGCGCAAATGTTTGTACTCCAGTCATAGGTTGTTAACCCATGACTGGAGTATTATAGATTATTTATAATATTTTGCAGTGGCACTTCAAAATCTGACATCTCTCTTCTACCAATACATCTCTTACCCGCAACTTTCTCATAGTATAGTTTGCAGCAGTTGGTAATATTAAAACAACTTAGTACGTATTCTAGGTACGCAAATTTTTTAGTGGTTGCAAATTCTTTGATGGTTTTGAAAAGTATATTATGAAACGAAATAAACCCATATTTCGTTTCATCCGTATAAGGATAGCCTATATAACCTTCTTCAATCAATAGACAAATAAATGAAAAAAGTTTTAAACTAGTACTTTCATAGATTAGTGCTTTTAGAATAAACAAACAATTAAGCTCTGCGGCAAAATTTCAACAGCCAGTAACATTAGTAATAGATACACTAAAAATGTGAATAATTTTATTTGAAAAATAATATTTTTTATAAACATTTTATCTATGATAATTTAGTCGGATTTGTCCCATTGACTCTAGAACTTTACAATTTTGTCGAGTTGACTCCGCATAGTTAAGTTTATACTATCACTAAAGCATCAATTACTAAAGTGCGGGCTGGTGGAAAGTATGAAAATAGCGAGAATAACGAATGATTAGAAATCAAATGGCGAAAATTTTTAGGTTAAATGTTTTGAAAGCATTCATGGTCTAATATTATTGGGATGTCTGTTCTAACATAGTTCTATCTGGTTCACTAACTCAATTGTATTGATGTTAGAGTAGTTCTGAGAGTTGAAATAATATTAAATTCCTTACTATCGCTAGTAAAAATTACTGTTCATAAACTACTATATATACTATATATACTATATATATATATATATATATATATATATATATATATATATATATATATATATATAACGCACGCACGCACATGCACACGCACACAGATTATTTTTTTGATAAAAAGCTGTTAAAAGTCATCAAATAATTACGTTACATTAGTACAGTGTAAGAATAGTAAGTTATCTTTCTGTAGAAAGATAATTGTTAGTTATTAAAAACTTTATTATTCGATTGTAGACTTATTGTATACATGCAATAAGTCTATAATCAAATAATAATAACGTTCTCCGATCTTAATTACATAGAGCACACAGTAGGCGAAGTGACAGCAATCTGATATTGCACGCCTATCAATCGTAGAAGAAAGCCTTTAAGGAAAAA
The DNA here is from genome assembly GCA_033884665.1 of Argynnis bischoffii washingtonia. Lineage (NCBI taxonomy): Eukaryota > Metazoa > Arthropoda > Insecta > Lepidoptera > Nymphalidae > Argynnis > Argynnis bischoffii. Next base: position 5,950,016 of record JAEMGE010000029.1, read on the forward strand.
CCTCATTAGCCAAATGTAGGATAGGGTCCTTTGTTAAGATTAGTACAAGAATAAAGAAAAAGAATATAAATTATATATGACATATATATTTAATGTATATGTAACTAGCGTTTTCTTGCAGTATCGTCCGTATGGTTTAATTTTGTAGAATAACTCAGCTCTCATAGGCTGTAATGTGATGTAAGATAGCCTATGCCCACCCTTTATAGATAGGTTATAAAAGGCAAAAAGAATTTTTAAATTGGATCAGTATATTCAGAATAGTATATAGATATTAGGGTATTCAAAGGAACAAACAAACGGAGAGTTCGTTCGTAGATTTATCGTGATATACTAGCAACTCACCCTCGTTCCGCTCGGGTTCGTCCTTAATTACGTTTTAACGTGGTTTTCTCTTAATGCGTTCCCTGAATAGGCAGACAGACAGACAGACAGACAGACAAACAAACATTCTAAAAACAATAGAATTGGCCTCTGTATCGATAATAATGACTATTTCAATAATATTTTCTACAAAATATTTAATGTACAGTTCGACTCTGTTAGAATTGTATTATATGGATATATTTACTACAGACTTGGAATTTCTTATCATGCATAGTTTATCATAATATGTTATGTCAGGACTAAGGATCAAAAGTCAGCCGGAATTTTAGATATTGAATTGATAGAGATTCATTTTCTGATATGAAAAAAAATATCATTTTGATCCTTATTTGGTATTTCGAGACCTTACCTTTTTGGTAGACATAAGAAAAATCATAAGATGAAACAATATATTATGTAATAATTAAAAACCATTTACTTTGCCTTATCTCAATAAATTTTATAAAATTTAAATTATTTAATTTTTAAAGAAAATATGTTAGTATAGTGCTTACTAGCTTATTTAACCCTAGGTGCGTTTTAAATACTTAGATAAAAAAAATATTTTCGTGAGTGTAGATTAAGTAGTTGGTTCCCCATACAAAATTTCAACCCCTATTTCACCCTTTTAAATTTTATTTTTGCCCTATGTCCTTCTCCAAGTATTAACATTGGTTCAGCGGGTTAGGCATGAAAACGTAACAAACACACAGACAGACAGACATACAGGCAGACAGAGCTGCTTTCGTACTTATAATATTAATATCGATTGGTTTAAACTTCCCAAAGTAAAATAAAAATTTGAATCTTTTGCCGTATCCAATAATCCTTAAATACATTTTTTTCACATAGGCTATTGTGTTATAAAATTAAAAAAAATATATTTTCTGACAAGCCATTAACACGAGCGCATATCAAGATAAGAACAATAAAATCCAGACATATCTTTATAGAGGATAGTACCCCCTGGATCTTTTACAGCAATCTGTAAAGTATATTAATTTATTATTGCTTTAAATAGTTAATTTGAAAGATTTACACTAACAATTACTATAGTTCATTGTGTTTGTTTCTTATCATCATATATTCAGGTGGTCACACGTTCGATATTTGAGTTTGGTAAATAAATTGTATTGTTCATATTTAATGTAACTAATATTTTGACTTAGGTGGTATGCTTAGGCTCAAAAAATGATATTACATTAGAAATAAATTATTTATGGTATTTAGTACTTAAGTGTACTCTGGAAACTTTATAATATAATGTCCTACTTCCAGTATCATGCCCATATTTGAATTTGTGATTTGTTTTAAGGCAATAATAAAATATTTTTTTAGCCGTATTAAATTTCTATATCTTTATAAATTATAATTTATAATATATGATCAAACGAACTTCCAAGTGAAGTTCGATCATTATTATATGAGTCGCTTCATTCGAAGATATTATTTTTACCCTGTAGTCCCCTCCCCTTGCGCTAGCAACTACGCACGTCTTTAGATAAGTTTTTTAAGTACCTACATTTTTTTTTTTTTTGTTTTTTACCCACAACTTAACTATTTCTACTTCGGGTTTCGATCGTGTAGTTTCGTCATTATTTTAGAGAACTTGATATTTTGCAAATCTCTTGAGGGTTTTGTGGGTGGGTAGGGAACAAATATCTTCGAATGAAGCGACTCATATAATAATGATCGAACTTCACTTGGAAGTTCGTTTGATCATATATTATATTTCGTCGCTTCATTCTTCAGATATTATTTTTACCCTGTAGATTTTAAGAGTTTACATGAGATTTGCAATGTTACGTTTTAATTAACACAAAGATTTTTACAAAAAGAACGTTTAATCTTAAGCAAACATAAAGTATTGATAGATTATACTATAATACCTAATTTAAATCAAATATTTTTGCATACTGATTCTGCAAATTCTGCTTCATTAATCACATTAAGTTTGTAAAATTTTGCAAAAGTTTGAGAACGACTTGTCCATCTCGCAGTTTTCCGTATGGTATCAATACATACACCAGCGGAATTTGCAGAAGAAGTTGAAGCGTGTCGTGTACTGTGTGCACTGAATATTGAGGTATTAACACCACTTTCTGATAAAACCAATTTAATCCATCGACTTATCGTTTGAGCTGTAGCCGTCCTGTGAGGCTTTTTTATTGTCAGTATTAAATTGTTTATGTTTTTGTCTCTCAACTTCTTAGTAACATGGATATAATCTGTAAGTACGGTAGCTGGACAAATATTTTTATTCTCAATGAAAAAAGGCAAATAAAGTATTGGTTGGTCTCTTCCTGGGGCTGAAGTCTTAATAACGTCAGTTATTAAGATCTTCACTCCCGCATCTGAGATATGTATATTACTTATCTTTATCAACGTTAGAGTTTGAACTCGCTGTGCCGTACACAAAGCAAGTAGTATAACTACTTTCTTTGTTAATTGACTCAACTCAAGATCTCTATTTGGGTACCAATTAGAGATATGATTAAGTACTATCTGTGGGTCCCAAGTGTGAGTGTATTTTGGTCTACTTGGCTTGAGTTTGTAGGCTCCTTTTAGCAACCGCTTAATGCATTCATCGGACTCAATATTATTGCCAAGAAGTAAAGAGAGCGCAGATCTATGAGAATTCAATGAACCGTACGAGGCACCTTTATTGAATTCTTCAGTTAGGAATGATATTACTTTTGCTATCGTACTGTCAAATATATTCATGTTATTTGTTCTACAAAACTGCCACCAGAGTTTATATGATACACTGTATTGTTTTTTGGTATTATCAGAAAGTGATGCCAGCATGAGATCTATAGCTTGGACTGGGATGTTACGCCGAAGGAAGGCTTCTCGGAGAGTATCGCCGCAGCCAGCATAAGATGGCTGTGTAGCGGATGGTGATAGTTCCTGAAATTGGAATGAAGCAAAAATTTACTGGGTTCGAAATATATTATTTCAGAACAGATTAATTCTTTTAATATGGGGAACCATGGTTGTGACGGCCACCATGGAAACACAAATATACCACACGCTTCATCGTTTATTATTTTATTAAGACACTTTGGTATTAACGAAAATGGAGGGAAAGCATAAAAAAATTTATGTTTCCAGTTAATCGTAAATGCATCGACAAAAGATGCATCTGGATCGGGGAACCAGGCTGCATATATTTCGCATTTAGCATTAATGCGAGAAGCGAATAAGTCAATCTCAGGTTGACCCAATTTACACAAAATATTTTCAAAAGCTTTGTCAGATAAACTCCATTCTATATCAGGGTTAATTTTTCTTGATTCTGCATCCGCTTCAATATTTTCTTTAGTATTAATGTATGACGCGAATATCCATATATTTCGCTTCTCACACCACTGCCAAATTTTAAAAGTAAGGTCGTTTAAAAGAGGATATTGTATTCCTCCCATTCTATTAATATAACTTAAAGCTGTATTATTATCCACTCGTAACAATATAGCACAGTCTGATAATTCTTTAGCAAAGGTTTTTAATGCTAGAAAAATAGCCCATAATTCGAGGTAATTAATATGAAAATGACTTTCAGTCTCTTTCCAAGCTCCATGAGCTCGATTGCCGTTGCAATAAGCTCCCCATCCTGTTTTTGATGCGTCTGAAAATATCTCTAATTTAAAATCTGGAGTTTTAGTGAAGTTAGAAGTTTTAAATATATTAAGTAACCACCAATTTAAGTCATTAATAATGCATTTTTCTAGATTTATTTTGCAGTCATAATTTTGAAATTTTTTCAACAAAAGGTATTTTTGACGCTCTAATGTTTTAGTATATAACCAACCGTATTTAACGGCGGGACATGCTGCGGTAAGTACACCAATCAAATTAGCTAATTCCCTAATTGTACAAGGGGGTAAACTTAGGAATTTTTTAACAAGCTGTGCTATACTGTGACGTTTCTCAATAGGTAATGAAATAGAAAGATTAGTAGTATTATAAATAAATCCTAAATATTTACAACTTTGTTCAGGTATTAATGAACTCTTCTTATAATTTATTACAAAACCAAGGCAAGTTAATATTCTTAAAGACTCCTTGACGTTACTAAGGCACTCGGTGTAGGTTTTTCCTATGCATAACATGTCATCCAGGTATATGATTGATTTGTAACCTTGATGTCTAAGATAGGTCATAACTTCCTTCATGATTTTGGTAAATACCCTAGGGGCAACGGAAAGACCATATGGCATTGCATTAAATTCATATGTTATAGTTTCAGATTTATCATTTTCAAATTCAAAACGCAGGTATTTACGAAAAGATTTCATGACAGGAACTAAAAGGTAAGCTTCTTTTAGATCTATAGAAGCCAAGAAACCATGTTTGGGTATAAGCTTCGACGCTGTCCTATGATCTTCCATTTTAAAATGAATTTTTTCTATGAAATTATTTAATAATTTGAGATTTAAAATAAACCTTTTTTCACCGTTTGACTTAGGTGCTAAGAATATTCGAGAAATAAATTGATTTTTCACCGGTTGACAGATACTAATAGCACCCAGACCTAAGAGTCTGTTAATAGCGATTGTCATATCACGTCTTTCATTGTTAGACCAACTTGTCTTGGTGAAATTATATTGGATTACATTTTTGATAAAAGGGATATCTATACCTTGGTTAATCCACCTAAGAACTGTCATATTGTTCGTTATTTTTGTCCAGCAATTATAATAAAACTGAATTCTGCCTGCATGTACCTGGGTCACTGACGTCGCGTTGAGACACGCGGCTTGTAAGTGTGACTGGTCTTCGACTGGCTGGTAGAGGTGGGAATGCGGTAGCTGGTCCGCTTTTGACCTCCCCGTCCCCCTCCTCTGTTCAGCTGGGAGCGAGAAGGTCCCTGCCAGTTTCCCTGGTAGTTGGACCGGTTAGCGTTTGGTTGCGCTCTAGAATTGGAAGCGGAAGGCTTTGGCGCAGGCAAAGTTTTCTTGATTAGCTCACCTTGTTTGACAATAGTCTTAGAAGCTTTTATTTTTTCTGAGAGATCGCTACCGAACAGCGTACTGTCGCGTTCGGTGCGTTCTAAAAATTGTAAAAATGATTTATCTAGGCCAGGGAGTATAAATTTAATTCTTGTCTCAGTGTTTTGATGATGTAAATCAGATAAGATTCTACATCCGTCACTTATGAATTTTATAGCCTCAATTCTGCTTCCATCGTGAATAAGCAAATGCAAACCTCGGTTAATTGCAGTAATTCCTACACCCAATTGTTGTTGGGTAGTGGCCATTTTCTTATCCCGAGCTCTACCCGATTCGGGCATAGCTGCAGAAATCTCCGGATTAAGTATTGGCGCTTGAAGCCAAGTACAGTTCTCTGGGATTAGATAGTTTTTCAATAGTACCTCCCTGTTATCTTTCGACATACCTTGCTTTAACAAGGGTGACCATATTTTTACGAGGCTTTCGTGAATTTTCTCACCAAACTCCGGGGTTTCGTCCGTGATTTCCCCTAATGCTGCCAAAATACTTGGATCCAAAACGGGAACAGTTGAAGAATTTGCCAGATTGTTATCACCCGGTGTATTCACACAGACTTCAGGACCAGTAACTCCTTCATTTGGTGCTTCCATTGGTGTCCCTGGCTCGGCGTCAGTAACCGAGTTCACAGTTACGGGATCCTCAATTCCAGTTGAATCTGGAAATATTTTTCTTTGTTATGTGGGTAGTCATAACTTTTACTTTATAAATATAAGAACAGCATTATCTGTTATTTCTAAGTTATAGAAATTATATCTGTCTTATTTTAAAAACTATTGTGTTATCATCTCGGATAACCTCCCAGTACAAATTTACCTTCGTGTTACCATCTCGGATAACCTCCTGGTATAAATTAACCGTCATGTTACCATCTCGGGTAACTTTCAGGCATTACTAATTGAATTAGCCTTTGTAATGCCATCTCGGACATTCTCCAGGCGTTTTTATCATAGTTAAGATAATTATTACTATTAGTACCATTTATAAGAACTTAAGCACCAATTTTAAGATGAAACATGTACTTACTTGTATCTCTTGTGTCTTGTTCCGAATCCGATGAAGATGACAAGCATCTTATTCGACGACGACTTTTGTTTTCCAACTTTCGTAACTTGCTTTTATAATATTCAATCTTATCTTTAGTCTTACGTTTTGGCATAGTAACACCTTATACTACACGTATTCCAAGTAAATTAAAGACGTCCGTTCGTTGCTGCGCACGAAAAAGGAATGACGAAACTACACGATCGAAACCCGAAGTAGAAATAGTTAAGTTGTGGGTAAAAAACAAAAAAAAAAAAAAAAAAAATGTAGGTACTTAAAAACTTATCTAAAGACGTGCGTAGTTGCTAGCGCAAGGGGAGGGGACTACAGGGTAAAAATAATATCTGAAGAATGAAGCGACGAAATATAATATATTATTGTTATTTATAAGCCATATTACTGTTGTTCCATCAAAATCCATTTTGTAGTGTTTCTGCGAAAGAGTAATAATAAACATACATCCATACATTCTCATTAACTTTTGCGTTTAAAATATTAGTAAGTTTTTTTATAGTTTTTACGTCATGTCTTATAATTTAAGGATAATATAACGCACGGTAGTTTCTAAATCCTTTTCCAAATAAATTTATATATTTCAATCTTCTACTGGAGCCAAGATCTCCTACGGCAAGACATACAAATTATACAAAAACAAAAAGGTTCCAAAGCTTCCTTTTCCATAGTTTTTATAATACTGTCATAAAGCACACATTACCATATTAATTGAGCATCCCGCGGAGTATAATCAAGTATTACATTCAATTTGATAGTCCCAAACACAGTATTTGTCAAATATATTTCTCTAAATGGTTTGTTTGTAAGCTACACCTGTCTTTATTTACTGCAAATGAAGTCTGTAAAAACAAGTAAATGTAATCGAAATTTCGTAATCTTATTATGCTTTACATAGAAATTATAAACGTTTGATACACAAAATATTTAGTCAGTTTGATCGACTTCAAAAAAGAGGTACTAAAATCGGGCGTTATGTTTTTTTTGTATGTTATGCGATATTTTTGCTAATTATGCAGTGATTTTGATACCTATTATTTTTAGAATAGGTTTTGAATTGAAATCGTCCAAAAAAAAGTCATTTTTAGAATGGTTTTTAGTGTTATCATTAAAAAAATATTAACTGTCAATATGTTCATTTAAAGAGTAATTATTAATCATTTATTAATTAACATTATTTTAATTATTTAACATAGTATTTTATAATTATTTTTTCAATTAATATGATTATCCTTAATTCTCGATATTTTGGCTCTTTTGCAAACACTATAGTTCTGGCAATTTTTTTTAAAGAAAAATATACATAGGAATATTCAGTTCAACTTATTAACTAGGAAGGAAGAAGGACATTTCATCAAAGTGTTTATATTAATAATGTTACACTTCTTTGCTTTTTACTCCTATTATTTGATATTTTATTATAAAAGACAATAGCCTCAAAAAAAAAAAAAACTTAATGCCTTACAAAAATCTAAAGATTATAATATGTTGATTTGCTTGCATTTAGCTCTTTTTAACTTTTCCCTTTCAAGTCGGGCGGCATCAGGTCATACATAGTTCATCACGCTGCCCGAGTACGGGTTGGTAAATTTCACACATCTTCGACTTGTTAAGATTTCTCTGACATGCAGGTTTCTATATTCGACATTTTTCTTCAGCATAAGGTAAGTGGTAATCATGTTGAAAATGACTTCCACATGAGAATATCAGAGTTGCGATACTCAAGATTTGAACCCGCATTACTTGGTGTTCCCAAGAGAGTGCGCTACCACTGAACTACTACTACGATCTAAGTTTAACTCAACGTTATCTATCAGAAATAAACTTTAATTAATCAAAAGAAAAATATTTAGTTAATTAATTTAACCAAACTCTAGTGTGACGTAAGATTTATTACAACATCTCCAGAATATACCAGATATTCGTAGAAGAAAAAGAGTCGTTCAAAATGCAGTGTTGTTCAAACAGAAAAAGTTATACAGTCTAAATAAAAAACGCAATATATTTAAATAATGATTACTTAACGTAAAAAAATGGAATTTAAATATATGTATAGTATTTACTTATTTTTTCACTATATCGTTTTATTATAAAACAAAGTAGGTAATACTACTAATAAAGCGCTTTTAGGTACCTTATTTTAAAAAAAACAGCTCCAAATTAAGATTCTTTACAAATCCTTTATATTAAAAAGGAAAAATTTAAATAATAGTGTTGTAAAATGTTTGAAGATAACTTTTTAATAATCGATTTAAATCTTTATATTTCTATTTAGTACCATCGAGCTAGTCTAATAATTTAACAACTGTTGGAAAATGTACAATGGTCACATTAAAATTCTTGGACTTTTGTCTGATTTGATTCATTTTGAATTGTTTCTTACTCTAAAGCCAATCCAAAATCATATTTTTAGTTTTAAAAACTATATTTAAAAGTTTGCAACCCATACTCTTGACTACCCCTGCACGTAACGAGTGTATTGTTCTAAATTAGGGCACCTGTGGAGTAAACAACGTAGTGAGTGGTTCTAGTAATTTAATATACAATAGATACTTGAGTATGATTAATATAGGATGTTTGATTTAATGAATTTGGATGTGTACGGTATAATAAAGAATTTGATTTATTGATAGGGCAACATTGTTAGTGATAATAATAATAAAACTTTATTAGACTAAGCCTGCGACTAATGGAATATATAGAAGTAAACACAATAATGTTATAAAATAATATGCAATTGAGAATTTGTATACTGAGTGATAAGTAAATAAATGTTAATAAATAAAAATAGTTAAAGATTTTATATATTTTAATGAAAAAAAAAAATTATATAATATTATGCTATCTCTTTTTCAAGGGAAGAAGAAGAGAACTTATGCTTAAAAATTATAAAAAAACATAGTATTTTTTTATTTTGTTTAGAATCTCTAACATGAGATACACACTTTATATCTATAATCTGTCTATCTGTCTGTCTGAGAACGCATCACGGAAACCACTGGACAGATTTTGATGAGGTATGATGTTAGCTGATTATCCAAGTTAACATATACAAGACTTTTTACTGCGGAATAATCTCATCTCTGAGAAATCTATACTAAGCATTAAAACGTATATAACTAGGGACGAATCTGAACGAAGTGAGGATAATTCGCTAGTATATCTAATTTTTTGCAAAATGCTTGCTATGAAAGTTCTTCAGTGATTGCTATGTTTGATATATTTAATGTTAGACAGAAAAATCTATCCCACTATATAAAAAGTAGCCTATAATGCTTTTCCAGACCATAATCTATCTCTGTGCTAAATTTCATCCAGATCCGTTCAGCCGTTCTGGCGTGATTGACACATTTTCACATTTATAACATTAATAAGACAAAAGATAGTTTTAATATACATCAACTAATGCATCGTTTAATGGGTAGCCAAGAAAATAGTACACATAGGACTAAGTACGAATAATATTTTAGCGTCGCCCATATAAAAAAGTCGTCCTAACCCATTTCGGCTATGCTGGCCAATTTTACTAACGCTTATTGTAGGAGATATCATAATCTATACCCACAATATGCACTCTCTATCCCTTTCACTGTCAAATGGTGCGACAAAACAACCGATGAGAGTTAAGGCGCTGGACTGACGGCTTTACGTGCTCTTCAAGGCACGGGAATGAAACACCGCCAACTTCCCAACCGTGCCGTTAATAAGAATTTCTTGACACAAACCCAACAATTGTGCTTTGATTTGAGGCTTGCCATTTTGCTAGCCACTAGAGATATTTTATTTAGTTTTATATTTTTTTATCCTGATAAAATGTAGCATAGATATCTAATCTAATATATTAAAACGAGCAATTCTTGTATATTTATTTGTTTATTCATTTATACCGGCGATCTTGGAAACGGCTCTAACGATTTCGCTGAAATTTGGTATGTGAAACTTTTCGGGGGCGAAAAATCGATCTAGATTAGTTTTATGTCTGAAAAAATGCGTGTATTCGAGTTTTCATGCGGTTTTCTTTCTCATTATTCCACGCAAAATATGGTCGATAAATCACAGGTGTCCAGGTTCGAATCCCGGTTGGATACAAAGTTTTTATTATTATTTATTTTTTGTATTTATTCAAGTTTTTAGTTTTTTTTTTTATCTAAAAAAAATACGATAGAACAAAAAAGAACTCCGAGCGAAGCTCGGTCGCCCAGATACTAATTTATAATGTGTAAAACATCCATTGTCTACTTTCCAGTTTGTGTTACATTTTGAACCTCAATTATTTCAATACACTATAATATTTGTAATACAGTTTCATAGTAGTTAAAACATAATTTACTCTGGTACCAATGAGTTTGAATATAGGGGTTAACGTATAATGGCCAAATAACCATTTTCAATTATAACGCTTTCCAAGTTTTAAAGCATATTGTTTGAGTCAATTTCTATGAGAATCTAATTTTGACTCTACCTTTGGAGGTAGACTAAAAATAGCTTGGATATAATAGTTAGAATTCATGTCGGCTATGAAGGATGATGCCGGTTCGAATAACGTATCCTGCCGTCGGGGCGTCGTGGTTGAGTGTGTAAACGATACTGCAACGCTCCGTTAAGATAGAGGAGGTTCTGTTGGGTTTTAATGGATAGTACTAGCTCTTCTAGCCGATGAGTCCCACAAACCTACCTGTATGTATACAGGTGGTATGCGTAAATGCATTTATAAATATGTTGAGACATTAACACACAGTACCATCTAGATTCTAGTTCTATGGTAAGCTACGAGGCATGTGTTATGGATACCAGATAGTTGATACACTACACATATATAATTTTAAATACTTACTTTCGTAGTAGTTTTCGTAGTAGTCATAAGGGTTTCGTAGTACAAACATTCGTGCTCATCACACAAATAAATGCCCCCAGCGGGACTCGAACCCACGAACGCTGGTACAGCAAGTACAACAAATAGCACTACACACTGAGCCGAACATGTCGTCAAATATCCCAACATTAAAAAAATAACGCTTGAGTTAATATTACGGTAATGAAGTTTTCCTTTTCTTCCACCCTTACTAATATTTTTAATAAGATAGTATGTTTGTTATCCTACTTTTTAATGTTTACTCTATTTCTAGAGCAAGAAATAGATATTTCTTGAACATAGATAATTTATGGACCGGACCGTGACGTAGGCTACGTTTTAATCCACTTTATCAACTGTTAATTCCCTAGAAAATTAGTTTGAAATAAAGCTTTTCTAAGAAAGCTCAGTTATATACAAAGTTATATAAATTCTAAGCTTAGTACTTTAATGTAATCAGTACATCAAATATGTCTACGTAACATTAGTCTCTGTTAACAACCGGCCAGAAATGGCTACGAGCCAGACGAGCTGTCGTACATTTCCAGTCTTTGAATTGTGCTTTATTTATTCAACGTCTCAGTCAACTTCTTCGAAAATAGGGTTACATATATGATTTACATTGTTAAAAATATCCTTATTTGTGAAAAATAACAATTTTAAAACAAATAATTTTTCCAATGGCAATGGTAATCTTAGTGGTAACGCGTTTGCTTGGGAATATAAGTTCAGGATTCAAATCCCAAATACACCTCTGACCTGTGCCTAGTAATGGGAAGGTAAAAAGGGCTTAATATAGACAGAAATACAAACGCATAACATTAACGAAGATTTTAATATAAGACTGTCTTTTCGCGATTATTTCGCGAATTTATTTTGATTTTTGTTTCCCGACGTTTCGAATGCTTTACAGCAATCATGGTCACGGAAGAGATTAAGGTTTTAGACGTCTCAAAGGCGTTATATACTTGTTATGATTTCAAAAATTAAAAAATGGCATCAAAGTACCTTAGAATATTTGTTGATTTAATGTTTTTAATTTTCGCGTAAATCTAAGAAAGTATAATACTTTATATAATACTTTGTATAATACTTTATATAAACGAAAATTTCAAGAACTAGAGTTTGAGAAATTAAATTATACTTATGGCCAGTTTAAGCATTTGCCCTGAGAAGGAGTCAAATTCGCGATCTCCTGCATCAAAACTCGATATTTAAAGGAAAAAGTAGTATTGACAGAGTATACTAATAACGATGATATATAGTTTTATATTTTCTTAACCTATGAATAATTAAAATAAAGTTTAGAAGTCGATTAAAATACAATAAGTTTATTATTACTTTGTATTGATAAAAGCTGGCTCATAAATCAATTTTGTAGTGAGCTATGGATAGTAAAGTTAAATGAATAACTTTTTGTGTTAAGTATTTTAAGAAATATTCTGAAATTGGAAACAAAATTAAAAAGTAAAAGAGCAGTGTCAATTCTGTTAACTAATTAGTAACTAATTGTTAACTGTAACTAAGTAATTAATATGTGAAATATTAAATTAGTTATTGAAGCAAGACTGGGTGTTTTATAATAATTGAACCCTTTTCAATAGACCCTACAGGGCACCCTACTGTCAATGGCAATCAGGCTGTAGTCCACCACGCTGGCCAAATACAAGTTAGAAATCACTCGTTTTCCAAAAAAAACTAGTTAAATTCTCTCAGAATGTTTGTTAACAATGTTTTATTTCACTGTGTCACAAGTGGAAATCATAGTGAAAATAATCTGTATATAAATATTATAAATGTGAAATTTTGTGAGTATGTTTGATACTCTTTCACGCCAAAATACACACACTTTGGCACAGAGATAGATTATAGTCTGGAATATAGGCTACTTTTTATCCCGGAAAAATGTACGGTTCCCGTGGGATAGGTTTGTTTTTGTTTTCCTAGATGTAAACCCAAGCGAAGCGAGAGTGAGCCGCTAGTTGAAAATAATTTGCACATAAAAATTTCAGGTGTGAGACCTGGCCTTCGAACCCGCTTTGTTTGGTTTATGACTGATCGATAGCAATGGGCTACTTACCTAATATTGCTATACTACTATGGTTAGGTTATATTTCAAGTAAATAAATATATAAACTTGTATAATTGAACGACGGAAGCTACTTTTACAAGATAACTATCATCTATTCTAATTATATTGTAAAGAGGAAAAAATTGTTTTTTTGTTTGTTTGTTTGTATCCAATAGACTCCGAAACTACTGAACCGATACATTCATTAAAATCTGTTCAACTTTTTAACATAAAAAATAACATACAACCTTCCACATACATAAATATTAGTAGTCCGATTTTAATTATTCAAACGACATATTATAATATGACCTTTGGTCATTTTAAATCGAAAAAAAAATATTAATGAATATACATACATGAAATATGTAAATGTGGAAAGGGTTAACGCTTTGGGAAACCTGTCATTCTTTTTAATTAGACTAATTAGTATGTGGGCGACACCACCTTTGTAATTGTTAACTACGAGTTCCATTTTTAACCTCATTTTGTACACGCACTTGTAATAAAATGCCTGGTTTAGATTTATAGCCATAATAACGTTCTGTTATTATGTACCAGTAACCATCTATCATGATCTTCGCGCCTTTAGAATTATAATGAATGTAGGGGTCAAAATAAATTTTGTAGTAGTTAAACAATGAAAATGAAATTTGTTTCTATTTTAACATAGGCTATTCTATGTAATTTGCAGGTTAAAGTTTTTAGTTATTCATAAACTATTCTATACCAAATTCCTTAACAATGTCGATTGTAATGTGAAATTATAATGTATGCACAGACAAAAAGTTACTTTTTTTTGAAGTAAAACTTCTGTACGCAAGCTTGACTTCGGGGGTAAGCTGGTGAATGCGTTACTAAAAAAATGTACCTACGTTTATTGCCATGGTAACCGTTGTTATTGTCTGACAAATAATATATAATATTATATTCTTTCCTTAAATGATATTCTATAAATATATGATTGTAATATGCCTAATATGCATTATTTTTAGTATCTCACCTATCCTAATTATTTAAAACATAAATTGAATTTCAAAAAGAGTACCGATAACCTACAGAACTTTTACTTCTTGCGCGTGTACACATTTATACACGAACTCTCTATTTTTTTTATCTTATAGTTTGATATAATATCAAATGTTGGACTGAGCTTCCAGTGGTAGCAGAGATATAAAAGCATAACTAAGATTTTTTTGACTGAAGGCTCAAACACAGGAGCTTAGAACATGTAGTTGAATATTATAAATAAAATAAATATTTTGGGACATTAACACACAGCACCATCTAGTTCCATAGTAGCTACGAGGCTTGTGTTATGGATACCAGATAGTTGATACACTACACATATACCTTTAAATACATACATATTATAAATATAAAAATCCATGACTGGAGTACAAAAATTCGTGCTCATCACACAAATGAATGCCCCCAGCGGGACTCGAACCCGCGACCGCTGGCACAGCAAGTAGGGTCACTACAAACTGAGCTAGCGTGTCGTTTAATACTAGCCACTAGACCAAAGATCTGTATATATCACTACAAACTAAATATGCTTTTAAAATAAATTTTACCAACAAACATCAAACAAAACACTCGAATACAAAATACTTCCTTACAATTACATTTACACAAATATTTGACATTTTAATTAAAATGATTTTTAAGATATTTTCGCAGTTTTATTTTACAATTTGTTCCCGATATTTCACAGAATAGACTAAAGTTTTTAACGTTTATAATTAATTATTTAATACTTTTAGAGGATAGGCATACTTTAGTAACTTTGAATTTCGAGACACTAAGACAAGAAGATAGATCTTAGTCTTTCCCGTGAACATATTTGCTGTAAAGCACTCATAAGAATACAAACTTAGTAGATTATACAAAAATCCCATCCCACAAACATTAATAAAGGCAATATTCCCATTCTTACTAAAACCTCAATACCATTGAAAGGATATTCGTGTTGTATCAATCACATAGCCCCTACAATTTATACAAAATCTTTTCCGCTACTTCTCTGTTTGGAAAAATTCTTAGATTTTTACTTAGCTATTACAGTTTTTATACCATCCTATTTATTATAGCGACTCACCCTAGCTACGCTTTGGGTTCGTCCCTAGACAAAAACAAATCTATCCCACGGGACCCGTACACTTTTCCGCGATGATATATAGCCTATAGCCTTCCTCAGTTAACGGGCTATCAAATGCAAAAAGAATTTTTCAAATCGGATCAGTAGTTCCTGAGATTAGGGCGTTCAACCAAACAAACAAACAAACTCTTTAGCTTTATAATATTAGTATAGATTTTAAGCAGTTATAGCACAATATGATTGGTTTTGAATAACGTGACCAAAGCTTTGTATGACGATGTTTTTGCCAATAGATTTTTAAGGTAACCGCAAACAAAAGGTAGAATTTCGAAATCAGTGTCCTGTCAAAAATAACTTAATTTTATGATATTAAAGTAATTTCAAATTATTAAAGCTCAGTTGATTGAAAATATATTCATTACTAGCGACTCATCCTCGTTTCACTCAGGTTCGTCTCTAGCTTGCATATAGTAAAATAGATATAGTATGTTATCCTTAAAAGATAGACATATGCCATCAAGGATTTTTTTGTAGACCTTTTTAAGGTGTACAATACTGTAGTACATTATTTTGATCTATCTCGTAGAATTCAGCCAGCATTTGCAATTTAAGCGCAAAAAAACGTGTTTATTTACGATATCACATTAGAAACCTCTAAAATTATCAGTGTTTCTCTACTATATTATGCATGTATTATACATAAGATTATACAAAAGGTTTACTTCTTCTTGAATCACTCTGTCTACTAAAAAAACCGCATTAAAATCCGTTGCGTAGTTTTAAAGATCTAAGCATATATAGGCTACTTTGTTTTATACTATGTAGTGATAATAATTTGGAATACCTGTATTTTATTTACAAACTGTTATTTAAAGTGAAATTGTAAATAGATTTTCTGTTACATCTATTGTTTACTAATAAGAATAAAAGCCTCTTCTTTAAACTCACCAATCTTCAACAATACTGTATTTAAATTCAGCGTTCAAAAATACGTACGTGAATTGAAAACTAGGTGTAAAGCAACATGTAGTAAAATAATGTACATATGTATGTATATATGCATATTTCATATTTTTCAGTACAAAAAGCTCAGCAAAGCCGGTACATGAAACTAGTCTAGTGTTTTAAAACTACATGCAACCTTGTTAACGTGCTTCACCTCAAGAGATCTCTAAGAAAACTCTGAGAATGCAAATTTACAAGATTTTGATATCATTCAAGATCTGACCTCGTATTTCTACCTGTTTAAAGCTGAGGAAAACGGATCGTTACATAGCTCGAGGATGCTTGACATATTTTGATAAAATTGCAGCTCAATTTTCAATAAATTTTGTAGAAGAATCTATTAGTGGATTTTCAAATATAAGAATTTTAAAATAATAATAATAAAATAATAGGAAATTGTATTATATATTAAGTTACCACATAAATCTTTTTTTTAAACTTCAATATATTTTAATAGCTATGACTTGATTGATTAACAATATTTACCTTCTGCATGGGAAGGGGGGAGAGGGGGGGGGGGTTAATAACCTCGCGAACTTACAATAAACTGATTGATTTAAAAAACTAAAATACACACTATAATGATGAACCAAACTAAAAAGTAAAAAATAATTTTTAGTATAAGAATAAAGTGTTTAACCAGTAAATTAATGTTATTTTGAAATAAACGTAGGTTCTTTAGTACAAATATTTTATACTAACACTACTTTTAGAAATCGTACTAACGGAATATTTATAACAACTGATATCGAGTATCCCACGCTTTTTCACAATAAGATAAATTTTCTCGTTTCCCCTATTTTACCCCCTTATAGGATGAATTTCGGAAAGTGTTTGAACACGTATTTATTTCATTGAAGAGCATTAATATAACGTTTTAATTAATTCTGACCATAAATAATATTTTGCACATATAAACTTTATCATCCACTTTTACCCCTTTCAGGGTTGAATTTTGACAAAAATCTAATAAATATTTTTTTATTATTTTAAAGCTAAAATACTTTCCGTGCATTTCACATTAAGAACGACAGAGTTTCATACAAACGTTCATCCCGTTTTACCCCCTTAGGAGATTAATTAAAAAAAATATATAAATTATTGTATTGTCATTGGTTTTTGTTAAATGTAGAAATTTTCAGTTCAATCTGATAATTTGCAGTGGGTAAATATCACGTTCAAAGATTTCATTACATGGATAGAGGTGAAGTAATAAAAACGTATTAATAACATATTTTTTTAAATTATGTATATTTCGAGTTTGAATTAAACCCCATAAAAATATGTGTAAATAAGGGAGGCTCCTTGACGATATTCGGCAATATTACTTGAGAAACAAATATAAATATTAAATAAATAAATAAATAAATATGTTAGGACAATAACACACAACACCATCTAGTTCCATGGTAACCTACGAAACTTGTGTTATGGATACTAAGATAGTTGATACACTATACATACATATATAACTTTAAATACATACATATTATAAATATAAACATAAAACATTTAATTTCAACAACGCTCTTATCATTAACATTCAAAATTCAAATAAAAATTAGGGCAGTACGAAATATAGCCTGAGGAAAAACAAGATAATAATTTAGCAAAAATATTGATATTACATGATAAAACGATAAATAACCAACTCAGTATGTTCGAAACATGTAAATAGTTAAGTGTTTTGACCGAGTCGAGTTGTTAGTAAGGATGATGATCTAAGCATATGTAGGCCATGAAATTTCCATACAAATCTAGATTTTCTTTACGACTATGTCTTTACGACGAATATCAACGAGTTGGCAAAATGGAGAGTGCTGTAAATTAAGAAATAGAATTATATACAAATACGAGTAATATTCTACCAAAAATATATTTAAGAATTTAATTTTTTTAACTTTTATAAGATGGTTTTAAAATCGCTTTCCAAGTAATTATTTTACCCTTACAAGAGCAATTTTATCTTGACATTTATGTTCAACCACCCTTGAGATCATAAAATATTCATAAGAAAAAGAATAATAGATGAAAACATCTCTTAAATACACGAACATAAAATAACATATAATTGTTGGAATTATCCCCCTTTTTTGAAGACTGTTAAATAGTTTTGCTAATCTTTTCTCTTCATAGCTCAACAAGTTAAATAATCGTGATATTTAGCATGGCTTTAGTCTATGGTATACAATTTCTTGAATAGGCAGAGTGGTACCAATAGGAAATTGGTATTATATATATATATATATATATATATATATATATATATATATAGTTATATATAAGGTATGTATGTATATATATATATATACATACATACCTTACGACATCGTTATATCGATTAATATTGTCCATCATCCTAAGATGGTTGTCAAAATATTTCAAGCGAGACATCGAAATTACTAGAAGGTTCGAGATTCATACAAGAACAGTTAATCGTAAATTACCATGTGTAAAAGTAAGATAGGAACATTTGAAATTACTAGAAACTATTTCGGCGTGAAAGAGTAACAAACAAACACACATAAACACATAAAATTTTACTATTATAATAGTTATTCTTAACAGTAAAGCCATATTTGGAGTTAATTTTATATATTTATATAATACTTGTTTAATTTCTGCCTTATTTTTTATTCCTTTTGTAGTCTTGTCTAGTATTTACAATTATATCTCTTAGAACATTTAAGTGAAATAAAAAATCTCCAGATAAAACATTAGATAAATATCTTTTAGCGTAAAAATTTAAGGCCCCTTTACATATTATGAACAATCGACCAGGTAAAAAATACAGTAAATTCAATTGACTTTGAATATTAAATTTCTTTCAAAATCCATACTAATATTATAAATGCGAAAGTAACTCTGTCTATCTGTCAGTCTCCTTTTCACGCTTAATCCGCTGAACCGATTTAGACGAAATTTGGTATGGAGATAGTTTGAGACCCCGAAAAGGGCATAGGATACTTTTTATCCCGGAAATTATCCTCAAAGAAGTGAACATGGGGATGAAAGTTTGTATGGGGAATATAGCTAAGGGCAAACCCGAGCGAAGCGAAGGTGAGTCGCTAGTAATCACAATAAAAATGGTAAAGTTATTACGACATTGAATTGATAACAAGAGGAAAGCGATATAACTATCCTCCTAAGGCTTCTCTTATTGTGAATATACATAAAAATTTACTTGAATATTACTTACTATTAAAAGAATTTTTTAAATACAAAAACATGAAAATTTATTTTGTTTTTATTTATATTTTTATTACTTTAGTAGAGATTCACTCTTGCTCCGCTCGGGTTCGTCCCTAGTTACGTTTTAAGGTTTAGTATAGATTTCTCAGAGATGAGATATTTTCCCGCAGTAAAAAGATTCCTATACCAGGATATTCAATTCTTTTGATTGTATTGTGATATGAAATGAAGAATTATAAAGCTATCATCATACCAAATTTCATCAAAATCTGTCTGTCAAAGTGGTTTTCACGTGATGCGTTCCCAGACAAACAGACGGACAAACAGACAGACAAAAATTTTAAAAACTATTTATTCGGCCTTTGTATCGATAATAAATAATGATGATGATGATGATGTTCTCCTGACCGATTCCGGCCACGGCGGCCAATCTCATTGAGACTAGCCAACTGCGCAGGAGATATTATAGTGCACAAGTGTACGCGCAGACACAAGTGCACTCTCTATTCCTGTCACTCTCATACTCCAGTGGGACGACTACTCGACACGACCGGTAAGAGTTAAGGCGCAGGACCGACGGCTTTACGTGCTCTCCGAGGCACGGGGGTGAAACACCACCAACTTCCCAACTCCGGGCTGTTACTGAGGCTAAAATAATAATGACTGTTTCAATAATATTTTCTAAAAAAACAGTCAATGTACAGATTCGACTCAGAATTTTATTATAAGTATAGTTTACGTTTATTTTTTCTATACTAATATTATATTATAAAGAGGAAAGATTTTTTTGGTATGTCTGTTTGTTTGTACCGAATCAACTCCAAAACTACTGAAACGATTTAGATGAAATTTGGTAAGAAGATAGTTTGAGACCCTAGGAAGTAGGAGGTTTTTATCTCGGAAATCACGGAAGTTTGTATAGGGAAACAACCTAGAAACGAACCCGAGCAAAGCGACGGTGATTCGTTAGTAATCATATAAAGTAAAAAAAATAACATTTCTTAGTATGCAAATTTGAAGAGTTTATATGTAAAAATATTTCCAATATTTTGATAAATTATGTGAAGGAGTCTTAAGAATGAACGCCCTAGCTTTAATTTCGAAGAAAGACCGACGCAGAGGTAACAAGATCACTACAGTACCTACTTCTTAAATATTAGACATCTTAATTCTACAGTACATTTGCTTTTTGGTAAAAATGTTGAATTGAATGAATTATTTAGTACTAGTGACTTAGTTTTGTATCTTTTCTATTAATAATGTTTTTGATAACCAGATATAAAACCTAAATAAAAATAACACAAATTCAATTAAATTATTACTTTACAACTATTAACATGCAGTGAATTTACAACTAAAATCTAGTTCCATAGTAAGCTACGAGGCCTGTGTTATAGATATCTGATAGTTGATAGACCACACATATATAACTTTAAAAACATACATATTGAAGTAAAACTTCTTTACGCACCTTGACTTGGGGAGTAAGCTGGTGAATGCGTGACGAGAGCGTTACGAAAAGTGTGATCGAGCGAGGCGTTTGTTGCTATGACAACCGTTGTTATTGTCTAACAAATGATATATAATATTATATCCTTTAATTAAATGATATTCCATAAATATATGATTGTTATATGTGTTATTTAAATATCTACCCTATCTTAATTATTTAAAACATAAATTGAATTTCATAAAGAGTACCGATAACCTACAGAAGTTTTACTTCTTGCGCGTGTACATACACTCTGTACACGCACTCTTTAATTTTTATAAATATAAACACCTATGACTGGAGTAAATAAAACATTAATTATGTATTTTTTCCTTTAAAATAAGCTTTTCAGAATTTCCAATTACAGTTATTCTCGCATACAAGTAATAAATGTTAGAACAATTAAATGTAACTACGAACTTAACCGCCAATAACACTAAGGGGTACTTAATTTAGTCTAAGAATTTTCAAGAAATATAAGTACGTAAACTTTAAGCTATAAATCAAATAAATATGTAAAATAGTATTGCTGTGGGACCAGCAAATCGATAATTCAATTTTTACTTTGCAATGTCGCTTGTTTTTGTGTACTTTGAATATTGTTAATTCAATCTCATAAAAGGGGAATCAAATGTATGTTTATCAATAAAGACATATCTCCTATATTTTTTGTTAATTTCCAGATATTACCTATATATATTATATTTTAAACGTTGTTTATACCAGATTGAGGACAAAAATGGTACTTCAATTATCGCTTAGAATATAATCAAAATTTTGCACAAAGCGGAAATAACACTTATTTTGAACAGTTTCTATAAAATTTTTAGAAAGCATGAAGATATCACAAAAGAATGTTTATCATTCGACAGCTGCCAAACTTTTCCTCGATGAAACAACCGGAAAATATTTGCAATTCGTATATCGCTGGTTTGTTTTTCTAACTCTGTCACACATATATTTTAAATATTTTTACGGAAGAATTGATATGGAATAATATTTTTCTATTTCAATAAAATAATTTTATATAAAAAAGGTAGTAATTTTATTTACAATAAAAAATAGTTTAAACAATATACATATCTATATGTTATGAAGGTAAAGAATTAAATTGACATTTTATGGATAAGTCACGTAAAAATAATAAATAAATATATGTTAGAACATTAACACACAGCACCATCTACCAGATAGTTGATTCACTACACATATATAACTTTAAATACATACATATTATAAATGTAAACACACATGACTGGAGTACAAGTATTCGTGTTCATCACACAAATGAATGCTCCCAGCGGGACTCGAACCCGCGACCGCTGGCACAGCAAGTAGGGTCACTACAAACTGATCCAAGCGTATTGTCGAATGTTGTAATTATTCTAAGCCTTATCAATAACCTTTTCATTTTTTTATACTATATCATTATATTATGGTCTAGTTATAGCATATTAAAGGTAATGGTTGCCCAATGGTAACGCACTTGTCGGGAAACCAAGTGAAGTAGGTTCAAATCACGAGTTTAGCATCTCATTTATCTTTCGGTGAAGAAAAACATCATGATGAAACCTGCTGTATGAGATAACCTAACAAATTTTCGAAAAACATGTGAAGTCTGACAACTCGCATTTCGCCAGCATGGTGGACTATGTATGACCTGTTTCGTCTTGAAATGTGAGGAGGCCCGTGCCCAACAGAGGGACGTTAAGTGCTAAATACTATGTTATAATAAACGACTGACGTCAAAAAGGAGATACCTACTGCATTCGTTAGGTATTTTTTTGTGCATCTTTTCTAGCCCATTTTATACTATTTTTTGATTTTACAAAACATATCTTAAATTATAGATCTTTTAATGACAAGAGATTGCTCATAGTTTTTTAAGTAATTTTGAGATTATTTACCAATAAACATACATACATACATATCTTTGTATACGCTATGTAATTATTTAATTAAGTTTTAATATTATTCTTTACCAATTTTCAACGTCTTACTACAGCAATTACAATGGCACTAGATATTTATTAACATTGTTTAAAATTTATATTATAGCCCAAGATCCGTTTTTCAGTTTACTAGAACACTACCACTTAAAGCAAAACTGGAAAAATAATAATATATATAAACGATAATTTTGGGCACCACCAGGTAATTTTGAAAAAATATTAATACATTTCATAGCCTATTTATTACACCTATCTAGAACTACGCTTAGACCTTTAGAAGCGAAGCAATTACACATAAATCGACTACGCAGAAGGAACCGCTGTATTTTAACTACAGTAGTATATCGCAGATGGGTTGCCTGAAATTTTCGGTAAGCAGATGTGTGAGTTGATAAACATATGAGAAAGACTTTACTTTAAATTTTTAATATAAAAAATACAAAAAAAAAATAATATAAAATTTAAAAAATCCAGCACAATAACCTATAGATATTATTTAAAGCCTAAATAGGATATATCTTCAGCAATTTATTAAAATGTTGAGTGTTTTGGTAAGTATGTTCAAAATTTCAGTTGATGCTGCAGCATCAGAATAAATTACAATATCATTGCAATATTATTGAAATATATGTATACTTGTTATCACGTATATCAAGTTTCAAACGGATTAGAACTATGGAAGTTGCTCATGTCCATTTACCGTCTAGAAAAGAGCCAATAGCCTGCAAACGGCTTAACGGATTGTCTAAACAAAAAAAAAACTTTTAAACAACAAAAAAACTAAATTAAAATCTGTTCATCCGTTTGGGCTCTACGATGCCGCATACAGATACATAAATACACACGTTAAACATATAACATCAATTTAAAAACTTCCAAGTAAAGTAACATACGTATAAAATTCAATTCACAGAGAGCTTGGTAATTTACAAAATTTGATCAGACAGAATAATTTCACTTTATCCAGCCCCTAAAAATTGACCTCGTGCCCTGTTTAACTAACAGAAAGGCTTTCTTAAATAAATCTCATTATTCTCTTCCAGGAGGTATAACTCTAACAATTTTTCTCATTTTCCGCGTTATCGCGTGGAAACGTCCCTATCTGAATATATTACGTGCTAGCGGTGTTTGCGGGTATAAAGAATTTCAATTAAACCACCCACTTTATTATTACTTGGAAAAGGGTAGGTAATAATTTCCATGGCAATAATGTCAACCCTAACGTCGATTTCTATGAATATTGTTATGTTGTAACATACGCTTAATGATATAATGCTGGAATAAATTCTAAAATTACTTAGTTTTTTGGATCTTCCGGTCTTGTTGGTTGGGTAGTTTAGTTTGAACATACTTGCCCACCGCACAAAGGGCAAAACTTTAGTTAATGGAATACTTAATTATTTGGCTTAATTTATATGAAGTAGTTAATGGTCACCAGTGGTCGAAATTCGACCAAATTGTTTATTGATAACACTAAAGCTCGTCAATAGCTGCTAGATAAAAAAAAGAAAATCTGTTGGCAGAAGAGAAAAAGGTACTGAACTGTTTTGTATGTTTGTTGTACAAAACGGTATGGTACGGTACAATACGGTACGGTATGTAGATATCAGACATGAGTGTATCTGTTTACTACTCCGGAGTAACAACTCCGTTACGTTGGAACTCTTAGACGGACAGATTTGCATGAATTTTAGTATGCAGATGGACTATGACCTGGATTATTTATTTATTTATTTATTTAATTAACAAACGATGTCCCCCTGATCGGTTTCGGCCACGGTGGCCAATCCCACTGAGACAAGCCAACTACGCAGGATATTACAGTGTACAAGTATGTGCTCGAACAAAGTGTATTCTCTATTTATTCATTATAAACATACAAAAATACAAATCTTTCCTCTTTATAGCATAGATGTAGGTGTCTTATTCGGTCACACCATAAATTAAATCATGTATGGTCTAGTAATATGTACAATCTTCTTAAATGGAGTATTAAAGATACATAATTGCAGTTAAATCTTAACACAGTACATATTAAATTCAAGACAATAATTTATCAAACGGCGTCATAACGTTGTAATTTATATGCCGAGTTTCCTGAGTAGCGTATTAAATATATTAGCTTTGCTGAGAGGCCTCGGATATATTGTAACAGAAAAAAATTAACATATAATGTAAAATTTATACTTTGACTAAATGTTATTTAATACTAGCGACTCACCCTCACTCCGCTCGGGTTCGTCCCTACTTACGTTTTAAAGTTTAGTATAGATTTCTCAGAGATGAGATATTTTCCCGTAGTAAAAAGTATCCTATATGTCGACCCGGATAAGCAGCTATCACAATACCAAATTTCATCAAAATCCCTCCAGTGATTTTTCAGTGATGCGGTAACAGACAGACAGACAGACAAAAATTCTAAAAACTATAGATTCGGCTTCTGTATCGATAATAATGTCTATTTCAATAAGATTTTTCCTAAAAATATTTAATGTACAGATTCGGCTTAGTTACAATTTTATTATATGTATAGATTACATACATACGTGTCGAATTGAGAACCTCCTTATTTTTGAGGTCGGTTAAAAATACGAGTTGTTAAATCACTATGAAAATTATTACACTGTGCAAGTTGTGAGTTCGATTCCGGCTTGTGCATATAAAGAATTGACAATGGTCCTCTTTTCTGTTATAGGTAAATGATAAATATAAAAAGAATGCTAAAAATATAAAAGAAAATACAGAATAGAAATGTTAAAAATTGTATTGAATTGACTATAATAATCGTTATAATATAGGTAAGTTCATGTTTTATTCATCGATGATTGTAGAATGACGTTTTGTCTATGCCCCAAGCTTCTCAAGTGTAAATCCAGTAAAAATTAATTCTTAACCCTTTCTAAATCAAAACAATAATATAACAGTTTTTTGGCACCTTCACCATAAGGAAGATCAAACCTAATTACTAAAATAACGATATAGTTTAACAACTCAACAACTCAGTCAACAACTTCCCAAAATTAATCTATACAGATAAATAAAATTAAATTATCGGTTTGTAATGTCAAAATAACAGCTTTATACTAAATGCATATGGAATTATATACGGTACTTATAAGAAAAACGCAATTTTTAAAATTTTTGTGTGTCTGTCTGTTTGTTCGGTCAAATCTCCGAAACGGCTAGACTAATTTTAACGGGACTTTCACTGGCAAATAGCTGATATTATAAGGAGTAATTTGGGCTACTTTACTTTATTTTACTACTTTATTTTAAAAAAAGAAAAAGGGTTTCGCTCAAAAAAATTAAAACTTACCTAAGGACACACCCGAGCGAAGCGAGGGTAAGTCACTAGTTATTTATAACCTTAGTGAATATGGAAATCAAACTTGTAACTATTGATTAAAATGTAGGTAATATGTCAAGAAAAGAAGAGTGGAAATATGTCAAGAAGGTTGATAATTTAAAAACTTTTACGAAGAGAAATTATGTAAAGAATAAAAAGCTCTTCGAATAAAATATTCCTTCTTTTACTATCACAAATCTATTGTACAAGAAACGGCTATTTCAATGTATTTCTTACATCGCGTACATTTATGTACCTTCTGAAAGAAAGCCTAGATTCTAAAGAAATGTTATTGTTTAGAAATAACAGAATTGTATGAAAATATGACTGGAATATTTTTGAAATGGACAATAATTATAGTTCGACAACACAAATGGAAAGTGGGCATGTTAGGAATTATTTATTTTGACCTTGTTATTGATACATATTGGTTGTAGAAAAAAGCTTCGTCTTATTTAATTTTATTTTCTTTATTTTTTACTAGCGACTCACCCTCACTCCGCTCAAGTTCGTCTCTAGTTACGTTTTAACCTTTAGTATAAATTTCTCAAAGATGAGATATATTCCCTCAGTAAAAAGTATCCTACATGTTGACTTGGATAACCAGCTATCATCAAACCCATCAATATCTATCCAGTGGTTTTTTTTGTGATGCGTTCCTAGACAGACAAACAGACAAAAATTCTAAAAACTATAGATTCGGCCTCTGTATCGATAATAATGATTACTTCAATAAGATTTTCAAAAAAAATAATAATTAATGGACAGATTCAACTCAGAATTTTATTATATGCATAAATTTTAATGGCAAAATTGTCAGATCATAATGTAAGACAAAGCTTTTTGGAGTACTTTATCAAATTATCTTAAAATTGAAGTACATTACTAACTAATAGACTAAAGTTTGGATAAACACCCATCCTAAAAGTTGTACACCTGTACCCTCTGTTAGCTTTTCGTAAAGAAAAAATTTGGGCGTCCTGTCAAAACGAAACTACTTAGGAGAATTATGCCAATCATTTATAAAAAAAATTTTTTTTTAGCTATTGCTATTCTACTTTAATAAGACGAATAATAATTAAAGGAGGCTGTTGCTATTCATCCGATAATCGGATGAATAAAAAATAGGTATATTATTTATCCTACTGTTGTCAGTTTGTGCGAATTTATTTTTCCACTTTTTCTGTTTTCTAATGTAAAATAAGTGATTTTTAGGTGCAGGAGTTTCTATATGCAAAAAAATAATACGCAAGATTTTAACGATTTTTAAATTAAAGAATTTTTATGTGTAAAAAGCGATTTTTAACAAAAAAAACCTTAACCTACCGAGCTGATCCGAGCTACTTATTCTACTTATTTACTAGTCTATTCGTCCTTCTTTGTAATTTATATATTTTATAAAGGATGAATATATACTCCTTTTTTTTTAGCTATTACATATTACTTATAGGGATTATACATATGTATATAATAATATAAGGTTGATTTCTTGTTATGGGTACATGAAATATTACCAGAGTATGTAAATGTTCAGACTAAGGAATTATATAACGAATATTACCATTTTTTGTACTAAGTGGAGTCAAATCCGCTATCATCGGTATACGGTTACGGTAATAACTGTCGATGTAATTATTAACTACACTTCAAAGGTAACTCAAATATAATAAGTTATTTTTTTAAATATTTTAAACAAGTGACCAACATTTTGAACTTAATATTTGATAGGAGATGGCCAATAAGTTTTTACTACCAACGCATGTATTGAATGTAGCGAAATGGAAAACCTGCGTGAAAACCAGTCTCTGGGAGCTCGCTCCCACAAATTTTCCAGAGTACCTGAAAACTAATAGACTACTGGGACGTCCAAGGCGGAACGAGTGATGCATTTACATCAATAACACAAGCTCACGTTCAACGGGCAAGGCTAAGTTAACTCCAGAAAGTACTTATTTTATTCAAGTAAATAGTATCTTATTACTCTCCAGCCCATAAAAAATCTAGAATTAGGAATTATCTCGTCTACCATTGCTGCTTAAAAGAAGGACAAACTGACAAACTCATAAATTGTTAATATTAGTACAGATCAAACGTAATGCTTTACATTATAATTTTATACCTTTATTATATTAAAGTACTAATAAAATAACTAAGTAATTTGAAGAACTGAGGTGAAACAAAATTTGAAATACAAGAACTCGCACACAATTAGCCTAGGTCCTCGGGCGTATTTGAGTTTACAATTTGTATAATGCCGCTTCAGGCAGATATGACTTAACTGGTTTAAGTAAATGAAGAGGTCCCTAGTTATCTTAAAGTTGTTTTAAGATTAAATTTTATATCAAGGATCATTCTAGTAGCAATGCTGTAACATTGCTGCCTAATGAAATTGTTTGTATTTGCAATACAGTGTTTCTTAAGATTTACATGTTTATGAGTGTACTAGCTATTTGTCCAGGCTTTGTTCGAATATGAAGTTTCAAGTGTATTTGGCTAGAAAAGATATTGTTTATGTAAACTTTGTTTATCGTTTGAATTTAAAAAAAATCTTTTTTGTAATGGTTCACGGAAGAGCTATACTACCTTGTTAGTTTGCATGATTATTATAAAATGGCGAAGCACCCTCGCTTTGCTCGGCTTCGTCCCTAGGTTGCTTCCCAAAACAAAATTAATTAATTAAATTGGTTTTAATTTCTTTTCGTGGGACCCAATTTTTTTTTCTAAAATAAAAGTAGCTGCCAGTGAAAATCCCATCAAAATCGGTCCAGCTATTTCAGAGATTAGCTGGAACAAACAGACAGACAAACAAATAGAAAGACAAAAATTGTAAAAAATGTTATTTTGGTATATGTACCGTGAATACATCCATATGCATTTAGTAAAAAGCAGTTACTTTAATATTACAAACAGATACTCCAATTTAATTTATCTGTATAGATAATTGCTCCATACGAAAATCAAACTCGTGACCTTAGAAAACTTAATAGACAAAAATATTCCATCGATTATTTAAAGTGTATTGTATCGATTCAATAACGAATTACTATGCCAAGTTGATGTTTTTCCATATCGGAAGCATTATCGTATTTCAGCTTTCAATTCCCCTTCAGACCCATCACGGTATTCGTTGTTATCGTAAACGTTACAAGAAAATCGTTTTTGCAATCAGAAGGGCAAAGGACTCTAGTATCTATGTCGTTACGTTTTATGACTCCGCTACAGTGATTCGAATATATTACAAACTAACTTTTGTCCGTGATTTTGTATGAGTATCTAGTACATTCAACATATTTGTTCAGCTAGCGACTCACCCTTGTTTCGCTTCGGGTTCGTCCCTAGACAAAAAGAAATCTATCCCACGGGAAACGTCCATTTTTCCGGGATGATATAGCTTTTAGCCTTCCTCAGTTAACGGGCTATCTAATGCAAAAATAATTTTTCAAATCGGATTAGTAGTTTCTGAGTTTGGCGCGTTCAACCATACAAACAAACTCTTCAGCTTTATAATATTAGTATACATTAGAACTACTACGTACAGAAAATTTAATACTATACTAGTCTACATATTACATAGATAATAGAGAATATTTTATAATATGTTAATACTCGATCCATTCCTAAACCATTCATCCGACTGTGATGAAACTTTCTTGAGTTGTTTTGCGTGCTGCTATTTCTTTTGCGAGCGCAAGGGCCCAAAAAAATTATTGTTCTTTACCCTTTATGCACCCCTAAACCATACATCCCTAGGGACGCACCCGAGTGAAGTAAGGGTAAGGCACTAGTATAATATATACTATACGAGTATTATATTATTAACTAGCGAGTCACCCTCGCTTCGCTCGGGTTCCTCCCTAGCTTATAGCTAATTATAGATGAAAGTTTGTATTGGGTAAGCACCCAATACAAACTTTTATCCCCATTTTCACCCCCTTAAAGGATGATTTCCGAGATTAAAAGTATTCTATGTCCTTCCCAGAGTCTCAAGCTATCTTCTTACCCAAATTTCATCTAACAATAGGTCGTTTCAGTAGATCCAGAGATTACCCCCTACAACCTCACAAACTCACAAACTTTACCTTTTTAAAATATTAGTATATATAGTAATTTAGGGCAAGCTTTTGGCTCTCTTGTTTTGCCTGAATAGATGGAAGCTTACCTGAAGGATGCAAAACTATTTGATTTTATAATAATGTGTTCATTAAAATGTATAGAAATATAGCAATTGCGGCAATAATCGTTTGTTTCGAGGACGAAATACTCGTAAAATATAAGTATCTATGAATACGCAGTACCTATTACTAAACATCTAATGGGTGATGAGAAATTGTAAAGTTACGGAAATTTACAAAAAAATCCATTCTTTTGTTTTCCTCTGCTTAGGGATATTTTTAGTGAAAAATTAAAATGTATACGTAATACATTTAAGATACATTCTTATAAATGTGAAAGTTTTTTGTGTAATTTTGAAGTTATACTTCTTTTGGCAGGTTTTGAAAAAATTATGAGAGTAAAATTTTTACGACGCGAGCGCTCACTGACAGCCAAAAAGCTACATGATGAAGTTAGCTGCATTCCTTTTACAAACAGAGAGCTGTGACATACGGGATGAAATATACGAACACTTTTTTTTTGTGTGTACGTTTGCTCCTCTTGCTGAAATAATTGGAAGGACTTTGATGAAATTTAATATAATGTAGATTATGACCTGGAGGGCTACTATTATAAACCTAGGAACGAACCCAATCAAAGAAACTGTAAGTTAGTTATCTTTATTATTACAAATCTAAAATCAATTCAATAAATCTGTTAATCAATAATTTCTTACTAATTACCTACGCCCCATGATTACCACTAAAGATGACCTTCTCAAGTGAAGATTTGAATAACGCCATAAACTGCCTTGTAATGTATAAGATGATTATATTCAATTTTGTTTGCCGTAGATTCGCTTTTTGCGCAAACTACTTAAATTTGTTAAGATAGTTAAGTTTTTTACGCTACCTTATTTAGCTTATTTGGTAGTTTTTTGTTACAATATTAAAATATTGGTGCTTATTGTCAATTCTCAGTCTGAGGCATTTTTTTCAGGAAAGTTTTAGTTTATTTATTTCCATATGATAATTTTAACATTGAAAATGTTTTTTTTTGTCGCTTCCTTATAGGCCCGATTTTCAGCGACATCACCTTGGTTTCGTGGATTTTGGGACTACGTGGCCGATTCGGATGTCAAAAGACGCGTCTGAATAAGTGCTACAAAATGCAAAAAAAAATATATTTGAAAACACTCAAAAGGTTTTTTTTAAATCGAAAAAATGTTTAAAATGCGGTAGTGTTTCGCTCAGTTTCGTTCAGAAAAAAAAACCATATCTCGAAAACGAGATAAAATATCGAAAAACTAAAAAAAATCCCCTAGAGATTATAACTTTAAGCTACGTTTAAAAAAATATTGGAGGTGCATATCACTGATGGTTATTCAGAAGTTGAACCTTGATGGTTCAAATGAAATGGTTCTTTGTAAATAAATAGAGGAGAAAGAGAAGAGAAGAGAAGAGAAGGGAAAGGAACGAGAACCGGAATGGAACCGGAATGGAATTGGACCGTAACCGTGCCGTAACCGGACCGTAACCGTACCGTAACCATACCGTAACCGTACCGTAACCGTACCGTAACCGTACCGTAACCGTAACGTAACCGTACCGTAACCGTACCGTAACCGTACCGTAACCGTACCGTAACCGTACCGTAACCGTACCGTAACCGTACCGTAACCGTACCGTAACCGGACCGTAACCGTACCGTAACAGGACCGTAACCGGACCGTAACCGGACCGTAACAAGACCGTAACCGGACCGTAACCGGACCGTAACAGGACCGTAACAGAACCGTAACCGGACCGTAACAGGACCGTAACAGGACCGTAACCGGACCGTAACCGGACCGTAACAGGACCGTAACCGGACCGTAACAGGACCGTAACCGGACCGTAACCGGACCGTAACCGGACCGTAACAGGACCGTAACAGGACCGTTACCGGACCGTAACAGGACCGTAACAGGACCGTAACAGGACCGTAACAGTAACCGGACCGTAACCGGACCGTAACCGGACCGTAACAGGACCATAATAGGAACGTAACCGGACCGTAACCGGACCGTAACCGGACCGTAACCGGACCGTAACCGGCACGTAACCGGACCGTAACCGGACCGTAACCGGACCGTAACATGACCGTAACCGAAACGTAACTGGACCGTAACCGGACCGTGATAGGAACGTAACCGGACCGTAACCGGACCGTAACCGGACCGTAACCGGACCGTAACCGGCACGTAACCGGACCGTAACCGGACCGTAACCGGACCGTAACATGACCGTAACCG
Organism: Argynnis bischoffii washingtonia; assembly: GCA_033884665.1. NCBI lineage: Eukaryota > Metazoa > Arthropoda > Insecta > Lepidoptera > Nymphalidae > Argynnis > Argynnis bischoffii. The sequence continues at coordinate 5,982,843 of JAEMGE010000029.1, forward strand.
AAACGTAACTGGACCGTAACCGGACCGTAACAGGACCGTAACCGGACCGTAACAGGACCGTAACCGGACCGTAACCGGACCGTAACAGGACCGTGACTGGACCGTAACAGGATGAAGAAGATTGTCGAAGAAGACAGGCGAAGAAGACAGTCAAAGAAAATTGGCGAAGAAGATTTTCGATGAAGATTGGCGAAGAAGACAGGCGAAGGAGCAATCTCCGATTGGCGAATAAGACAGGCGATCTTCTTCTCCAACACGAATAAGATCGGCTGTCTTGAACAGGCGAATGCCTGTCCTCTTCCCAAGTCACAAATTATATGCGACTTTTTTGGTAGGTATGCGAGTTGTATAATTATACTCTCTTCTTCTAACTTTCAATCTTTTTAGAAAGATGTGCAAAAGTAAGTAGAAAAATGTGCAAAAAGTAGCGGTACCTAGTTGATCTTTCTAAATACTTTAACGAAAATTAATTTACAGAATATACGTAAAATATCTTTTAAGAAATACTAAAGTATCTATTGAGTACTAATAATATTACAGCCATATATAATTATATATTAGTTATAAGTGTATATATGTTATACATAAAGCCAAAAACTTTTTTCCTAGTATGAAAACGGGTGAAACTCGGGTTCTGTTAGTAATTAATGTGTTAAAAATTTAATTCAGTTCATTTGGCAGATTCATTTTCAATGTACTCGAAGGTCGTGGCAGACACATCTTCGGTTTTTTATTTTTATTCTAATCAGACCAGAACAACATGCTTATGTAATCATTGTAAATATTTTTTCCACTTTTGGCTATAGGACAAGAACTTTACGCCATATATTGTGGAAACCGTAACTGAATATGATTTCTTGTGGCTATGCCATTGTTTTCTTCTTTTATTATTTTTGTCTGGTCGTTAACTTACATATGTATATTGCTATGGATCGTAAGAACTTAAATTCGAGTACTGAGTTGAATGAAAAAAAACTATTGAGAATTGTCATCTGATTGCGAGAATCGATAAATATAAAGTGTTCTATAGTTAATACTTTCTTAGATTTATGCGAATATTTGATATTTTATAGAAAACTATTTTTTCGGACTTGTTCATGTTTTTACGCGAAAAGGCCCAAAAGAATAATTTTATTTAAAGTGCTCTATGTTTTCACGTGCTTGTGTAGTATAGTGTCATCGGTTTGTGATCATTGTGGCTAATCGCAGTAAAGTAAACCACCGCGACAAAACATTTGCCGGATAGGATAGGAAGGATATGATACATAGGAAGGATATGATTATTTTTGTTGTATGTTATATGGTATAGTCTTAGTTATGAATACGATAGTATTAAAAATATATTGTACGTGCACGTCTGCATCTGTTAATAATAAAATTTGCCAAAAGATGGCATTGCATATATATAACATACTACAAATATCAAAAACACTTTACTAAAAGAAATGAGGGTACGTAGCTAATATTCAATAATGTATATAAATACACTTTAGCTTATGTATGTAAATACACTTTAGCTTCTTAATATTATATAACTTTTTTTCAAGAAAAAAAAAAACAGAGAAATACCAAGGAGTAAAAAAAAAAGAAAAAAGTTACAGTTGTTGGAATTTCTGACCGTTTTAGTAAAAAAACAAAATTGGACGTTGCAAAGTAACTTCCGGTGGTTTGACAAGGAATGAAATGAATGTAAAGACCATTTAAGTAATCTTTGATGGTGTTTCATTGTTTATAAGTATTTTTTTTGTTTCAAATAGTTTTGTTCATACGAAAAAGTGTAAAAATATAAGAATTTTATCTATTTAAAGGTTATTTATTTATATATTTGGTCAGGAACACAAATCACCATCTAGTTCCATGGTAAGCTACGAAGCCTGTGTTATCGATACCAGATAGTTGACACATATATAACTTTAAATACATATATTAAATATAGACACATAATATTATAAATATAGACACCCATGTCTGAAGTACAAACATTCGTGCTCATCACATAAATGAATGCCCCCAGCGGGACTCGAACCCGCGACCATTGACACAGTAAGTACAATACAAACTGAGCCAAACGTGTCTTCAATGCTTTATTACCAGGTATTGCATCGTTTAGTCTATTCTTTTTGGGAAATCAATTGAAAATAAATTACATATACGTTGATTTCAATAACTTATATATACTAAATATATGATTTTCTATGATAGAGATAGAATAGCGCCATACAAACTATATCTTTCTATCACTATTGCGGAAAACCACACATAGGTTATTGGAATCCTATGTAAGAGGGCTTAAGCTGTAGATGGTCGGACTCATCAATCGCACGATAGTTAGGGCGCACTTGGCAGACATGTATCTTGTTTTAGTAAGCTACCTCCTGTGTAAACATGAAAGCTTTGTATTAAATATTGCGTTTTTGCTTGTTGCTTAAAATAATGCGTAGTACTTGATTTTTAGGTTTACAAAAGTATTTGTTTTTTTAAATATAGTCCCATATCTGTTTTGTATCATTCCTATGATTTGAAGCGAAATATTTATCATGGTTTTCAATTTTTTTTGAGCTCTTTATTTTTCAGTATTACTACAAGTGCTTTAGACACTGGTTTAACAAAAGCTTTTTTTATATTTAATTATAAAGCAGATAAAAGTTCGTGTATAATAATGAGGCATATGGTTTTTATGGGATACGATTAAGTGCCTACGAATCACCTCATTATAAAATACTGCCCGGTTGCTTTAGCAGATGTGGAGTGTGGAACTTTTCTATAGTACCTGCTTCGAAGGTTTACGAAACAAATGTTTAAATATGTACGGTTAAATGCATTTAATTATATGTAAATTAATTTTGCATTTTTTTTAAATGTGCTGTCTAATCGTAATGTGGTAGCAGTGGGAGGAAGGCAGTGGTAGCCCAGTGGCAACGCGCTCGCTTGGGAAACCGAGTGAAGCGGGTTCAAATATTTTCATGTGCGATTTCTTCCAACATGACACACAAAAAGCATATTGTATTTTCTTTAAATTAAATGAAGTAGACATTTAATGTGTATAAATGTTTCTTACCAAATGATATTTAATTTGTGTTACTGTTTCCATATGATGCGTTAACGGGTAGCTGTAAAAAATAAGTAAGTATGAAAGTTATAAAAATCGCATTTTCGGTATCTGTGTCTATAGTTATGGCTGAGAATTAGCAAAGAAATAGACAAGACGCGCTTCCTTGGGAAACAAAGTGAAGCAGGTATTTAAATTAGCTATATATAGCTAAAAGTAATATTAAGAAAAGTGGAATCTTACATATTACTACTACTAGCGACATACCCTCGCTTCGCTCGATTGCGCTCTTAGATACGTTTTAATTTTTTTGCGCTCAAAAAAATTAAAACGTATAAACTAAGAGCGCGGGTTCCGCTGAACCCTAATTCTTTTTTCTAAAATAAAACTGTAGCCCAAGATACTCCTTATAACATCAGCTATCTGACAGTGAAAGTCACGTCAAAATAATTCCAGCCGTTTCAGATATTAGCTGGAACAAATAGAGAGACAGACAGACGAACGAAGGGACGTACGGACAAAAATTTTTAGAATTATGTTTTTCTGATACCGTATATAATTTCATATACATTTAGTAAAATGTTCTATTGACATTACTCACAGACACAGACACTTCAACTAATGCACAGATGTTTTACTATACTTTTTTATTATATTATTGACCGTGCAGTAAAAAAAGGTTGCAATTAGTAAGAAAATATGCAAATTACTCTGTAATAATCTGGGCTTTACCGACAACAAGATGAACGGTATCAAACAAGATCTTGTTATCTCAGAATATAATTAACTTCACGCAGAAGTTGTTTCTCCAGTACATAAATATAACTTTTGATTGAGCACTGCGTGTTTATTTAAAATTCTCGATGTTATCGCATTGAATATATTATTATTTCTTTGCTTAAATAACTCAAATTATAAGATTAAAATGGTATAGGTATCTTTTAATTTTTTTGAGAGGAATCCTAATTCTTTTTCTAATATAAAATTAGCCTAAGTTATTTCTTATAACATCGGCGATCTGCCAGTGAAAGTCCCGTCAAAATTAATCCAGCCAGTTTAGAGGTTAGCCGGAAGAAACAAACAGACAGATAGATAGACAAAAAATTAAAAAGTTGTGTTTTTTCTTAAATATATCGTAAATAATTTCGTATGCTTGTAGTAAAAAGCTGTTATTTTGACATTACAAACAGACACTTAAATTTTATTTATCTGTATTCATATATATATATATATATATATATATATATATATATATATGATGATTGTATGAAAAACCTATATTAACGAGCTTCATGATATAAAATATTCCTTTTTAGAAAAAAAATTGGCAATATTTTATCATAAAGATTTATATTTACTGTAGTAAGCTCTACTTAACAGAGTAACATACGAGTGTGTAAATATTTGTTTGTTTATTATTATATAACAGCTTATATCGAAAAGACCATGAAAATTCCATAGTAAATTTTAAAAAAATTTGCCCTTGAGGACTGAACTACATCAATACCCCAACCTCATCTTCTTAGTTCTTTGACTCTTGAACTCGTTAAATAATCTTGTAAATGGTAATAGACGATTTATTCATCTTACGGTGAAGGAAAAATCCTGTGGAAGCCTACATGTCTACCTACATGTCTAAGAGAACTTAGCAAGTTTTCGAAAGACATGTGAAGTCTGCCAACCCACTTGACCAGCGATGGCCTGATCCCACTCGCCTTGGAGGGAGGCCCGTGCCCAGTAGTGGGACGTTGACGAAACTTTGGACGCTAAATACGCACTACATATTTTTTCGTTAAATCTAACTTTACCGTCGAATCGAAACAATATAAATATATTATTTCTCATTTAATGTTTAAAATTACATAGTTTATTCATTTATTGGAACTGCAGATTTACTAATGAATAAATTAATGTGGTAATAAAATTATGTACTCATCCAACATTTTATTAATACTTTAATTCTTGGTTAATTACATATGTTTTGTTTAAATTCATATTACTTATATCTAGTTACTAGCGACTCACCCTTGCTCCGCTGGGGTTCGTCCCTACGTTTTAAAGGTAATAGATTTCTCAGAGATATTTTCTCGCAGTAAAAAGTAAACTAAATGTTGATCCGGGTAACCAGCTATCATCATACCAAATTTCATCAAAATCTGTCCAGGGGCTTTCTTGTGATGCGTTCCCAGACAGACAGACAGACAAAAATTCTAAAAACGATAGATTTAGCTTCTGTATATTCTGTAATAATGATTCTTTATGTTCTGTAATAATTACTATTTATATAAAATTTTCCAAAAAAAATCTTTAATTTACAGATTCGATTCAGAATTTTATTATATGTATAGATTGTCTATACTCTTACCCCTGTAGTCTGTGGTTAGCGTGGTGGACTTCAACCTAAACTCCGTTGCTTTCTTCAATGCGAACAGGCCCGTGCCCAGAAGTGGGACGTTAAAAATTCCTGAAATATACGTATAAATATGTTGATTATATACATATCAAAGAGTAAAGCAAAAATAATACATTAATTACAGCTCAATTCAAAGTCCTGGTGCAAAAACAAACACTTGTTGGATGTTGATTGCTTTTAATTGTGTACATTTTGATTGCACTGTACAAATTGCAATATATATATATATATATATATATATATATATATATATATATATATATATATATATATGTTAAGAATTTCTTTGTTTCATATGCATCTAATTCAATTCCGATGCTCTAAACTTTGCCTAATAATTGAAATGGAAGTGGGCGGGGCATGTGGCGAGACTGTCAGGCGAATGGTGGACCATAAGGGTGACATGGTGGGGAGGCCCAAGTGGGAAACGCTGCAGGGGAGAACCGCTTATGAAATCGGCAGATGATAATATTAAAATAGCAGGCTCAAGAAAGAGAAAATCGGTACTCTTTGGGGAGGCCTTCACCTGTAGAAGGGTTCTTACAGATAATTAAATATTAGGATTAAACATTATTGACTTTTATATAGATAGATAGATAAACATTTTCATTCAAACTCATTATTATAGATCATTTATTTTGTAATATATCATTAATCTCGCAGTGATTAAAAGAACATCCATGTTACAACATTCAGGTGACTCTCAATTGATTTATTCATCAAACTGGATCTCACCGCGATATATCAAACGGAATAAATGGAAAATATATTTGTGCGGTTTTAACTGGAAAATTGAACGTCAATACATAAATAAATAAAAACTTTTGCGTGCACTGTTTGTGTATAAATTGGTAAAACCATTTTTATAAAACCAATCGCTTGTCTTTTCAAAACATTTATTTTTTGATTTATTTTTTTTTCTCTAGTTTGAAAAACGTAAAGGTTTCTACTTACTCAACCTAGGCTTTTGGAATCCATTTCCATACCATGTGTGATAAGGTTATTCAATGACACTTCTAACTTTTACACATTTTTCATTCATTGATGCTATCGGCATATTTTAGTGACTTTTTTTGTGTTGGGATATACTATATGCGATATAATAGGCTGCTAGTTGAACTGCGCCATTTAGTTAAGAGACTAGGCTGTTAATTGAACGGCTAATTAAGCTAGTTGGCTGCGACATATACATAGTATAAAACGATGTCGCTGTCTGTCTATTTCTCCACTTACTTCTTTTAAACCACACAATGGATTTTAATACGGGTTTCACTAATAGAAAAAACGATAAAAGAGGAAGGTTTGTGTATATTTTTTTATTATTTTATACACAATAGCTGAACTATGACAGTGCTTAGTCAAAAAAACTGTTTTCGTTTGCTTACATTAAGAAACATGTACATACATACATTAAAACAATATATTAGAAAATTGTAGGCCTTAAAAAGACCTACAGAAAAGTCTCCTATAGTACGTGCGTCTCTCTAAGGTACACTCACAATAACTATTTTTATTCAAGCGAAACAAGGGAAAGCAGCTAGTATTATAATATTCTTTGTGGCATGAATAAATGTTTTGACAAAATATTGAAGGATACTGTGACCTAAATTCAAAAATTGCAATTTGATAATGAAGATTGATTGATGAATGGCATCAGGTGTATTACAAGATAGTTAGTTGGGTTTATTTAAAAACCGAACGTTAAACACAGCGTAAGCAATGATCAAGAATATACTTTTAACAGCCAACTTTTGCCAATTATTTTTTTTTCTATTAAAGGTAATTTAAAAAAAAATTGATCAACCAAATAAAAATAATATTTTTTAAACGTACTTGCATGTAAAAGGTATATGTAAAAATATTTATATTTCTTCTGTGATATTGAATGTCTTGGTGTTGTTTATTCCCGTAGTAATCTTTAGAGAAAAATTACCTCTCTTTCGAGGCTTACAATTTCGATTAAAAAAAAGAAATACTTCTCAAGTGCTATTTTTCAAAATTTCAGGATAGGCATTGCGTACTCAATCTTTGAACTAGAAGCTATGTCTAGATAAAACTTTACATTAAATCTTTCGTCTGTTGCATAATAGATGGACTAACCAACAAACATATTTTCTTTTTTACCTATAACATAAAAATTTTAAATTTTAGTAAGATATTACTTTGGAACCCAGTTTTCCATAATCTTATTTCATCCAATGTTTTCAAAAAAACCTTTATATAATTTGCAGTCATATTTGCACTGTAAAAAGGTCAAAATTCCATACAAAATTTATCCATCTTTTGCAAATGTCAAATGAAATAAGCTCGTAACTTAACTAGATATAATACGTATCGCAGTTTCATCCCACTCAAAGCTCTCTGCGGTACTTTAATTACCGATTCGTTTTGTATACAGTGAATCCTGAATATATTACACTAGGGATGGGACATAAGCTGTTGTACTTATGTATGCAGTATTTTGTGACAGAAATGTTATGCTAGTGATTACAGTGTAAGGTTACTGGTTTAATTTTTTTATATATACGTATAGGTAATTCAATTGGGTAAACCGTTTGTAAAATTACCGTTAAAAGTAATTTATATATGGACTAGCGACTCACCCTCGCTCCGCTCGGGTTCGCCCCTACTTAGGTTTTAACGTTTAGTATAGATGTAATTTTTAAAATTTCTATTAGCAACTGTATGACACCTTGTCTAGGTTGAGACCTATAAACAAAGATTCATTTCAGGACTATCGTTTATCTTAAACTTAACCTTTATAAATAAATCCCTATATGTTAGTCTGATAATAAGATTTATTATATCTTATATATTTAAACGAGCAATTCTTGTATATTTATATCTTTATTTATTTATTTATTTATTTATTTATTTATACCGGCGATCTCGGAAACGGCTCTAACGATTTTGCTGAAATTTGGTATATGGGGGCTTTCGGGGGCGAAAAATTAATCTAGATTAGTCACATGTCTGGGAAAACGCGTGTTTTCGAGTTTTCATGCGTTTTTCTTATGCATTATTCTACGCAAAATTTAATCGCGACATCTATACAACTGTCTCAGTAACACTTAGTCACTTAATGTAAAATTATTTTTAAGCCAAATTAAAAAGAAAATTGTTCTTATCGCGACATCTATACAACTTTCTCAGTAACACTTAGTCACTTAATGTAAAATATACAATCTTTCAAGAACTCCGAGCGAAGCTCGGTCGCCCAGGTACTTACTGTAAAGATATAAAAAGCAGTGGTAGCCCAGTGGTAACGCGCCCGCTTGGGAAACCAAGTGAAGCGGGTTCAAATCCCGGGTCTCGCACCTCTGATATTTTCATGTACGAATTATTTCTAACATGATTACCACTTGCCTTACGGTGAAGGAAAACATCGTGAGGAAACCTGCATGTCTGAGAGAACCTAGAAAGTTTTCAAAAGACATGTAAAGTCCGCCAACCCACACTTGGCCAGCGTGGAGGACTATGGCCTGATCACCCTCGTATTGCAGGGAGGCCCTGCCTAGCAGTGGGACGTTAAAAAGGGCTGAATACACTGTAAAGATATATCAAAATACGTCAGTAGATTTTGTATGAAAAAGTAACAAGCATACATTCATCCATACATTTCTACAAGATTTTGCGTTTTTAGTGTTCCGTACCCAAAGGGTAAAACGGGACCCTATTACTAAGACTCTGTTGTCCGTCCGCCTGTCTGCCTGTCTGTCTGTCACCAGGCTATATCTCATTTACCGTGATATCTAACTATCACGGTAAATGAAATAATAGTTGAAATTTTCACAGGTGATATATTTCTGTTGCTACTATAACAACAAATATTAAAAACAGAATAACATTAATATTTAAATCAATATAATAAATATTATAAGATAAATCAAAATCATTTTATGGGAGTCCCCATACATCAAACGTGACTTTTTTTGCTCGTTTTTGCTCGATATAAATAACGGCAACAGGAAGATGCTTGAAATATTCACAGAATATTTAGTTACATATTTACTTTAAGAATAAATCAATAATAATAAAGTACGGAGCTCTTCGTGCGCGAGTTCGACTCGCACTTGGCCGGTTTTTTCTTAGTAGGATTATATAAGCTTATGTGCACACACAAGTTATTTCATTTTTCCGTTTTTGGTTCAACATTAAAAATGTATATATCATTTTTGGCCAAAATTAAAAATGTATAACATCGGTAAAAGTTTTCAACGACGCTATTTATCCGAACGAGATCATTACACATTATTTTTTACTAAAATTGTTTCTGAATAGAACCTTTTGTGACCAGCAAAGGACATTATTCTCAAATTCATTAGGAGTCAATTTGTCCATCGTCCTTTCCTTAACACTAACTTTATTCGCTCCGTCCGAATTAAAGTAAAATAAGTGTTTTCTATCAATATACAAGCGAAATAAATATGTATAATCAGTTCATTAGTCCCAGAGATTATTCCATACGTACAAACAAACAAATACATCTTAATCTCTAGATACATATAATAATAATGTAAATGATCGCTGTCTGTACATGGAAGATATTTGAAAAAAAACTATCATTGGCGGTCTTTATTAATGCAAACGAACGCAAAAAAAATATTTTTAGAATTCTTGTTTGTTTGTGTGTCCATTTGTGCGTGCTAATCTCAGAAACAGCTTAGCCAATTTAGATCCGTGTTCAACTAATGATTTATAGTAAGCTTCACTTAACATTTAGTATTTGTTTTATTTCAATCGGTTCCTAAATAAAAAAGTTACGTCAATTTAAAGTATGACATCAAACATTTATTAAAAAACTAGCGATTAATCGTTAAAACGTACCGAGTACTAACGGAAGAAACCGAGCCAAGCGAGGGTGAGTCGTTACTAGTTTAATATGTATGTATATAAATTACTTATTAAGTATAAAACAAAAAATAACTTTTCTATAACAGAATATCTATCACGAACTATCTATCAAGCTCAACTTCCATAATAAGTATTCGAAGTAGAAATCTCTCGCATTCCTAGAATGCAACGTCTCTATGGGAGGGGAGTATAACGACCAATCCATTTTATATGTGGCGAATAAATTACATGGTTTGGGCAATATGCAGTGTATGCCACTAAACCCATTGCTAACCGGAAGTCGTTGATACGTATACACTATATAAATAAATTAAATTATGTTTCATACTTTGTTTGTTTGTAGGCATAGGCATACTTTGTTTGTAGGCAGTGGTAGCCCAGTGGCAACGCGCTCGCTTGGGAAACCGAGTGAAGCGGGTTCAAATCCCGGGTCTCGCACCTCTGATATTTTCATGTGCGAATCATTTCTATCATGATTACCACTTGCCTTACGGTGAAGGAAAACATCGTGAGGAAACCTGCATGTCTGAGAAAACCTAGCAAGTTTTCGAAAGACATGTGAAGTCCGCCAATCCGCACTTGGCCAGCGTGGTGGACTATGGCCTGATTCCCCTCGTATTGAAGGGAGGCCCGTGCCCAGCAGTGGGACATGAAAAGGGCTGAATACATACTTTGTTTGTATATTCTAACAGTTTGGCAAGGCACTAAAATTTTTTAATATAATGTACTTGGTAGTTTAGAGTTCAATCCTACATATATGTCAGTGGTCTACTGACTGGCATGTATGGCCGCAGATTGGTTTTAGGTTCGATTCCCAGTTAGACCAAAATCTCAGTATTATCCCAGAAATTACTATTATTATTACTTTCTTCTCTTTATGGTTATAAGACTTATTTGTCTATTCTGAATATTGTACGTTAATTCTGATTATTTTATAAGGTTACTATATTTTTTTATATTTTCAATCTATACAGGTAGTTACAAAAAAATTAAAAACCAACAAGGACACATCAACAAATATTGGATAGTAAATAATTAAGTGGACATGCTGAAACAATGAGATTCGTTAAGTACTGTAATTGATGATGCCGCATCAAAATTACATTAACATATCATGAATTGCTCTTTCAGAATAAATAAATATTACGCCCAATATTGTGTTATAATAAATTAACCTGTCATATATTGAATTAAAATATGTCAATTTCGGATTATTTTGTTTTATGAAATTTGTTTTTAAGTTACCCTTTGCACACATAAAAACTTGAAAAACTAAGTGAAGGATGTTCCAATCCCGAGTATAGTGTCTCTTATCACTTTCAAAATGATTAACACTTGCCTTGAGGTAACCTCTTTATATGGGACGACACGTTCGACACGTGGCTCAGTTTATAGTGACCCTATATGTTGTGCCAGAGGTTGCGGGTTCAAATCTCGCTGGGGATATTCATTTGTGTGATGAGCACGAATGTTTGTACTCCAGTCATGGGTGTTTATATTTATAATATGTATGTATTTAAAGTCATATATATGTAGTGTGTCAACTATCTGGTATCCATAACACAGGCCTCGTAGCTTACCATGGAACTAGATGGTGCTGTGTGTTAAAGTCCCAACACATTTATTTATATTTAACTTAACAAAATTTCGAAAGATATGTGAAGTCCGCCAACCCGTACTTAGCCAGCGTGGTGGCCTATGGCTTGAATTCTCTCGCAATGGAGGTAGCCATGTGTCCAGCAGTGGGACGTTAAAACGGATTGAAAACATATAAATGGCATACAGTAGGTATTAAAGTTATTATAATAAGACCACCATTAATAAGCTGACATTTGTAAGTGTTTTCTATGGCATGATTAACCATAGGGACAGCTCTGTACACAAAATGCCTAACGATAGTTAAACCTATACAGTATGTAATACCTGCTTTTAACATTATTTTTTTTAATAAACAAAATGTATCATAATCTACAATCAATGCAGATAATACCCGTATTATATCTAATGGTGAGGACATGAAGCTTATATTAAGAAGCTTGATATTTTCTGAGGAAAAACTAGTTCTGTAACTAACTTTTTCTTTTATACTTGAGTTCAATGATTCATCTATAGATATGAGGACGTTATTGAATTTCAAAATAACTTTTTCTAATCCAATTATGACTTGGAGTACATACACTTTACTTTATAATGTATATAATGTAATATTTATTCTATCTGAAACGTGTAAAAAACAGTCGATTTATTAAAATAGTAGCGGTTTACCCTCACTTCGCTCGGGTTGGCCTTTAGAAACCCAAAAACATATCTATATTCTATCCCACGGGAACCGTACATTTTTCCCTGACAAAAAGTAGCTTATATATTATTTTGATGTATGAGCTATATAATTGTATTTTTTTTAAATCCATTTAGTAGTTTTTGCGTGAAAAATAACAAACATCCATACATCTATACATCCATACATCCTCACAAATTTTCGCATTTATAATATTAGTAGGAAGTAGGATTATTACAAGATCTAACTAAACTTTCATGGTCACTAAATAAATTCTATATGTGTTATTTATCAAGTTTTTCACTTACTTTTATGAGTTTCCGATATTTCGACATTGTTACAACCGCCATGGTCAAGTATGTAGTGAAGTGAAGTACCTATGTACAATTATTGTACATAATATGTATATGCAAGTAAATGAAAAAAATATGAAAAAAAAAACATTATCGCCATTATTCCGCGCGGACATGACTTATGCAATCTTAATTGTATATTTGTTTTCTATATATAATTAAGTATATTTGTAATTTTCTTTATTGTAAATAAAGTGTACTATTTTAAACGAAAAAAAAAAACAGAACATAATATACCATTAAAATATGGTAAATATCCCATTTTTAGGGCTCCGTACCCAAAGGGTAAAACGGGACCATATTACTAAGACTTCGCTGTCCGTCACTAGGCTGTATCTCATGAACCGTGATAGTAAGACAGTTAAATTTTCACAGATTATGTATTTCTGTTGCCGCTATACCAAAAATACTAAAAAATAGATTAAAATAAATATTTAAAAAGGCACTCGTTCAACAAACGTGATTTTTTTTTGCTCGTTTTTGCTCGATATTGATAACGGCAACAGGTAGACGCTTGAAATGTTCACAGAATATTTAGTTATATATTCACTTAAAAATAAATAATCAAATTAAAATAAAACAAATATTTAAGGGGGAATCCCATATAACAACAGACTTGATTTTTTTGCCGTTTGTATTGATAATGGTACGGAACCCTTCGTGCGTATAAAACCGGCTTAAGAGCTAGCAATTACTAATTATTTTATATCGATTTTTTTAAATACCTACAAATCCAATACATACATTTAATTTTAAATTGCCAATCTGGAAAACGTCTGAGCTGAAATCAGAGCTACAAAGGCGATGCAAATCTGTTACTTACTTTGTCTTGATTGCCTTCTACCAAATTAGTTTACTGAGTCTCTCCTATGGCTTCATGGAAGTTTTATATTGTTTTAGTTTCTTGCAGTTTTGTGTTATGTTCATTGACCGACTTGAAAAAGGAGGTATTTGATTTGAGTGTTTGTCTTCTGTGTGTTATATAATATCTTTATATTTTTTAATTAAAAATTGTATGATGATTTTTTTTTCTGAGATATTAACACAGAACCATCTGCTTCCATGGTAAGCTACGAGGCTTGTGTTATGGATAACGGATAGTTGATAAACTACACATATATATGTATAACTACCTCGGTGGTGTAGTGGCTAGCATGTACGGCTGCATATCCTGAGGTCCTGGGTTCGAGTCCCGGGTTGGGCCAAGTTTAGTTATTGAGTCTTTCTGTATAGTAAGTTTCAGTAACAGCCCGGAGTTGGGAAGTTGGCGGTGTTTCACCCCCGTGCCTCGGAGAGCACGTAAAGCCGTCGGTCCTGCGCCCTAACTCTCACCGATCGCGTCGAGTAGTCGTCCCACCGGAGTGTGAGAGTGACAGGGACAGAGAGTGCACTTGTGCCTGCGCTCTCTCTCACACGCGCTGCACTATAATATCTCCTGCGCAGTTGGCTAGTCTCAATGAGATTGGTCGCCGTGGCCGGAATCGGTCAGGAGAACATTATTATTTATACACATATATAACTTTGAATATATGCATATTATAAATGTAAACGCCCATGACTGAAGTACAAACATTCGCGCTCAACACTCAAATAAATAACCCCAGAGGGACTCAAACCCGCGACCACTGACACAGCAAGGGTCACTACAAACTGAATCAAACGTGTACTCCAATAATAACTTTTGAATTTTTTTATAGCTCAGCGATTTCGATTTCTTCATATAAAATTGTAGTATTATACAGCTTGCTCTGGCTTATCTTTGGCTACAAAAGTGTTATATTTTTATTTTAGTAGGAAAATTTGAGAGTAAAAGGAATAGAGATTGCACGTTGCGTCTGAGCCTACACTTGTGCACTATAATATCACCTGCGGAATTGGCTAGTCTCAGTGAGGACATCTTCATTTATTTCTAGGAGATTATTTTAGAAACTAATGTATTAAATAAAAAATATAAAAATATTTGTATTCAGTCCTTTTTAATGCAGCTGTGGAAACTGATGTACGAGGGGAATCAGGCCATAGTCCTTCACGCTGGCCAAGTGCGGGTTGGCGGACTTCACATGTCTTTTGAAAACTTGCTAGGTTCTCTCAGACCTGCAGATTTCCTCACGATGTTTTCCTTCATCGTTAAGGCAAGTGGTAATCATGTTGGAAATGATTCGCACATGAAAATATCAGAGATGCCGAGACTCGAGATCTGAACTCGCTTCACTCGGTGTCCCAAGCGAGCGCGTTACCACTTTGCTACCACTGCCTAGAAAAGAAAGAATAATAAAAATTATTAAATATAAAAATCATCGAAAAAAATACATATTATCAACGTATTAAGTGTATAAAGCCACAGGGATACTAAATATGAATATAATCACGATAACAATAACAGTTTTGATTCAAATTATTTTAGCTTATACAAAAAAATATTAAAAAACCTTGCTTGTTTCACTAGCAAGTAGAAAAAAAAACTAGAAATGAATAAAAAAATATTTTCTAACGCTACCAGTATTTATTATTGTTCATGCAGTCTTATTTGATTATTTTCTTTGAATGCAGTATTCTACTAATGCAGTATTCCCGATAGTGTACTATCGGGAATAATGTGTATTCAACCATTTTTACGTCCCACTGCTGGGCACGGGCCTCCCGTCAGTACGAGGGGGATCAGGCCATAGTCCACCACGCTGGCCAAGTGCGAGTTGGCGGACTTCACATGTCTTTCAAATAATTGCTAGGTTCTCTCAGACTTGTAGGTTTCCTCACGATGTTTTCCTTCACCGTAAGGCAAGTGGTAATCAAGTTAGAAATGATTCGCACATGAAAATATCAGAGGTGCGAGACCCGGGATTTGAACCCGCTTTACTCGGTTTCCCAAGCGAGCGCATTACCACTGGGCTACCACTGAATCGGGAATAATCGGGAATACTGCATTAGTATAATAATCTGGATTGACAATGATGGTTAAACTGTAAGAGCTGATATTCATACTAAGTTCAGTGATAGAGCAAAATGCAACTAAATTGACTCGTTTTTTTTTATAATTTTCTAGCTGTTTTTCCAATCCAATTGGTACACAGGTATCCAATAAAAATAATCATATTTCCATTCCATTGGTCGTGATATTTATTTCGATTATTTCAGACGTTATTTCAGAGGTAACAGACACACTTTCACATTTATAATGTAAGTAAGAATAAATATTAAAATATGTAATGGCCTCGCCAAGCGCCGCACGTACGAGATCAGTGTAAGTTGGCATCGTTTTGAATTTTAAAATCCTTATAAAATTATATATAAACGCATTGCAGCTAAGTTTTTTCTTGTGTGAAATATATTTCTCTTATATTGATGTATTTTTTATGGTTTTTTTTTTTGGGATAAGAGGCTCTTAACATTAGTTTATATAAAAAAATATTATTATGAATTCTAAAAAAGTTTATTTTGTCTACTTCATATTATTTCTGCTTGGGCACAGTTCAATATGTAAATATGTTGGAATATTAACACACAGCACCATCTAGTTCCATGGTAAGCTACGAAAATTGTATGAAATGTTGCGAGATTATCGAAAATAAATTCTAGTTATTAAAGGCTTTACTTCAATTCGGGCACTAAAATTTCGTTAATACCTTTACAAGCATTAAACCTTATTTTCCAGTGGCATGGTAGCCCAGTAGCTATGTGGTCGCTTGGAAAGCCAAGTAAAATGAGTTCAAACCCGTGGTCTCATACCTTTGATATTTTCATGTATTAACCCGTTTCCTAATATGGTGTAAGAAACATTGTGAGGAAATCTGCATATCTGAGAGAGTCTACAAATTTTGAAAAGACGTGTGAAATCCGCCAATTTGATTTTGTCCTTTTACATTAATGACCCTTTTCACATTATGCACTTACTGTCCTTGTTTTGGTCTGACATTATGTTTAAAAGGACCATAAAGATAAAGACCATAAAGACTTTTAATTTATTTAACAAAATTTAGGTAAATTTAGGTGTATGTCTGTTTATTACTGTATGACATACAGTAAAAAAAACTATAAGTTTTTTTACTGTATATCTACAGGTGGTATGCGTAAATGCATTTCCCAACATAAAAAAAGCTACGCTAAGCTTCGCCTTAGCTTTCTCGTTTGGTTTTTTTCTATTTCAAACTCAAAGCCCCCAAGATCATAATTGCTTTGTGTCATTTAAGGTCAAAAATTTTTTTTAACAATCAATAGCCGGACTAATAAAAAATTACTCGTCATAAAGTTAATAGATAAAGACAGTATCAACAGGGTCAGCCTAAAATTACATACTAGTTACAAAATTTCTGTATAGTCTCACGACATAATTTCGTTCTTGTTGAAACGATTTTTAATTTTAAACTGCGTTGTTGTGTCATGCTGCGGACAATTTAATTTTTCGCCTTCGCGGTTTTGTAAATGAGCCACTCATTTAGAAGAAGTTGTTTAAAAATAATATAAATACTTGCTTTAAAAAGAGCAAAAGTTTTTCATCTGAGGGTAATTAATTACTATAGTACTAAGACTATATAGAGAATTATGTAATAAATTAGATTAAAATAATTGTAACTCTTAAAACAATAATTAGTTCATAGTTAGTTTTTCGTCAACTACAAAAAAGAGGTCATACTCAATTACAGTGTATGGCTTTTTATGTGCAAGTGTCGTGCTCCAAATATTATAAGATATTTATAGTTAAGTATTATTACACAACACATAACAATAACAATCTCTGAAAATTTATAAGTTTTTGGGTATGAATTCCAGATCAGGTCACATATTGAAATTGGGTTTTTCTGGGGCTGTTTTTCCCACACTTGTGTTATAATTTCAAATGTAGTATGTACATATCTGTAATCTATATATATATATATATATATATATATATATATATATATATATATATATATATATATAATAATTACTATATTGAATATTAAATTGAAAATTTTGGAGAAATAAATATATTGAATCTGTGCTTTAAATATTTGTATCTGTATATACTATATCAGAAGCCAAGTCTATAGTTTTTAGAATTTTTGTTTGTTTGTTTGTCTGTCTGTCTGTCTGTCTGTCTGTGAACGCATCACGAGAAAACCACTGGACAGATTTTGACTGTTAAAGGGCTATAGTGCTAACTCATAGCAAGTAAAAGTTACATCAACCATAAAGTCGTTTACTGAATTTCATATAATAGTATCACATTCTTTATTTCAACAATCTAATCCCACTCTTGATAATTTGAAATTGAGATTGAAAGCTAAAATTATTTCAAAAACTTTTGCTGTAAAACAACTTACCCTATGTCTTCTTTATTCATGGTCGAATTGACAGCTTTAAGCGTAAAATCCAAAGACATCCTATAATTACGTTAGTTTTTCACTCGATGCGAATTAAAGTAGAGATTGACTGATTCGTACACTTCAGGCGAGTTAATTTAGCCGCTAGTTGAGCTTTTGTTTATTTCCTGTTTTTTTAATCATACTACTATTATAAATGGTAAAGTTTTTTGTGTGTATGTTTGTTTCTTTATCACACGGAAATAACTGGACGGATTTGAATGTTATTTAGTATAATATAAACTCGTAGGCAGTGGTAGCCCAGTGGTAACGAGCTCGCTTGGGAAACTAAGTGTAGCGGGTTCAAATCGCTGGACTCGTACCTCTAATATTTTCATGTGCGAATCATTTCCAACATAATTACCACTTGCCATACGGTGAAGGAAAACATCGTGAGGAAAACTAGCAAGTTTTCGAAAGATATGTGAAGTACGCCAACACGCACTTTGCCAGTGTGCTGGATAATGGTCTGATCCCCACATTGAAGGGTGACTCGTGCCCAGCAGTGGAACGTTAAAAATAACTCAATACTAGACTGGCACAGAGGCTACAGTTAATAATGAAAGGCAAAAAAAGCCTAATTCAACATATAGAAGAAAATAAAACAAAAACCACCATTTTTAAATTGCCATGATTCCGACTCACACTTAACCAACAAAAATATTTCAAAACTTTAGTACAAATATTTAGTCAAAATAATAATTGTTTAATACTCTATTTCATCTCACTGACTTTTTAAAGGAATACTCCATCCTGTGCATAAGCTTTGTGTTTTTTTACAGTTTGTTGATTTCATTAAAATGAATTGTCTATTCTAATATCATAAAGAGGAAAAATTTGTTTTATTTGTTTGTTTGTATCGAATAGGCTCCGAAATTACTGAACCGATTAAGATAAAATTTAGTAAGTAGATTTTCTGAGACTCTGGAAAGGAAATAGGATAGTTTTTATCCCGGAAATCATCCTTTAAGGGGGTGAGAATGGGGGTCAAAGTTCGTATGGGGAAGCAACCTAGAGACGAATCCAAGTGAAGCGAGGGCAAGTCGCTAGTATACACTAAAATGTGTTTTATCTGACGCTATAATAACTTAGGAAACCCGAAATCATTGTGATGTATTAAAGTTAACGTGTTGAAAGTTGCCTGCGGCTAACTATCGTCTAATGACCGTAATCACATACAAAAACGTGATAGCACTATATTAAATAGATAATGAACGAGCCCTGTTCTTACTAAATTTGGTTTTGAGAGAAATTGTAAGTTAACGAAAAAATACTGAGAATCTATAACAGCATTTTTCAACCGACTTCCAAAAAGGAGGAGGCTTCCAAAATTACTAAACGGGGGTTATCATTTAGAATAGATACCTAATCAGATATTTTCGAAGTCGGTGCCAATGGATACAAATCAAAGCACACTGATTCTGATTTGATTAAGTATCTATTCTAAATGAAAACTTCCATTTAGTTATTTTTTTTTTACTTTTCGGTGCCTGGAAGTCGATTTTTTTTTGTTTTTATTGAAATAATTGTGAAAGTATTGGGGATGTGAAGCCCTTATATTTTTGTTAGTTGCGTGCGTCGCTGGAAATGACTATCAGAATTTGATAAAACTTTTTTGTTTGAACAATTTATATTGTTAAAAATAATTTCATTTGATATACTGGGTTTATAAAAATACTCATATTGTAGTTGCCAAATATTGCTGGTTTTATTATTAATTTTCATTTTAACCGGTTGATTAGATACAAATATACAATTTGTGTGTGTTTAACGAGCACATTTATTTAACAGTAATCAAAGTTAGCAGTTAATAATAACTTTTTAAAAGTAATGGAATGAAAACACTATATAATGAATTGTTATTTTAAACATTTTTTAAATAACCCGAATTTTTAGAGTTCGGTAATGCGATTTAAAAATATACGATAATTTGAGCTACAGTAATTAATTAAAAAAAAAACAAATCTATCCCTCGGAAACCGTACATTTTTCCGGGATAAAATGTAGCTATGTCCTGACTATAATCAATCTCTGTGCTAAATTTCATCCAGATCCGTTCAGCCGTTCTGGCGTGTTTGAGTAACAAACATCCAAACGTCCATGTAAACTTTCACATTTATAATATTAGTAAGATCATTCTCCCAATTTTTAAAAAAAATTATTAACTTTTGCATCTACAGCATCAGCAAGGATCTATATTCTATATTATATAAATAAGCAAAGATAAATAAAAAAACAAACGATATTTTTTTTATTTAGTTTTATTAGTATTGATGAGCTTAATTGTTATCAAAAAAAAAATGGAAACAGCTCGTTCTTTTATATAGATATATAAAATTTTATCCATATTATATGTTTTCCTCAAATTCACGAGACACGTTATATAAATATACATATATATATATATGTATATTTATATAACGTGTCTTTTCCATTTTTCGTGACATTGGTAAATTGTGCCCAACTGGCGCTCCTAGAAGCCATGAAATAAAAGAATTAAATTGAAAGTTAAAGCGTGATATAAATTTAAACTGCAACTTAGTCATGGATCAAATACCAAGTTCTCTTGGAACAGTGCGATAATTTCATCAAGAATAGTTAAACTGCATTGTTCTGAAACTCAAACAAATGGCTTTTGACAATGGAGAGAAACTAGACGGACGTACAGTGTAATTATCAAAGTTTAATTATATGTATTAATTACTGGCAGCCTTCGTGAGTAGGGGTGAAGTAACAAGTTCGGTTCTTGTACCGAGATTTGAAAGTTTTGAGAATAAAATATCAGATATTTTAATTACTGATCTAAAATAGTAAATAAATATATGTATTGTATTGTTTTACATTAAATTTAAAAAAATAAATTAAACTAGAATAGTGTGTGTGCAAGCGTGTATATGTGTTCTTGACTGTGAGTATGTCATCAGATTTTATACCTAAGCACCCTTACTTATTCTTTACAATAGGAGTTCCCATCCAAGAGGGCAGCCCCCTCCTCCCCTCCCCCCTCCCCTAGGGGAGTGAAGAGAGAGTTTATCTATACTAATATTATAAAGAGGTAAAGTTTGTCAGTTTGTGATGTTGTAGAAGTTAATCTCTGGATCTAGTGAATCGATTTACATGAAATTTAGTAAGAAGATAGTGAAGATCCTTGAAAGGACATAGGATACTTTTTGACCGGAAAACATCCCTTAAGGGGGTGAAAATGGGGATGAAAGTTTGTATTGGGAAGCAAGCTAGGAACGAACCTGAGCAAAGCGAGGGTGGGTCGCTAGTTTTTATTACTTAAAATTAAAATAACTAAAAATCGTTAAAATAATGTGTGTTGTATTATAATAAAAAATAAATAAAGGTGCGCATGAAGAAGGGCAAAACAAAGATTGGGAAACCCTGCTTTACAATATAGTTTAGTGTATAGTTGATATTTCTAACGCCCATAGCAACACTACAATTCTGCTGCCAATTAATATTTCGACAATATACATAGTGAAGAGGAATTTCAATATGCACTTCAGCTATACAATCGGATGTTTGTGTTAGTTTGATAACTGTAGAAATTTTAATAAAACCCTGTCGTGTTTATTCCGATATAGAGCTTGAGTTGTTTTTATGTTTTGAAATATCTCCATATTTATTTTTTACGTGTTTATGTTTTAGAATTGAAAATCAACATATTATGTAGATGTTTTTATTGGGATGTCTGTAACAGTTATTTGATACTACACAGGACATCATTATTACTGTGATTATCGATCGAAAAAGTACTAGACACACAATCAGCGACAAAAAATGTCCTCACCGAATGAGCACTCATTTGAGTATTTGCGCGGGCCTTTTTTTGTGAAAACAACTTTAAGCATTGCATTAAAGGTTCAATTTACATTGTTGTATATTTGTGTTCACATAGAATAATTACCTAAACACAATTGGTGATAGTTTTAAGGGAACTTTTGCATGGGATTGTGTATCTAGTTACTTACTTTTAATATGATCGATGCCTATAATAGAGGTTACTCAAATTTTGTAATAAAAGTGCAAACGTTGGCGGCAACGGTAAAGGCTTCAATTGTTTTTGGACAAATTTGTTTTTATTTCCATCGAAAGAGTTTTACTGTTCAGTTATGTGTAAAGCTATTGGATGTGACAATGAAATATACCCTGAAAAAACAGTTAAAGCATGTAGAAAACTAACATTTTAAATCTTATATTTTGCTAACATTATGATTATTAAAATCTTAGTCTGTTTGGCCGTCTTTTATAAAACATCGTATTTTTATATAGACATATTTCAAATCTATACAGATAAATAAAATTTGAGTGTCTGTTTGTAATATTAAAAAAACCGCTTTATAATTTAAATGAATATCTTAGGAGTAGCAAGCTACTATTTATGTCTACCTAAACATAGCTAACCGTGAAAACGTACCTAGGGACGAACGCGAGCGAAGCGAGCGTGAGTCCCTAGTGTTTAAGTAAGGTATAAGCTTACTTTTTTATTTCCGATCGATCTTTTCGTAGCATATTACAAAAAGTTTTTAATGTATATATATAAGTGTAACTTAGACAATCAAAGTTGGGTCAGTCATATCTATTGGCCCACCCACTGTCTGTACCTTAACCTAACAAACCTAATTTAAATTTACTGTATCCGTATGAAAATAGATAAGGATGTAATTAGATCCGTTTTTATCTATTTCATGCGGATTAAAAATAATTTTAAAACTATTTTACGATAAAACAAAACATACGTTAATTTTTTTTAGCTAAAATAAATAAAAATAAACCTTCAATATACTGAAACTTTATATTTATATAGGAAAGCAAAATTTTCTTTTATTTTGTGAAATAATAGAAAAAGTCACTTTCACGCAATATATTCAAAAAGCTTTCAAAAAACGTATATGTATAAAATAGATATTTAGATCTCTTCAAAAACTAATACTTTGTCTCTATACCATAATAACTATTATTATAAAGGTTTGAATGTGTGTTTGTTACTCTTTCGTTGACTGATTTGCATGAAATTTAGTACACAGATAGACAGTGATTTGGAGTAACGTAAGGCACAAGGCATGCAACCGAGCGAAGCAAGGGTAAATCGTTCTTATATAAATAAATACGTTTGGACATTAACACACAGCACCATCTAGTTCCATGGTAAGCTACGAGGCTTGTGTTATGGATAATAGATAGTTGATACACTACACATATTTAACTTTAAATACATACTTATATATTATAAATATAAACTTCCATGAGTGAAATACCAAAATACGTGC
Source organism: Argynnis bischoffii washingtonia (assembly GCA_033884665.1). Taxonomy (NCBI): domain Eukaryota; kingdom Metazoa; phylum Arthropoda; class Insecta; order Lepidoptera; family Nymphalidae; genus Argynnis; species Argynnis bischoffii. Next base: position 6,006,405 of record JAEMGE010000029.1, read on the forward strand.
TCATCACACAAATAAATGCTCCAGTGGGACTCGAACCCGTGACCGCTCGCACAGCAAATAACACTACAAACTGATCCAAACGTGTGGTCATATATATAATTAAAAAATATATTTTATTTGTAGAGTTACTGAAAATTTGAAAGTCATTAATGCATTTTCTAAACAAACTCGAATAAGGCTAGTAACATAAAAGCTCTACCACGATCAAACAGCATATATCGAAGGCATACTCAAATAAATTAGCTAATGAAAACGATACTCAGGTATATTTTAGAAAATGAAGTCTAGAATATTCATGATTAAATATAGTGGAGTTTCAAAGTTTTACATTTGTTCTAAATTGATTTTGGTTTATTTAACTTTATTACTTATGAAAGCTGTTATTTTTATACCATATAATCTCTTTACTGTATTCAGCCCTTTTTAAAGTCCCACTGCTGGGCTTCCCTTCAATATGAGGAGGATTACTTTATAGTCAATCATGCTGGTCAAGTGCGGTTGGCGGATTTCACTTTCGAAAACTTGCTAGGTTCTCTTAGATATGCAGGTTTCCTTACGATGTCTTCGTCTTCTTCACCGTAAGACAAGTGGTAACCATGTTGAAAATCGAAGTATGGTTAAGTAATTAATATTTTTGTTAATTAAGTGCTTGTAAAATTTTATCAAAATAAGTTGAGTGAATTTCGCATTAAGTGATAAACAAACTAATATACATATGTTAGATTACTATATAGTATAAATTATAAAAATCAACTTTAACAAGTTCATATCGACAGTTTTTCATTTTCTAATATTTATTTTATACGTTAGAAAAAACCCCAAGTGGGAATTTTAGTTATTCTAAAAAGTATTGGCATTTTGATTAAAAACCGTAAGATTAAGGATGAAATATTATATAAATATATTTAAATAGCTATAAGACGCACGCTTAGAGACTGTCTTCAAATATATATATATATATATCTTATATATGTTTTTTTTATATTAATATGGACAAAAACTTTATTACACTGACTAAGAAATATTTTTACACTTAAACAAATGGCTTTACTATAAAAATATATATTCTATTTCTTTTATCTTTAAAATTAATAAATAGAGTTCTAAGCTACGTTCAAAAGGGATTGACAAGATAATGTCCTCATTGACATAATGGCCGGACGAGTTTTTTTTTTCTAGAGACAATTTGAAATTTTGCTCAAAGCTTTGTGTTGGCTATTTAAATATGGGACTTAGTTATGAAGGTTTTATGTCTGAAACCTCATAGAAGTACCATTACTACTCTACCTCATACTAAAGAATTTTATACATGGAGTCTGCCAAAAAAAATGTCAAAGTCAAAAAAAGTAGCGTGGTTGATTGTTTATGCTACTATTCTTGATTTTACCATTGAAATAATTTACTTTCTTCAAATAATAAGGGAAATTTTTAATCGTTAACTTATAATTTTTGAGAACTAAATATGGATAATATAAATATAATATACTAGCGACCCACCCTTGTTTCGCTTCGGGTTCGTCTCTAGACAAAAACAACTCTATCTCACGGGAACCGTACATTTTCCCGGGATGATATATAGCCTATAGCCTTCCTCAGTTATCGGGCTATCTAATGCAAAAAGAATTTTTCTAATCGGATTAGTAGTTCATGAGATGAGCGCATTCAACCAAAAAAAAAAACTCTTCAGCTTTATAATATTAGTATAGATTCTTTTGTAATTTTCAAGCATTATTTCTCTTTTTCTTCAAAGAGATTCAATAATATTAGCTTATTTTGTGGTAGATTCCTCACGGACTTACATACTAACATTTAATATAAGTTTTAATAGTGTAAAAAGTGATGTTACAAAAGTTCTTGTAAAAGTCTCTTTAAATAAAGTATATTTTAATTTCTTTTGAGCTTAAAATAGTAACATAAAAAGCTATATTAGTTTAACACTAAATTATAAACACAAAATCCTTTAAGGAAAACAGATTGATATAATGAATTTTATCCTTTAATCAGTCAAAAGATTTGTTAAATTTACACACTATAATAAACTGTTGACAGCCTCATTCTAAATCTAGACATATTGTGGCTTAACTTGGGAACATAGCACCTGATTAATAGCGCTTACTATCGAACAGAGCTTACATAATAGATGAGCTTTACTGGTGTCGTTTTACTTTCTTTTTGAATTGGGATTGTCTTGTATAATCAATATTTTTCTAGTTTTTTCTCATGACTGTACTTTACCATATCCGTATATTTTTATTGGGAAATGTAGATTATGGTTATAACTATAACTCTAATCGAATGATACTCAAATGTATTAAGCTGTCTCTAACTAAAATAGCAAATATCCTCACTAACTTAAGAACTTTTGCATTATTAATATTTGTTTGATTAAATAAAGTTCAGTTTTAATATAAGAAAACATTAAGTAATATAGGCCGCACTAAATTAGATCACGCCTGAGGACTTAGGCAAGACGACCGCCTATAATTATTATAGACCGTCTATAAATATCTATCCGTCTATAAATACCTATCGCTAATAATGGACAAAATGTATGGGAATGTCATATCTAAGCATTCAATTTAATAAAAACCTTTTATTCAGTGGCTCCTTTTGGGCGCTTTTACTTCCCAAATATTGCGTAGAACGGTTCTCCGTTCTACGCAATGTGTAAGGTTAAGGACTGGTAAAAAAGATAAAAGAAATCCTAGATATAAATTATATATAAAAAAATTTAAGCGTTAGACATAAGTACACATATTTAGTTAGATATTGTACTATGTGATTCTTATTATTATTAAAGTTTTCTTAGTATTTTTTTAGATTTACGCGAATATTTGACACTTTATTTTTTTTTATTGTTCTCGTATCTCTCTCTCTCTCTGTCAGCGAAAAAGCACTCTCGCGTTGGTAAAACTGGTGCACACCTCTCCTCTTAGCCGATGACGACAATGTTGCACCCGAGGTCCTGTGCCGCTTTATTAAGGCTCATCTTGTGGGAGTGGGAGTTACCGTCTGCCAAATATTTAATCTGAGACTGTTAACAGGCGGTTGTCCGGTAGTGTCATCGAATTGTCAAGTTTTGGGTGTTTATATTTATAAAAGGTATGCGGTCAAAGTTATAATGTGTCCATAACACAAGCCTCATAGCTTACCATGGAACTAGATGGTGATATGTGTGAATGTCCCAACATATTTAATATTTATATGTATTCATAATAGCACTGCATATTTAATTGCAGTAATATATCAAAAATATAGCCCCCTAGAGTCCAACGACACGTACAAATGAGTCAATGAGTCATATTATTATAAAATATATGTATTATGTATACATTATAAATCAAACAAAACGAACCACAAACATGGTCATAATTTTAGTTCTTATCAAACTATTCCCATCCCAATGCGCGTATTTCTCGAGCATGAAAGTTGTTCATAACTTTGAGTAACGACGCGTGACAAATATAAGAGCCTATATATTTTCACTAGATATGGTTGCTGTAACACAACACAGTGTAGATAGGGCTGATAGGGTCTTATAAGGTGGTTGTAGGTTCGATCTTGTATGGATAAATATTTACATCTATTCTACTCATATTAAAAAAATGAAAGTTTGTTAGGATGGATGAATAGATGTTTGTTACTTCTTCACGCAAAAACTACTAAACGGATTTTGATGAAACTTTGCAGTAATGTAGATTATTTGTCAGAGTTACATATAGACTATAATTTTTAATGATATAGTAATATATAATTGAAGTACTAGTAGTAAGTAATCATTGAAGTAGCAAACCTTGTTGAACTTGTTAGAAATATGTATAAATATTATATTAAAATTAAATAGACATTTTAGGTGTCTATGTATTGTGCTTAGTTTCCAGGTGTCAGTTGTATTTCAGTCTCTAGGTGCATATTGTATTTAGAATATCATCACGTTTTTTAGCAGAGTGATAATTGTAAGCAAGTAAGAAGCCCCATTTGTGGGCTTCGTGTAGTACGAAGCGTGAAGTAGAATGCCGAATACGTACATAAATCAATTGAGTACCGAGGTATCTCGAGCGTGTTTGGCACTAAATTGTGTGCATCAACGTTATCTATAGACGCAGTCCGCCTTGTTACTTTGCAGCGCCGCAAGCACCCTTAAAGTATGGAATACATTTCTATAGTCGATATTGCTCACAGGCTATAAAGGTACATACTACATAATATGTTATGTTTTATGTATATTTGATTTTACCCTACTAATATTATAAACGCGAAAGTTTGTAAGAATGTATGGATGTATGTTTGTTGCTCTTTTACGCCAGAACGGCTGAACGGATCTGGATGAAATTTGGCATAAATATAGATTATAGTCTGGAATAACACATAGGCTATTTTTTATCCTGGAAAATGGACGATTCCCATGGGATAGGTTTGTTTTTTTTTTTGCTTGGTACGAGCTTGAGCGAAACAAGAGTGTGCTGGTAGTTTCTCTATCATTTTAGAAAAGTTTTACCACTTGTATAGTTTTAGTATGTACTTCTAGTTAAGATAAGACACATACTCGTATGTATAATCTTGATACATCTATCTATGATTCTTTGATAGCCAAAAACCTTTTATTTTTTTAGTAATAATTTTACAATATTAGGTAATTTTTTGTGGTATTTACAAGTTTATCTTATACATACAGTGATTCCTCGCAATGTTTTCCTTCATCGTATATATATAGAAGTAATTAATTAATTCCATCCATAAATATGGCATTATTTTCACCTTCATAGTTGGATAATTACCCTTTAAATTTAAATAGATCATCCCCTTCAGGGAATACCCTATTAATAAGAAGCACCTGGGCGGCCGAGCTTTGCTCGGCGATTTGTAATATCGGTTTTTTTTGGAATAGATGTAAACATGTATGACACCAGACACCTACATATATAGATAAACTTAAATAGCAAAACTTTACCTAAATTCAAAGTTTGATCCAAATCGTTAGATTGGGTTTCGAGATATATGAAATCTATACTAATATTATAAAGCGGAAAGATTTTTCGTTTAGCAGTATAGGCTCCGAAACTACTGAACAGATTTAGATAAAATTTGGTAAGAAGATAGTTTAAAATCCTAGAAAGGACATACGATAGTTTTATCCTAGAAATCATCACTAAAGGGGATGAAAATGGGGACGAAAGTTTGTACGGAAGCAACCTAAGGGGACCTAATCTAACCGAAGCGAGGGCGAATCGCTACTTTTATATATAGGTACAAAAATTACTCATTTAATATTATAAGATCAAGACTAAGAAAGAAGAATCACATTTTATTTTGTTATTATATTCCTTTATAACGCTTTGTGTAATATGAGTTTTATAGACCTTTGGACTAATAAATATTATTACTGAATAAACAGACAGACAGACAGATAGACAAAAATTTTAAAAACTATAGATTCGGCCTCTGTATCGATAATAATGTCCATTTCAATAAGATTTTCCAAAATATTTAATGTACAAATTCGGCGTAGTTACAATTTTATCAGATGTATAGATAGATAAAAATACATATATGCGAAACATAAGTGCATGCCAAATAATTTCCTTTTTTACAGTAGGTAGATAATACGACCATCTGTTATTGTGCACTAACGAGTGATATTAAAACGATTTATCATTACGTGTAAATTGTTGTCACTTATCACGTTTCACGTCAGGCTAACATCAACATGTCACGTCAACATGGTGTCCAATTTGCCTTGAATTTGACGAGCAGCAAGCCATTAATACTAGGCATTTTGTACGGCTTTGCTTGAATTATAACAGATATTTAATCTATCGAACCACCTTTATCAATGCGAAAGTATATATGTGCATTTGTTCGTTACTCCTTCACGTTGAAATGGCTGTGTGAATTTTGATGAAATTTAGTACACAGATGGACAAAAACCTAGAGCAATACATAGGCTACAATTAAGTATATATATATTCGAATGAAGCGGGAGTAAAATGCTGCTTTTTTAATATATTGATTTAATTACCGTATTTTAAATCAACACCATCAAAGATTTTAATAATATTATTATTATTTGTACATACTATAATTGGTAATTGTGTGTATGTATGTATGTTTGTCTTAGGTTCTCGCAGTAACGAAGCATGTGATCGACGTAATTTTTTTTTCATATAGATGAACAATTTCCTGACATTTTTATACTATAACATCAAACGGCTTCTATAGAATATTAAATATAAAAATATTAGTTACTGAAGAAACCTTGTAAACAGAAGAAGAAAAATCCTTTTATAGTCAAGGCTTTACTGATGCGAAGGTGAATAGCTTCTTTGAAAAAACGTCACTCTATTAAAAGCAATCAATTAATTATTAGTATCAACTTATACCTATAAATTAAAAAATATATTAAATAGCAATGAAATTGATTGTATTCATTTTATTACTTCATAGTATAAAACAAAGTCGCTTCCCGCTGTCTGTCCCTTAGATCTTTAAAACTACGCAATGGAATTTGATTTGGTTTTTTTAATCGAGAGAGTGATTCAAGGTGAAGGTTTATATGTATAATACATGCATTATATAGTAGAGAAACACTTATAATTTTAGAGGTTTCTAATGTGATGTCCTAAATAAACACATTTTTTTGCGCTTACATTGCAAACGCTACTACAGTATTTATTGTACACCTTAAAAAGGTCTACAAAAAAGTCCGCGATGGCATATGTCTATCTCTTAAGGATAATATACTATGTCCATTTTACTATATCCAAGCTAGGGACGAACCTGAGCGAAGCGAGGGTGAGTGAGTCGCTAGTATTTGTTAAAAAAATATGTTATGGAGATTGATACTTTGTAATAATTTAGATATGTGATATTAAAAAATCATAGTAAATGATTTTCGCCAACTTTAAAGATAAAATATTGTCTTCGTTTAAGTAAAATAAAGAAATAACAATTAAAAAATCATAAATATCGACTTTCAGACACTAAAAAGAAAAGTTTTCTAAGTCGGTGCCAGTATTCTCATTTTTGAAAGTCGGTTAAAAATATACTAACATAGAAACCATGTTCAATTTCACTTGTTTTAAACTTTAAACAACTTCTTTAACTTTAGACATAGATCAGTAAGCAGTTTAGCACTTAACAGTAACTTGTAAGTAAACTTTGTTAGTTTTTAAAGAAATTAAGGACAGAATTTGCAGTAGTTTTCTTAATTGTTATTTATAAAATATATTACTAACTCTTTCTCTATATAAAATAGCAGAACCTGCGGCTTCGCTCGCAATCAAACTACGAAAAATACGAAATTTCATGCAAATAAGCCCAGGGAATAAAAAAATACATACAAAATTTATCCCCTATTTCATCCCTTTGGAGAGTGAATTTTGAAAAATCCTTCCTTAGTGGATGCCTACGTCATAAGAGGAATACGTGTGCGAAATTTTTAGTTTTTAGTCCTAAGGGTTTGGCCTGTGCGTTTATTTAAAACTTTCATTCTCTATTTTACCCTCTTAGGGGTTGCATTTTAGAAAACACCGAAATACGTAACTCCTTCTTTTTGCCGTACTCAATTCATACGAAATTTCATGCAAATATGTCCAAGGAATAAAAAGTTTCATACAACCTTTTATCCTCTATTTCATCCCCTTGGGGGTTGAATTTTGAAAAATCCTTCCTTAGTGGATGCTTTCGTCATAGCAAGAATACGTATGCTTAATTTCAATTTTCTTGCCTTAAGGGTTTGGCCTGTGCGCTGATGCATCAGTCAATCACTTTTGACTTTTATATACAACATGGTGAATTTTTCAAGTGGGCGTGCATGGCTAAATCCGAAACTATGAGGAAAAGCGAAAAGTACTCAAAGGAGTCTCGGGCCCGATTTTCATGAAAACTAAAACTGCATCATTGGATTTTTGAAAAATCAATTTTCCTAGCCAAGAATTGAACCTGTTGATTTTGAAAAAAAAAACACATACTGTATAATTACACCATTCGATAGTGTTGCTAATAAGGAACGCATTCTGGGAAGTCATGACATACGGCAAACTTAAGGAAAGAGCTCATTTTTAACAACATGTTTTTTATTGTTCTTTATTTATTTACTTAGTAAACGTTACCAGATCAATTGTTCAAAATGATAGCCGTTGTTTTCAATACATACAGATTCCGTTTAGAATATTTTCCAAAGACCGTTTCAAGTCATCAATTACATTATACGTGTCTTTATAGATTTCGTTTTTTACATACCCACAGAAAAATAATCTAAGGCTGTAAGATCTGGTGACCTCGCTGGCCATGGCACAGGACCATGCGTTGCAATAAAATTTTCGCCAAACTGCTCAATCAACATCTCTTCTATTGTACGGTACTGGTTTAATAAATTATTCAACATAATACAAAACAGTACGCAAACGGTTAGCAGTAATCAACGAAACGTCGAAAAAACTTAAAATTATTGGCGCCAGTTCACTTTACGTTCTAATTTCAAATGTTAACTTTTTTTTTCTACTGTGGCCTTTGACCTACCTTTTTAAAGTTTTTTTATTGTAGTTTTAGCGCAAACGAAGCCGCGGGTTTTGCTAGTAATAAATATTGAGCATCATTTTGAACAAGGTATAGGTAATATTAATCATTAAAGAAATTACTATAAAATGAAGCAGTGTATTTAAAATCCAAAATTTTCCATAAGTTTGCCGTATGTCATGACTTTCCAGAATGCGTTCCTTATTAGCAACACTATCGAATGGTGTAATTATACAGTATGTGTTTTTTTTTCAAAATCAACAGGTTCGATTCCTGGCAAAGAAAATTGATTTTTCAAAAATCCAATGATGCAGTTTTAGTTTTCATGAAAATCGGGCCCGAGACTCCTTTTCGCTATTCCACATAGTTTCAGATTTAGCCATGCACGCCCACTTGAAAAATTCACCCTGTATATATATATATAGAGCGGAGCCGAGGCGACGGGAGCGAGAGAAAAGAGAATATTGAAAATAAAAGTTTTCTTTAACTAAGTTATAAAAAATATATGGCTATTAAAACCATAGTATCTAGCTGAAAAATTTGGATAAAAATATTATTATTCTAGGTATCACTAGCGAATTAATATGAGCTTAAATGACACATTTAAAGCTCAAAACAAGTATTCAACACACAGAGCTTTACTAATGCATAACACACAAATATTGTCTCAACATACACAAAACTATAATGAAGTGACAATTAGTCGATTGAAACGACAAAGTTCAGTATAAAGCTTTTGGCGGTGCGCCAGAAAGCTTTCGGAGTACGTTTTGACTGTAGGCAGAGTAATTACAGATACAAGTGTGACTTTTAAAGCGAATCTTACAATAGAGGTTGTAAAATTTCTTTTGTTTGAATAATAAACTCAAATATTTATAAAATCAACATGTGCGAGTATTAACAATTGAAGGTTCCATTTTCCGTATTTGTGCATTGTTTTTATTATAAAAAAGGATCTTGTATTACAAGACGGTTAGAAGTTGATACATAATATGTTTGTATTGCGGTAAAGATGGAGCAACAACAAAAAGAACCCTAAGAAACATATTTATATGGGCATTATTTTAATTACTTTTCGTAAAAGCGTATAAAATTAAATTCTATAAAAATATAACCTAAACTAATCTATTACGATTGAGAGGGTTCGTTGGGTTTAGGGGTTAAAAAGGATATACTCGTAAACTATTTCCATTTAAAATACTAAAATTCATTTAGCCGTATAGCTATGAAGAAGTAACAAATACTTTCGCTCACAAACTTTTGAATTAATAAATAGTAGTATCATAGGCAAAACGAAATGGCAATTTTATTGTCTTTTTCATAGATTATTTTCATTGTTTTTTGATTTTATTATTATAAACTAAAATAAACTAGTCCTTTTAAGCTCACGTAACTTGATGTCAGCATGTGCGGAGTTAGGAAGTAACCTCTGGGTTTCATGTAAAATGTAAGCCAGAGTGCACTTGTGAAATTGTTGGCGATAATGTTTTCGAGAAGCATATTTCAAACACTTATAATACTAGATTTTACCCATACATGTACATCAACGTCTATATTATCCTAGTTATAATACCACTGGTTATATTATAACCTAGCGACTTACCCTCGCTTCGCTCGGGTTCTTTTCTAGCTGATTCTTAGAATTGACATTCCTTTTTTATTTATTAACCGATTGAAATACAACAAATGATAAATGTTAAGTGAAGCTTACCACAATATATTAGTGAAAACTACACCCAAATCGGTTGAACCGTTTTTGAGATTAGCGCGCACAAACGTACCGACAAATAGACAAAAATTCTAAAAATCATTACTTTGAGTTCCATTGCGTTAATAAAACCCCCAATAATAGTTTTTCTTAAATATATTCCATGAACAGACAGTTAGCAGTTACAATTTTATTATATGTATAGATATAGATATTAAAATATATTTGTATAAAAGACATACAATAGATGTTTTATGAGTTTTGTTTCTTTCAAGACGTATTTCTGTGTAACAAATGTACTGATGAACAATTATTGGATAATTTCCTTTGAATTGTCTAAATTAGTTAACGAAATCTGAATTCAAAGCAAAAGTTTAGTTAATAAACCGGAAAATTTAAATAATATTATTTGAATAGAAAAGATTACAATATAGGCAGTCGTAGCCCAGAGGTAACGCGCTTGCTTGGAAAACCGAGTGAAGCTGGTTCAAATACCGGATCTCGCACTTCTGATATTTCCATATGCGAATCATTTCTAAAATGAATACCACAAGTGGTAATCATTTACGGTGATTTACGGTGAAGGAAAATATCTGTATAACTGAGTGAACCTAGCAAGTTTGCGAAATACATATACAGTCCACCCGCTCATATTAAAGGAAGGCCCGTGCCCAGAAGTGGGACGTTAAAAACATAAATACATTGGATTAAAATCTTCATTTTGAAAAGTTTAATATGACTGTTTAAGATCTTAAGATACGACTTTACCTACTTATTATGTTTTGTTATAGTTTTATTAGACATTATTCATAATGGCGCCGTTCCAAACAACATAAAAACATAACAGCAGAAAGCCTCAGGCAGAAATGTATAATATCTAGAAGAAAATATATTCTTCACGGTAAATTACCATACATTATTTCAGGACACCATCGAATATTATGATATTATATTATACCACCATAAAATTTCTATTTGATCGACTTCGAAAAAGGAGTGCTCAATTCGAGAATATTTTCATGTACATACATATGTTATTTCAATTGAAATCGATTTTGATGATACTTTTTCTAATAAGCAAATTTACTTATTAAGAGGGTCAAACAAATAAATGTACCTACATCCCACATTTTAGGAAGGAATAATTACTTTTATTGAGGTTTTGAACAAAAAAAAGGAAAAAATGTAAGCAGATATTTTTTACTTTAAGTATATACCAGTGATAAAAGGCCAAGAATGAAAAGCCAAAAAGATGTTAACTTCAAGTCTCGTATAAATCCCAATATTTCACACATGATTAAGCAACAGAAACCCAAGTATTTTCACAAATTTAAGCAATTATCACATATATTTACTATATTTTATGTATTGACGTAATTTTTAATATATTTTATTTAAAATATTCTTAAATAGAATACTTACAAGAATACAATATAGAATATATTATAATATAGCTTTCCTCCTACTTACTCTTAACAATTTACTAATATTTCATGAAAACTGAACAGAAACCAAAATTATTGCATAACTTATTTAAATAAAATGAACCATCCCTAAATCAATTTAAAAGTTACTTACTTCTCCATCTTTCTTAGGCATAAAATTTTTTTCTTGAATTTCTGGTAATTTCTGAATATAGAGCCACCCTTGACAGCTGTTCTTCATAAATATGCCTGAAATAGACGTCAAAAGTTCAACTTAAAATATATTTGAGATCGATTTATCAAACTTGTGTTACTTGAGGGCTTACAAAAAGTTTTTCTTCTGCAGATTATTTTCGAACTTTGGCCATTTTCGAGACTAATCGCAGTCGAAGTTTGGAGGTATGACTTGTGAATGGTTTTTTCAAGGTCTCTGTCTTGACAAAATTAATTATGCTACAAGCAGTTACTGTGACTTTTGGTGACATTTTTACTACTATAAATGCGAATGGCGAAAGTGTTTGTTTAATGTTTGAAAAATGAACACAAGCTACTTCCTTCTGAAATTTTCATTAGAAATATTGACGAATTACCTGTAATTATAAATCAGCCCTTATTAACGTCACTATCCATTTTTTAATATTTGCCTTAATGCGATTAGGATTAGATACGTTATATATACATATGTACATATTCCAATGCACGATGATTTTTTCTGTCGCTGTAACCTTGGAGGACCAAGAGTAATTATTGATTAATATTCGTTCTAATTTTCTCTTTCATTCTCTCTCTCTCTGTCTCTGACAGTTCTGTCTACATATTTTCGTAATAGTTACTGCTTGTAAACAGTCCATCTAAGTCTGGTTTTCTTTTCATTGACCGGTCACCGAGGGTCAGCGCCGACCGTGAGCGTGAGAAGAAACCCAATCTGAGGCCGTGGCGATAAAGCCGCGTCAGCAACGAGTACTCAGCGACGCCGATACACTGACGTTCGTCTTCCTCGAGCGGTTAGCATTAGTAAGAAACGCTTTATAGTATCAATACATATTGACCTATCAGTTCCGATCGTCGACGTGAAAAAAACCAGCCTAAGACCTAGAATAATAGTCCTTAGAATATGTAAAATTTACCACGGGTAAAAGCTCCTATAAAATATTACCAATAAAGATAGACAAAGAACAGATAAGCTACTTTTACACTTCATTGGATCAAACGGATGCGATATATGACCTAATAAAACGTTTTTAAACTTTCCATCCACCCTTGAATGCCCCGAGCCATATAATCGTCGGCCAATTTGCTTTTTCTTATTTCTGCCGCCGATATTCCCAGTGTAATTGACAGTGAGGCACTCTGATTTTTGTTTTACGTCTTTGACTACTCATTTCCTGCCGCTTCCCTTATATTTATGGATATTACTTGTTAAAAATAACGTTAAAATGTTGGAATTGTAGTCATTTAAATTATTATAATGTTTCTTATGAAGGGTTATAGTTTTTGTTAGTTATTCTAGTATGTCATAAAATTTGTTAAGGCCTTGACAATGATGACATAATAATATATAATATTACGATACTACGAGTAGTATACAGATCCTTCGAGGTCCCATTAAGATGGGGGAGGTTTTGTTGGATTTTAGTGGGTAGTACTGGCTTTTCTAGCCGGTGAGTCCCACATAACCACCTGTATGTCTATAGGTGATATACGTAAATGCATTTCCCAACATTAAAAAAAAGTATAGATATCTTATATATACTAATATTATAAAGAGGCAGAGTTTTTTTGTTTGTTTGTTTATTTGTTTGATTTTTGTCTTCTGTTTCTGATGAGATACCATGCCATCCCATCCCATCATTCTTATACTAAAGAATATTATTGACAATAATTTTTATACCATTCTGGAATAACAACTTACACAATATCTATACAGATAAATAAAATTAAAGCGTCTGTTGTAGGGTAAGTCGCTAGTACTTATAATAATTCTACTGTTATTACGCCTGACGATTCAATCGTATGTCATTTTTAAAATTTCCTCAGCATCTTTACTTATAATATAATAAATTTAAACCGTTAAGCCACTCGATATAAGTGGTTCGTCGATTTGGCCTTAAGGCATAAATTTCGCTTCATTATTCATTCTTAGGAATTTTCATAAATCGATGATAAGCATTTAAGGAATGTAAATAATGACTTTATTATACTTTGGAAAGGCTTTCGTAAAACTTATGCGGATTTTTTTAAATTCATGTAATACATCTTGTAGAAGAAAAAGAACGAAGAGGAATCTACAAAGAGACAGTATTTTTTTATTAATTTTATTTAACGAAGAAGTTTAAAAATTTTAAAAATTCGAAATAGTGAAAATCCCGTCAAAATCGATCCAGCTCTTTCGGAGATTAGTCGGAATAACTAAAAAGACATATAAAAATTAAAAAAAAATGGGTTTTTCTTATATGTACCGTATTTAATTTCATATGCGTTGCTACACGAATAATTAGACATTTAAAGTTTAGATTTTGTGCCATTACAACATTCAAATATGAGTTTTACAATACTTTACCAAATAATGTAAAAGAGTTAGAAACTTTAAACTTCTCAAGAAAAGATTACAATATTACAAAATTTCATACAAAGAACCAAATATTGTATGAAATCACCATTGCTTAAATTGTAGACTTTTTATAATATTGTATTATTTGAATTTTCTAAACGGAAAATAGGACATTGTATTGTTCCTTTTTGGGAAATAAATATCTTTTACCTCAGCAAGGTTTTCTAGAAAAATATTTACTGTACAATTTGATCCTTACAAAATTTTAATTTGTTAAATTTAATTTCAATGAAATTAGTTGTTTACATCAGTTTGTGAAACTTTAATTAAATTTATCAAACTCCAATATGATTAGTAGACTTAAATTAATTACATTTAAACAAAGTTAGTATTGAAGGTTAAAGAGTAAATATGACGTAAATGTTAGAAACATAGTTAAATTATCCAGTTAAGACAGGTGTTCTCTACCAGGGGAGCGTAGAAAGAGTTTGTTTTGTATAACTAAAAATTAAAATTAAATCGCTAAAATAATGTGTTTTACTATAATAAAAAAAATAAAGTGGGCATGAAAATATTTTTTTAAATCCGGGGAGGCTCAGCAGAAAAAAGGTTGGCAAACTCTGAGTTTATATGTTTACTAACTCTTTATTAAAAATAAAAGATTATATACAATAGATAATAGAGTAAAGGAAAGTAACATCACTATTTAAAAAAAATATCACTTAAGTATTAAGTATAACAAATTTTATTTTATATTTTTTTACGCTTCATAGTTATTATTATGATGGTTAGTAGTTGCATAAGCTTCTAATTGAGTAAGAAATAAGAATAATGTTGGCGCACACTGGGGACTGACTATTATTTGTTTGTTGAGTTCGTACTCAGTATAAAAGTGCATAACACTATCGTAACCCTAATGGTTATAATGCAAAATCGAAAATTGAATGTTATGGCGAAAAAAGTATGCAGTGTGCGAAGCCTTTTAAATAGGCTTGAAACCTTTTTTTATCTTTATCGTATTTTTTGATCAAAATCTCATTAGATTGTTAAACATTGAAAGTATGCGTAATTTCTAAATTTAATTTGATATAGGGGTTATGACCGTACCCTAAAGGTCTCATATTTCATTTTCATTAAAGACATACATAAATATCGTTATTACCGATATAATATGGCCTAGTTTTGTGTCAACGTAATGATCTGTGGGTGTTACTGACGTCAGACATAATATATGTATATATATATATATATATATATATATATATATATATATATATATAGATATATATATATATATATATAGATAAATAAAATTGGAGTGTCTGTTTGTAATATTAAAATAACCGCTTTTTACTAAATGCATATGGATGTATACACGGTACATATACCAAAACAACATTTTTTACAATTTTTGTCTGCCTGTCTGTTTGTTCTGGCTAGTCTCGGTAACGGCTGGACCGATTTTGACGGGACTTTCAATGGCAGATAGCTGCTGTTATAGGAAGTAACTTAGGCTATTTTTATTTTAGAAAAGAATCAGAACTCCGTAAAAAAAGTTAAAACTCATGAAATTGCGAAGAAAAACCGCGTACGGCGTATGCAATAACGTACGTACGTAACGTAAATCGCTATATAATGTAAATCAATGTCTTAGAAGTAGTAAGCTACTATTTATGTATAAACATAGCTAACCGTGAAAACGTACCTAGGGACGAACGCGAGCGAAGCGAGCGTGAGTCGTTAGTATATATATAAATTTCTATATACAATTTTCGCCCACGACTTTGCTTGATTAGTAGATGTATCGATAAAGCGTAGCTTTTGTAAAACCAAAATTTCAAATTTCAAATCTGTTGAGCTGTTATAGCGTAATAAAGCAACAAACACACATACTCTCAAAGTTTCGACTTATACTATTACTTAATATAATTTCTAATATAAACTGTATCCATACACTGTACAGCATTATTATTTCGAGGCACAAAGGTTTTTTTAAAAATCCAGTTTTTCTTAGCTTTATAAAAAGAACTCTAATAAAATCCGATATAAGTAATACATTGTGATAGTTATTTCTTATGCAATACGTTTGTAATAGAAAACAAGAAGGACTATTTTTTTCTAAAGACCTTTTATTGTGGACGTAATTTCTTTGTATATTGTAGTAAAAGCTTTTCAGGCTCAGCATTATGATTTTATTGTATAGCTTTCGTATTTAAGTAACTCTTATCCTGACTTACGTACACATTTTCTTCTGTGTGTAAAAAAGGCAATAATAATATAAAAAATATATTTATAATAAATTGATTTATATTATTAGTCTGAATTATCATTAAAATAATAACTGTTTTATCTTCAACAAAATCTTGTTTAGAGTTTTCAAATTGTGAAATATGTGCCCCTTAATATTTTTTCAGAACTCAAAGAAAGTATGGGTCTTCAGGTTTCATATAGTTTACTTTTTTCTAGTAGGGCGTAATCATTCGTCAAATATGAAATTTAAAATCTGTTAAAAGTATTATTTGCAATCTTTTAATTAAGATGGTAGCACGAGATGCAAAAATGGTATAGGTACGAGTATGTGGTGTCTCGAAACACAATGCACGGCTAACGCTCTGTAATAATGGTCAACTTAAGTAACATGTATGTCAATATACTCAAAAAAGCTCTAATAGCCAAATATTATTTCCAAGAACTAAACATTTTAATTTCAAATGTGTTGCCAAATAAATACGTTTTGAAGCTTTTTTGTTCTAAAGTTATGAATAGGTAATGTGGAAACTTTGTAAACTTTCAACGTCCTACTTTTCGGAACATAAATCATATTTTATTAGTTAAGGATTATCCCGAAGTTCACCGACTTCTTATGACTTGGGTGGAAAATTTTATCTTTTGCAGTATCGTCATTTATCTATCAATGTCTATCATAATATTTTCCTTCAAATTTTAAAACTAAGCTTAAAATTTTAGAACTATATGAGGAAAATTGTACATAAAGATAGATCAACTTTTGATTTAGTGGGATATGCTGAACTATGATAACTACGACGGTCGTGGGTTCACTTCTGTGTTAATTCAATTTCAAATTGTGGAGGTACATAATTTAGCTATATAATGTTATTTTTGTTACGAGAAATTTTTGTAAATTTCGAATCGATTTTTATAACTATTTTAATGAATATCTACAAAAAAATGGGAAACTGTATTGTCAAAGTTAAAAATTAATAATGTTTTACAGTAAGAAGTTTAAGTGGCAGTGGGCAGAACATCTTTTCGCAGAAGGGATGGTCGTTGGGGACGAAGACTTCTCGAATAGCGAAGATCTACCGGAAGGCGAAGATCCACAAGCTGGATCAACGACTTGGTGAAAATCACGGGAAGCCACTTAACCAATACTGGCAGTCGTGAAAATCTTTGAGGAAAATTTATGTCCAGCAAACGTCTTTCGGCTGAGATGATGATAAATATGATCAATTTCACTGTGTTATATCTATTCATATAATAAAATTGTTACTAAGCCGAATCTGTACATTAAATATTTTTTGGAAAATCTTATTGAAATAGACAGTATTATCGGTACAGAGGCCAAATGGATATATTTAGAATTTTTGTCTGTCTGTCTGTCTGTCTGTCTGTCTGTTACCGCATCATGGAAAAACCACTGGAGGAATTTTGATGAAATTTGGTATGATGATAGTTGGTAATCGGGTCAACATAAAATGGGATACTTTTTATTGCGGGAAAATATCTCATCTCTAAGAAATCTATACTAAACGTTAAAACGTAAGTAGGGATGAACCCGAGCAGAGCGAGGGTGAGTCGCTAGTTTTCATATAAAGATTCAATACAATAGTTTGAAAAGCTTATAGGTAAAATAAGCAGAATGAACAAGTACCTGTACAATATATTTTACATATTCATATAATTTGATACCGCCATGAATATTCAGAATATTACCGACGTAAAGTAAATGCGAACATATTTGATTCATGAAAGTTAATAACGCGCTTAATTACGCGTTAATACATCAGTGTAATTTTAATTGGAAAATTTAAAATTGTACTTTGTTTGCTTAAGATGTAATGATGATTAATCTTATTGAACGCCCTGAAGTGAGAAATTGTGGCAGATTTGAACTTTGTGTAAAGTGTAGTCTATACATAACACATAGTACTCGTATATGTACAAAGCATAAAGTAAATAGGTATAATTTTTACCTATGTAGATAGATACTTATACAATTTGCACAATAATAATTAAGTGTATATTAATTGTTTTGTATATATAATCTATATTCTTCTATACTATATATCTATACTTAATATTATAAAGCTGAAGAGTTTGTTTGTTTGGTTGAACGCGCTAATCTCAGGAACTACTGATCCGATTTGAAAAATTCTTTTTACATTAGATAGCTCGTTAACTGAGGAAGGCTATTAGACTATATATCATCCCGGAAAAATGTATGGTTCCTGTGGGATAGATTTGTTTTTGTCTAGAGACGAACCCGAAGCGAAGCGAGGGTGAGTCGCTAGTTAATATTATAAAGAGGCAGAGTTTGTTTGTTTGAACGCGCTAATCTCAGGAACTACTAATCCGATTTGAAATTTTTTTTTGCATTAGATAGCACGATTACTGAGGAAGGCTTATATATCATATCATATATAGTCTATCTATTTCATACTAACCTAGGGATTAAAATAGCGACGTACTCGAGCGAAGTAAACGTGGAGCCGCTAGTTAAGTATATTTTTAATTTTCTTTATTGTAAATTAATGATTTTTTTATTTAATTTTTAACACTATAATATTATAAACCGACCTTATTTCGGATCATCCGATAACTGTTATCGAAAGTTTGTATGCGTGTATGTTTGTCACGGCTGGATAGATTTGGGTGAAATTTAGTATACATATAGACTACTAGCGACTCACACTCGCTTTGCTTCGGGTTCGTCTCTAGATAAAAACAAATCTATCCCTCAGGAACCGTACAATTTTCCGGGATTATATATAGCCTATAGTCTTCCTCAGTTAACGGGCTATCTTATGCAAAAAGAATTTTTCAAATCGGATTAGTAATTCCTGAGATTAGCGCGTTCAACCAAACAAACAAACAAACTCTTCAGCTTTATAATATTAGTATAGATAATATGGAGTGACACAGGTTTAGTATATATTACTGTTAGGCTTAGTTAATTATAGTTCAGAATTAAAACATAATATTAATACAAATATTATAATGCGATGTGGGTTTTATAATTTCGCAATATCTCATCAGCTGTCACGTTGATTCTACGTGAAACGGGAAAGGGTTGTCTGGTAAAGGTCACCTGTCTCGTGGTCAAGCAAGATGAGGGAGAAATTAAAGAGGCCTTTCGTCTATGATCTTTCTTTAGCTATTATATATTGTTTGCGTTGTTTATTTATGTATGTAGAGGTCAAAATTTGACCATAATCATTATTAAAAATTTAAGGAAAACCTATTTCTTTCTTAAAATTCCTTTCTTAAAAAATCTATTTCCAACTTATTTTTTTCAGCTTTATTCGAAAGCTCGTCAATGGCTATGAGTACTAATCAATAAAAGAAAATCGGTTTACAAATTGAGAAGAAAAAGGTACTGAACTGTTTTGTTTTTACCTATTTATATATAGATTCTAAGTGACAAGGTTGGTTTTTTATATATGGTATTGAATAAAAACACGTGCGTATAATATTAGAACTTATTTTATTTATTTACGAGCGACTCACCCTCGCTCCGCTTGGGTTCGTCTCTACTTATGTACGTTTTAACGTTTAGCATAGATTTCTCAGAGATGAGATATTTTCCCGCAGTAAAAGGTATCCTATATGTTGACCCAGATATCCAGCTATCATTATACCCAAAATCCCTCCAGTGGTTTTTCCGTGATGCGGTAACAGACAGATAGACAGACAAAAATTCTAAAAACTATTGATTCGGCCTCTGCATCGATAATAATGTCTATTACAATTAGATTTTCCAAAAAATATTTAAGGTACAGATTTGACTTAGTTAGAATTTTATTATATGTATAGATATTTCTTCCTTAAATGATATTCTATAAATATGTGATTGTAATATGCCTAATATGCGTTATTTTTAGTATCTCATCTATCGGAATTATTTAAAACATAAATTGAATTTATAGAAGTACCGATAACCTACATAACTTTTACTTCTTGCGCGTGTACACATTCATACATGTAGACAGATAAAATGGTAAAAACTATAGTTTCGGCCTCTGTAGCGATAATAATGTTTATTTCAATAAGATTTTCAAAAAAATAATTAATGCACAGATTCGGCTCAGTTACAATTTTATTATATGTATAGATTTTAATTTATTTTATTTATTGTATCTTATACAGCCAATTGAATTGTACCTATTCATATTCGGTATTTTTTTGTGGGTATGCTATCTTTTCCAAATGTAAATTGATTACCTTTTATCAATTTAATATATAGTTTAAAGGGTATACCCATATAAATTTGAAAAATCTACTTCTAAGAGTGAATTAATACATTTTGATTGATTTTGATATATATTACGTACAAGCATTTTTTCAGGATAAAAAGTAACCTATGTACTATTCTAGACTATAATCTATCTCTGTGCTAAATTTCATCCAGTTCCATTCAGTCAGTCTGGCATTAAAGAGTAACAAACATCCATTCGACCATCCTCACAAACGACTCACCCTCGTTTCGCTATATATATATATATAGAAACAAACAAACAAACACACTTTCACATTTATAATTTTAAGTATAGATAGTATGGATTAGTATGGATGTACTTACAGAATTCAAACAGAAAGCCTATTTATAAAGTCAATGAACTGCTTCCATGAAAAGTAAAGCAAAGCAAGAGCGAGTCATTTGACGAAGTAAACACTTTGAAATTCACAAGCTTTGAGCGAAGGGATTGAGAGGAATTAGGGTGTAGTTCTAACAAACTCTGACTTAAAAGCATATGTAGGTTGATTAAACAGTTAAGTTATTAATCAATATTTCTATTAAAGTTGAGCTTTTAACTTTGAAAGTTGTCAAAAAGTCGAGTTAACTTATACGGGTGAATTATGTGAGCTATAACTTTTTTATGTCACTTGCTTTTCGCGATATACTTTTATGAAAATTTTCTATAAAGCACTATTGTTATTGTTTATGAAAACCTTATCGAATTCGATTTATTGCTTTTAAGGTTTAATACAAACAAAAATATCCATAGAATATAGAAAAATACGTACAACGTCACAAGCCTTTGGACTTTAATAATGACACAAACAATAATAGATGCTTTTTTATGGGATAATTGGATGTTACTGAGAATTTATTGTCACTAAAACCCGATAACTATACTAGACCCGGCCAGGGACTCGAATCAAGGACCTCTCGGAGTTATTTAAAGCCTAATCCGTAACACTTTGTAAATAATTTATACAGATAAATAAAATTGAAGTATCTGTTTGTAATGTCAAAATAACAGCTTTTTAGTACATGCATAGGAAATTATATACGAGTATGTCTCTTATAAGAATAAATTTTAACTTTTGAAATGTTTGTTTGTATGTCTGTTTATTCCTGGTAGGTAATCTCCGAAACAGTTGGATTGATTTTGACGGGATTTTAACTGGCAGGTAGCTGAAATTGTAAGGAGTAACTTAGGCTACTTTTACTATAGAAAAATAATAAGGGTTCCGCAGAAAAGAGGTTCCATGGATATTCCCACATAGCTCCTGTTTAAAGAAAAACGTACTTAGGGAGACACCCGAGCGAAGCAGGGGTAAGTCGCTAGTACTTTTATAAGTCTGAAATATATAGCAATTTTAACTAATTGCGACTTTTAACGAGCGTTACTTAAAGGGGTATTTATTTACAAGTCTTTACTATACAACAATTTAATGCTTTTACAAACTTTGACGTTACTACCAGAGCTTTGGCCTATATGACTCACGCGTGCGATTATGATACGAAGTAAATACGGGATTTGAGTTTTTGCAAAAAGCTACGAAGGTAGCACGAAACATAAAAATGTTACGTTTTATATACACTACTATTTATAAAGAGAGAACATTTGTATTTTTGCATGTTTGTAACGGATAAACTCAAAAAATACTAAACCGATTTAGATAAAACTTGATAGGAAGATAGCTTGAGACCCTGGAATGGACATAGGATAATTTTTATTCGGGAAATCATCCCTTAAGGGGGTGAAAATGGGGATTAAAGTTTGTATGGGGAATCATCATATTTTGATACGGTAAAAACAAAATGAACTAAATATTTATCCACATACAATATTTCCATCTATCTATAATATTTTAAACAAAATTAATTTATAACATAACGCTTGAATCAAAAATAAGAAATATCCTTAAAATTAACGATTTTCGTATATAGTCCTGTGCTTGTGCTGTAAAACTTGCTTCTTGCCAATTTTTATGATTCTAGGTCAACGGGAAGTATCCTATAAGTTCTGATTTATTTGCGCATGTCAACATTTACAGCATACATGGTTATATTTTTATTTCTTTGGCTAGAAGCTTAAAAGTCAAGCTTTAGGGGACCAACTTTGATACTTTCACGCGTTCTTGAGAAAAGGGTCTTGACAGATAAACAGTAAAGTAATCCTAAAAGAGCTTCTTTTTCCTTTTGAGGTACGGAACCCTAAAAATGAGAATAGAAAAAAAAGTTCTTATTTCATAATATAAAGAAGGTTTAATGGTTAAAGTTATTAGGATTTTGGTTTATCTTAATTCACGCAGTAATAGATCGATAGTATTTTTATGAGATAGGCTAAGGTACAATGATACTTAGTTTCAAATTTTTTTATTTAATATCTTAAAAACACACTTAATGTATGTCAAAAACTCTACCAACACTACGGAAAAATGCTTCAGTTCTGAGAAAAATTGCGAGGAACTCAGGGGAGTACAGTTCTTTTTTTTAAGTTTTTTAATATACATACATAATATAATAAAATCGCAAATGCATCGAAATTGTACATAGATATATGAGAAGTGAATAAACTACAAGGATTTTTTTTACTAGTTAGGTACTAGCAAAACCTTCGAGTTCGTGCTCAAATGAGCTATACAGATGATTGCTCGTTCTTGATACATTTTGTTTTACATTTGCCTACGTTGACTAAGACAGAAATAAATAAATATGTTGGGACATTAACACACACCACCATCTAGTTCCATGGTAAGCCACGAAGCCTGTGTTATAGATACCAGATAGTTGATACACTATACATATATAACTTTTAAATACATACATATTTTAAATATAAACACTCATGACTACAATACAAACATTCGTGCTCATCGCACAAATGAATGCCCCCAGCGGGACTCGAACCCGCGACCACTGGCGCAGAAAGTAGGGTCACTACCAACCAAACGTGCCATCACTCACGTCAATAAAATAAACATGCAGCCATGACGTAGACCGTAGTACATTATATTTTGTTTATCGTTTACCTTGACCTCGTACCTAAATCTATGTAATGTTCTTGTAGGAAGCGGCCCTTTCACATCCACACCTTAGCAATATAATTTTCTTAAATATATCCCTTTCTGTGTAGGACGCAAAGTATTTTTTTATTCTCGAATGCCGTTTAAAAGGTTATTTAGGACCATAAAACGGATTTAAGTAGCACGAACCGCCATAAACGTCACCATTGAATTTAAAGAATTTTCAATAAAAACTAAATGAGACGTTAGTTAAAGATGTTTGTTGGTGTAGTTACGGTGGGCTTTCTTGTATTAAAAGATTATCTAGTTAGAGAACTTTAATAAGAAATTTAAATTTAATAAAAAAAAAGAAAAAAAGAACGGGCTGTTAAATTACAAGATAGTTATATTTAATAGGTTACTATTATATTATGTTTCGTACGCTCGGGTCGGCGTCCCTAATAAGCCTATGTAGGTATGTATGTACCTACTACTTCAAGTCATACTCTACTTGTGTACGAAATTTCATCCAAATTGATCCAGCCGTGTCAGCGTAAAGCAGTAATATATATCAGATATACAGTATGGTAATATATTTGAAGAAACAATTCTTGTATATTTATTTATTTATTTATTTATACCGGCGATCTCGGTAACGGCTTTAACGATTTGGTTGAAATTTGGCATGTAGAAGTTTTCGGGAGCGAAGAATCGTCTAGACTAGTCTTATGTCTGGGAAACCGCGTATTTTCTAGTTTTCATGGGGCTTTCTTTCACACGCAAAATATGGTCTCTAATTTCATACGCTCGGGCATAAGCGTCGTGGACAAGCGGCCAAGCTGCAAGATTGACAAACACAGGTGCCTGGGTTCAAATCCCGGTCGGATACAAAAATTTTAAATGAAATGTTTTTTGTATTTATTTAAGTTATAATTTATTTATTGTTTTAAAGCCAAATTAAAAAGAAAATTGTACTTTTGGCCAATAACTCCGAGCGAAGCTCGGTCACCCAGGTTCTTAACATTTATAATAGTACTTCTATTTAAATATTGGTGCATATTATTAAGGCAGTGGTAACCCAGTGGCAACGCGCTCGCTTGGGAAACTGAGTGCAATGAGTTCAAATCCCGGGTTTAGCACCTCTGATATTTTCATATGCGAATCATTTCCAACATAATTACCACTTGTTTCAACGGTGAAGGAAAACATCGTGAGGAAACCTGCATGTCTGAGAGAATCTAGCAAGTTTTCAAAAAGATATGTGAAGTCCGCTAACCTGCAGAGTTAGTTTTTTGCACAAGTATGCGTGCAAACAAAACGTGCACTATCTATTTCTTTCACTCTCAAAGCCCCAGTGGGACGACGATTTGATGCACGCGTGACTCGCATCTAAACCTACGGCTCTGCGTATGTATAAAATATATGCGGATACATACTATGCTAGCCACTAGATCCACGGGGTAATTTATAGCATTATATCATATGATGTTCTCCTGACCGATTTCCGTCTCGGTGGCCAATCTCAGTGATACTAGTCATATGCGCAGAATATATTAGTGCAATAGTAGTACGTGCGCAAACATAAGTGCACTCTCTACTCCTTTTACTCTGAAAGCCTGGTGGGTAGAAAACTTGAAGACCGGCTAGCGATCCACGATGGCGCAAGACCGGCGGCTTTACGGTTTCCCCGAGACAAGGGGTGAAGCTGCATACATCCCTTCCGAGCTTCTACTGAAAATTTCTTTACAAAAAACCTCGATAAATATATTTGTTATTTTTTTATAAAAATAAGGTTTTTATGTACATCAACTTCTTAAAAATACAAACAATAAACGTCACTCGTAGAAAAAGTCTAACTGCCTTTAATAAGCTTGATCCGAGAGTCGAACTCGAACTCACATCTTCAACTGTATTTGCTGGTTGCTAGAAGAGGTAGATAATAGGTACAATATTATCTCACATATCAATACTGACAGTAAATAAATCGGAATTCTTTGGCCAATACCCAAGTCACCAACACTATGTAACATTCTCTAAATTAATAAATATGAGATGACGATGGCGCAAAGCCAGGAGAGCCTTCGACGACACTCGTAGTGAAAATCGCTTCTATGTAGAAATTAATTCAGGCTATAATATTCAAACGTTTACATTTATTCAATGTTAGAGGAACTCTTGGTTAAGTTTTAAGAATGCTTCATCTATACAGATAAATAAAATTGGAGTATCTGTTTGTAATATTAAAATAATCGCTTTTTACTAAATGCATATGGATAAATTTTTGTCTGTATGTCCGTCTGTATGTCCGTCTGTCTGTCTGTCTGTCTGTCTGTTTGTTCCGGCTAGCCTCCGAAACGGCTGGACTGATTTTGACGGGACTTTCACTGGCAGATAGCTGATGTTGTAAGGAGTAACTTAGGCTACTTTTATTTACATTTATTGTGAACAAAATCCGCGTACGGCGTATGCACACGAGCGAAGCGAGGGTAAATCGCTATATAATTTAAATGAATATCTTGTATTCAGCCCTTTTTAACGTCCCACTGCTGGGCACGGGCCTCCCTCAATACGAGGGGAATCAGGCCATAGTCCACCACGCTGGCCAAGTGCGGATTGGCGAACTTCACATGTCTTTCGAAAACTTGCTAGGTTCTCTCAGACATGCAGGTTTCCTCACGATGTTTTCCTTCACCGTCAGGCAAGTGGTAATCATGTTAGAAATGATTCGCACATGAAAATATCAGAGGTGCGAGACCCGGGATTTGAACCCGCTTCACTCGGTTGTCCAAGCGAGCGCGTTACCACTGGGCTACCACTGCCTTCAAATGAATATCTTAGGAGTAGCAAACTACTATTTATGTATAAACATAGCTAACCACGAAAACGTACCTAGGGACGAACGCGAGCGAAGCGAGCGTGAGTCGCTAGTTTTTATAATAATTTTATAGGTGGTAAGTTTGATTCTTGAGGATAATTTAAATTAATCAAGCAATCATAGTATACTGATGTTTATTTTTTTACAATTTGGCTTTTTCACTAATCATTATTTTATTATTGTAATCGTAGGATGAATGTTTTAAATGTCTTTTCTGTGAAGTTTGAATGAAAGAAAGAACGAGTGAAAGAGATAGAGTGTGTTCAGTCATGTTTGATTATGTGAATGTGAGTTGAGTTTGAAAGAAGAAAGCAAGCTGCATTTCTCAATCTCTATCGTATCTTCTCCATTCTACACGACATTGGCGAGGTAAATTGTATCCAAATGGCACGCCAATAAGCCACGGAACACTTTTACCGGTGGTAGGACTCTGTCAAGCCTGAGGAGTCCGACTGGATGGGTACCACCCCCTTATCTATTTCTGCCGCCAAGCAACAATGATTGCATTGTTGTGTTCCGGTATGAAGGATAAGGTAGTCAGCGCAATTACAGGCAAGAGGCATATCATCTTAGTCCTTACAGTGACAACGCACCTGTGGTTCTGCATTTTCGTTACTTAAAACCTAATGAACCGTAGGTGTTATGGGCGACAGGTACTGCTTTCCATCAGTTGGTCTGTCTGCTCGTTTGTCACTGAATTGCATAAGAAAATAAAAAATAAAATAAAAAGAACATTGAACAATGAGTAAACTGCATGTGCATTGTGAATAGACGTAATAAGAAAAGTAATAAACTTATTAAAGTGATATATAGTATCATTTCTGGTATCCTTAATCCCATATAATCAATTTATAATGACAAAATTATGAGTGCTTTTTACTTATAAAAACATTTATTAAATAGGTACTATATAATCATCATCATATAACACATGTTATTACGTTACAGTCAAAATACTAATTGTGTTTAGTAATAATAGTGACCGAGTATTACCAAAACCTGCAATATTTGGTTAATCAAGTAAATATTTTAATAGACTCTTCGGTCAAGATTAATTGATCTATACATATTATAATAACTTTTTAAAAAAAAAATAAAAACCGACTTCCAGGCACTGAAAAGTAAAAAATAACTAAACGGGGGTGTTCATTTAGAATAGATACTTAATCAGATATTTTCGAAGTCGGTGTGCTTTGATTTGTATTGGCTGGCACCGACTTCGAAAAAATCTGATTAAGTATCTATTCTAAATGAAAACCCCCGTTTAGTTATTTTTTACTTTTCAGTGCCTGGAAGTCGGTTTTTATTTTTTTTTTAAAAAGT
Organism: Argynnis bischoffii washingtonia; assembly: GCA_033884665.1. Lineage (NCBI taxonomy): Eukaryota > Metazoa > Arthropoda > Insecta > Lepidoptera > Nymphalidae > Argynnis > Argynnis bischoffii. The sequence goes on from JAEMGE010000029.1 coordinate 6,034,280, forward strand.
TATTATTTTTCCATTTTTAGTGTAGACGTATCATCAATACAAATTAATCAAGCCCAAACACCAGGTAATTGCTGTAAATCGTTGAGGAGTTCCCTCGACTATCTTTCGGATGCATCATCAGATCGACTCCAGACCTTCATTAAATTGTAGTGCTATAAAATACCTAATGAAAATGTTATCAAACGCACTAGTCGCCGCTACAATTTTCGAAAGTTCCCCTCGATTTCTCTGGGATCCCATCATCAGATCCTGGTTTCCTTATCATGGTACCACTCTTGGGACAACAAAAAAAGAATTATCAAAATCGGTTCATAAACGACGAAAAAATGCCCGAACAAACATAAAAAAAAAAAAAGAAAAACATATATACGGTCGAATTGAGAACCTCCTCCTTTTTTTGGAAGTCGGTTAATAAAATACTAACTAAATCGAATCTGTACATTAAATATTTTTTGGAAAATTTTATTGAAATAATCATTATTATCGATACAGAGGCCGAATCTATAGTTTTTATAATTTTTGTGCCTGTCTGTCTGTCTGTGACTTCATCACGGAAAAACCACTGGAGGGATTTTAATGAAATTTTGTATGATAATAGCTGGTTATCCGGGTCAACATATAGGATACTTTTTACTGCAGGAAAGTATCTCATCTCTTAGAAATCTATACTAAACTTTAAAACATAAATAGGGACGAGCCCAAGCGGAGAGAGGGTGAATCGTTAGTTAATAATAATTATAGTCGATACTCTTACCGAATGTGACATACAGAGTTTTTTTTTAATTTAAAACCGGTAACATATCCGATTCGGATATGGAAAATGAAAAAAAAAAAACGAATAATTATAAATAAGAATTAAGTATCTTTATTATAGAGGCAAGGATATAAATTGCATTATAGGATAGGATATAGGGCTATTTTTTATCCCGCTAAATCATTACTGAGGAATAAGTAGGGGTTACTATCTGAATTTAGTTGAAGATCACGCAGCATATTCAAAATGAGCGTTCAAAGTGAAATAGGGAGATGGAAAGCTTATTCTAAATTCTTGGATATAGTTTAATAATTCACTGAGCGACAGTGACATTATATTACACTGTACTGCATAGAATACATTATATTAGAGAATATCATAAGTCTCTTATATAAATTATCAATTTAAACATAAACGATTTTTAACGTAAGTTTAAAAAGATCCAGACTTTTTTGTTAGTATAAAAATAAAAATGGAAGTTTGTACGTGCGTGTTTGTGCGTGCGCGTGTGTGTGTGTGTGTGTGTGTGTGTGCGTGCGTGCGTGCGTGCTTGCGTGCGTGCGTGCGTGCGTGCGTGCGTACGTGCGTGCGTGCGTGCGTGCGTGCGTGCGTGCGTGCGTGCGTGCGTGCGTGTGTGTGTGTCTGTGTGTATAGTTCTTTCTTCTTCACTGTGAAATTGCTACAAACAGATTTACAAACTACTAAAAACAGATTTGGGTGAAATTTAGTGCACAGATAGACTATGAGCTGGAATAACACAGGCTACTGTTAGCTACTTAGTACTGAAACACACAAGTGGAGCGAGGGTAAGTTGTCATATTATAATGTTTAAATAGGTTAGAGACATATTCTTTATAGAGTCATTCTACCCAAACGCAAACGCAAGAATAAATAAATGGACCATATTCCAAAAGATTTAAGGGGATCATGAAATTTTAACGCAAATCTATAAGAAAGTTATTGTGCAATGAAACTCTGTAATGGAAGAAGCCGCAATGAGTCGTTAATTTGGTTTTGAACGACTTATAAAGTTAACGGCCGTACAAAAGCTGTTTTCATGGAAATTCATTTAAAATTTAATATTTGATTTAATCAGAGCATAGTTAGTGGGTTGTGTTTTTGATGGTATTGCTAACTTTAACAAAAGTCGCAATATAAGTAATATCTTCATATAAGAAATGTTTGTAATAATCTTAATCAATGACTAAATTACTCGACATTAGTTCAATAAAGAGCAGAGAAGTAATTGCTCCCTTCGCAAAAGATGTGCCATCAAACAATTTTTCAAAGATAACATCGCATAGTGGAAGTATGGTACGTTTTGATAGGTTCGATGTCCATTTTAAATAATATTCTAAGCTAGTTAACGATTTAAAAGATACTAAATACAATATAACTTTCGTAGATTTACATGAATATTTGACATTTTAAATAAAACTATATTTTAGGATTTTTACGCAAACAATTTTTGATCTTTGGAAAACTAAAGTTTTAGACGTTTGAAAAGTTAATATATAGTTTTTAATATTGAGACGTCTAAATCTTTATTTTCTCACGTAACCATAATTGCCTTCAAAACTTCGGAAAATATTAAACAAAATTATATCTACGAAAAAAATCCGAAACATAGTTTTATTTAAGTACAATATATAATAAGTTAAAGTTTATAGTAATATACTTCATAGCGGAGTAAAATGTAGTTTAAATACTACCTAATCCCGCTATCTATCAGAAATTATGTTGAAACTTCAACATATACACCCAAACACCATATGACGACAAAGCTTGGCTAAGCCATCATACGAACATAACACCAAATCCCCTACACGTGCCATGAACTTTATAATGAAGTTAACCACCGAGTGACAGGTGAAGCCCTGATCAAAGTGAAGTCAAGTTCCCATGTGAATGTTTATATTACTACTGAATAATTCAATTAGTAAAATACTAATGCTATTAGGTTGATTTGCTATATCTCATGACTGTTGAGAGAAATATTATTCTGTAGCACTCTTCAGTTCTAATATGGTTATTTTTATCTAAAATATCTTTAAAATGTAAATCATTAGTAATAATGATATTATTCGTTTCTAGGGTTTCGTAGCTCAACAGTAAAAAAGAAACCCTTATAGGATCATTTCGTTGCCCGTTTGACAATCTGTCTGTCATACCCCTTTTTCTTAGAAACGCGTAGAGGTATCAAGTTGGAATTAATATTATGTACTAAGGTCTGCAATCCCTTGGAATTGTAAAGATCAAACTTCTAAGTTAACACAATCGATAGATACGTCAGTTTACGCCGTATATTTTGACACTCGCAAGGAAATTAAAATCTATAGGAAACTCCCCCATTGACCTAGAATCATGATATTTGGCAAGAAGCAATATCTTATAGCACACGTAAAGGGAAAAATCTGAAAACCGTAAATTACATCACAAAAAAATCTATTTTAAACTTATTTTAATATTTCTACGGAATCCACGGTATGCGAATCACGCTCGCACTTGTCCGATTTTTTTTATGTTCTCTAGCCATGCATACGAGTTTCATCGTGCGCCGGTTCTTTAAAAAATCATTAAAATGGCGGCGGGGGGTTTTAGCCAGCTTTCATACAACTCGAATCCCTTTTAATGAGCCAATGAATCTATTTATTATAATTCGCGTCCTTGCTTCGTTCAGGCTTTTGATTAGGAAGCTTTTTTGTAATCGACTAATCGTCTTCTCAGTGCTTATTTGTCCAAACGACAAATTTACTGAAAGATTTTTTAATACCGAATTATTGATTTTTAAATGTCAATTCTATTAGTATAAAATACCATCTTACTTCAGTAAAACGGAAAGAATATATTTTATCTACATATATTGGTATATAAAACTTAAAAATAAAGCTTTGTTTTTAAAAAAGAGGAAAAAACTCTACTGTAAAGCACAAGTGTCCTTTGAATAAATAAGCACTAAAGTGTAATATTTCATTGGTAACACTTAATGTTTTGGTGTAATAATAATCCTAAATTACTCACTTTTAGACCCATAAACTATATCTTTAAAAATATTCATGGCTTATAGCTAAGTTGTTGCATAAAAGTAGGACAAACAAACATACATCCACATTTAAAATATTAAGTAAGGTATATCCTTTCCTCATCGTTTCCTTAATTTAGTACAGACTTCATTGTTTCGCAACGGTTAGGTTTTTTAATTCATTGAGTAGAAGAAAAGATATGAAACAATAGATCCGCTAAAGAATTGCGTTTGTGACTGAGATTTATTCATTCGGCCTTGCAAATCCTTTTAAATTGTTTTAACTGCTTTAAGTACCTACTATTTACAATGTACATATATGTATGTTTAATTTTTGTTAACTAAATGAATTCCTTTTTCAATCTTGATACTACAATAAAAAAAAGTCACACCTATATCAGACTACTATATAAATGCGAAAGCTTATATACATTCGTATCAAAATGTGTGTGCCTGTATGCGTATGTGTGTGTATTTGAGTGTTCGTGTGCGTGCGTGTGCCTGTGTGTATGTGTGTGTGTGTGTGTGTGTGTGTGTGTGTGTGTGTGTGTGTGTGTGTGTGTGTGTGTGTGTGCGTGTGTGGTCACATACTCTACTGGTTATGCACACATAGATTACTGTGAGGCATCTAGATACTCATCTAACAAAACGAAGCTAAGCATACATTTACTGTGAACAAGGCTTGTAATATCACAGCACAACTTAAATGATATTGATTTATATTACAATAAAGATATCGTCAACTATATATCAACAACTTAAGAAAGTTGTGGATACCAATATATAGTATACCAATTTCCTATTGGTACCACTCTGCCTATTTAAAAAATTGTAGTCTTTATGTCAATAGTCTTTACCATAAATTAAAGGCTTGTTAAGTCGTATTTTATTATATTTTAGGACTATATATACAATATAACTTATTGGAGATCAAATGAAATCAACGCAGATATTATAATTGTCAATAAATGGATGACAGATTCAAAAGCTTCTACAAACTATGTCTAAAGCGTTAAGTGAATGGCTAAAAGAGAAATGGTAGTTTAGCTTAAGCCTCTTATTCTAGGCATGTTTCAAGGGTTACAATTTGCTACTTAGTTAATTGCAAATTTTCCCAATTTAAATAGTAGTAAATGTTGTATGTTCTTAATAGATTCAAATAAATCATTAAAAGACAAATTGGTACACTATTTTCTTTAGAATTAAACTTTTTAACTATACTTAACTCAAGCAAAATCACTTTTTTTTTTCAAGCCATAGCCATATTATAAAATAACTGTAATTTAAAATTCAAATAAAATACGCTCTTAATAAATAGCAGCACCGATGGAGGAATGTTTATTGTTTTTTTTCTTTTAAGATATCTTTAACAGCAGCCCAAGGTTGTGGTATCCGTAATTAGGGAAAATTTAAGGCAAATTTGTAATTTCTTATATTACTTGAAAACGCTGACCCATCAGATTATAAGCGGATTACAAGGGAAAAGAAAGTGGCCATTTTGCACATTGCTTACACATATTTAATTATATTATCTTCTCGGCAGTTATATAGTCTGTCATATTAGCTACTATAAATATAAATAAATATATTGGAACATTAACACACAGCATCATCTAGTTCCATGGTAAGCTACGAGACTTGTGTTACGGATACCAGACAGTTGATACACTACACATACATGTATAACTTTAAATACATACATATTATAAACATGAACACCCAAGACTGGAGTACAATTTTCCTGCCACACAAATGAATGCCCCCAGCGGGACTCGAACCCGCGACTGCTGGCACAGCAAGTAGGATCACTACAATCTGAGTAAAGCGTCTCGTCATAGTCTATGATTGACAGCTACCTAGCAGGAAATCATAAAATAATTTAATCTGTAAAAACAAACCCCAGACCTCCATTAACTAGACTAGACCTAATTAGCTAGACTTCTTCTAGCAGATCAACGATACCTATAGGAAACCCTAATAGGAAACCCTAATAGGAAAAACCCTAATAGGAAAGAAGGAAACATACTCACTTTACTTTCTTAGATTTACACGAATGCGAATTTGCACGAAGCTGATGAGTTTGCTTGTTTGTTTGAACGAGCTTATCTCTGGATCTACTGGTTTGATATGAAAATATCTTGTTGCGTTTTATAGCTTTTTATTTGAAAAGGCAATCTTAAATCAGTGTGTGACTTACGAAAGCTTAGTAATTTAACAAAATTAAACTACACGGGAGAAGCCACGAGAATACACTAGTTTATAATCATGTCTCCCGGTTCGCTCTAAATTAATCGAGTATATCCCATGACCATAATTGTTATAAACGAAACGCTGAGAAGCAAAAATCAAAATAATCCGAAAAGATAATTTTGTTTATAATATTACTCACATATTGTGTAATACGGAGGTAGGACTCTGTCAAGCCTGAGGAGTCCGACTGGATGGGTACCACCCCCTTATCTATTTCTGCCGCCAAGCAACAATGATTGCATTGTTGTGTTCCGGTTTGAAGGATAAGGTAGCCAGCGCAATTACAGGCAAGAGGCATATCATCTTAGTCCTCACAGAGACAACGCACCTGCGGCTTTGTATTTTTGTTACCTAAAACCTAAGTGCATGAACTGTAGGTGTTATGGGAGACAGGTACTGCTTTCCATCAGGTGGTCTGTCTGCTCGTTTGTCACTGAATCTTATAAAAAAAAAAGTAATATGTGCACACAAATTATTAATTTTAATACTTTCTTAGATTCGATAGATAGAACGTCGGGAACCAAAAATCAAAATAAATGCGCGAACAAATCCGAAAAGATAGTTTTATTTAAATATTTGTGGCGAAACACTAAAAGAGTTTTTATATGTTGTTTCGTTTCGCCTATTTTAAAAAGAAAACGAAAAAGTTAAGTTGACTCACGTCATGTAATTTTATTAGGTTTTTACACATTATTAAACTAATGTAAATAATTCAATTGGAGTTGGTTTTAATTTCTCCCATACTCGAAATATTAATTTTAATTTTAATTTAATTTTGTACACTTTAATCAGAGGTTAGATATTAACCTTATTATCTTTTATTACACTTATCTAGAGCGGCAGTGAAAGATTGTCTCATAAATTATTTCATTTTAATTTACGCGTTTCGGGCGAGACGATAAAGAGCATAAAAATATTATATCTGTCAACGTCTTGAAAACTTACGCAATTTTATTAGATTTTAAACGTCTAATTGGGTGAAGCTGGATAAAACAAAGTTAAAAATATTTTCATTTTCAATCATTGTGCCATTTTTATATTACGTAATTATTTTCTATTGTTTCTCCTGTAGACAGATCATTCATTTATAGTTTTAATTTCATATTAAAACGACTAAATTTCAAAATTACCGCTCAATCTCATTTGTGTCTTCCTCACAAAACGTGACACTGGCAGAATATATTGCGTCTGTTAACGCAACTCTTAGCCATAGAGAGAGAGAAAAAAAAAAGTTAAAAATCAAAATTTCCCTTATCGATGACTAATTCAATACAAATTGTAAGAAGCTAAATAGTCAATACGTAATTAATAGTGAGCCCTAAATTAGAATGTTCCATTGACAATATAATCGGTTCTATATAAACAATTATTTCAAATATAACGATTTATAATTAAAAAAAAAGATATCCCCTCAGGGGATTCCTATGTCTAAAATTTTTAGGGAAAGAATTACAAAAATGCTTTATGAGCTTCCTTTTGCTATATAAGAAATTTTTATCAAAATCTCATGCTGCTATTCAGTCAATCAGTTTTAGTTTTGCTGAGTAATGAAAAGATATAGAATCATAATAAGCTGAACTAGTTTTCAAAGATCCTTTAATATTATCACATAAAATGATTTAACATGTACATATTTTTAACAACACGACAGCAGAGCTACAGTCAAAATGTAGATTTTTATAAAACGGTACTACAAAATTTTTTCTATAACAAACGTAAACTATAACACTTCATTCTATGGTGGAATCAATTTCCTTCAGAAAAGGCTTTGAAATAATTATATAAGTTTAATTCCTACAATCTATACATATGATAAAATTGTAACTGATCGCTGTCTGTATACGGAAAATATTCGAGAAAAACTATTATTGGGGATCTTTATTAACGCAGTATAACCCAAAACAAAAATTTTTTGAATTTTTATCAGTTTATCTGTATGTCTGCGCGTTTGTGCGCGCTAATCTCAGAAACGGTTTAACCTATTTTGGTGCAATTTTCACTAAAATATTGTGGTAAGCTTAATTTAGATTTAATTTTTGTTCAATTTCAATCGATTCGTAAATAGAAAAGTTATGTCAATTTAAAGGATCGCCTTGGGACGAACCCGAGCGAAGCGAGGGTGAGTCGCTAATAAAGTGAATATTTTGTATGATATTTCTAAAAAAAACATATAATTTTCTATTTAAAATATTAAACCTAACATTACACACTTTAAAAATGACAAACAACCCAATTTAATGTGAATTTGTACCACAATTTTATTTTTTAAATGTCACATATCCGGCTATACGTCCCAAGCTACAAAAAAAGTAATAAAGTTTCACAAATCGAAGCGGCTGCCTCTGTCAATTACCCCGTTCGGGTTCTCAGTGGCGGCGCAAAAGAGAAACAAAAAGGACGAGTCGGTTTTAAAAATATAACTCAAGTTTAAAATGGTGGTACGGTTTGTTATTAAGTTATTAAGGGATATTTTTTTATTTTATTTTATTATAACATGTGTTCAGATGATTGTGTTGATATATGCAAATGGTAACTATTGTTTGTATTGTGAATCGTTTGTGTGAAGACTAAACCTCTTTTTACATTCATGGTTTTCGTGCAAACGAATTCGTGAAAGTCGGTAAAAATAAAAAATGAAAGAACAATAATAATTAGGTAGTGGTACGCCAGTGGAAGCGCATTCCCTTGGGGAACCGAGTGAAACGGGTTCGAATCCCGGGTCTCGCACCTCTAATATTTTCATGTGCGAATTATATCTAACATAATTACCACTTGCCTTACGGTGAAGGAAAATATTGTGAGGAAATCTGCATGTCTGAGGAAACCTAGTAAGTTTTCGAAAGACGTGTAAAATCCGCCAACACGCATTAGGCCAGCGTGGTGGACTATGGCTCGATTCCACTCGTATTAAAGGGAGACTCGTACCCAGCAGTAGGAATTTAAAAAGGGCTGAATACAGTAATAACTTCCTCATGGCTCATTTCGGCCAAAGAGGCCAATTTCACTGTACTTTAACTTGTTTTGATATCGGTCAAAAAGGCATGCGGCGGTTTATTTATATTACTAGTATATCAACCTATTAAAAACGTAATTATATTACAGAACAGTAGCAGTACCGTTTACGTAGAAACCGTGTAAGTGTCAAAAGGAGGTTGTGAAGTTCTTAACAAGGTATTTCTGTTAGAAACTAAAATAAATCTATATCACCACTTACACAGGTAATATAAATGTGAAAGCTTTAAAGTGATTAATTTAAAAGCTAGTTTTGATTATAAAAAGATTGTTATGCTTTTTAAAATTTTTCAGTGGATCCACGACTTTATCTTTTATTTAAGCAAAAAGGGCGGCTAAATGTTTTTAAAAAGCGGCCAAATGCGAGTCGGACTCGCGCACGAAGGGTTCCGTATCATTATCTATAAAAACGGCAAAAAAGTCATGTCTATTGTATGGGAGCTCCCCTTAAATAATTGTTTTAATTTAATTATTTATTTTTAAAGTGAATATATAACTAAATATTCTGTGAATATTTCAAGCGTTTACTAGTTACCATTATCAATATCGAGCAAAAACGAGCAAAAAAATCACGTTTGTTGTATGGGAGCCTCCTTAAATATTTATTTTATTTAGTCTTTTAGGATTTGCTGTTATAGCGGCAACAGAAATATATCATCTATGAAAATTTCAACTGTCTAACTATCACGGTTCATAAGATACATGAGCTTGGTTGCCACTTGGTTGGTATCGCATACAGACTCAGACAGACGGACGGACAGTGAAGTCTTAGAAATAGGGTCCCGTTTTACCCTTTGGGTATGGAACCCTAAAAAAGGATGTGTTTTTTACTCCTTTACTCTGAAAAGGCTGAAAGCGTAGGTCACTGTTAGTTATAAAAATTGCCAAAAGATAGCGTGGTCTGTATACGCACGTATAATATTATAAAATAAAACTACTGTGAAGCGTATGTTTTCTGTCTCTAGCAAATAAAACAAATGAAATATTATTTATTAATTTAGCCGTACAGAACAACTTGAAACATATGGTATTACACCACTCATAACTTCATCAAAAACCTTTGAGTTATTACATTCCAATTTACTTACAAAAAAAGAAGCAAAATTGGCTATTTGACAGTTTTCGGAAAGATATTTTAAAACATACGTAGGTTCATTTTATACCTCTTACAATTAATTTTTTCTGAAAAAAGCGTTATTTATTCGGAAAAAAATATATTAATCTTTCAGTAATTTGAAAGTCGCGCGAAAACAGCACATCACGTGACATTCCTGGCTGTGACGTCATATCTTAATAAACTAAGTAAAGCTAACTACGATGCATGGAGAATATAACATGTTATATATTTTCCATGCTACGATGCTCCAACTCTTAAACATATTTTAAGCTAAAAGTTTGCAGCTTTTTCATTGGCAAGCTCATATAAGTTAATATATATATATATATATTTAGAATATAAATATTTTTTATGAAAATGACAAGCTACAAGACGTGTGCCGTACCTATGTGTAAAAGTTCTACAATTAAATATCCTGACAAATTGTTTATACACGTCCCTAAATGTCCTAAACGTCGAAAGCAGTGGTTACAATTAGCACGCTGAGAGTTGAATTTTACATCTGATAAATCTGCAATTTTTTTTTGTGAAGATCACTTCGATGTTAGTATTTAAAAGCAATCAATTTAGCCTCTGATTTACTGAAAATAAATTAAACTTAATCCAGTATTTTGTACATAAAACATGTCATAAAAACAATTCTTTTTATGACATTATTTTTATTAATTTGAAAAGTATTATTTTTATTATTCACCATACGACTGTCGCGAAGATCTAAAATTATCAACATAACCTTTAAGTAATTTAAAATTATTTTATAAAATTTTTACTACTTGACTTAAGAACTATACACATTAACTTTTACCAATAAATTATACATAATTACTTTGTTCATTTCGGTACTTACACGGAAGTTTTTACATTCCGAAACTCGGCTGAGCAAAAGTCAGGATTACATGCAAAAAAATTTGCAACCATAAATGAATCTATTTTTGGTAAATTTGCACTATCAGCTTTTGTGTAACCCGGCTCCATTTCGTTAAACTTCTCACAAGCACTAATTAAAATATTTTAGAGTGATCTTCTCAGCAAAGTGCAAACGATAAAACACACGATGTTTTGTTATGTGAAAGGTGACGTCACACGCTGCACAAACATGGCCGCCAGCGTTTCAGTATTTGTAATCCACAGATAAAAAAACTCAAATTTATTTTTCAAAAATGAAATATTTACAATTTATTTTAATGCAAAAAACATATTGTATAATTATTGTGGACCCATAAGCTACTGTCTCCAACAGATGAAATATTTTATCGTTAGAATTGTCAAATAGCCAATTCTAAAAAGTTTAGCGAAAAATTGAAATGGCTGCCTCTGTCAATTATACCGTACTGTTAAAGGGAAAAAACAGTCGACAATTCGGTCCTAGAAAATATTTATGGTTCAATATCTGAACTTGTTTGGTTCAGTTTGTAGTGACCCTATTTGGCACAGCAACTGTGCCTACAAAAACTGTGGTCGCGGGTTCAAGTCTCGCTTGGGGCATTCATTTGTGTGATGAGCACAAATGTTTGTACTCCAGTCATGGGTTTATATTTATAATATGTATGTATCTAAAGTTATATACATATATGTAATGTATCAACTATCTGGTGTCCATAACAAAAGCCTTGTAGCTTACCATAGAACTAGATGGTGCTGAGTTTTAATGTCCCAACATATTTATTTATTTATTACGTGAAAGGATTTTGCATTTAGAGTTTAAGATTATGCATTGTTAGGTGATATCATTACATACATCACGGCAGTTACTCATAAGCTTTTAATTTGTATTATAAGTTTATGTCTATGTCTTGTCTTTGTCTTGTTTTGCTCGTTATATTACATACTCGTAGGTATATTGATAGCTCCTACTATGTGTTATTCACCTTGTCATGGTGTAGGGGCTCATTAGCGCCAAGAAACGCACTGGGAGGCGGCCCACCTAGGTGGGCCATGCGAGTTGCTACTGGTACTTCTCTGATAGCAGAATGGATTGTGTTGTATTTTCTTGATTATATTAAGGGGGACAGTATAGCTTTCTATTGGTGAAAGACTTTTGACAGTCATTTCAGTAATTTTCAATATAATCTCTTATACAGGGATTAATAATAAGTTCTCCTGACCGATTCCGGCCACGGCGGCCAATCTCATTGCACTTTCTATTCCAGTCACTCTCCTACTCTGGTGGGATGACTACTCGACACGACCATTAAGAGTTAAGGCGCAGGACCAACGGCTTTACGTGCTTTCCGAAGCACGGGGGTGAAACACCGCCAACTTCCCAACTCCGGGCTGTTACTGCGGCTTATTAAACATAAATACTCAATAACTAAAATTGGCCCGACTCGGGACTCGAACCCAGGATCTCCGGGTGTGCAGCCGTACATACTGCCACTACACCACCAAGGCAGGTATTAATAATAGAATACTCATAATAACTTTCCTTAGCTTTACTTAAATTAAGTTTACTTAAATGAAATTATTATACCTAAGAACTTTTTTTTTTTTTTTTTTTTTTTTTTATTAATAATGGGCATACTCTTGACCTTCATCATAGCTCGAAATCACAGATAAGATCTACGATGTAGCGAGTTTGCCCAAGAGAAGCCTGTTAACACGCACCTTAAAAAGTTTCAGGTCGTACACTCTCGGAAAAACAGACGCAGGCAGGGCATTCCACTTCTTGGCTGTGCGCATTATAAACGATGATGAAAAGCGCTTAGTACGAATGGTCGGAATGTCAACCAAGAAAGGATGGTATCCTGCAGTACGTCTGGTGTACCGATAGAAGAATGGTGATGGCGGTATAAGACTATGGAGCTCGTGGGCACACTCTCCGAAGTACAGCCTGTAGAAGACCGACAGACAAGCAACTTGGCGACGGTGTGCTAAGCTGTGAAGCTTAGTTTTCACCAGCTTTTCGTCGCCGATTAGCTTTTTGGCTCTGCGTTCCACCGAGTCAAGTGCGGCAAGTTGGTATTTTGCAGAGCCATCCCAAAGGTGAACTATATTAACTTGAAGCTTTATACACATTAACACCTAAATAAAAAAAGTTTTGTTGTGCCTTATAACTGTAAATATCTTTCAGATTCAAGATCATTTATTACTCAAAAAGAATATTACAATTTATTTATAAGAAATCATATTAGCTTAAAGCTTAACTTAACACTTTATTGGATACTAGCTACTCACCCTCGCTTCGCTTCGGGTTCGTCCCTAGACAAAAACAAATCTATCCCCCGGGAACCTTACATTTTTCCGGGATAATATATAGCCTATAGCCTTTCTCAGTAAAAGGGGTATCTAATGCACAAGGAATTTTTCAAATCGGATTAGTATTTCCTGAGATTAGCGCGTTCAACCAAACAAACAAACAAACTCTTTAGTTTTATAATATTAGTATGGATATCGAAAATTCACAGACAAGACAAGTAACAAGTTGAGGGTAAGATTAAGAAATGTATACATAGGTGATGAGAATATATTTTTACATTTAACTAACAATCAATTTAAAAGTATATTTTAAAATAACATATTAATTTTGCTATTTTAATACATAAAATAATAAGACTCAAACATTTTGTTAACTTTTAACTGTCAACGTAATGTCATCAAGTTATATATATTTTCTGGTGGATTTTTAATAGATAATACATAAATCATTTATTTTTGAGGTCACAAGTAGTTAATACATGAATTAAACCAATAAAAATACTGTTTTTACAATATTTACACACTTTGTAAATAAAATAATTTACTTTGTTATTTTATTTAGTTTTCTGTAAAAACAGCAATCTATAAAATCTTCAGTCTTTATTTACTTTCTTCGTTCGAAATTCTTATTACATTGTTTTAGAAATTGTAAAGAAATTAAAAGTGGTCTACAGGGCCCCATGCTAAAAATAGTAAAAACCACATCTGCAGTTACAGGTTAAATAGCTAATAAAATTGTAAAGGCACGATTTAAAATTTAAGCGTCATCTTTTTAGTCACCTCATTAATTTATTTTTAATGGCACAGAGAACCATTTGGGAAAATGAAATTTAAATAACGTCTTCTTCAGACGTTCTTTATGATAGTACCGTTGTATAAAATACGGCTTCATAAAATTATAAGGTAAGTAAGTATTTTTGTGTATTGAACTTTCAAGACAAAAACTGGAATATAATCTTAACAATATTAGTTTATACATCCAAGCATCCATCCATCTACCTATTTGTTTAAAACTAGCAAATAGATAGGTTTTAACGGTTAGTATGGAATAGATAGACATATTATATAGTCTTACTCAGTAAACGGGCTTTCTGACGCAAAAATAATTTTTGAATATGATTAGTAGTTCCTGAGATTAGCGCGTTCAAACAAACGAACGAATGAACACACAAACTTTCCCTCTTTATAATATTAGTATAGATTACAATATATTGAATCGTACAGCTTTTATAAATGTAAAAGTTTGTATGCGTGTATGTTTGTCACTGCTTTAAGCCGAAATAGCTGGACGTATTTGGATAAAACTTAGTACACAGACTACGATCTAAGTAACACATGGGCTGCCGTTAGACATTAAGGGATGCATCTGAGCGTAACGAGTAAAAGCTCGTGACTGATAAAATCAAAATAAAGAAAATAATAATCAACATTCAGACCAAACTACTGTATCTAGTTAGTAGCTAATGACGTGATTTAATCTTTAGATATAATAAAATTGTAACTAAGCCGAATCTGTACATTAAATATTTTTTGGAAAGTCTTATTGAAATATATATAATTGATACAGAGGCCGAATCTATAGTTTTTGGAAATTTTGTCTGTCTGTCTGTGACAGCATCACGAATAAACCAATAAAGGGTATTTTTATGAAATTTGGTATGATTATAACATACAGGATACTTTTTACTGCGGGAAAATATCTCATCTCTGAGAAATGTATACTAAGCGTTAAAACGTAACTACGACGAACCCGAGCGGAGCGAGGGTGAGTCGCTAGTCTATTTCTATAAATATTCCATAATTTTAGTTCATTCTATGTTTAAAACATAACATTAAAGCTTTGTATAACATATTAATTAAAATGCTTATTTTCAGTTACTATAAGTTTAAAATTAACAGGTAAAATCGGGTATGTTGCTAGTTTATTAATATATACTATTTTTCTCAGGTCAGCTGTAAATGCTTGATACATAACACAACATACATTATATTTAATCATAATTTACGTACAATACAGAATTTATATTATACTTCTTAGGAATAATCAGCATGATTTTGAAATCTTGTTTACAACCATTTACTTCGACGGCACGTGTGGCTCAGTTTGTAGTGACCCTACTTTCTGCACCAGTTCGGGTTCGAGTCCCGCCGGGGGCATTCATTTGTGTGATGAGCACGAATGTTTGTACTCTGGTCATGGGTTTATAATATGTATGTATTTAAAGTTATATATGTGTAGTGGATGAACTATCTGGTATCCATAACACAGGCTTCGTAGCTTACCATGGAACTAGATGGTGCTGTGTGTTAATGTCCCAACATATTTATATTTATATTTTACTTTATGGACGTTGACCATAATATTCTATATTATTAATATTATAAAGAGGTAGAGTTTCGTTGTTTGTTTGTTTGCTACGCGCTAATCTCAGGACCTACTAATCCGATTTGAAAAATTCTTTTTGCATTAGATAGCCCGTTTATTCTCGAAGGCTATAGGTTATATAATATCATGCTACTACCTAAGGGAGCGGAACAGTAATCATAAATGTCAACAAATCGGGCACATATACATACATTATTGAGAAGGTAAGGGAAAGAAGAGTTTCTTTTTTTTTGTATTTTAAACACGGGTGAAGTCGCAGGTTCTACTAGTATTCCCGGGGGAGAGCTGACTCCTACCGGGCGCGTCCCCAGGTGGCGGATGGGGGAACGCCACTCGCTTAGTCTGCAGCGGGTGGTACCGGAGAGATCCGGCGCGGACCAACAGCAGGGTGGTGCCCTAACCGCGGGCCGTCAACCGCGGTGAAGGGCGCTACCCAGACGGGGCCGCTCTCCGTTGAGCGGAGTTGCGGCCACCGGGAGCGGGGCCGCTTCGGCGGTCTTGCGACCGGAGGGCGGGGACCGGTTGCGGGACTGTGTGGGAGGGCAGGCTCGTAACCGGTAGAGGGGAAGGCCGCGGTGGGAGAGGAGTGCCGGTATTTCGGTGCGCCGTTCTCCCTGCCCCCCGCGGCCTTGACGGGGCTGCCACCGTCTTAGATGGCAGACGCGGTGGGGCTGCAGAGGAAGAGGAGTGTCGGTGTGTCGTTGCCGCTCTCCCTGTCCTCTGCAGCCGATTGAAGGGTGCCCACTTCGGTGGGCGGCGTGGTTTAATGGGGCTGCTCCGGGTACTTCTCTGGTTCAGCAGAGTGGACTGTGGAGTAGCCCCATTGGTTTGGTGGCCGTCAGGCCTGCCGCCGGGGCGTCACGGTAGTTATGCGTAAGCGATCCCGCGGCGTCCCACTAAGGCGGAGGGGAGGGGAAAGTTGGGGTTTAGTGGGTAGTACCGGCTCTTCTAGCCGGTGAGCCCCACATAACCACCTGGGGGATAGGTGGTATGCGTAAATGCATTCCCCAACTATAAAAAAAAAAAAAAAAAAAAAAAAAAAAAAAAAAAAAAAAAAAAAAAAAAAAGGTTCTACTAGTATTCTTAATAAAATATGTTTATGCAACTTTTTAGTCGACTTTTTTATCCTTGTTGTATACATACTTTGTTATGTTAATGCGGGCATTATGCGATTCAGAGCTCCGTAAAACGCTATACGTCTCACTTAACTGTAATAATTGATAGTATAGCAGGAATTTTTAATAAGAATTTTTAATTTAAGCTAAGGTAATAATTTAGTGTAATAATAGATAAGATATATAAAGATATGATTTACAGTCCCAGAAAGATATATAAAGATATGATTTACAGTCCCAGAAGAAAAGAAGCGTGAGTCGGACTCGCGCACGAAGGGTTCCGTACTATTATCTATAAAAACGGCAAAAAAATCATGTCTGTTGTATGAGAGTACCCCTTAAATATTTATTTTATTTTAATTTAATTATTTATTTTTAAAGTGAATATATAACTAAATATTCTGTGAATATTTCAAGCGTCTACCTGTTGCCGTTATCAATATCGAGCAAAAATGAGCAAAAAAAATATGTTGTTGTATGGGAGCTCCTTTAAATATTTATTTTATTCTGTCTTTTAGTATTTTTTGTTATAGCGGCAATAGAAACACATCATCTGTGAAAATTTTAACTGTCTAACTATCACGGTTCATGAGATACAGCCTGGTAACAGACGGACAGTCAGACAAACAAACAGACGGACGGACAGCGAAGTCTAGTAATAGGGTTCCGTTTTACCCTTTGGGTACGGAACCTTAAAAATGGGCAATGGTCAGGTACTAGTCCATGTCGATAGTCAAGTTTGGTTCGAAGTTCGCATGTCTTTTAAAAATTCATTAAATTGTCTCAGCGTAAACGTTTTCTCTTCACTGAAAGGCGAAAGTAATTATGTTGAAAATTATTAATTGAAGAGATCAAAGGTATACCCGAGTATGAATCTGCACTTGATTTTTCAACTTTTTTTTTTTATTTACAATAAAAAAATTATAAATATACTTAATTATGTACAGAAAAGAAATGTACTCGTTAGTTATTACTGTACAAGTCATGTCCGCGTGGAATAGTGGCAAGAATGCTAGCCGCATTCCCCCGCTGAATGGCAATGCCGATTCTTTGGGCGAAAAATACGCCAGCTCTCCTGCCACCAGTAGAGGCGATAAGACGAGGTGTTGTGTCTTTTAAGAAGTGCTTAGCACTTTGACTCCATGGGCCAAGGGTTTCTACAGCAAATGGAATTAAATCATAATTTTTCAACTAAGCACGCTACCACTGACCTACCACTCACTTTGAAAGCAGTAGTTTACAAAACTAATATTTCACGCATTGATTGAACTTCAATTAATATTTTTATTTTAGTACACTTATATGTAATTAAATACGGAGACTGTTTAATCTTGATATTTGACTTCTTTTGATTTATTCTGACTGTATTTAAATGGATAAACTAATAAATAACTTATACATTTATCAAAAATATTACTTTTTATGTATAAAATATATAAAAATACTAATCTTTTATAAATTTTTCATCTTTTTAAGGGTTAATTTCATAAATATCTTTTCTTAGCAGTTACCTATGTGGGGGGTTTCATTAGCGTCTGGCAGTACAGCTGGGCGCGAAGCCAAGAAACGCAAAAGGAGGTGGCCCACTTCGGTGGGCGGTGTACCATGCAGGTTGCTCCTGATACTTCTCTGATAGCAGAGTGGACTGTGAAGCAACCCCATGATTGTTGTGGTCTGTTTCGGCATACCTGCCGTCGGAGCGTCATAGTTGAGTGCGTAAGCGATCCTGCGACGCTCCATTAAGACCGGGGAGGTTTTGTTGTGTTTTTGTGGGTAGTACTGGCTTTTCTAGCCTATGAGTCTCATATAACCACCTGTATGTCTACAGGTAGTATGCGTAAATGCTTTTCCCAACATTAAAAAAAAATGTCATACGGAAAAGCTGTAAAAAAATTATGGTGTTGTTGAATCAGTCGGGATCAGCTTAAACAAAATTAGATCAAGTAACCGACACAAAAAGTCCTCAAAATATTATGTAATTTATATGGTGTCACCGCACCTTATGTGGTCGTAAAATTTTTGACATTTCGAATGATTTAGCGTTCTAGGTATGTTTATCTTTTGTGAGCCGAATTAAATTGGAGTAAAACCCTGCATTCGCATATCATAAATCTAACAAGGCAATTTAAATATAAATTAAGATATATGTCGAGATATTAATTGCTGTATAACGACTAACGTAACACGTGTTATATTAGCATCACCAATACCGGTGGTTAAGGGTTCGATTCTGGCTGAGTTAAATTTTGTTTTCTTTTCTTAACGTGATAGTATTAGGAGTAGCTGAGCCCTGAGCACGACTTATATCAAATACTAGGGACTATCTTTTGTTTCGCTCAGGTGCATCCTTGTGTACGTTTTAATTTTTTTGAGCGGAACCCTAATTCTTTTTCTTAAACAAAAGTAGCCTTAGTTTTTCCTTATTACATCAGGTATATGCCAGTGAAAGTCCCGTCCAAATCAGTCCATCTGTTCCGGAGATTAGCCGGAACAAACAGACAGACAAAAATTTTAGAAATTGTATTTTTCTTCAATATACTATATTAAGGCAGTGGTAGCCCAATGGTAACTCGCTCGCTTCGGTATCCGAGTGAAGCGGGTTCAAATCCCGGGTCTTGCACCTCTGATATTTTCATGTGCGAATCATTTCTAACATGATTACCACTTGCCTTACGGTGAAGGAAAACATCGTGAGGAAACCTGCATGTCTGAGAGAACCTAGCAAGTTTTCGAAAGACATGTGAAGTTCGCCAACCCGCTCTTGGCCAGCGTGGTGGACTATGGCCTGATCCCCCTCGTATTGAAGGGAGGCCCGTGCCCAGCAGTGGGACGTTAGAAAGGGCTGAATACACATACATACTATATTATTTATATAATTTCTTATGAATTTAGTAAAACCTGTTATTTTGATATTACAAACAGATACTTTATTTATCTTTGTGAATGAAGTCAGAAAGATGAAAATAGGTTTTGTTGAGTAATTCTGCGGGGAAAAGATCGTGTAAATGTATTACAATAAAGCTATGAATAATTTTTCCTTTCATTTGAACGTAAATAGTATAATATATTCCGTAGATCTATATTTACCAAAACATTTTATTTCATTAGCAGTTAAGTGTTAGACCTTGACCTTTTTAAATAAGAAAATATATCACAGAAAACCCTATGGGAATATTGCTTTGTATTAAAATTTTATACCCTACTTAACCGACATAGGTGTGAAATTTCTAAACGTCCCCTTTTATTCTCCCCCAAGGGATATTCCATCAAATGTTTAGCCTTTTATTTAGGTCAAGAGTAGGCGATTTAAAGCAGGTATGCGCAATCTTGGCGATATAACGAGATAAAGTTTATAGTGTATGTGAATTTTATGAGAAAAAATGTATAGTATATAGTGACAAAACAGTTCAATACCTATTTCTCCTATGTTTTTCAACCAATTTTTTTTGTTTAGTAGCTATTGACGAGTTTTAGTGTTTATCAGTAAAAAAAATTTTTGACGACACGTTTGGCTCAGTTTGTAGTGAGTCCGAGTCTCGCGGGTCCGAGTCCCGCTGGGACATTTATTTGTGTGATAAACACGAATGTTTGTACTCCAGTCATGGGTGTTTCTATTTATAATATGTATGTATTTAAAGTTGTATATGTGTAGAGTATCAACTATCTGGTATCCGTAACACAAGCCTCGTAGCTCACCATGAAACTAGATGGTGCTGTGTGTTAATGCCCCAACATATTTATTTATTTATTTTTGTATATATATACAGAGATTGGTAAATTTTCTTCATATAATGTTTCCCTTAAATTTTCAATAATAATTATAGTTGAATTTCAACCATTCGCCTTGAGACAACCGAAAACAAACCTATCCCGCGGAAACCTTACATTTTTCCGGGTTAAAAGTAGCCTGTTTGTTATTCTGATATATGAACTATATTATTATAAAGTTTCATTAAAATTCAATAAGTAGTCTACTAAGCTGCAAAAGTTACTATAATTTTTTAACTATCTCACGGGAACTCTTTAATTTTCCGGGATGAAAAGTATCTGAGATGTTGACTGGAGATATAAGGTACCACCATACAAAATTTCATTTAAATCGGTAAAACAGACAAACAGACAGCTATTCAATAAATATATTAACATAGAGATTTTTTATGTACAAACGTTATTTTTCTCATTGGATATTTTTAGCAGAATCGCATTTCAAACCTGGTAGCTTCCCATTGGACTGAAAACATTGACTGTACAAAATATTTTCGGTAGAAAACAGCAACAGAGCTTTAAATTTATTTATTCCTACAAACTTTTAACATAAGTTTTACACGAGCTTATCTTTTGCTAGCTACTAAAATTGTGTCTTATCGCATAAAACACAATGCTTTTTGGTTATATGATTATTTTACTTTACTAGATGCCAGTATAATGCAAATTTTTACTCTGTACAGTATCGAACTCGGGACCCCTGTGTGGTAAACATAACATGTTTTTATATGATGCCAAAGCGAAACAATCATTTAAAAAAATGCTATCTTCATTTCAATTATTTGTTATTGAATTAAAGATAGTATTAATTTTTTAACTTAGATTTATATGAAAATTTTATATTTTAAATAAACTATCTTTTCCGATTTTTTCGCGGATTTATTTTGATTTTTGCTTGGCACCGTCTATAATAGTTGGAAAATACCTTTGAGACGTCTAAAATCTTAGTCTGTCCCGTGACCATGAATACTGTGAACCACACGTAACGTCGAAAAATAAAAAAAAACTTCTTTAAGTATGTGTACGTTTGTCGACTAATTTACGGAAATGCTACCGATTTTTAAGGTACTCACTCACTCTCACTGGCAGATAAAGAATTCAAAAGAGAGTAATATTATACATACATACATAACAGAAGTAGCAGGGTTTACATAAAATCTTACCTAACCTAACCTAAGGAAGGACTAACCTAACTTAAGGAAACTAAAATTATAGAATTGGCGTGAAGCCAAAAAACGCACAGGGAGGTGACTTACGTCGGTGAGCGGTGTACCATGCGGGTTACTCCTGGTACTTCTCTGATAACAGAGTGGACTGTGAAGCAACCTGCCCAGACCTGCCGTCGGGGCATCGTAGTTGAGTGACGGGAGAAGTTTTGTTGGGTTTTAGCGGTTAGTACTGGCCTTTCTAGCCGGTGAGTCCTACAACCACCTGTATGTCCATAGGTAGTATGCATGAACGCATTTCCCAACATTAAAAAATAAAAGGGTTTCCATATCTTGCACACCAGCCAAACCACAAGTGAAAGCATGTGAATTATAAATTATCATAAATAAATAAATATTTTGAAACATTAACCCACAGCACCATCTAGTTCCATAGTAAGCTACGAGGCTTGTGTTACGGATACCAGATACTTGATACACTACACATATTATACAACTTTAACTACATACATATTATAAATATAAACACCCATGATTGGAGTACAAACGTTCGTGCTCATCATACAAATGAATGCCTCCAGTGGGATTCGAACCCGCGACCTCATCTTTCGTTAGTGAATATATAACAAATTTTCAGTTCAACTATTTACAACTTCAAAGATAACCTAAATGGGCGTGTCAATCAAATGGGTGTAATAACATTTAGTATAAGATGCTTTTAAGCGAGTTATTGAAGCATCATCGTATTTGGAAATGTCATGACTCTTCAATAATTTAGTGAGCCTAAATTAATTATTCACAGCTATTCACCTTCAAAAGTGTTTTAGTCAGCCAGCTTATATTCAGTTCGTTACCACTAAAACGACCTTTGTTTTGATTAGCGTTATACATATCTATACATATAATAAAATTCTAAGCCGAATCTGTACATTAAATGTTTTTTTGAAAAATCTTATTGATATAGATAATAATGATATTATCGATACAGAAGCCAAATCTACAGTTTTTAGAATGTTTTCTGTCTGTCTGGGAATGCATTACAAGAAAACTACTAGACAGATTTTGATGAAATTTGGTACGGTAATAGCTGGTTATACGAATCAACATATTGATAGTTTTTACTGCGGGAAAATATCTCGCCTCTGAGAAATCTATACTAACCGTCAAACGAACGGAGTGATGGTGAGTACCTAGTTTAGTGATAAGAAAGCATATTACTTTTTTAAATAGGAAAGTTTGTATGTATGTTTGTGTGTTTATTTGTTACACCTTCACGCTGAAATGACATAATAATATTATTTTCCAAAAGGTGGGGCTGTCTTTATTTAAAAAAGCAGAAACCACATAGAGAAGCACCTCAAAGAAGCTAGAGTAAGTCGCTGGTATAATATAAAAAAATATTTTTTAAGCATCACTTTGCAGAAAAATAGCTGAAGACTTGATTTCGTTATCTACTTTTACTGCCTTATGAAAATTGTCAAATTTTTCCTGTACGTAAATTCTCAAACTTGTAGTAATATAACGTTTGTGTAATCTATTTAAAATTTATCGATTCGGTAATCGAACCCACTACTGCCATGAATACCAGCAAGCTACGCAAAACAAATATTTAAATTACAATATCTGCAAATGCAATTCTGAACCATAGGTTGAAAGATAGGATTATTTTCAATCTATCCATCATTAGTTGATCTAAACATTTCAGTAAATTCTATACGGACGTTAGTTTACTTTTCGATCAGCAAACGTAGTTAATTTTAACTGTGATTAGTTTAAGTTAACTCAAGTTATACTTATCATAAAATACACACAGTTCAGATTATAGATAGCGGTCGCGGGTTCGAGTCCCGCTCGGGTTATTCATTTGTATGATGAGCACGAATGTTTGTACTCCAGTCATGGTTGTTTATATTTATAATATGTATATATTTATAATATGTATATATTTAAAGTTATATATGTGTAGTGTAACAACTATATGGTATCCATAACACAAGCCTCGTAGCTTACTATGGAACTACTCATAAATGGTGCTGTGTGTTGATGTCCCAAGATATATACCTATTTAATATTTCTAGCATGGTGTAATTTTCTGCTTTATATACATTGTACATAATATATCTGAAATATATAAATTAGTGTAGATATTACTATATGTTTGTTTTACATATAACAAAATCTCTGTTTTAGTAATTTAATTGATAGTAGATTTACATTAATTGAAGAAGTTTGTTTTGTTTTATTATTATAGTTTAATCCAAAAGTAAAGTTTTGGTAGTAATAGTATTCAGGTACTTCCAGTTTTCTCTACCAAAGTTAACGGGTTCGAATCCAGCCCAATATTTTTTATCAATACTATTTATTATTAGCGATATTAATAAAAAATTATGTTGGCAGATGGCTAGTTTACAATTATTTGAAATATTAATTAATTATATATCCAATTAATTTCTTTATCAAATATGTAAAATTTAAAAGCAATCAAAGGTTAATAAATATTCCAGACAAATACATAAGCAATAAATATCTCTCAAAGAGGTTAACGATAAAGTCATCATAGCGTTTTAATTACATACTAAACCCCAAATGAATGATAATTTATGATGAATGTCAGAAAAATTATGAGCTAAACTCCTATTTTGAACAAGTGATGTTTTCTTACTCTCCGTTGTATTATATATATACATATATATATATATATATATATATATATATATATATATATATATATATATATATATATATATATATATATATATATATATATATATATGTAAGATTTCTCAGAGATGAGATATTCTCCCGCAGTAAAAAGTATCCTATATGTTGACCCGGGTAACCAGCTATCATCATACCTCATCAAAATCCCGCCAGTGATTTTTCCGTGATGCGGTCACAGACAGACAAACAGACAAACAGACAAAAATTCTTAAAACTATAGATTCGGCCTCTGTATCGATAACAATGTCTATTTCAATATGATTTAAAAAAAAATTACACATTCGGCTTAGTTACTATTTTATTACATGTATAGATATGTATGTATATAGAATAAATGTTTCAGCTTTATTAAAGTAAAATGTGCGTTTAATACCAATATAATTGACATTTTAAAGTCAATAATTCTGTATTAAAAAACTCTTTCGGTAAATTTTAAAAATTTCTCTTCTTTTTTGAAGTCGGTTGAAGAACTCGGAATATTTTAGTACATTATCTTTAATGCCAAAAGAACAAATTTTTGTTGATAACGTCGATCAATTAATATAAAATTTATAAAACAAGGCGTAGCTGTAGGCTAAAACACCGACTTTAAACGAATATATCACAGCAATAATTATAACTTTCAAAGCATCGATAAATCAGATATATCGATTTTAAGCCAATTTGAAATGTAAATTGATTGCCCCTAACTACCGAAGCTTTAAAAAAACAGTTTTTTTGGCCACATAATAGCCCAATTTGGAGACGTTTATCATAACTTGACAAGTTAAAATATTTAAATTACTGCTAATTTTAAATTGTAATGTCAAGATACATATTTTTTCGTATCGATTCATCAAAAACTAGTCTAAATGATACTAAGAGATATTATAACCTATAACACGATAAAAAATGAAAAAATGTTAGTTTGTTTTTACAGAGATGTGCCACTTGGTTTTTGAAACGTTTAATTCCTATTGTCTATTGCACTAGAGAGATGCAAGATGTCACTATAAATGATTACCGTTCAATCTCCCTCGAGTCTTTTCCAATCTACGTGACATTGGCGAAGTAATTGGTACTCAAATGGAAATTGAATGAACTGTATTTACGACACGACGACACCTTTGGCTCAGTTTGTAATGACCATACTTGCTGTGCCAGCAGTCGCGGGTTTGAGTCCCGCTGGGGGCATTCATTTGTGTTAGGGTATTTGTTTGTACTCCAGTCATGGGTATTTATATTTATAATATGTATGTATTTAAAGTTATATAATATGTGTTATTTACCGGTGATAGGACTCTGTCAAGCCTGAGGAGTCCGACTGGATGGGTACCACCCCCTTATCTAATTCTGCCGCCAAGCAACAATGATTGCATTGTTGTGTTCCGGTTTGAAGGATAAGGTAGCCAGCGCAATTACAGGCAAGAGGCATATCATCTTAGTCCTCACAGTGACAACGCACCTGTGGTTCTGCATTTTTGTTACTTAAAACCTAAGTGCATGAACCGTAGGTGTTATGGGCGACAGGTGCTGCTTTCCATCAGGTGGTCTGTCTGCTCGTTTGTCACTGAATCGCATAAAAAAAAAAAAAAATGTGTAGTATACAAACTATCTGGTATCCATAACACAAGCCTCGTAGCTTAACATGGAACTAGATGGTGCTGTGTGTTAATGTCCCAACATATTTATTTATTTGTATGCTATTATCCTTACTAATACCTATATTAGGTACCATGGTCGATAGTTTTCATTCAAAAAAATGTAGGTGCTTCATCAAAACGAATCTACCAATGAGAAATCAGCTCGATAGGTAATAATCACTTTTAAAAACAGGCTTAGGGCTCTATGACTATTATGTATTTTATTAAAAAAACAAACTGTACCTGCGACTTCGCCCGCGTTCAAACTTTCGGTTTCTACCAAACTGGGCAAAGAAGATTGCCTGAAAATTTCATGAAACTCACTCAAGCCATTTTGGAGTCTATAGGGAACATACATACACATCGATTTTTATATATGTACATATATACGAATAGATATTTAAATGAATCATCTATTTCTAGTAAGTTTCTAGCAAAACCAATTTGCCAGTAGCATAAAACACAATTTTAATTGCTCTCACCCATTTCATACATTAAAATAATGAAACGCCAAATTATATTTGCTAGAACAATTAGTAGAAAACACCTGACGGCTTGTGTTTAGGGATTTTGTTTGATTAATTTCGTCATTAATTTTTGGTTTTAACATCGCTTTGTTTACATTTAATATAATTTTAGATAACAAATCACTACTAGGTGCAAGCGAATTACGTTTGCGACAGACGGAGGGTTTAAAAAAAACCGAAATGATTTAAAATTAACTTTAATTATATATAAAACTTAATACAAATTAAATCCTATGAACGATGATTCCACATCGACAGGAATATGGAATGATCATTCTTACAAAATAATTAATAAAAACAACTACCGGAAATCGTTGCATAATTCCTGCATTGACAATATATTATATTAAATATAAATTTTGGGAAATGCAACATCGGCGATCTTGGTATTGTAGTCCTATGTAATTAGCGCTTAATCTATTTCATAGTATGATATAGTGGGTGTTATTAATTCAATTTTTAGATGCTTAGGTCTACTTTTCAAACTAAACAACTATAACGTAGATTTTTTGTCCGCTTCTTGATCATCTTCATGAGCAATTGGTTATCTAATTGCCTATTAAAATACGTAATAGGCTGTAATTTGTTTTATATCGCTTGGGAAATTATGATGAAAGATATAGGAAACTAAATATTTTATTGAGCAAAGCGTATTACACTGTTCAAGAGTTTCTTGTTGATGAAAATGTGTGGAATTGAGTATTATTGACTCATATACGGGCTTTCTATATTGTTATGTTATTAAAATTAATGTAACTTCGTTATTTAAAAGAGCAACTGTTGAGTTTCTCGCCGGCTCTTCTCAGCAGAACTGCTTTCCGAGCCGGTGATAGCTTCCTCACGGACAGACTACACTGACGCTTACATTAAATTGACGATTCAAAAGCACTTGTAATAAGTCTAATTGAATAAAGCTTATTTCATTGCATTTCAAACATACTTTCCCAAATCATTTCACCGAGCTATTGTATTATTATCCGGATTTCGTTGATTTACAAAGTTTAAAATCGATTTAATATTCGAATCAAGTTACGAGTAATATCAATTTACAAAATGTGTTGAATTTTGTCTAGTGTCTAGCTATTTTTTAGTCATTCACTAACGCTAAATAACCTCTACGCTTATATCTCATAGAAATATGAGATATAAGTGTAGAAGTTGTGTGTGTAACGAATAATAATAATATAATAATAAATTAAAAAAAATAGATAGCTTGTGACTCAGCCCCGCATTGCTCAGGTTCATTCCTAGATGCCTTTTATTTACAAACTAGCGACTCACCCGAGCGAATGTTGATTCCCCATACAAACTTTGATCCCTATTTTCACCCCTTTTTATTTCACCCATTTTTTTATTTTATTCATTTTTTATATATTTCGAAATGGTCGTCTATCTGTATACTAAGTATCATCCCAATTCTTCTAACCATTTTAGCGTGAAGGAATAACTAGTCTACATACATACACCCAAAAACACAACAAAGATACATATCTACACTACCATTTTAACGAGGAAATATTTGTATTTTTGTATGTTTGTAACGAATAAACTCAGAAACTACTGGACCGATTTAGAGGTAAGAAGATAGTTTGAGGTCCTGCGAAGGACATCGAAAATTTTTTATTCTGGAAATCATCCCATAAGGGCGTGAAAATGGGGATGAAAATTTGTATCGGTAATCAACCTGAGGACGAACACGAGCGAAGCAAGGGTAAGTCGCTAGTTTTAAATAAAACTATCTTTTCCAATTAATCATGGTTACAGGAGAGACTGATTTCTGTAAAGCATCCGAAACGCCAGAAACCAAAAGAGAAATCAAAATAAATCCACGAAAAAATCCGAAGAGATAGTTTTATTCAAAATATAAAATATTCACGTACATCTAAGAAAGTATTATAATGAAGTTGGTGTAAAATTAAATAAAATGCTTGAACATTCTAGATTTTATCTAAAACCTAAATGTTATAACTTGACCGTGTTAGGTAAATATACTCGTATCTCACCTATTTTCCTCTATCTGAATATATTCCCAGCGCAGAACTATGGCATAATTTGCTATGCAAAAACTTTAACACCTGCTGTTTTAATTACTCCTATGTACTGGCTCGCCGCCAACCGCTTTGTTCAAACGGAAATACTCCATACGTTTCATTTTCTCTATTCAAAGCGGTATATCGTTTGATATTCATGTATTGAATACGGTTTAAAAATTAACTTCGTTCTTTTTTTACAGTTAACTTTCAAAAGGCTGAAAGTCAGTTCGTATTGATTTTTTTTAATGTTATCTGATCTTTCTTCTTTCGGTTCTAATGATTATTTTTAGTAGGAACTTACCCTCGCTTTACCTGGGTGCGTCTCTAAGTACTCATCTAATATATGTAAACGAGCAATTCTTGTATATTTATTTATTTATTTATACCGGCAATCTCGGAAACGGCTAGAACGATTTCGCTGAAATTTAGTATGTGGGGGTTTTCGGGAGCGATAAATTGATCTAGATTAGTCTTATGTCTGGGAAAACGCGTGTTTTCGAGTTTTTATGCGGTTTTCTTTCGCATTATTCCACGCGAAATGTGGTCGATAATTTTTTACGCTCGGGCATAAGCATCGTGGTCAAGTGACCAAGGTGCAAGATTGACTATCACAGGTGTCCGTGTTCGAATCCCGGTCGGATACAAAGCTTATCATTTTTTTTGTATTTATTCAAGTTCTTAATTTTTTTTTAATCTAAAAATACGACTTAACAAAAAAGAACTCCAAGTGAAGCTCGGTCGCCCAGGTACTTAGTAGATTATCGGTCCAAACTACCAATTTACCGAAAGAGTTTTTAGTGTTAGTTTTTAAATGTCAATTCTATTGATGTAAAATACACATCTTACTTCAATAAAACCGAAAAAAAAAATATTTTATCTATTTAACATAATATATACATATGTATATAAAACTTAAAATAAAAACTTTATTTTAAAAAAAGAGGAAAACACTCTCTACTGTAAAGTACAGCTAGTATTTGGTGGTTTGAACAAAGCGCTAAAGCGATGAATAATAATAATGACCTCCCGACCGATTTCCGCCACGGCGGCGAGTCTCATTGAGACTAGCCATCTGCGAAGGAGATATTATAGTGCACAAGTGTACGCGCAGACACAAGTGCACTCTATTCGTGTCACTCTCATACTCTGGTAGGACGTCTACGCAACACGACTGGTGAGAGATAAGGCTCAGGACCGACGGCTTTACGAGCTCTCCGATACACGGGGATGAAACACCGCCAACTTCCCAACTCCGGGCTGTTACTGAGACTTATTAAAAAGGAAGACTCAATAACTAAACTTGGCCCGACCCGGGACTGGAATCCAGGACCTCTCGATGTTCAGCCGTACTTGCTAGCCACTACACCACTGAGGCAGTTAAACGAATAAACTAGACAAAGAAGCTGAAAAAAGAAACATTTATATATAGCAGTCTGATGCATTTGCATATGTTTCCCAGACTATTACAAAATTGTAGTGATGACTTTTTACACGGAGTGAAGAGTTATGTTATCTCATTTTAACTGGCAAGGCTTACTCTTAAAATGGAAAAGATAGAAAGTTTCATATTACAAGATGATATTTATGTAATTATAATAATCACAATAGAAAGTAAACATATTATATTTATGTTTAACATGTTATATGTCCTATTAT
Source organism: Argynnis bischoffii washingtonia (assembly GCA_033884665.1). Classification (NCBI taxonomy): domain Eukaryota; kingdom Metazoa; phylum Arthropoda; class Insecta; order Lepidoptera; family Nymphalidae; genus Argynnis; species Argynnis bischoffii. The sequence goes on from JAEMGE010000029.1 coordinate 6,064,621, forward strand.
ATCAAAACTTATTAAAATACTTTATAATTTTATTCAGCCCTTTTTTAGAATTCCACTGCTGGACACGGGCCTCCCATCAATACGAGGAAGAAGAGGCTCTAGTCCACTACGTTGGTCAATTATGGGTTGGCGGAATTCACATGTCTTTCGAAACTTTGCTAGGTTCTCTCAGACATGCAGGTTTCCTCACAATGTTTTCCTTCACCGTAAGATAAGTGGTAATCATGTTAGAAATCAATGCTATAACGCTAACTAAATTTTTTTTTACTTTATATGCAAGTCCAAGTCATGTTGAAAATGTTTCACGTATATCAGAGATGCGAGACCAGTGAGTTAAACCCATTGTAATTAGATTTTCAAACGAGCGCGTTACCGCTGAACTACAGCCTTAAAAAACACTATGCAACATTTAATTTAACCTCAATTTTTTTCTAACAAAAGCAAGTGGAAAACAGCCGTAATACCATGTTGGTTGTTAAAAATATTATTTTGGCGTAAATCCAACAACATGTTGTCTCAGAGCAGGGAATTAAAATTTAAGGTACACATAACACTACGCTACAAATTTAAATTTATTATTACTTGCTTTTCTCTCTAATCTACTTATTTACATATATATATATATATATATATATATGAAATAGGGAGTGTTATGTGTATTTCTTTTAAGTGCACCATTATCGGTTTTTGTAGAGGTTTTTTATATACTACATACACAAACACATATGCATATTTATAAATATTCTTTATTATATTAATGACCGACATTCAAAGAAAGGGGTAGTTAATTAGAGTGTAAGCTATATGTTGTGTATTTTTTATTCTTTATCTTCGGTAACTATTAACTATAAACCGATTTTTATGTTTTTTTAATGAATAGGTAGGTATGTAATGTAATCATTATATAGTATATACATATATGAAAATCTATTATATGTCCATAAAAATATTGCTCAGTTTAAGAAAAACAGCGATTTTTATAATCTGAATAGTAGAAATAAATATAAGCATGCAGTACCCACTACTAGAATTCATTCATAAGCAATTCTGTATGATTTTATAATAAACTAGATTGATTCCCCATACAAACTTTCATCCCCATTTTCACCCCTTTAAGGGATGATTTCCTAGATAAAAAGTATCCTATGTCCTTTCCACGGTCTCAAACTATCTTCTTACCAAATTTCATCTAAATCGGTTCAGTAGATCCAGAGGTTTCCCCCCCCACCCCCCCCCCCCCCCTCCCCATAACCTCACACACGCATAAACTCACAAGCTCACAAACTTTACCTCTTTATAATATTAGTATAGATTACCATATAATGCCATAAAATGATCAGTGAATAAATTTAAAACATTTGTCAAAAGTAAACTTATATCCAAATCCTATTACAATATTAATGAGGATATACTTGATAAAAAATCATGGGACTGATATTAATAATTTAATGTATTCTTTATTTAGTTTATTATGACATGTACACAATTAGTTATAAGTTATTGACCTTGATAAGTTTGAGAAAAATCTGAAAGTAAAATTTTACGAAGTGCGCTCACACTGACAGCCAAAAAGCGACATGATGAAGTTAGCTGAAAGCGACATGATGAAGTTAGCTGCAATCCTTTGACAAACCGAGAGTTGTGACAAACGGGATGAAATCTTTAGCAATTTTTGTTTTACGCCAAAGAAGTGTAACTTCTTATGTGCGTACATAAGTACACACGTCTTTTTTTGTGTGAAAATATTTAGTTAAGTTTTTAATTAATGTTCTTGACTTATTAATTATTATTATATTATACGACAGAGATATTGCCTAGGTGGTACGACCAAGATTCCTGTAATTAATTTAGGATGTTATTTTATCATCATGATAGATAGAGTCGACTATAAAAATACCATAGTGAGTTAATTAAATATTAATTAATTAAAATCATACTCAAATTGACTAAATCTTTCTACAAGTACGTATTAAGAAGGCGGCTGGACTGATATGATTATTTTTTTAAATAATTATCTTTTAAATTACCCAGACTTTTTGAGGGAGGTTTTTTTAATGGGAAAATAATAGAAAAACTGCCCAGAAAGTGCCTTTTTCTATAGGATTTTTATATGAACTCAAACATCACAAGCAAAATTCTGATACGATAGGGTCTGTCGAGTCACCAAGTTAAATCAGAATTTAAAAATTATATCAATCTTTTTGACAAAAACTTTCAACTAGACGAATAATTAAAAATAAATTCTTTATACTAATATTATGAAAAGAAAAATATGTATTATTGTTTACAATGGATAAACAAAAAGTCCGTAAACCGATTTGAATAAAATTTAGCGTGGGGATATTTTAAGACCCTGGGAAGGACATAGGATAGTTTTTATCCCGAGAATCGTTTCTTAAAGAGGTGAAAAGGGGGATAAAAGTTTCTATGGGGAATCAATCATTTCTCAAGTAAGCGATGTAAAACTCATCATACCTATGTATATCTACAATATATAGTCTATTCCATAATAACTCGTAAAACGTACCTAGGGACGAACCCGAGCAAAACGAGGGTGACTCACTAGTACAATTATTAATGTCTAAAACTCTTTTAATGAAATTTCTTGAGTCCATGTCACCACAACTCGAGTCGACTCCGTAACCATTTTATCTTTATCGAGTTAAGAATAAGCTCTCTTGAGAACTTTAGTTGCATTAAGTTGGAACTAAGCGTTGACTTTTTAATCAACTTCTTGAAATTTCTTATCCATCCCCTAAAATAACTGCTATTTTCATGTATTTTCTGGTTTACTTATTCATTATTAACAAATTTGTATACTTTGTTAATAATATATTCTGCAACATACAGCAAAAGTTTCGTATAAGAGTTTTTACTAAAAACTAATACAGATTTCATATTTCATGGTCACTATATTTTTATGGTGTAAAAATACCATGTTTTCACCTACTTATATGAATTCCCGATAATGACTATACCCGTGACTATGGCACTTGTAATAAAATAAATTCACTTGTGTCAAAATATCGATAACTCATAAAATTACGTTTCAAACATAGTAAAAATTATTTTACATTATAAAATATCATTACACCATAAACATCACATATAAAAAATCGGACCTAATTTGAGTTATTTTGAATGATGTGGATAGATTATGTGAAAGCAAGAAAACAATCTATACAGATAAATAAAATTGGAGTGGATGTATACACGGTACATATACCAAAACAACATTTTTTACAATTTTTGTCTGTCTATGTGTCTGTTTGTCTATCTGTCTGTCTGTCTGTCTGTTTGTTCCGGCTAATCTTTGAAACGGCTGGACCGATTTTGATGGGGCTTTCACTGGCAGATAGCTGCTGTTATAAGGAGTAACTTAGGCTACTTTTATTTTAGAAAAAGAATCAGGGTTCCGCGAAGAAAAACCCCATGAAATTGTGAACAAAATCCGGGTACGGCGTACGCAATAACGTACGTACGTAACGTAAATCGCTATATAAATTAAATGAATATCTTAGAAATAGCAAGCTACTATTTATGTATAAACATAGCTAACCGTGAAAACGTACCTAGGGACGAACGCGAGCGAAGCGAGTGTGAGTCGCTAGTATGTACATAAATATATTATAATGTAACAAAATTACGATGTATATCCATACTAATATTATAAATTTTAAAGTATGTTTATTTGTTTGAAAATAATAATAAATAAATATTAATAAATATATTGGGACATTAACACATAGCACTATCTAGTTTCATGTTAAGCTACAAGGCCTGTGTTATGGATACCAGATAGTTACTACACATCACAAATATAACTTTAGATACATATTATGCACCACTCATTTAATCACTGTATTTATTTTTAAGTACAATAAAGAATAGTATATATTATAAATTTAAACACTCATGACGGAAGTACAAGCATTCGTCTTCATCACACAAATGAATGCCCCCAGTGGGACTCGAACCCGCGACCGCTCGCACAGCAAATAGGGTCACTACAAACTGAGCCAAACGTGTCGCCAAATTTATCTTCTATGGATACGCAGTGCTACATAAAAATTGAGAGTTTTGATAATTATAATTAGTAAAAATAGAAAATTTTGTAAGATTCATTTCAATACACACTTTATTATACAGAGAGTAGTATTTAAAGTATCTATTTTCAGTGTAGCAAAATTTTCATATGAATTAAATAAATTTTTAGCACTATTTTTAATTTATTTCTGATAAAACTGGAATGGTAAAGGCTTACTGCTACGTATAACAATTCTTTGGAGTTTGGGCTTACTTGTTAACTTTAAATGTACTAAGGTAAGACTAGACGGAGAATGTAAATCATGGGTGCCTCAAACAATTGATGTTTGTCTCCTAATAATAAAATTATTTCGACTGATTTTGATCAAACAGCTTATCTCATTGAACTGTCTACACATACGATATTATAGTGCATAGTGCAAAGGTCTGTGAGTAAACACAACTGAACCCTCTATTCCTTTCAAGCTTAAACACACAACTATTCGACACAACAGGTAAAAGATCAGGCGCAACTACGAAACGACTGATGCTCTTCTTGGCAAAAGTAATAGCGCCAACAACCCACTTCAGGACTGTGACTAAATTATTTTTGACAAAAAACCTTAATCTGTACTTAGCTCGAGCTGAAACTCGAACTCAGGACCTTTAGATCGTCAGTCATTCTTCCTTACCACTAGACCAATGAGGAAGTTAAAATCTGTATCGTACTAGTAAGCCGTAACTAGTATACAGAAATCGAACCTTCAACCACCTATAAAGAATATAAATAAATTTTAGAACAAAGAATAGAAATATAAAATATTTTCTTTTTTGGTCTCTTTATTTTACCAGTAAAATATAAGAATGGTTAAGAAAGCGTGTGCTCTGGCAGTAACACAACTGAACTATTCGGGAGGTTTGTAAACAATACAAAATACGTATGTGGGATACAGAAACGTCTTTGAAACATGTTCACCTGAAAAGGTAAAATTTTTACGTTGAAATATATTTAGTTTAACAAAACTATGCAATGCGCAAAAGTTTTCAAAATAATCTAGTTTGAATTTTCTATGCTACAAGCGTATATATTGAGACAGTAGTGACCTAGTAGGCCCTAGTAGGCCTCGTAGAAGTGAAGCGGGTTCAAATCCCGGGTCTCGCACCTTCTTCTCTCGCACCACTTGTCTTACCTGAACCTAGCAAGTTTTCGAAAGACATCTGTAGTCCGTCAACTCGCACTTGACTAGCGGGGTGGACTACGCCCTGAACCCTCTCGTATTGAAGGAATGTCCGTGCTCAGTAGTGGGACGTTAAAACGGGCTGAATAAAAGCGTATATCGACTGTATCCACATAGCATATTTGTGTATAACCAAAATAATTCGTCTTTATATAAATGTATTATGTTAATTAAGAATAAGAACATTTTAGATAAGTTGAGTAATTTTGAAACACCTTTAAAGAATTAGGTATACATATATGGAGTCCGCTAAAAACAATTCCAAAGTCAAAAAGTAGTAGTGTAATTTTGCTACTATTTTCGATTTTGTTAAACTCTCTGTATATATTCTTATGTCTATTCTTTGTTCTATTTCTATTTACTAACATTTATTTACTTATCACAGTAATGAGTATTCTATTAATATTTGTATACTGTGTGTGTTTTATAAATATTGTATATTATTTTAAAACGTTATTGATTGGTTTTATGTTTAGTTTTAAAACACTCTCTTTAATTTTACACTTTAGTCTTAGCCTTAAAAATTATAAAAAATAATTAAATACAAAATACTAAGCATTTATGTTTCCAGAAAAATATCAATGTAGACGTTTCCCTGCTTTATTATACAGGAATAAAAATAAAACATTCCTTTCAGTTCCTTAAGGCTATAACGCTTTTTAGAAAGCAATTTAGATGTTAAAAAATTTACTACTAAAATACGTAACTCACATTTTCAACCGACTTCCGAAAAGGAGGAGGTTCTCATTTCGACCGTATATTTTTTATTTTTATGTGTGTTCGCGGATAACTTCACCGTTTATGAACCGATTTTAATGGTTCTTTTTTTTGTTGTAAACGAGATATCCCAAGGGTAGTACCATTATGAGGAAATCAGGATCTGATGATGGCATTCCAGAGAAATCGATGGGAACCTTCGAAAATCGTAGTGGCGACTAGTGTTTTTGTTATTTTTTTTATTCCGTATTTTAAAGCACTACTATTTAATGAAGGTCTGGAGTCGATATGATGATGGAGCCGAAAGACAGTTGAGGGAACTCTTCACCGACTTACAACAATTACCTGTTCGGGCTTGATTAATTTGTATTGATGAGAACTTAACACCTAGTTGGGTTGTGACTGTCATTAGGGGTCTGAATAAATGGCTTAATCGAATATTTTTTTTAAAAATCTTTCTTCTTACAAATTACCTGCTTATTACGTCTACACTTATAATGGAAAAATAAAAACTTAAAAAAAAATGACTTCCAGGCACTCAAAAATTAAAAATAACTGAACGGGGGTTTTAATTTAGAACAGATACCTAATCAGATATTTTCGACGTCGGTGCCAGCCGATACAAATCAAAGCACACTGACTTCGAAAATATCTGATTAGGTATTTATTATAAGTAAAAACTCCCGTTTAGTTACTTTTTTTATTTTTGAGTGCCTGGAAGTCGTTTTTTTTAAGTTTTTATAAAAACGAGCATTCACTGTAACTTTTGTACAATAGACATTAAAAATTATGAGATCGATTATAATATGGGACATTCTAAGAAAGACTCAATAACTAAACTGTGCCCGACCCCGACTCGATCCCAGGTCCTCCGGATATGTAGCAGTACATTGTAGCCAATACACCACTGAAGCAGCTTATCCACTTCATAATAATTAGACGTTGATACCTCTTATCTATTATTCCTAAAATAAGCTATATTTCTAAGTAAATATTTAAATATGAATTAGTATCTCTTTAAATTTTAAATTATTTTAAGGTAAGGATGACTTTGATATAAGAAATAACAGAGAGTTTTAACCGACTTTGAAAATATCTGATTAAGATTTTTAAGTTCAATTACGTTTTAATTTTTAGTCTAGATTTTTTTTTAGTTTTTACATTATAGTGTCTGGTAGTCCGTTTTAATTTTTTTTTTTTTTTTTTTAACTAAAAGGTTTATTTTATAGACATCACAAGACATGCAAGCGGATTTATTTACTTTAATTTATTATATTATATGTATCATTAACCAACTTCTAATAAAGAGGAAATTAGTTCTGAAGATCTCTACGCCCAGTTGCGTTATTATATTCATTTAAGATAATTAATTAATTACTCGTGGGCATCAATCAAAGTACTAGATACATAATCCCATTCAAAAGTTCTCTTAAAACTGTCACCAATTGTGTTTAGGTAATTATTACAGTTGAAATAAATATACAACAATGTAAATTAAACCTTAAATGCAATGCTTAAAGTTGTTTTACAAAAAAAATTAAAAGGGCGCTCATAAGTTCATATGAGCGCCCTTTCAGTGAGGACCTTTTTTATCGCTGATTGTGTATTTAGTACTTTTTTGATTGATGCTCGTGGGGTGTTCCTATATGAATATTGTCATAATCTGATGGTGCGGTCCTTCTTTACTCCTTCACACTGAAATGGCTGAAATGAAATTTAGTATACAGAACACAGATAGACCTGAAACTCACTTTGCTTGTATACAATACTATGAAAACAAAAGACAATACTATGAAAAAAAAAGAAGATTCACTTCAAGTTAAAAATGCGCAACAACGTATATCAAAATAGACATCGAAACGAATTACAGCAGAAATATTTGTTTGTGAATATTATATAATCATGCATACAAATTACCTTTTAATATTTACGTTTTATTAACATTGTCCATAATAAATTAGATGATGTATGATTTATTATGTTTATATTATTGTTAAAAAAGGATTTATATACTTATCATTATTTGTAGCTTGTATTTTAGTTTTGAATGACTCGGCTGTGACCTTGTGGGTGTAGTGGCTAATATCTAGAGTTGTAGGCATTGTAGTCTAATGTCAGACCAAATATATTGATTAGAGTTCTTCGTAAAGAATTTTTTATTTGCTATCCGTAGCTGAAAATTTTGTGATGTGACATCCACGTGGCTATGAGAGAATGGAAAGTCCTGCACTTGATAATAAGTCTTGAATTTTCATCACATCAAACTTTAAGATTGAGAGGAATAATTTTATTATTTTAATATGTTGGGACATTAACACACAGCACCATCTAGTTCCATGGTAAGCTGTGAGGCTTATGTTATGGATACCAGATAGTTGATACGCTACACATATATAACTTTAAATACATACATATAATAAATATAAACATCCATGACTGGAGTACAAACATTCGTGTTCATCACAAATGAAAGCGCCCAGCGGGACTCAAACCCGTCAACGCTGGCACAGCAAGTACAAACTACAAACTGAGCCAAACGTGTCGTCGATTTTATTTATATATTATTTTTGCTTAGCAATTTATAGTTGCTAAACATAAACAATCAAAACTTACTAGATGGCCAATTATTTACTGGTGGTTTATATATGATGGTAGTATCGATTTTCGTGATATTTCCATCTAAGATTATCTGTATCCTTCTTCTTCTTAAAAATTTATTTTACTATTAACTTCCTTATTTAGCAACATGTACCAGCTTTCACTGATAAATTAATAACAATTCCCTTAATGTACCATACAATTATTTTCTTAATTTATTTATCTTTTATGCCATGAAAACCTAATAAAACATACGAAATAAAATCAATCATTGTAACATAATAACGTATAATATTTTTAATTGGTCAGTAAAAGCCATTTTTGAATACAAGACACACAAACAGACGATCAGATAGTCAAAAAAACATAGTTATTTTGACTATCCTATTCTGCAAATCCACATGTAGATAAATTCATAGGATGACACCTCAGTTGCATTAATAAGTATGGTCGATGAATACTAATATCTCGTAGTTTAGCTAGTGCGATTTTGCAATAACGTGACAAAGTGTTTTATGCTAATCGATTCACACGTACTATTAATTAGATACGTTGGTGCATGAGAATGTATGGGAATTATAATTACAAAATTTGGTTGCTTGTTGTACGGTTAAATTATATACAAACTAGCGACTTACCCTCGCTTTGCTCGGGTGCGTCCCTAGGTACGTTTTAATTTTTTTGAGCGGAACCCTATTTATTTAAAAACTACTACTTAAAAATATAAAAGAACATAGTTATTTTACATTATTTTTATTATTGTTATATATTCTATTATATTAAATTAATTGCTAATACCTATGTAAAATCTTATTCTTAAACAAAGTAAAGATCTATATGGCTAAATCGAAAATAGTAGCATAAAAAGCAAAAATATGCTACTATTTTTTACTTTGATATTATTTTGATAGACTCCGTCTACATAATTCTTAGCCTGTGGTAGTAATATAGCGCCATCTCTTGAATTAAAAAAAATCTTCGCAAATAATCATACAGAGCTTTTCAAGAATAATAATAACAATGTCCTTCTGACCGATTTCAGTTACGGCGGTTATCTAATTAATATCTCACTGAGACAAGCCACATTATAGTGCACAAATGTACGCGCAGACACAAGTGCACTCTCTATACCTGTCACTCATACTCCGGTGGGACAACTACTCGACATGACCAGTGAGAGTTAAGGCACAGGACCGAGGGTTTTACGTGCTCTCCGAGGCAAAGGGATGAAACACCGCCAACACAAACACTTAATAACTAAACTTGTCTCCACACGGGACTCGAACCCAGGACCACTACACCACCGAGGTAGTTACCAAGAATACAACATACACGTACATGTAGAGTATTAAACATGGTAAAGTAGACCGTTATGTTAAATCTGTTACATGAAATCGGCATTTCCAGTAATGCGATGGTTGTATGTACGCCACAAACGACTGTTGAAATGTAATATATTCGCGATTTGCAAAAGGCTTTGATCGTTACTGCCCCACAAAGAGACGATGCAGTATTGTAGCACATTTGCCTGAAATGCATTATTTTTTTTATAATACTTTAATATATATGTATGTATGTATGTATATGTATATTGTATACAGATACGTACATAATACGTAGGTATGCACGTAAAGCGTTTTTTCATTCATTCTTTTAGGATACAACAGAAATCAAATTAATTTATGTTATTTTACAGATACCTAGTTATTTTTTTATTAGTATAAGAAAGGTTTTTAAGAGGAAATCACAAAAGTATATACTACTTATATGTTTAAAGGTAATTTAGGATAAAAAATTGCTAAATATAACTTCAAATGTCCAATTGGCAAAAACTTAAAAGCTGTAAATAAAAAAAAATATATAAAAAAAACTCGACTGCATAAAAGCTAACTAAAACAAGCTGACGAAGGAATATAATATTATGCAGTCGGAGATATACATAGGTATACATCTCGCGGCAAGGATGAAACTGTGTATGTCTCCGACTGCATAATACTATATTCCTTCGTCAACTTATTTTCATCTTTTTAGTTAGCTTTTATGCAGTCGTATTTTTTTATTTATATAATATATTTTATTTATTTATATTTTATTTATTAATTAGACATTTATTTTGTATCCTTCTGTAACGGTCGCCTCTGAGAAGCGACCGTTACATTTTTCTTGTACCATTTTTATTATGGAATGAAGTGTTAAAATTAAAATAAATATATATAATATGATAAATTTAATGCCTTAAGCATGACCTAAAACGGTAAACTTTCTACGTACATACATATAGATGATAGACTACTAATTATAAATTAAAGGCAAGTTCAGAACATTATGAATTGCAATCGTTATCTAATAACGCAAGTTGTTACCAAGAAGTTTGGTTACTAATGGAGAATCAATGAAACACATTAGTACCGCAAGGAAATTACAATTTCCGTATAGCATGAAATAACAACTGCATATACAACTATTACTTAGAATCCATAATAAGAATATACTATTTATAGTTTTGACCCACTTTTAAATAAAACCCGTGACCATAATTGATGTTAAAATCCGAAAAGATTCTTTTAAAAGAAAGTTTTTTTGACACAAAAGAACTAATTAAAAAAGTTTTATTTGACCGATTTGATACATGGGTGTCAATTTTTTTTTTATTTACTCTGTCTAAGACACTTAATTGCCTAATTTTTACATATATACGTGAGTAATTTATTTAATTAATCGATTCTATTTTTTTTTATTTAATTTAACTACAAAAGAAGTTTGCAGTAATTTTTTACATGTAAAACTGCCATTCAAGGATTCAATTTTCATTACGTAATTAATGAAATGAAAATGTTGGGCACCTGTTTTGAAGGCGTAATCGTATAACAATTCGAACTTGTCAGATAATCTACAGTAGTGATATTTTACTTTCTAAGACTTACGCGAATATTAGACATTTAAATAAAACTATCTTTTCGGATTTAGACAGCCTACCTGTTAATTGTGAGTAGGCTGTCTGTAACAACTATATAATGCTTTTGAGACATGTAACACCTTAGTCTCTCCCGTGACCATGATTGCTGTAAAGCAATCGAAACGTCGGGAAACAAAAATCAAAATAAATCCGCGAAAAAGTCGAAAAGATAGTTTTATTTAATAGTGATATTTTGTAAGAACTTTTATACAACACAACAGCTGAATCCGCGAACATATTTCATACATACAAATGTAAGAAACATGTTTGCAGATATATGAATTATAAATAATCTCGGATCCTGTCATCGTATTACTTAAAAGTTAAAACTATAAAAACTATAGAAAAGTACTACAGCTTTTTAACGATATCTAACTTTTTTTAATAAAACTATCTTTTCGGATTATTTCGCGGACTTATTTTGGTTTTTGGTTCCCGACGTTTCGAATGCATTACAGCAATCATGGTCATGGGAAAGACTAAGATTTTAGACGTCTCAAAGGCGGTTATATACTTGTTACAAATATCATATACTTGTTACAGATATCTAACATTATGTAAAATAATGAAACACTTTTTCTGTATTAATGGGTAGTACCTGAGCGATCGAGCTTCGCTCGGAATTCTTTTTTGTTGTATCGTATTTTTTAGATTAAAAAAAACTGAAAACTTAAATAATTACAAAAAAAAACAATAGTAACTTCGTATCAGATCGAGATCCGAACTCGGACACCTGTGATTGTTAATCAGACCACGATGTTTGTGCCTGAGTGTAAGAAATTATCAACCATATCGACCATATTCTGCGTGGAATAATGCGAAAGAAAACCGCATGAAACTCGAAAACACGCGTTTTCCCACACATAAGACTAATCTAAATCGATTTTTCGCCCTCGCAAACGCCCATACACCAAATTTCAGCGAAATCGTTAGAGCCGTTTCCGAGATCGCTGGTATAAATAAATAAATAAATATACAAGAACTGCTGATATAAATATTATTAGATATGGTCAGTAATTAATAAAATTTTATATAGACAAGAGAAAACCATACGTCTCGCACCAAACGTCAAAATAAATTCGTCGTCATACTTTTCCTGTCTACCTGACATCTGCGTAGAGGAACACCACAGAGGTTTTACAAAGGCGCTCGATATTTTCGACTAAACTCGCGGCGAATAAAATTATTTTTTTCTCCGAAATTTTTAAATTGATTATGTAATATTGTGTAGACAACATACATACCGTTACTAGTATCAAATGAAATTATTGAAAAGTATAGACTACATTTATAGAAATACCAAGTAAGCAGAGCCGCGAGCGTAGTCTAGAAAAATAAAAATAAATTCTATACTTTAAGGCAGTCATTAACCTACATTGTAGTCGGATACGAATACTCTGTAAATATAATAACGAGTTCTCAGCATTTCATTTTAATTAAAGCAACATTTAATGAAGCCAGATATATGCATGTATTATAATTGTCAAAGTAATAAATGTTCCTTGAGTAATACAAGCAAAAATATACAATATAATGACAGAATTTCGGTCACAGTGCTCAATATTACTGGGGTAAGCCATTTACTAATGTATCTACATCTACTAATAAGTAGTAGTCCAGTATAGGCAGTCGTAGCCCAGTGGTAACTCGCTCGCTAGGGAACCGATTGAAGCGGGTTCAAATACCGGGTTTCGCACCTCTGATATTTTCATGTGCGAATCATTCCCAATATGATTACCACTTATCTTACGGCGAAGGAAAACCTCGCGAGGAAACCTGCATGTCTGAGAACCTAGCAAGTTTTCGAAAGAAATGTGCAGTCCACTAACCCACACTTGGCCAGCGTGGTGGACTATGACCTGATCCCCTCATATTGAAGGGAAGCAGAATATAGGCCATCCACGAGTTATTACATGTATGTATGTTTATCGCTTAAATCTCATAGTTAAATAGGTGCCCTTTTCATGATCATATATCGTATATAAGCAATTCTATCTATATTATTTTTTAGAAAAGAAAATAAAAATATATCTATGATAAGAACTTCACCCAACCAGTTATTGTCCGCGGTTTCGCACGCGCGGTTAATTTGTGTAAGCTTTATCCGCTCCTTAGGATCAAATAAAAGTAAAATACAAAAAGTTTTTTGTTTAAAATCCAACTTTTATTTTCAGAGATTAGCGCGTGTAACCCTCGTACTTTATATGTATCTATTACCTATTAAATTACATCCGAATCCATCCAGCCAATTTAGCATAAATGTGTAACAAACATACATATATTCATATAAACTTCGCATTAAAAATAATATCTCATAAATATTATAAATGCAAAAGTTCGGATGGATGGATGTTTGTTACTTAATCACGCCAGAACGGCTGAACAAATCTGAATAAAATTTGGCACAAAGATAGATTATAGTCTGGAATAGCACATAGGTTACTTTTTATCCCGGAAAAATGTTCGGTTCCCGTGGAATATCCATACTAACAGTTAAAACGTACCCGATATGTTCCCGAGCGAACCGAGAATGAGTTGTTAGTCTATTATAATTTTCAAAATATCGAATGGTGATTTTCGCTAGATTCGAACGGAAGAGCTTGTTAGCATGTTAACTTTGATACACAATACTTCTTCGTAACAAATTTTAACAGTATCCGGTGCAAATGTAGGAGATTCTTTAAAGTTTCAAATAGAAAATGTATTTTATTTTCTAGAAAGCTTTGTAGTTTGAAAGAATTTGTAGTTCTAAATTTAAAAGTCAACGTGAAAAGTGTTCTAAAAAAAGCTTTTGGTATGTAGTTAATGAGCTTTTATAGGTGCCAATTTCATAGTTAGACAAGTTTTATGATTTATTATTGATATTATTATAATTGTCGCCTAATTCATAGTTTATGGCTTATAGTAGTTTATCGAAAAAGGCAAGTTATAATGTACTAGTGACTTACCCTCGCTTCGTTCGGGTGTGTCGCGTTATTGCAAGTGTAACTAAGGAAAAAAACTTATGCTATTCCAGGTTTTTCTGGAATCTTTTTCTTTATATATCTGTACATAAAATATTTTTTGGAAAATCTGATTGGAATAGTCATTATTATCGATACAGAGACCGAATCTATAATTTTTAGAATTTTTGTCTATATCTGTCTGTCTCTTTGGGAACCCATCACAAGAAAACCACTGGATAGATTTTGATGAAATTTGGTATGATGATAGCTGGTTATCAATAACTTATCTCTACGAAATCTATACTAAACATTGAAACGTAACTAGGGACAAACCCGAGCGGAGCGAGGGTGAGTCGCTAATTAATAATTAGAAAGTTATTCATAAATATACATACATATATTATGTGATAACAAAAATTCATTAAACACCAAAAATAAGTTGATTGTTTATACCTAAGTAACATTTTTATTTGAAATCTAATTAACGTACTATCTCTTAAAGCCAGCCTTAAACTAGCAAAAACTTGTTCTGAGCAAAACAAAATAAAACATACGGTAATGTATCTCATCGCCAATCTTTATTACGGGAAATAGATATGGATTACTATAGACGTGTCCATCCTGTTCAGTGGGCAAGCCTGTTATCTATGATCGATGATATTGGATTTGAGATTAAGATATAAAAAATATACCATTATTAAATATCAGAATTTTAGTGTCAAATTTACAAGGAAAAAAATATTATTTCAACAAGCCAAAGATTAGCGCTAAAATTGCTTAAATTAAAGTCCAGAATTTTAGTGTCAAATTTACAAGGAAAATAATATGCTCAACTTAAATGGCTCCCAATCCGACTTCGCCGTGATATGCACATCCTTTCGTTCCTCTTCAATATTCTTAATGACCCAAATGCCCCTTCATACCTTTGTTCCCGCTTCCAAATTCACCCTACTCCCTCACGTTCTAGACGGCCTTGCTTCACTGCGATGCTTGACATACCCAAGAGCAACACAAAGTTCTTTTTTAAATCTTTTTCGGTTTATGGTGCATTGCTCTGGAACAAACTCCCGAAAGATATCAAATTAAGTACCTCTATAACTGCTTTTAAAAAGAAAATAAAACAGCACCTTCTCTCCCAAGTTAATCCACATTTATATTAACTACTATTATTATGGATTATATTATATAGATATGTATTTGTGTATGTAGTAGTATGTACATATGTTATAGTATATAGTATGTATAATATTTTATTATATATTTATATTTTATTTATTTATTTAATTATTTATACTTGAGTAACTGCACTTAAGCCTGCTTTTTAATACTATCTCTCTAACTCACTTAGGTTGACTGGAAGAGATCTCTTCTAGAGATAAGTCCACCTTTGCTAACTAATTTTATTTTTTGTTAATTTCTGTGTTTTACATATAAGTGCAATAAAGAATAGTATATAATATTATTTCAACAAGCCAAAGATTAGCGCCAAAATTGCTTAAATTAAAGTCGCTTAGGCTCAGTTTGTAGTGACCTTACTTGCTGTGCCAGCGGTCGCGGATTCATGTTCCGCTGGGGGCATTTATTTGTGTGATGAGCACGAATGTTCATACTCCAGTCCTGGCTGTTTATATTTATAATATTTAAAGTTATATATGTGTAGTGTATCAACTATCTGATATCCATAACACAGGCCTCGTAGCTTGCCATGGAACTAGATGGTGCTGTGTGTTCATATTCCCAATATTTTTTAAAAGAAAAACATACAGAAACTTCAAAATTACATAACACGACCCCACTTCAAAATTTAGTTATATTTTTATTTATGGGGGTGGAATTTTTGAAATTTGTATACCCAACATTAAAAAAATTAATTATGTAAACTACATTTTATTGACAAGAACTGTCGAATCTATCTGGCCTTTTTTGAAGTCGCTCTGAAAAAATAGTAGTAGTAAGGAAATTTCTATTCAATTCTATACAATTATTCTGAAAGGTTCGTCCACTATACACATCGCGTGACTCCGCATCGGTACTTCAATGATTTCCCACATGGCTTTATAAAAATATTTCATATTTTCAACGATAGAATTCAATATTCTGTATTTTTTTTTTTTAAATTTCATTCGAGCATTTTGTGGAAATAATATGTCAACTTCAAACAATGTACAACGGTGCTGTTTTAAATAAACAATATGAAGCAACCTGATAGTATTTATTTTTAGATTTCTTTGCTTTGGAACTAAGTTTGTTTTGACTAAACACTTAATTGATTCAAGTTATTTTCGATTTAGAATAGATTCTTCCCAGATCGAAAGAATAATTTATGGAGTGTTGTGATTTATTTAGTACTATTAGTTAAAGGTTTTTTTAAATACAGTTTCAGTTCCAGATTTTTCTTAAAATACATAAAAAGTACCTTTTTATGATAGCAGCTTTACGTGTCTTATAATTTAACAGTATTTATACCACACCATTTATTAATATACTAGCGGCTCACCCTTGTTTCGCTCTATATTTTTCGGAGATAAAAAGTAGCCAAACCATAAACCATAAAAAGTAGCCAATGTGTTATTCCAGACTGTAACCTATCTCTGTGCCAAATTTCATCCAGGTGCGTTCAGCCGTTCTGGCGTAAAAGAGTAACAAACATCCATACTCACAAACTTTGACATTTATAATATATTTTTTTACAGATACTTTACAAGAATAATGTAGTGTATACAACCCTCTTTTTACGTCCCGCTACTGAGCACGGGCCTTAGTTCAATACGAGAGGATCAGGCCATAGTCCACCACGCTGGTCAGGCCAAGTGCTGGTTGGCGGACTTTACTGGCCTTAAAAAACTAGAAAGGTTCTCTGACATGCGATTTCTTCCTTGACTTTAAGACAAGTGGTAATCATGTTGAAAATAATGCGCATATAAAAATATTATAAGTGCTAGACTCGGGATTTGAATCCACTTCACTTGGTGTACCACTGGGCTACAAGTAACTAAATGAAATCAATAATACAAACATAACATAGTGCGATACTCGATATATTACGGTCGAGATAACATTTATAAACTTCTGGGTATTTCCCCTTTCGACAACGATGTAGGTTCATATTTTTATGTCATTATACTGTAAAAACAAATTTAACAAAAAATACAAGTGGACTTTTCTCTAAAAGAGATCTCTTTCAGTCAGCCCAGATATATAGGAAATAGTGTCAAAAGAAATAGTAGGGAAGTACATTAATTTTATACAAACTTATTTACTTTAATGCTGCCACTTAATTTTAGGTTGGTGTTTTATCTTTTTTATTATGTAAAGATCTCGAATAACATAAGTTTATTGTTTTAACTAACATATCAATAACACAAAAAAGCCATACCATGCAGAAATCGAACTCGTTACCTTCGTCAAATTACAGGAATTATAATCGATTTATGTAGAAAAAAATAAATAAAACTGAAAACCTAATGATATCACATTGACATTCAACGATGCAGCCACCGTACATTATCTTGGAGTCGAATTTTATTTCTTTTTCAGTCGCCAATCTCTCTAATTGACAGATGCGACCAATGCTTTTGCAAACAAAATTGTTTAATTTATAATGTGTTTAAAACTATTGAAATGGTTTGTTTGTCCGTCTATCCTCTGCCTACTTATTTACAAGTATCTATATATACCTATAAAAGGCAAAAGTGATTGACTTATATATCAACGCTCAGGCCATACCTTAAAGGCGAGAAAATTGAAATTTCGCACACGTATTCCTCATATGACGAAGGCATCCACTAAGGAAGGATTTTGCAAAATTCAACCCCCAAGGGGATGAAATAAGTGATAAAGTTTGTATGAAACTTTTTATTCCTTGGGCATATTCGCATGAAATTTCGTATGTATTGAGTACGGCAAAAATGATGAGTTACGTATTTCAGCGTTTTCTAAAATTCAACCCCCAAGAGGGGAAAATAGAAGATGAAAGTATGAAACCTACCTTTTAAAAGTTTTTTTGTAGTTTTAGCGCGAGCAAAGCCGCGGGTTCTGTTAGTAATATAATATTTTATTCAAATAATGTTAGTAAGTATACGCGTATTTATAAGCTTTTTGCTCAGTCAAAACCTAATTAGATAAAATGACGTCACTGTATATAAAAACTTGTAGAATATGGAAGTTGGATCTTTGAATCTGCTCAACTATTCATCTAAAGATAGAACTTAACAATATTTCTATTTAAAGTATAAGAAATTCTAGTGAAATAAATTAAATATATAAATACAAATTTTCATTAATAAATTTTGCTACGCCTTCCTTTGCATTCCAACTGTTAAATACAAAACATATGATTATTCTTTACCACATTTTTTGAAATAACTTTAAATGTAATAATCTCTAGGGGTGGTTTTTTCTTAAAATTAATACGGGATCGCCCTTTGTGGTATATCCTGTTGATTAAAAAATTTAAAATTCACAATTCTATTTTATTTTTCTTTTTTGTATTTAAAAAAATTATTTGTAATCACCGTATGTAATAACTATAACTTTTGAAACGTCAAAAAACTTTATCTCTTCAATGACCATCTTTGGTCATATTTCAGATGACAAAAGAAATAAAAACGCCAAATAGTCAATATTTTTTTTAAATATCAAATATTATTTGGAGAGATCTCCTTTGTGTAATTTGTATTAAAAAAAATCAATATGCAATTTAAATTTTCAATTCAATTCTTATGTTCAAAGGCTTCTAGGAAACTTTAATTTAAATTTAATTTAACATTATTTAACGTATTCAGGCTAGATAACAGTCGGCATCTATATCTATTTTGTAGCACCAGTCTCTTATCTATATAAACAGATAAATAAAATTGAAGTGTCTGTTTGTAATGTCAAAACAACAGCTTTTTACTAAATGTATATGAAAGTGTATACGGTACTAAGAAGAAAAAAACATTTTTTTTTATTTTTCGTCTGTGTGACTGTTTGTTCCGGCTAATCTCCAAAATAGCTGGACCGATTTTCGCGGTACTTTCACTGACACATAGCTGATGTTATAAGGAGTAACTTAGGCTACTTTTATTTTAGAAACAGCGTCAGGGTTACGCGCAAAAAATTAAAACCTGTAAAATTGTGAACAAAATCCGCGTACTAGGGACGAACTCGAGCGAAACGAGGGTGAGTTGCTAGTCTATAATATTTCTATTTATATAATTTCCTCCGAGTGCTGTGTCAAGAGTTACGCTATCGTATCTCTTGTTAGTAGTTGTCAAAGGTTATGATTCAGTAGAGGACTTGAATTGCTTTTATAACTTTTGATTAAAATAACAACTTTGTGTTTCTTTGAGATTGTATTTGAATGAATCTCTCAATTTATTGAAATATTACTTACACAAGCGTATTATTTTTTTATGTATTTCAGTTTTTAACGCTTTTTATTTTTACTAGGTTGTGTTTACTAACTTCTGCCTTCCAGTTGAAGAGACTTTTTGAAACAAATATCTGTCGGCGCGCCATTTATCACGGCAAGTGCAACGGGCAATCCCCCACCACCAAAACACTATAAAACGGAGCACGCAATGCGGCTGGGGGGGCATTCGTTGGACGGCGGTTGCCCGGTGCACATGCTAAGTGAAGTTAATTATGGCGTATTGGTGATAATTAAAGTGTTGTTTTGTGTTACAGAAGTTTCCTGTTTCTTTTAAAGGAAGATGTCGGCCTCTGATCCTATATATCTATAGTTCCTATGATAATCTTAGTAATATTTATATTAGTGTAATTTTATTACTTAACTAACGACTTACATTTCGTTCGAGTACATTATGCTTCAAACATATAGGATGTTACTTCGCCTATATTTTATCCAAATCTGTCCTGTTATTTCAGCGTAAAAGAGTAACAAGTATCATCATCATCTCCCTGCCCATTTCCCAAATTACTAGAAATCAGCGCAGTACATCCATACTGATACTTAATTTTGGCAAAAGTTTGGCAAAAATTTCAGACCGGGCGCCTACCTGACGTCAATCCTCTTTGGGGATGCTGTTGTTCGCCCGCCATCGAGCAAGGGACTCGAGGTGCGATCTTTTACTCGTCTTCTACGACATCCACAGAAGATGATGGAATAGCCCGATCCTAAGCCGAGCACTACAAGATATAATAAACATACACACATATTCATAAAAACGTTCGCATTTAGTATTATAGCTCAAGTATAAGTGTTTAATTTTTCACTCTGCCACGACGAAATCGATTTGTGTTTATCAAAACAAATTCCTGGTGACAGTATTTAACTTTCCCATTCAGTAATTAAATATAGGTAAAAAAGTTCTTCTTTCTTCTTCACATCACTTCACATCACTTGTTGAGGCTCTTCACATCACTTGTTTCACTTCACTTGACGGTACGTTTGGCTCAGTTTCTAGTGACCCTACTTGCTGTGCTAGCGGTTGCGTGTTCGAGTCCCGCTGGGGGCATTCATTTGTGTGATGAGCATGAATGTTGCACTCCAGTCATGGGTGTTTATATTCATACTATGTATGTATTTTAAGATATATATGAGTGTATCAACTATCTGGTATCCATAACATAAGCATCGTAGCTTACCATGGAACTAGATGGCGTTGTGTGTTAATGTCCCAACATATTTATTTATTTATTCGTTTATTATATTAGTATTTCATTTTATTAAATAATATCTTCCTGGCCAACTTCAGTCGTGACCGACCTCATTGAGACTAGCCATATCTATTCCTTTAATTTACAAAGTCCTGATGGGCGATAATTCGAACGGTCAATGAGGGTTCGGAGGCCCGAGGTTAAAATGTCGCTAGCATCCCAATGCCAAGTATTTACTGAGTATATCTTGAGAGAAATATATATAACTGTACTTGACCCGACGGAATACAAACCCAGGACATTAATCATTACAAATGTTTATTAAAAAATAACTAACTATATCCAAAAAAATATTGATAACGCTAAATCTCGTCAATAGCTTCTAAACGAAAAACAAAGAAGATCCATTGACAAATAAAAAAAAAATACTGAACTGTTTGTTCTGCCTATTTAGATAGAGACTTTATTAAAATTTTTTTTTTTTTTTATTAATGATCTCTGGAAAAAACAATATGCATTTCTGCACAAAAATCGAACTAATGATCTTCACTGATCATTATGTTGTATTTACATTTATATTTAAGCTTATTTCTATTTTATTGATGAAAGATTCCATTTTCAATACTAGCACGTCAGTAGAATGTTCATTCAATCAATTGTATGTCAAAATTTGTTATCTGGCCGCAGGAAAATAGTAAAAGTGATTCCATAAAACTAAATTGCTTTTGAGTACAATTTTTAACTAAATATTTAACATTTTCTATGAAAAACACTTATTGTTTATTTTATTTTAGAAAAATAAACATGCATACTAAATAGTTCAAAATATGAAGCTTGTTTTATAACTCAGATAGATATGTTTGAAGAAAGACAACTCTTTAGATGAAGCATACCACAAAAACCATGGTGTTGCTTCCACGGCCCACTCTGATATCAGAATAGTACCAGGAGTAACCCGCATGGTACACCACCCACCGATATAGGCTACGTCCCAATGAGTCTCTTGGCGAACGAGTAATTACATTCCCGGCTACATTTGCTACAATTAGAACAATAATTATATTCTATATTAATTTTACATAATATTATTGGAACTGCCTCGGTGGTCTAGTTATACATAGGCTTGGCTGAAGATTCGGAGGTCTTCGGTTCGAGTCCCAAATCGGGTCGAGATAAAAAGCCTATGTGCTATTCCAGACTATAATCTATCACTGTGCCAAATTTCATCCAGATCCGTTCAGCCGTTCTGGCGTGATGGAGTAACAAACATCCATCCATCCAAACTTTCGCATTTATATTGTAGTAACATTATAGGCTATATAGGTCTAAGAGTTTGATTACCTTCACAAATTGGTGTGAAGGTACATTCATAGTTATATTTTTATTTTAAATCTGTTTAACTGTAAAATTAAGATTTCATTTCCTTTAAAACATATAACTTCATTAACGCCGTATTTTCTTTAGAATTACCGTTAGGAAAACTCAAGTTAGCACTCGTATAGTGTACGTTTTATGTTAGCATAAAACATTTCGTTTTATTTTTACGGGATTCAGAATAAAATTTTTAGCTTGGGTTTTCCACGCCATTAGATGCTTGTTTCATGGTATTTTATTTAAGTGCACACTACAGTATTTCAGCTGATACATTTTCTTAGAAAAACTAAGTATAGCACGGTTTTTAAGGTATTTTATAATGAGATTACTGCTATTAAGTTTTTACTTAAAGCGGATTTGTTCACATTGTAAAGCGTTTGCAAATAGAGTTAATGTTGGTTTCTGAAAATTATTAATGATAAATTTTATTAATTCTGTTGAATATTCTTACTAAATAATATTAATTATTTCATGTTAAACTCATTAAATGTATTTTTTTATTAATAATATGTTTAAATACGACGTTTGTTAGTTTGTAATACTTCTACATAAACTTGAATTGACATTATTTTTACGGTTCCATAAGAAGGTTCGCGAGAGGAAAAAGATGAAACCTTTATAGGATTACCCCGATATCTACTCGTCTGTTGGAATGTTTTTTGTCACCCTGCAATCTATTTTCGCTGAATTTATTCGACGAATAGATTGAAAGGGCATAAGGTTACTCAAAAATAGTACAGTACAAAAATGTGTGTTAGAGCCAATAATACTAGAAATCGTTATCGTTTTAAGCTTGTATTCGTCCTTCTTGGCAAGGGCCTCCCTTCAATACGAGGGGCATCAGGTCATAGTCCACCACGCCAGGAAAGTGCAAGTTGGCCTACATCACATGTCTTTCGAAAACTTGCAAGGTTCTCCCAGACATACAGGTTTCCTCACAATGTTTACCTTCACCGTAAGGCAAGTGGTAATCATGTTAGAAATGATTCGCACATAAAAAATCAGAGGTGCGAGACCCGGGATTTTAGTCTTAGATGGCAGACGCGGTGGGGCTGCAGGGGAAGAGAAGTGTCGGTGTGTCGTTGCCGCTCTCCCTGTCCTCTGCAGCCGATTGAAGGGTGCCCACTTCGGTGGACGGTGTGGTTTAATGGGGCTGCTCCGGGTACTTCTCTGGTTCAGCAGAGTGGACTGTGGAGCAGCCTCATTGGTTAGGTGGCCGTCAGGCCTGCCGCCGGGGCGTCGCGGTAGTTATGCGTAAGCGATCGTAAGTTGGGGATAAAAATAATAGGCGGTCTTATCTCTAGAAGACATTTCTTCTAAGAAACCTTGAGGAGATAAGTTAATTGAGAATATAAGAAATAAGACGCATTAATAAATTGTGAATATTTTACTAATGTACTAGTAACTACTGTATTTACTTAAAACCTTATTCAATTATTTCGTTCAGATGATAAAACAGTAATTTAGTACCGCCAAACTAATCTGATGATGGGCATCTTCCTCTCTCTCTCTCTCTCTCTCTCTCTCTCTCTCTCCCTCTCCCTCTCCCTCTCTTTCTTTCAACTCAACTCTTAAATACATCGTAAACTCTTCGAATTTGGAAAACTGTCAAAAATATTTGATGTAATTTTATCCACTATTTTATACAGTTTTTCAGTTCAACCAAAGGCTTTAAATAAAATTAATTTTTTTTCGGATTTTTTGAAATAAAATTCATTTGAAATTTATTTAAGACTAGCGACTCATCCTACCATTTCATCAAAATCTGTCTAGTGGTTTTCTCAGGATGCGGTCACAGACAGACAAACAGGCAGACAGAAAAAATCAAAAAACTATAGATTTGGCCTCTGTATCGATATTAATGCCTATTTCAATAAAATTTTCCAAAAAATATTTAATGTACAGATTCGGCTCACTTACATATATATGTATCTTATATGTATAGATATCAAATATTTGCTTAAATCTAATAAAATATTAAATCACACAAAAAGCTTACTTTTCCGACAAACTTTTTATACAAATATATTTCTAAACTTACGTTTCCGAGAAACTTTTCATATAAATCCTAAATAGTATAAAATATAACTAGAATCAAGCATGTAAGTTTATTGACGGCATCCATGTCGAAGCAAAATTAAGTCCTTGTTAACATAAAGCAACAGTACCAATTTACATGTATAATCACTTATACTCCGATCGAACCAATTTTCATATTTATATAATTGACGTTTCTACAAAAAAGACATCAGAGTAAATAAATGAATTATTCATACTCTGTTTAATACTGGTATATCGATTGTGATAAAAATAAAGTACCTACTGGTCGCACGTAAAAGTTTTTAATTTTATATTCCTTTATTTGTTCATATATTTTTTTTGCCAATTTCAATACATGAACTAAGAATATATTATTTTAGTTTTCTTATCCATTTATATCATTACTAGCAGAACCCGCGGTTTTGCTCGAGCTACAACTACAAAAAATTCTCTAAAAATCTAGGTTTCAAACAAACAAACAAACACACTTTCACATGGATAAACATCGTAATTTTATAACATTATAATATATTCATTTGTATGTATATATGTATAGTATATAATGTAATAAATATAAAAACATAGTCCATTTATGTACTTTAGTTCATCCAAATCCATCCAATCCATTCAGCGAATTCAGTGAAGAAGTATCAAGTTCATCATACATGCACATACAAATTGTAATTCATATGCCTTACTTGATGAGACTTTAGTGCTAGCTCTAAAACTGGTCAATTATGAGTTAAGAGTGTCTAACAACATTCAATAGAACTTTTTAATTAAAATTAACCGACATAAAAAATAAAAAGTACTTACAAAAAGAAAGTAAAATTGAAATGTATGTTGTTTTGTCTGTTACAGACTAATTTATGTTACATATATATTCAATTTTTCAGGAGATTTTGTACTATAAAAATAAAATTTGTTTGTAAAATAATTATATTAGATACTAGCGGCTTACCTCGCTTCGCTCGGGTTTGCCTCTAAGAAACAAAATCAAACTTATCCCACGTGAACCGTACATTTTTCCAGGATAAAAAGTAGCCTATGTGTTATTCAGACCAGATCCATTCAGACGTTCTGGCGTGAAAGAGTAACAAACATCTATAAATTCATACTCACAAACTTTCACATTTATAATATTAGTATAGAATAGTATAGATAATATATGATATACTACATCATATACTATATCTAATGTATATATTATATACACGATAAATTATTCCATCGAAGTATGCATTAACGAGTTTTAGTTTTTTTTTTTTGTCGGAAACGGAAGTAACATTTCCAACTCAAACTCAATTTCAAAGGTTCACCCTATTTGTTTCACGCATCGCTTTATCTCTGCTATGTGGAAGGGTTTGAGATTCCTTTCACACCTTGTTTATAATAGTACCCACAACCCTTATCGATTGATTTATACGTGAGAGCTCTTTAGAGAACGCGTGAAATGCAGTGGGTTTCCTGGACTGTGTTTAGTTTTGTTACATAAATATTTCAATATTTGAACTACGACTTAAATCTTTTGTTAACATTAAAAAGTTTCTAAATCTATTATAAAAAAAAATGACTTTGTCTGTCTGTCTGTTACGTCTTCATGCGTAAACCGATGAACTATTTTTTTAAGGAAGGACCTATGATACTTTTTGTCGTTAAAATGTAACTTCATTTATGAATTAAAAGTTTATATTCGGACCAAATTATTTTTCGTCGTTATAAACGTTAAAATGTAGCTACACAAACAAAGTAGTAAGTCGCTAGTATACTATATATACTGGGCAGTGATAGCCCAGTGGTGACGCGCTCGCTTGGGAAACCGAGTGAAGCGGGTTCAAATCCCGGGTCTCGCACCTCTGATATTTTCATGTGCGAATCATTTCTAACATAATTACCACTTGCCTTACGATGAAGGAAAACATCGTGAGGAAACCTGCATGTCTGTGAGAACCTAGCAAGTTTTCGAAAGACATGTGAAGTCCGCCAATCCGCACTTGGCCAGCGTGGTGGACTATGGCCTGATTCCCCTCGTATTGAAGGGAGGCCCGTGCCCAGCAGTGGGACGTTAAAAAGGGCTGAATACATACTATATATCTTATCTCGCTTCTCTCGATACGTCCTTAGGTAATTAAAAGTAGTCTTTGTATTATTTCAGGTCATAGTCTATTTGTGTACTAAAATTTATCCAAATCTGTTTAGCCATTTCAAAGAAAAGGAGAAGCAAACGTACACGTTCACGTCTAAATAAACACGTAACTTGGTATTAGCAAGCACGTAAAATAATAGTTGGATATTTCTAGGTTTAAAATTGTTAGGCTAACTGCGGAAATCTTATACATAGTTTCAAATGCAACAGTAAATTTGCATTACTTGCATATACTCTTGTTAAGCGCCTCGTCTAATCCGTTGCAGTACTTATATTGTAACTATTGCTTGAATAGACTTACTCGTAGTACTGTATATGAAAATGTTATTTACAATTATTGTTAATTTTATTTAGGCATAGATACAGGCTAAAGAGTGATATAGACTACCCTAAATTCTGGTAAATAAAATGAATTCCAAGAGATTAGTGGAAAAATCGAAAAAAAAACAATTTATATTTTACAATTACAAAAATTATTTAAAACTAAAACTAGTTTTATATAATTATAGTTAATAGTTTTTACGTTTTATACAGACCTTACAATAACGACGTTTAATAAAGATTTCCCAGAAATGAGATACTTTCCCGCAGTAAAAAGTATCCTATATGTTGACCCGGATAATCAGCTATCATACCAAATTTCATCAACATCCAATGGTTTTCCCGTGACAGACAGACAGACAAAAATTCTAAAAACTATAGATTCAGCCTCTGTATCGATACTAAAGTCTATTTAATAAGATTTTCCCAAAAATATTTAATGTACAAATTCGGCTTAGTTACAATTTTATTATAAGAATAGATAATAATTTATCTCAACTACTAAACTTCTTATGACTGTACTAAGTTAATTAATTATTAATCTTGTTAAACAATAACAATACAAAACTTATTGTGTTAAACTTAAATTACCCATTTTACATAAAAATTCATGGTATCTAAATCAAAAAAGTCTACCAAAATATATCCTAAAATCCATATCCATACTAATATTATAAATATGAAAGTGTGTTTGTTTATTTCTTAGTTTGTTTGTTTGTCCTTCTTTTACATCGAAACAGAGAAACGGATTGACGTGATTTTTTATATTGAGGTAGTTGGAGGGCTGGAGAGTTACATAGGCTACTTTTAGTGAGACACACATATATAGGCTACTTTTACTGCGGGAGATTATCTCATTTCTACGGGACTACACGTTATAACCCAACCTAAAAAAAAAAATTATGATCAGAATTACTTGAAACTTGGTAATGATGGTAAAAATGCTCTTCAATACAATTAAATAAATGTTTTAGCATTTTTCGATATTCATCCCATAAGGGGGTAAAATAGGGGATGAAAGTTTGTATGAAACCTACCATTTTAGAGCATTTTTGTTGAAATTATAGCGCGAGAGAGAGCGATGAGTAAATTAAATAGGATATTATTTTTTTTATTCTATTTTACTCACTCATCTTACAATAAAATATTTACATAAAACATTTATATATGTAATACCAATATTTTAAACTCTTTAAGAGCGCGATTATGCTACTATCTAGGTAGCATAAACTAGCTTCTAAAATACGAATGAATGGCTATTTGAAAGGATTTATGTATTTAAATTAGCCCGCCTTCACGGTTAATACATTATATTACATAGCCGAATCAGTAGACCATATTATATACTACGTTGGTCAATTTGTATGACCACATATTGATTAATCAAACAAATATCTATCTATCTCAACAGATGCTGTTCAATCAAATTTCAAATAAATTGTTTGTGATCCTTGACTTAATTTTCCAGATTTCCCAATTTTCCGGAAGTAATTATACAATATTTTTAACTCTAAAATCTTATCTGAACCATTACGGATATTTCGAAAAATAAATTAACTCAATCCAACCGTTTTTTAACAATGCGCCTAACAACGAAAAATATTTTAATTTTAAAGATTTAAAAACTTGTGTTCAACAGATTTAAAGATTTTTATTGAATATAATGACATACAAATATTATAAATAGATTGTAAGATCTGCATTAGTATAAACTGAGTCACAGCTATGAACGCCCACTTCGGGACAACAAGGGCAGTTATGTTCTAAGGTTACAAATACATTTTGAGGTTATATTAGTAGTATTAATTAATATTATAATTATGTTAGTTTAGTTTAAGTTTATATTTATAGCTTTTATGAATTCTTAAGACATTAAGGTAGGACAATCAGGTTGGCAAGTGATAGTAGAAGTAGTAAGTACCTACTATATATATATATATATATATATATATATATATATATATATATATATATATATATATATATATACCTACTATATATACCTACTACATTTACCTACAAAGCATATAAATAGCACTTCATAAAATTATCTTATAAATGTCCAATTAACAATTAACTTATGTTCATTAGTTATCATAAACAAGTGTTTCAGTGTCATTTAACAATACATTCAATCTGTTGTAGGTTCTAGGCGAAAGATAGTCACAATGATGTCTGACAAGTGCAATACGAGTAGGTTTCACATTGCAAATGCGGTCAGCCCGTCGCTTTACAGCATTTCTAACAAAAGGTAACTCGAGGTGTTTGCGTAATACTATTTTAATTTTTATTGAATTAAATTATAAACTTAAATTATTGAGTAATTTTACAAATGATCACCCAACCAGTGGTAGAAGTCCAACCATTTTTTTAAAATTTGTAACACTAAAGCTCGTCAGTAGCTACTACTAACTATTTTTAACCCTCGACGCAAAAGAGGGGAGTTATAAGTTTGATATCGATGTCTGTCTGTGTGTGTGTATGTGTCTGTCTGTCTGTGGCATCGTAGCTCTCAAATGGATGGACCGATTTCGATGCGGTTTTTTTCATTTGAAAGCCTGTTTCCTTACGGTTGTTCTTAGCTATGTTTGGTTAATATCGGCCCAGAAGTGTAAGAGTATCAGCTCTTTTCCAAAATTATTTACTTTTAACGGGTTGTTCCTTAAACTATAAGTATTTTTTGCGTAGGGTTTTTTTTTTTAATTTTTAGTTTATTTCTTTACCTATTTATCTTCTATACATATAATAAAATTCTAAATCGAATTTGTACTTTAAATATTTTTTGGCAAATCTTATTGAAACAGTCATTAGTATCGATACAGAGGCCTAATCTATAACTTTTAGAATTGGTGTATGTCGGTCTGTCCGTGCCGCCCACACCACGAAAAAATCACTGGAAAAATTTTGATGAAATTTGGTATGAATATCCAGATCAACATATGTATAAAATACTTTTTACTGTGAGTAAATATCTCATCTCTGAGAAATCTATACTAAACGGTAAGTCGTAACTATGGATGAAACCGAGTGGGGCGAGGGTGAGTCGCTGATATACATTTCTAAAGAAGAAGATAAAAAACATAAATCATAAATAAATGACAAGCCCCAATATAAAAATAAAATAATTGACCTAATTTACTCCTAAGACTTTAATAATTAATTTGATAATTTAGCCCTTAATAGCTGTTAATACTGTTTTATGTAATTTGTTGACGCTTTTGTTTGTTGTTAAACAATAGAATAAATAGTAACGACAAAATGTTTATAAAATTATCGTCGTATATTTATTTAGTAAGGCAGTGATAGCCCAGTGGTAACGCGGTCGCTTTGGAAACCGAGTGAAGTGGGTTCAAATCCCGAGGCTCGCACCTCTGATATTTTCACGTGCGAATCATTTCTAAGATGATTATCACTTGCCTTACGGTGAAGGAAAACATCGTGAGGAAACCTACATGTCTGAGAGAACCTAGTAAGTTTTCGAAAGACATGTGAAGTCCGCCAACATGCGATTGGCTAGCGTGGTGGACTACGGCCTGATCCTCCCTAGTATTGAAGAGAGGCCAGTGCCTAGCAGTGAGACGTTAAGAAAAGGGCTGAATACATTTATTTTATTTATTCAAAATCAATGTCTCGTTAATACGAAAGACGTAGATTATTCAACTAAGTGATTTTAATGTCAGTGTATTTTATGACGCAAAGGATACACATGCATATTCTATACAGTCTGGTTGTTATTAAGTTTGCTATAGATTTTAACGTCCCATTGGAGACCCACTAATTAGAAAAGAAACAAGCCAAAGCTGACCACGTGCGAGTTGGCGGACTTCACATGTTTTCCGAAATCTTGCTAGATTCTCTCAGACATGCAGGTTTCCTTACGATCTTTTCCTGCGCAGCATCCTATAAAGATGGGATAATGGGAATTAGAGAAAGAATGGTAGAGGCGGTATTATAGGATACTTACAGTCTTACTCATTACGAAATACAACATTGTGTACGTCATGAGTTTTTTTTTAAATTATTTATCTTCCTTTAGGTGAGCCTTTTTATTCATGCTAATATAGCTATCTCTATAACTAGACTCTAACACGTTATAATGTCATTATTTACCTCTTGTTATCACCTTCAATCTCGCTCCGCTCGGGTTTGTCTCTACTTACGTTTAAACGTTCAGTATGGATTTATCAGAGATGAGATATTTTCCCGCACTAAAAAATATCCTATATTTTGACCCAGATAACTAGCTATCATCACACCAAATTTCATCAAAATCTATCTAGTGGTTTTCTCGTGATGCGGTCACAGACTGACTGACAGACAGACGGACAAAAATTCTAAAAACTAGATTCGGTCTCTGTATCGATAATAATGACTATTTCAATAAGATTGTCCAAAAAATATTTAATGTACAGATTCGGCTTAGTTACAAATTTATTATATGTATAGAAAACGTATCGTAGTGATTATTCACTACGTTTTCCCCAATTTTTATAATACCATTATAGTGTAGGTTATTTCTAAAATTAACAAAACATTACAAATGCAGTACAACTTTTTACTAGCAACATTCGTATATTACACTAAAAAGGTTTTCCTATTAAAGTACATATCGACATATTTCACTTCCTTTCTATTCCACAAAATTTACAAGGGAAGAAGGATCTGTGACAGACTTAATGTTGGCATAAATTTATTTCAGAGGTCGAGAACAAATGGAATTTCGCAGCCTTTTCCTAACAACGCCGTAATGTAAAGGGCAAAGGGACATTTCACAAGATGATATTCTACAATCGACATCACTAGAATTTTTTTTTGTATTGAAACTAAAAAGAAATTATCTATTATTTTTAAAAGTATATACATCTATATTTAAAATTTAACGTTGTAAAAAAATAGTGAACCCAGCAGTCTTTGTCTTGCTCGAATATGGTCTTCACGAAAATCTTAAAACCCGAGCGTGCAGCACCTAACTATTTAGGAACCCACATAAATTTTCACAAAAAATTTCATCAAAATAAGTACGGCCGTTTGAGAGGAGATAAGTGACATACGCAAGAACAGAAGAATTATGTACATACTTATAAAGAAAGATTACAATATGATGCATCATGGAATTATGATATGTAATTATGAATTATGTAACACTGACTTATAAACCCTATCTTCAATGTAACTAATTATTCTATGTTGAATTAAAAAATATCTGAAAAACTATTTCATATACAAATACCTACATTATCATAGATTTACTTTTAAATTTTTTTAAATAACATTGACATGTTATCTCCCTTAGGGCCATAGCTACTTGACAGCAGACTGACAGCGACTATTAAAAGTCAATATAATACAACTATACCTATAGTTGAAACGCTACGCCATGTTTTGTTTACTGTTTTATACTACGTTATTGATTTAATTTATAAGTTTCTTATAATATAAAACAAATATCTGTATATTTAAGAATATCCTTGTATTCACCCTTTTTAAAGTCCAAGGGCCTCCCTTCAACACGAGGGTGATCAGGCCCTCATATCATATTTAAGAATATCCTATTGAAATCAATTTAATTCTCTAAATATAATAAATACACGAACAAACAATTCAATTCGACGCCTAAATTACCTAAAATAGGTAATATTTTTAATACATTCAATCGAGATTTCATTACTATTTTATTATTAAATAGCGGCTCACTTTCGTTTCACTCGGATTCGCCTCTAGACAAACAAAAACAAATCTATCCCACGGGAACCGTACATCTTTCCGGGATAAAAAGTAGCTTATTTTTTATTCTGATGTATGAACTATATTATTGTAAGATTCCATTAAAATTCAATTAGTAGTTTTTGTGTACTAAGCTGTATAATTTACTATAGTTTTATAAGTATCTCACGGTAACTCTTTAATTTTCCGAGATAAAAAGTATGTAAAATATTGATCGGGGATATAGGGTACCACCATGCAAAATTTCATTTAAATCAGTCCAAAAGTTTTGTAGATTAGCCCGTACAAACAGACAAACAGACACACAGATAAACAGACAGAGATACAAAAAAATTAAAAAAACATCTGGAATTGTTCTATTTCTCTTCTTACATCCCCTGACTCGGTTTTTAGCATTTTTTTCTATCTACGGACATTCGACCTTTACAGTTTTATTATATTTATAGACTAGAGGCTTACCCTCGTTTATTCGGGTGTCCCTGAAGAATGGTATAGGAAGGCATACAGGATAAACATACAATTTTTTTGGGATAGGAAACTTCACTCGATAACCTTTTTTTTTTTTTTTTTTTTTTTTTAGTTGGGGAATGCATTTACGCATACCACCTGTACCCCCAGGTGGTTATGTGGGGCTCACCGACTAGAAGAGCCGGTACTACCCACTAAACCCCAACTTTCCCCTCCCCTCCGCCATAGTGGGACGCCGCGGGAACGCCTGCGCATAACTTCCGCGACGCCCCGGCGGCAGGCCTGTCGGCCACCAAACCAGTGAGGCTGCTCCAAAGTCCACTCTGCAAAACAGAGAAGTACCCGGAACAGCCCCACTAAACCTCACCGCCCACCGAAGTGGGCAACACTACCTCGGCTGCAGAGGACAGGGAGAGCGGCAACGAAACACCGACACGCCTCTTCCCCTGCAGCCCCACCACGTCCACCCCCCTCTCATCCGATCGCGGGATCGCCAAAGCAACCCCACAACCAGTGGCCGCAACGCCGTCAGATGCAGCCACGACGAGAGAGAGGCCCCAAACCCTCCGGTTGCGGGACCACAAAAGCGGCCCCGCCCCCGGTGGCCGCAACTACGGAAGCCGAAGCCTCAACGAAGAGCGGCCCCACCTGGGAGGTGCCTCAACCGCGTTCGACGGCCCACGGCCAGAGGCATCCCCATGCTGTTGGTCCGCGCCGGATTTCTCCGGTACCACCCGTCGTTAGGGCAACGGGTGGCGTTCCCCTATCCGCCACCTGGGGACGCGCCCGGTAGGAGTCAGCTCTCCCCCGGGTTCACTCGATAACCTAGAATAACTGATTATAAGTATGAATAGATTACAAACAAAAAATTTCTTTTCATTTACATAAAAATAGAGAAATATATTTAATTTTTACTATTTAATTATCTATAATAATATTATAAAGAGGAAGGATTTGATTATTTATTTGTTTGTTTGCACCGAATAGGCTCCGAAACTACCGTTTAAGATGAAATTTGATAAGAAGATAGTTTGAGATCCTGGGAAGGATATAGGATATTTTTTATCCCGGAAATCATCCCTTAAGGGGGTGAAAATGGGGATAAAAGTTTGTATGGGGAATCAACCTAAGGACGAACCCGCGCGAAGCGAGGGTGAGTCGCTAGTTTCTAATAAAGCTATACAAAACACTTAGTCAGCTTTCTTTTTACATGAATAGCTCACCTAATACATAGTGTTATTTTGAGATATAGAAAAGTAGGCTTGATTGATCAAAAACGCCTACGTTGCATAAATCCCATCCATCTGTTTACCAAAATTCATTAAAAGTGGTTAACAGACAGACAGACAGACAGATAGACAGAGTTACTTTCGTATTTATAAGATTAGTATGAATATAATAAATGTTATATTCATTCAAATTTGCTTCATTCTTTTTATAAATATGTTTTATTATGTGTTAGGTTAGAACTGCATGTTTTAGTTGTCGTTTTATTTTATTTTAATCTAATTATTTGGGTATTTTCTTTAATTTAATATTGGATTAGAGTTTCTTTTTTGTTTTTATTTATTTTTATTTTATGTAAATAGGTACCATTTAACATAGGACTTGATCTATTTTTGCATTGTGTTTCTTTCTACTCGTGAAAACTATTTTTGGCTAATGTATCTATATATTATTAATTCTATTTATATGCAATATAATAAGCTGTATGTTTTCAATAAATAAATAAATAAATAAATAAAATAAATAAATTATAGTTATGAACGATATTTCTAGCTAAGTACTTATTATTATATTTATCCCTTTTTAACATACCACTGCTGGGAATGGGCCTCATTTCAGTACGAGTAGGATCAGCCCACCACACTGGTCAAGTGCGGGTTGGCGGACTTGACTCGTCTTTTAAAAACTTCCTTAGTTCTTTCAGACATGCAGGTTTCCTCACGATGTTTTTTTTCACCGTAAGATAAGTGGTAATCACGTTGGAAATGATTCCTGGAAATGAGACTTGGAAATGAGACCTGGGATCCTCTTCACTCGATTTCCCAAGCGAGCGTGTTACTACAGGCCTATCACTGTCACTCAAAAACTTATTATTACCTAAATAAAATGTTCTATCTCACTCTTAAACAGTGTATGTATGTTCGAAATTTAAACCTAATAGTGTAAGAATTATTAAATAGGTTTAATATTTTCAGTTTACCGAAATCGTTGCTAGCCTTCTTTAAAAAATAACCTTATTGGACACCCTATCTATTAATTAATCTTCAAATTATATGCACAATAATCGAAATACTAATTATAATTATCAAAAACCTTTACATATCATCGTAAATTTTAACATTTTTTACTTTTTTTGTATATTGGATAAAAGCACAAATGCAAAATATCCAATTATCTATGCTAATATAATTAATTACTTACATAAATGTGTTTCAGTAATTAATATAATATATTTTATACAGTCTTTAATTTTAAGGGGGGGGGGGGGGGGTTTGGGTGTTAAACTTCGTCGTTCTTTGTTCTTTCGTTGAATTTAGAAGTCTGAAAAGTTTTAACAGAAGTATGGAATAATATGGCTATCAACGGCCATGACGTCGTAACAGAGTATATAAAGCCCGATAACAGTGCTGAAAGCTTTATTCCAGACCTGCCTTCTCCGCAGTGGTTTAGCGAACATGTGCGAGAGAGCTAGTATTTGCTTCAGGTACTGCAACCTTAATGTCTGTCTGGGTTTTTTTTTATCACGGTGCATAATTTTCTAGAATTAATTTAGATTATACCTGTATTTAAAGTAATATTCTGATTTTTCTTAAATACTTTGTACCAAAAAAATACCCATGATTTTGGATAGGGAGGAATTAGTCTAAAAGCTCACCATGTATCACCAGGGGGAGAAGGGGGAGTTAAAACGTTGCTAAAAACATTACGTGATTATTGGACGACCTCTAACCCATTACAACCTGAATTTTTTTCAAGGCTGGGGATTCAACTGGTTTTTACATATGTTATTATATATTGATATGGATTTCCCCGTTACACAACCAGGTCGAAAAGTTAGGCACATCCCTACTTCTCATTATAGGATTATATAACAAATATATATTAGTAAAATACATGATTATTACATTATATAACTTTGTATGTATGTTTATTTAAATTAAGTTTTTAGTAACTTGCACTTTATGCACTATTCAACGTTTTACGCTTTATTTTGTATCCTTTTCAATCGATTTTGACAGCTTAAGGCCGCCTTTGCATGTCTCTTTAATTGTATTTTTTCTACAATAAAAATTGTATGATAAAATATCATAATAATATTTATTTTATTTATTTATTTATGTACCAAAAAAAAACATATAAAATAGAAAACAGTAACCATGTGTACAAAGGATGACTTATCTCTTTAAGAGATCTATACCAGAAATCCTCAAGCGTGAGAAAAGAAAAATAATAATAATAAGTTGCGGTGTACGTACAAACTACAAACATCAATTATATCTATATTATACTAGCGACTCACCCTCGCTTCGCTTCGGGTTCGTCCCTAGACAAAAACAAAACTATCCCACGGAAACCGTACATTTTTCCGGGATGATATATAGCCTATAACCTTCCTCAGTTAACGGGCTATCTAATGCAAAAAGAATTTTTCAAATCGGATTAGTAGTTCCTGAGATTATTGCGTTCAACCAAACAAACAAACAAACAAACAAACAAACAAACAAACAAACAAACAAACAAACAAGCAAACAAACAAACAAACAAACTCTTCAGCTTTATAATATTAGTACAGATAAACATACACATATACAAATATACATACATAAATACTCACATAGATACATACATACATATTACATACATACATGACTGTAGCACATACACATAATAATTACTGTAGCATACAGACATGACAAAAAAAATCCAAAATGCCACCGTAACGCCTTTTAAAAATACAATGTACAGCGTAGATAATATTCATATTATTTTAAACAACCAGTCACTCCACTCTATAGGCGGCGAACATTTATATGTAAATGGGAACATTACTAAAGAAAAGGGTCTGAACTGTTATGTGATTGATACTATGCGGGTACTTTATTTTTATTGAGATTGTTATACTTGAATCGTGAAGTATGTTTGAGTTCTTTTATTTTTGTTTAATTATTTAAAGATTTTATAAAGTAAACCTTGTTTTCTCTTTAGTTAACAAAAAATATGATATTAACTATTAAATGAATGATTTACCCTCGTTCTACCCTATATAAGTAGCACCAGCTTTTGGCAAATTTTTTTTACTACTAGAAGTCTATATGTTACTGCAGGTCATAATCGACTTGAGTACAAAATTTTATTCAAATCTGTTCAGCCGTTTCATTCATTTCATTTTTATACTAAATAATTAAGGTTTATTTAAATAAAATTAAAAAAGTATTATTAATAAAATAAGATTTATGCAGTTCTTAAAATTTTTTAGTTATTAACTTAACTATCCCAGATTAATATTAATTTAACATTTTTTATTTTATACATAATAAATATATTTTATGGTAAATTTTTCAATTGAACTCTATCAACATGATATTTTATAATTTAAATTATAATGACTATATAGCAAACGTCTACCAAAAAGCGAAAGGAACTTCGCTCCAACCGGGGGTCCATAGACCCCTCATGTTTGTTTTATAATATTAACCTTTAACTGGTGACGTGAGGGCCGCTCATGCCTAACAAAAGTAATATTTTCGAATTACTCCCTTTTTTCTTACGCGACGCATAATTATGGTGTTTCTAGTAGCTTCGAGTTTAGTCATTTATAGGTCGTGAATAGTGGTGTACGTGCTGGCTAGCGCAATTTTGGTATGTAAATTCATTTTAAAAAATTTTGTAGGCCTCCCTGACCTCACATCAGTATTTACGTAACTTTTTTGAAAAGTTACGTAGGTTCATATTTCGTCTTTTTTTTCAGTAGTTGATTGAATAGCATGAATTGGAAAAACGGTCAACCAATACAGATGATAGCCTACATTTTTCTAAAACTAGCATATAAGTTATGCCTGGTAACAGTGATTTTGAGTCAGCTGTATTTTCCTAGATACATTGTGAGGACTTTATCGGCTCAGAGGCAGAAGATGTCGATGATTTGCTTATTGCCAAGCAACAGAGCTTGAAAAACAAGATTAGCAAGAAGTATTCTCCAAAAACGAAGTTCTACTGTCATTATTACAGTTTTACTACGGTAAATATCGGTACAAATGGACGCGCCAACAACATTTATTTTTTACCACATGTTAGATATTAGCTCTGTCAATAGTCACTTATTGTATGACATACATCACGGAAAGGTTACTGAAAGAGGAATTTCCATAAAAGAATTGGCCCGCAGTTTGTTATTGCAATATATGAAAAGAAAAGTGTTGGACGAAAGACTGCCTGCTTGCCTGATCTGATAAGCCTGACCGTCCAGAAGTTCAAGAAGAAGAGCTGAAACAAAGGAGAAGATTCCACATATGTCCACTCAAGCTTCAGAAGAAGTCTATACACACATGTTTCTTGTATAAAAGCATGTTTGCCTTCAATACGTAAAGGAAGATTGTGAAAATTTGTGAAAATAGGCCTTGCAGTCAGTACTTACGTAAAATAAAAACCACGTCAGTAGCTATAGGTTAATATAAATTTAACTATCAACTTTTTCTTATAAAAAAGAAGAATCCGACAAACATACGATTATAAAAGAAAATTTGACAATATATTCATATTATAGAAATGAAGATTAATGGTTTCTCTTAAAGACGTAACGCCGAGGGCTGTATAAGTCGAAGCAATTTCGCAAAGTCACGGTAGGATTAAGCTTGACAATATTTTTTGGTGAAAATGAGATTTTTTGACACAAAAAGAGTCATTAAGTGTTACCATGTTACCGAGTAATCCGCTGTGAAAAACTAGGGTCAGTGAAGATTTCTGCAAAAATATTTACCATTGATGCTTAAAAATAAGCTTTCGGCTGATATTTAACTATTATAATTGATTTTGATTCTAAAATAAATAAAAAATATGGCTAAATGATTGTTCTATTATATATTTTTTTCCCAACCGTAGTAGAAAGAGGATACTGTGTTTGTGCATCTAAGACCTAGACTGATTTTAACATACGAGGTATTCATATGAAGATTTGTCTATCTTTTTACTTTCTCGTCATACAGTCTCACATTTTCTTTTATGTATCAATATTGAAGTGCTAGAATATAATCATCGAATATAATCATATATTTTTTTTGGAAACTCTTACTGGAATAGTCATTATTATATGTAGATACAGAGGCCAAATCTACAGTTTATAAAATTTGGTCTGTCTGTCTGGGAAAGGATCACGGTAAAACCACTGGACAAATTTTAATGAAATATGGTATGATGACAGTTGGTTAGGTTATATAGGATAATTTTTATTACGGGAAAATACCTCATCTCTGAGAAATCCATACTAAACGTTAAAACGTAACTAGGGACGAACCCGAGCAGAGCCAAGGTGAGTCGCTAGTTAATATAATAAAAGTGTAACTGATCGCTATCTTTATATGGGAGATATTTGAGAAAAACTATTGGGGATCTTTATTAACGCAATAGAACCAAAACAATATTTATTGTCTGTTTGTCTATGCGTTTGTGCGCGCTAATCTCAAAATGGCTTAACCGTTTCAAGTGTAGTTTTCACTAATATATTGTGATAAGCTTCACTTAACATTTAGTATTAGTTTTATTTCAATTGGTTCAAAAATAAGAAAGTTATGTTAATTCAAATAGTCATCTAGAGACGAACCCGAGCGAAGCAAGAGTTAGTCGCTAGTAATTAAATATAATTCTAATAAAATGAATCACACCAATCAGACTCAAATCTTCATTAGTTAGTTTAACTAAAGGTTATGAAGTCAGGTTAATCCGTTTAAAGTAGTTTCATGAAAAGTGGGTAAATGCGTTAGCTCGAGTAGAGGTCAGTGAGCATCGACCTAGTTTTTTAAAGGCAGCCGTTACAAACTAATCAGGGTTTTCTTAAATATTGGAAGACGATTAAAAATGTACTAAAAATACAATTAAGTATGTACATATTTACATCTGAAGTTAAAATTTTATATAAAAAATATTTTTTGATAATATAAAACATTTTGTGGCGAAACACTAAAAGAGTTTTTATATGTTGTTTCTTTTCGCGCGATTGTAAAAGAAGAAGAAGTTAAGTGGATTATATATGTCATGTATTATTATTATGTTGTCACATTGCTAAACTGAAAATGACTGAATGAGGTAGTGGTAGCCCAGTGGTAACGCGCTCGTTTGGGAAACTGAATGAAGCGAGTTCAAATCCCGGATCTCGCACCTCTAATATTTTCATGTGCGAATTATTTCCAACATGATTA
The DNA here is from genome assembly GCA_033884665.1 of Argynnis bischoffii washingtonia. NCBI lineage: Eukaryota > Metazoa > Arthropoda > Insecta > Lepidoptera > Nymphalidae > Argynnis > Argynnis bischoffii. The sequence goes on from JAEMGE010000029.1 coordinate 6,105,195, forward strand.
CCATTTGTCTTACAGTGAAGGAAGACATCGTGAGGAAACCTGCATGTCTGAGAGATCCTAGCAAGTTTTCGAAATACATGTGAAGTCCGTCAACCCGCACTTGGCCAGCGTGGTGGACTATGGCCTAAACCCTCCTTGTATTAAAGGGAAGCCATTGCCCAGCAGTGGGACGTTAAAAAGGACTGAAATACAATATTATTTAACTGGTGTAAATAATATTCTATTGGAGTTGATTTTAATTTCTCCAATACTCCAAAATTAAAAAAAATATTTGTTTTAAAAAATAATATTATTTCTATGGGATATCAAAGGCTTGTTCTCCTTCGAACATTTCAAACTCATAAAATCCTCCGACTCTTATAATAAATGTGAAATTAGATATAATTATCTACAAATAGCCGCCATCAAACTCTTTAGCCGGTTTGATGTTAAACAGTAAAAACAAAAACATAACCAGTTAACTTTATCGGTTTGATTCCCGACTTGAAAATTAGATAAACACCTTTAATATAACAGATAAAGTGCAATCTATACATGTACCTTTTTCAAGTTAGATTAGAAAAAAAATCTAGAAAAATGTTTTTTAACAGTGTAACGTAATGATGTAGTCATTATTTTTTTGATACACAGGTAAATAATAATTTATGAGTCGGGGAGTTCCAAAGGGTCCTTTGAGTAAAACATTTACCATGTGATATTACTATTTTGAACACAGATACTAGAAATTCTTCTGAGTAAAATAAATACGCCTCACTATTCTATATTTGCGATATTTCTATGATATTATGTTAGTGTATATCTATACTAATATTATGAAGCTGAAGAGTTTGTTTGTTTGTTTGGTTGAACGCGTTAATCTCAGGCAGTACTAATCCGATTTGAAAAATTCTTTTTGCATTAGATAGCCCATTAACTGAGGTAGGCTATAGGCTATATATCATCCTGGAAAAATATACGATTTCCATGGGGTAGATTTGTTTTTGTCTAGGGACGAACCCGAAGCGAAGCGAGGGTGAGTCGCTAGTATATAAATAAATGTAAATGTCCGTTTGTGCAAAGTTCAAAACTTCGAACTTGGCTATGACATTTTTTGCCACAAATAAAATGTTTTTACACGAAGAGTTTTATCCTACCCATATAGCAGTAATTCGTCTCTAGACGGTGTTGCGTATCAACTTCTACGAATATATCGTTCAAGTAATAGAGAATATGCATGTGTTTCAAATAAAGGTGAAATAATTTTTTTATAATCTTTATTGCTTGCGAATTAAGCATATAAAAATATTTTTTAAGCATATATCAAACTTTCATCCCTATTTTAACCCCTTCAAGAAATAATTTCCGGGATAAAAATTATCCTATGTCCTTCCCAGGGACTAAAACTATCTTCTTACTAAATTTCATCTAAATTGGTTCAGTAGATCCAGAGATTACCCCTAACAACCTCACAGACTCACAAACTTTACCTCTTTATAATATAAGTTTACATAAGTATCGTAATATTTTATTTTAAGATATTAATATCAACTTACAATAAGATACTTGGGAGCTTAAGACACAATAAGTAAAAACAAAAAAGCATTTAACGCTTTGTACCTTCAGTGGTAAAAATAAAATATATTTTCGTAATAAAGTTTGACGTAAAATCTTTATTGTCACAAATTAACTTAATTCTCTGTTATTTTTTCAGAAGAACCTTAAAGTTCAAGCGTAATTTGCTTTAGCAAAATTAAACTAACGCGATGAAATCCCTCTCTAATTATGTTGTAACCTTGTTGTATATATGTTTAACCATGTTAAACTCATTCAAATATTTAAGTAGATTAGGATGAATAAAGGAAATCCGGCCTCAACCTTTTCTATTACATTATTAGGCTTACTATATTATAAACTAGCTCTTAGTTGTAAATTCGTGTGTATGGTTCACAATTAATTTATTTTTAACTAGCAGAACCCGTGGCTTTGCTCGCGTTAACACTACAAAAAAAAATTTGAAACTAATACAGAAACAACCTCGCTCCTCCGCACACCCTGCGCGCCATGATGATTTTGGAAAAACTGTAATTTTAATTGAAGAGTATATGTACCTATTTCCAATCGACCTAGAGAATAAAAAGTTTTACAACAAATTTAACCCCCCATTTCACCCACTTAGGGGTAAAATTTTAAAATACCCTTTCTTAGTGGATACCTATACTTCACAAAGAGCACACCCTCCAAATGTCATGTCTCTAGGACTAGTGGTTTAGGCTGTGCGTTAATTTATCACTCAGTCTCTTAGGACTTTAAATTTTATACTTAAATAGGCTCACCCTTGCTTCGCTCGAGTTCGCATCTAGACAAACAAAAACAAATCTATCCCACGGAAACTGTAAATTTTTCCGGGATAAAAATTAGCCTATTTGTTATTCTGATGTATGAACTATATTATTGTAAAGTTCCATTAAAATCCAATCGGTAGTTTTCGGATCCTAAGCTGTATAAGTTACTATAGTTTTTTTAACTATCCCACGGAAACTCTTTAATTTTCCTGGATGAAAAGTATCTAGAATGTTGACCGGGGATATAATGTACCACCTTACAAAATTTAAATTAAATAGGTCCAACAGTCTTGGAGATTAGCCCGTACAAACAGACAAACAAACAAAGAAACAAAAAAAAATAAAAAAAAATCTGGATTTGTTCTATTTCTCTTCTTACATCCCTCTGGCTCGGTTTTTAGCATCTTTTTTCTATGTACAGACATTCGACCTCTACAGTTTTATTATATATATAGAAAATAATATTTCCACTTTATTTCAATATGTTCTGTAGTAGTTTTTGAGAGTTCGCAATTTATTACTTAGTTATAGAACTCTGGTTCGCTCAATGGTTGAAATTAGACCTTAATCATTATTGAACATATTTTTAATGATAATTAATATTAAAGCTCTTAAATAAGTACTCGTACTATCCAAAAAAGTAATCTTTTAGCAAACAAAGGAGAAATAGGTACTAAACTATTTCGTTTGCCTATTTTAATATAGATATTAGTAACTTTTCCTCGCTTCGTTTGAGTGCGACCATAGGATTAAATGGCTATGAACACATAAAGGGTTAAAATACAAAGAAAAATTCTTTGTTTCAGCCAGGAACCTTTTCAGACTAAAGTAAAATAACTCAGTAAAGTCTCATTAAAATCAGATCTGCAGTTTAGGAACGCATGGAGGACAAACATTCAAAATAATCATTTACATTTATATAGATAACAAGCAAAATACAATCCCACTCACTGATTGATTCCGAAAAATCTCATAAATTATAAGTGCTATTAATTTGGAATTTATCAGGTAGAATCCTCATAGAAAGGAGCTATTCACTAAGGAAATGTTTTTTTTTTTGGAAATTCATCCCTTAAAGGGGTATAAAAGGGGTAAGAAACATGTATAAAATCTGCTATTTAAACAACGTGGGCAGAGCCGCGACCAAATGTTAGTAAAATATATAGATCAAAGAGTGTTTAGTTATCTTTCCTCATACAGCAATAACATAATTACTGATCAATGTACCTTTATCATGGATACGTTCGATCTATATATAGTATATGAACCAGAGGCTTATTTTTATTTCGGAACAAGACATCATATTGTAAGAAGAAAAAGGTCAGATAAATTGTAGTTGCCTTAGCGTACAAGGGACCTTTCGTTTGAAGTCAAAAAATAAGCAGTAGCTTATTATATACCCAGTATAGCCAGTAGGGTCAAAGATACTATTTAAATATACTCGTATTATCCATACTGTCTTGAGAGATATAATAATTTTTTTTCTTATTTAAGGCTTCTCATCTCTATCGTACCATATCTGTAAACCAACTCTGTCAAGCCTGAGGACTCCGACTGGATGGGTACCACCCCCTTATCTATTTCTGCCGCCAAGCAACAATAATTGCATTGTTGTGTTCCGGTTTGAAGGATAAGGTAGCCAGCGCAATTACAGGCAAGAGGCATAACATCTTAGTCCTCACAGTGACAACGCACCTGTGGTTCTGCATTTTTGTTACTTAAAACCTAAGTGCATGAACCGTAGGTGTTGTGCTGCTTTCCATCAGGTGGTCTGTCTGCTCGTTTGTCACTGAATCGCATAAAAAAAATATGTTAAAAAATACAGCTACAATTATTTGTTATACTGCTTACTTCTTATAAAATTACACTTATATTTCTAACATTTATACATTTCGCATCTTTGTATAAAACACAATATATCCTTCTTACCTATATTATAAATGTGAAAGTTTTAAATGTTTGGATGGATGTTTGTTACTTAATCACGCCAGCTAGAATGGCTAAAACGGATCTAGATGAAATTTGGCACAGAGATAGATAGTCTGGAATATACATATATATATATATATACATGGTATATTTTTCTAGAGGCGAACCCAAGCGAAGCGAGGGTGAGCCGCCAGTTACATTATAATTTATACAATAAGAAAACGAAATGAAATGAAAGAAGAATGATACAATAGAATCAAGACATGTAATATATAAAGAAATCTTTGTTCCTTTTAGTTGCTACATAAAAGACCTATAAACAAACAAAGAAATACATTTTCGAAATTAGATTACCAGTAAAACTTTAATAAAATTAATAAGTTCAGTAGCTTTATTAAAGCTTCAAATTCGAAGCTTTCTCTGGTGTGTCTAGTATTAAATGCAAGATTTTGCGATATTTCCAACATTATCATATGATAACGAGCTTTGAAGTCAGCTCGGTTCCCAAACTTGGTTAATATTATATGGACACGTAGAATAGCACCTAAGATAAACAAACCCCTTTGTATTATAATACCATATCTATTTAATAGTAGCTTTGTGTATTCAGTAACATCATAGCTAACAAACATATCAATTCGTGATTGCGATGTGCTTGGAGATTTTCATTGATGATTTTTGGTGTGAATACAGTTTGGTATTACAAAATATATTTTACAATACCAAACTTTATGTTTGCTTTAACTTATTTTAAAGCATCACTTTTAACAATGTGTAAAATTTATTATTTATTTATGCTGACAAAAGAGCCAATGAGTTGTAATTTATGCTAGGTATTTTTGTAAAGCAAAGTTTGTATGGATTTAAAATATCTGTACACTGGTATAAATAGACAAAAACAAAACAGTTATGTATCTTTTTCCCCTCTGTTTGTGGACCAAGCTTTAGTGTGAACAATAATAAAATGTGGAACCAGTTAGTTTTTTTTTTATACATATATACACTTTCCAATTAATTCTTTACATATAACTTAAAAACCTAATCTTATGCGATTTAAATCAGCGGCAACACCATTTTTTTTTTAATAACGTTAATCTATACAGATAAATAAAATTGGAGTGTCTGTTTGTAATATTAAAATAACCGCTTTTTACTAAATGCATATGGATGTATACACGGTACATATACCAAAACAACATTTTTTACAATTTTTTGTCTGTCTGTCTGTCTGTTTGTTCCGGCTAATCTCCGAAACGGGTGGACCGATTTTGACAAGACTTTCACTGGCAGATAGCTGATTTTATAAGGAGTAACTTAGGCTACTTTTATTTTAGAAAAACGATCGGGGTTCCGCTAAAAAAATTAAAACCCATAAAATTGTGAACAAAATTCGCGTACGGCGTACGCAATAAGGTACGTACGTAACGTAAATCGCTATATAATTTAAATGAATATCTTAAAAGTAGCAAGTTACTATTTATGTATAAACATTGGTAACCGTGGAAACGCACCTAGGGACTAACGCGAGCGAAGCGAGCGTGAGTCGCTAGTATTGTATAAAGTAAGAAAAACAACTTAAATTAAGCTATCTTACTTAAACTTATGAAATTTACTCTATTTTTTATTATAAAAAATGTATTTCTAAAAATCTACAGTTTTTTTTTTTTATTTATACTATTGGTTTTCAACAAACAGTATAGACGGTAATACAAAGTTTCACGAGCGACAGAAACAATCAACGCTAAAATCGGATTTAAAATCAGTTTGTTTTGTTCGGAATGCTTTTATTTTGTTTTATATTTTTAAGCGAAACTGGAAACCATTGACAATTGCAAGTGAATTGACTAATTACCAAAAGCTTGTGAAAAATTTTCTACCGTAAAAATTTTGTTTTTCTATTTCTCTTTTGGCAAACAGATAGTAATTTTAATTTATTTTAAGCTTTTTCTCTTGGTCAAAATAATGCATGCTTGAAATCAAACTCATTTACTTTGGTCAATACGAATCTTACTTTTGCATAGTAGTTAAAATTAAAAATTAATTAATATTGTAAGGTACTTTGGTGCCATTTTGGTATTTTTAGTAACCGTTTTATAATTTTGGGGGTAGCTACTGTCCATAACTACTATATAATGAGCTTTGAGATGTCTAAAACCTTAGTCTTTCCTGTGACCAGTGCCCGTGACCATGATTGCTATAAAGCATGTGAAACGTCGGAAACCAAATATCAAAATAAATCCGCGAAAAAAGTCCAAAAATATAGTTTTACTTAAGACCTGTTTTTGTATTGTCCCGTGAGAATGAATGATTTTCCTATAGTCAAAGGTATCCTAAATGTTGACCTGAGTAATAAGTTATCACTACATAAAATTTAGTTAAAATCGGTCCAGTATTTTATGGGTGAAACTCGCCCCAAACAGACAGACAGACATACAAATTCCACCCCGTTCCGTTTAGTCGTTCTGGCGTGAAAAAGTAACAAACATCCAAACATACTCACAAACTTTCACATTTATAATTGACATGTATGGGGTAAAGCATACGTGTCAATTTATATTTTTATCTACAAGAAATTGTTGAACAGAGTATTATGTTTTACTAAGTAATACATTTTAGCTTTAAAATGTTACAAAAGTTAAGGTTTAAGACAATTTATATAATTTTATTATATTATACATAGGCCATAAAATATTTATTGAATTTTTGGAGATAAAATCACGATGCTTGTATTTATTTCTGTATTAGCTTTTTGTTTGCTCCTACTTTTGACCATTTTTTTAATTAAAATACTAAATATTTTTAGCTTCGATTTACCACATGTAAGATTTTACTAGTATTACTACAGGATGATATGAGTACTATGAAAATAAGTAAAATATAACTAAATAACTAATCTGTTAGCTGTCTAACTTTTCTTCTCGTAACTGCAAAAGCAAAGCTGAGTTTAAGCCCAAGTGTTGAGACATGAGTTCAACTAAGTTAAGAATGTAAAGACATACCTAAAAATAGAGTTGCACTGACACATTCTGTTTTACCTATATATAAATATCTGTACAAGTATACCATTATGATTAGTGCCGAGGCTAAAAAAAAAACTAAAAACTTGAATAGATACAAAATAAAAAAAAAAACAAAAGTAAAAACTTCGTATCCTAATGGAATTCGAACCCGAATACCTATGATTGTCAATCTTGCGCCTTGAACACGTATTTTGTGTGGAATAATGCGAAATACCGCAAATCAAATACCCCATGAAAACTCAAAAACACGCGTTTTCAAAGACATAAGACTAATCTAGATCGATTTTACGCCCCCGAAAACGAACGGTGAGCCCGCAAACTAGATGGTGCTGTGTGTTAATGTCCCAACATATTTATATTTATGTATTTATAACTAAATAAAAACATAAATATACAAGAATTGCACGTTAAAATTTAAATAAGTTGTCATCAACGTAAAAACTAATTTTCCTGTCACAGATTATTTTTTAAATACTAGGTGGTTCTCAACCTTGGACTATGAAAGTAATTCAGTTTAAATAACTTCATTTCAACTTGCACCATAATAAAATTTGATCTTATAAGAAATCTCAATACATAAAAAAGTACTCTACATATTACATCTTCACGTTTTAATCCAGTAAGTTTGCGAATTCAGCGGATACGTCACTGTTCTACGAGAAGACATGGCGTCGGGCCAGACGAGCTGTTGAGAGTACTTCCTAAGTATTGGAAAACTGCTTCTGTGTAGAAATTATGCAGATATTTCAATATTCACTGCTTATAAAATTTTAACTATGAATATTGTAATAAATTGTACTTGGATGGTGATATTTACATTTTCTTTAGTATAGGTATTTTCTTTACATAGTATAAAACAAAGTCGTTTCCCGCGTCTGTCTTTTCTTGTACGCTTAGATCTTCTAAACTACGCAACGGATTTTGGTGCGGTTTCCACTATGATTCAGATAATTTCTTCCGAATAGTTTATATGTATAATACATGCATTTTATATTTACAGGAAATATAAAAAAGTCAATGATTCCTAAAAATTTAGAATTTTGGGCGATTTTATTGCTAACGCTGACTCTTTGAATATTTAAAACATAGGGACGCACCCGAGCGAAGGAAGGGTAAGTCGTTAAGTTTTTAAATAAAATGAACCTCCAAATTTAGAATGTATGTAATTTACATATACATCTATACAAACAAATAAAATTGGAGTGTCTGTTAATTGGAATATAAAATAACCGCTTTTTACTAAATGCATATGGATGTATACACGGTGCATATACCAAAACAACATTTTTTACAATTATTGTCTGTCTGTTTGTTCCAGCTAATCTCCGAAACAGCTGGACCGATTTTGACGGGACTTTCACTGGCAGATAGCTTATTTAATAAGGAGTAATTTAGGCTACTTTTAATTTAGAAAAAAAAAACTTAAAAAAAAAGTTTGTTTAGGGAAGCAACCTAGGGACGAACTCGAGCGAAGTGAGGGTGAGGCGCTAGTTATCTAGCGCCTCACCCTCGCTTCGCCCTCGCTTCGCCTCACTCTACATATAACTAACATGTAATTGTTTACCAAAATGCCATCTTGTAATATTATAGTTTTTATGTATTTAAAACTTTATCTATAATATATATTAAATACAAGTAGCCGAGATTTATATATGAGTTTATTAACAGTGTCCTGTATTATTTTAGGCAGTTAAATTATTTTGTTTTTTTTTTAACTATTTGTCAAATTATTATTTTTATTATTAATATTAATCATACTAAATTTTACTATTGCGCGTTTCCAATAGAGCAAAAAAAAAAGTACTATAAAAATATTTTTTTCTGCTAGAATGTAAAACCTTATTATTGTTTAAATTCAATGTGTTATTTAGTGAAGTTTTTATTGCTTTTAAAGTAATTTAAAAAATAAAGCAGAGATTACGTCTCGAGGGGGGTCGAGACGCCATCATGACATTCATTGGAGATACGTGGCTTAGTAACGTTGGTTGATCATGATGGATCATAGAGTTATGTTTTGTTATTGTAGTTGGAAGTCGATGATCCACGTCTCAGAACCCGATGCTCAACAAAATTATTAGAATTGCCATTTCAAGTTTATAACATTGTGATTTCCTTTATTAAATTGTAATGACACATTGGGAAGTCTTTATTATTTGAGCCCTGATACGCCCACAAGATTTGTAAACGCTAAAGATGATGATCGTAAAATATGGATAACATGGTTTATTTTTTATTGTGCTATTATATATATATAATATGAATTCAGTAAAATGATAAGTTATTGATCAGGGGTATGAGGTGGACGCCATTTATGCAGATTTTTCTAAAGCATTTGACAAAGTAAATCACACTATATTAATAAATAAGTTAATAGCATATGGAATATCCAAGCCATTGATAGATTGGTTCAAATCATATTTGGTAAACAGATTATCAAGGGTAGTTTTAAATGGTCATCAGTCAGTAGCATTTTATCCAGAGTCGGGCGTTCCACAGGGATCTAGTCTGGGCCCTTTGTTGTTCAATGTCTATATTAATGACATTGTAAAAGTGTTCACAAATTGTCATGTATTCTTGTTCGCTGACGATTTGAAATTAATCAGAACGATTAAAGACGTTAATGATGTTCAGTTGGTTCAAGACGATTTGCACAGACTAATGATATGGTGTAATATGAACAAAATGTTTCTCAATACGGAAAAATGTCATCTCATAAAGTTTACACGTAAAAGGAACGTCATAGCATCTAAATATTATATTGACGGCAATGAACTACGAGAAGTTGATAGTGTCCGGGATCTAGGTGTCGTTGTTGACAGTCGCTTAAGTTTTGTTCCTCACATGGACACGTGTATAGACACGGCTAATAGATCTTTGGGTTTTATCTTGAGGTGCTCAAAGGACTTTAAAAGAACAGATACCCTGATTGCCCTGTTTAACTGCTTGGTTCGTACCAAATTGGAATACGGTTGTGTTGTATGGTCCCCACATTATAGCAATCATATTAATAGAATTGAGCGTATTCAGAAAAGGTTTTTACGAATATTGTCGTTTCGCTATAAAATGAAAACATCTACGTACTCTAACAGATTAACCCTATTTAAAACTCATACTCTTGAAGATCGAAGGAAAATATTGGCAATGACATTTTTGTACAACTTATTTAATAATGGCATCAATTGTCCAGAGATTCTTACTGAATTTTCCATAAATGTGCCACGTAAGATCCCTCGCTATAAATGTGATCTTTTTAAAATTAACATGTTTAGAACCCAGTTAGGCAAAAACTCGCCTATACCACGACTCGCATCGATTTATAACTATCTTTCCAAAACAATAACAGAGCTAGATATATGTCACAACTCTCGAGCTGAGTTTAGGAATAAAATATATAATTTTTTTTATGAACTTTATAGCTGATGTATCTCATTTGTGCACACTTTATTATACTTTTATTATTTGATTATGATTTTATTTCTTTATTGAACTTTTTAATTATGATTGGTACTTATTTGATTTTGGTATGATTTATTTTTATTAATTTAATGACATAGTTTAGGAACTAATGATGTTTTGTTTTTAATTTAATGCATGATGTGATAACCTGTAAAAAAAAGTACATTTATCTTTAATTTGTAAATGTAATCATGAATGTAATAATGTAACTTTTGTTGGTTATCCTAATAAAATAAAATAAAATAAAATAAAATAAAATAAAATATCAGGATTGATTATAATAAATGAATGTCTTCATGTAATTTTGGTTAGAGACATTAGTGTATTACGGTTAACTTGTTATAATGTAGTACTTGTACTTTGACGACACGTTTGGCTCAGTTTGTAGTGATCCTATTCCAGCGGTCGACTTCGAGTCCCGGTGGAGGCGTTAATTTATGCAATGAGAACGAATATGTGTACTCCAGTCATGGGTGTTTATATATATAATATGTATGTATTTTAAGTTATATATGTATGTATCAACTATCTGGTACCTATAACATAAGCCTCGTAGCTTACCATGAAATCAGATAGCGCTATGTGTTAATAATAATAAAAACAAAAAATATAGAACACTCGGCCTCGTATATCTGGCACAAACGAAAACACCTCCGTTACAGATTCCATCGTTGTCGATTACGTTACATTCGTAAATGCTACATACGTTACAAATTCTTAACAAGTTTTTATTCTCAAATTCGCTTCGCTAGGCGTTTCGTTCTTTTCGTTTTAAGTATAAGTGTTAAGGATATAAAAATTCTGGTTTTTTTTTTCCAGAAAAAAACACCGATAAAGACAAATTTGAAAAGCAATACCTTCTTCTTCTTATATAAACACAACAAGCAATACAGCTATCTAAATACAAAATTTGATCCAAATCGTTAGAGCCCTTTTGAGATACGCGAAATAACTTTATTTATAATATGTACGTATTATATATATATATATATATATATATATATATATATATATATATATATATATATATATATATATATATATATATATATGTAGTGTATCAACTATCTAGTATCCATAACACAAGCCTCGTAGCTTACCATGGAACTAGATGGTGCTGTGTGTTAATGTCCCAACAAAAAAAAAAAATGTATACAAGAATTGCTCATTTAATATTTTTAATTAGATATGTGAAATTTGGCAAAAATTGTAACTGCAATCCCCCACTGAATGGCAACTCTGAATAAAAAAATACCACAGACAATAACGAACGGGACGGAACCCTAAAAATATATAAATATGACATAACACAAATCATTTATTCCGCCTAAACATTTTACTTTAAAAGACAAATTAATATCCAATGATTCAATAAAATTATAATGTACAAAACATGTACATACATATATAATTTATTTGTAAAGTAAACGTACATTAATAACTACAACCCACGTGCAATATTTCATTTCTATATAAGTTAAAACATTGCTCTCCTCATTCATCTTCGAAATAAATTGTGATTCATACAAATCGCTTGACCACCTACTGATTCAAATTTATTAGTAAAAACTATTTGTAAATATTAATAAATATGTTTTGCTATCTTAATTTTAAGAGTAGGATTACCTGTTTCTATTAAATTCGTAGGTGAAAAATCTAGACTCATTTTATACTACTTTCAGCTGTCTTTTTATTCTTTGCTAAAAAATCACACCATCCCCTAGTAAATTTAAAATCATGAATATTCAATATCCTGTACAGGGAAGTGTAGGCAAATCATCAGCCAGATGATTCAGTGACATTAAAGTTACCGCAGGATGTCTGTGGCATTAAAGGACCATAGAACGCACAACGTGGAGAAAGATTGGAAAGGCATATGCCGTTGGGCGACTCTTTTCTACAAAAAGGGGAAAGTCAGGGTATAAAATAGCTGTTTATACTTGTTGAACACACTTTTCCAATCATAAAATATCTTCTAGCAACAAATTATGCATAAAAATAATGATAAACTAAAATTAATTAAAAATCTAACCATTTGCATTGACATCTATTAATTTTTAGGCGAATATTATTTGTCAAACACGACTTTATTAAAAACCCGCAGACGTACTGCATAATGTACTTTCAACATAACAAACTCATTTGTTATACTCCAATATTAGATTTCAAACTGTTTAAAACAAGTTAATCCAGTACGGAAAATATTATTTGTGGATTCTCCAAACTTTGTAATCAGGGTCGGTGTTACGGTCAACTGACCAGTTTTCATTAAGCTTTGAAATCGGGATTATACGAGTGCTTTCACTATAAGCTTTAAAGAGGAAAGTGAAAATTATGGTTTTTTTTTGTGATGATTCTATAAGATTATTTCTTTTTTTCTAAGATTTTAGGAGTGTTCTGCAATTTACTGCACCACTAGGCGAATGAACGTTCGATATATTCCCATTAAGACAGACCCGTTAGAGTAAATGCAGTTCAATATAAAAACTTAAAAAACCGACATCGACATTAAAAAAACCTATTTTTAGACAGTTAAAAGTTGAAATAACTTAACAAAGTTTTCATTTACTAAAGATACCAAAGATAGTCAGATATTTTCGAAGTCGATGTCACCCATAGGTAGTACCATAAATTTTTAATAAGTCCAAACTCAAATTACTTACTAGTAGCCGTGGAAGAGTTTAACTATCCACGTTTTAGACTCACCATCAATCAGATCGATGATACCATATCACTGTACTATCATCGCCAATACACTTGCAAAGATTCAAGTTGATATGACAACAAGAAATTGGGAAAAATCTAAAAATGACAAAATAGATTAATAACATACTTCAAATTTCATGATATTTTGGAAGTCGAATAAAAATGTACAGTCAGAATAAAAATTTCTGATCACTTTAGTTTTTTTATGAACAGTCGCGATTATAGAATAATTAGTTTTTAACTCAAAAGGTGATACAAACTTAATGATTTCAAAACCGTTTAAAAGTAATTGTCCCGCCTATATGGACGGCTTTTTTTGACGTTTACGTAACACCTTTAAGATATAGATAACCGTCAGTATTAATATTCATTGAGAATAGAATCATGCACAAAACACATATTAAATTAAATATTATTATATTTATTAATTAAATATCTCCAAATCTTCTTGAATCTAGGCACAAAGTTGACTTAAAACGAAAAATCGGAGGAATTTTTCCTTAAAATATTTAACTAGTATACATTATAAAATTTAAACAGTAATAGTGATATAGTATCACTATGTTATAATTTTAAAAGGAAACACCTTAGTATTGGGAAGAGTTCGAAGACGATAATATCTTTCTTAACTTCTGTACATGACAGGCTAAGATAGTTTAGTTTAGTGGTGGGCCATAACTTGTAGTAAAGATAGCAAACTCAAATCCAGGCTACCTGTATCTAAGTGTTCTTAGCAATTTTGAAACATAATGTTGACAATTTACCCTTTTTCACAATGTTGTATAATACTTCAGGTCCAAGTGTCTTCAAGACATCCATAGCATCAATATATTCATCAATAAAAAAAATTACTTAGAGAGCCCTAAACGGAATCAATAATATTGTAATGCTAAATGCAGTAAGAATCCTTGAAGATAAGATCCTTGAAACGTCAAATCCAGCTATGTATTGAAAACAACGGCTATCATTTTGAACAATTGATCTGTTAAGGTTTACTAAGTAAATAACAAAGAACAATAAAAAAACATTTTGTTAAAAATGAGCTCTTTCCTTAAGTTTGCCGTATGTCATGACTTCCCAGAATGCGTTCCTTATTAGCAACACTATCGAATGGTGTAATTATAAAGTATGTGTTTTTTTTTCAAAATCAACAGGTTCGATTCCTGGCTAGGAAAATTGATTTTTCAAAAATCCAATGATGCAGTTATAGTTTTCATGAAAATCGGGCCCGAGACTCCTTTGAGTACTTTTCGCTATTCGTCATAGTTTCGGATTTAGCCATGCACGTCCACTTGAAAAATTCACCCTGTATATATATTAAAATAAATAGTAAAATTGCGTTACAATAGACTACAGTTTTTTTTATCGAGCATTTAGTTCTTTTTTATTATTATACTGAAAAAATAATTTCTATTCATTACTAACAGAACCCGCGGCTACGCCCGCGTTCAATTTACAAAAAACCTTTGGCTTTATATTATACAGCAATACTTTTATATAATATTATTCATACAAAAATACTAAAATCGCGATTAAAAAATTGGGGTGGAGCAGAAGGGTTAAAAATACTTTACAACCTATTCTCATAGCTACACCAAATATATGAAAGAGATTTCATTAAAATCGATCGAGCCGTTTCGGAAGAGTGCGAGCACAATCACCGTGACACGAGAAATTTATATATTAAATAATGGTGAGAACGCTTTTGCAATTGGACTATTTTGAAAAAATAAACGCAATCGTAAATCTAATATTTCTGCTGCACTTAGAAAATATTGCCAAAAATTATGCTTTCAATATTTCTTTTTAAAAATTCAAGTAAGTAGGTACCTTTCTAATCTTATACATTATAGGTTAAATCAATAAGTATTAATGTCCTTCACATCCCTGCCAGCATTGACCCACCCTTCCTACTACACCTTTATAATATTAACCCTTAGCCACCTGACGTATTTTTTAGTAGCACTACGACCTGATGTCGGTATTGGAGACCGCTCGAGTATTTTCCATCTTTATAATCATATATTAAATTATTACAATAAATAAAATTCGTATCTATATTTTCATTATATGTTTATTTATGTTTTTTTTTTTAAATTAAGCAAAAGTATGTATTAATGTATAAAAATATCAACACTTATCATGAACAAACTAATTTTAGGAAAAAATCGAACAACTTTGAAAATCTGAGACCTGAGTACGATATATTAGAATAACCTTATAGTTTTATTTATTTATGATAAGTTCAATATATAATCTAAAACATAAAATATATTTTTAGGAAAAATAAGGCACAATTACTACAAAATCACAACCCACGAACAACAAGTTGCGGCGACAATCAAAGCACATTTTTTACTGCATTCAATGAAAATAGGATTCTTACATGCCAAATACGCTGTTTATCGTTTCCTTTTAGGATCACAAGTGGAACGTGTCTTACGTTTGTCTAATTTTTCATAATTTTCAGTTGCTGAAATCGTGTGTATGTGATCGACTTTTAGGATTCGATGATTTTTTCATTTGTATACTTTATTTACTATCTGTACTAACATACCTTCAGTAAAAAATAAGCTCCACAAATCCAAGTTTTATATTTCCATGCAGAATACCTTTGAAGTTAGTTTTGAGACCGGGTGGTTGCCTAACAATTTTATGCTGCATAGTTCTTGTTCTCGAAACTGGAGGATGGGCTGACCAACGAAATATGTTCTTACCAAAGTAGTTTCGATGCCTTGCAAGTGTGATATCATCGTCAGCAGATGAATCTTCCATTGGTGGCAAGGTGTTTTTATTTTCAGAAAGTTGAGGTTTAGGCCCCTCATCTTCTAATTCTGATTCAGACTGTCTGAATCAGAATTAGAAGATGAGGGGGCCTAAACCTCAACTTTCTGAAAATAAAAACTACCTTGCCACCAATGGAAGATTCATCTGCTGACGATGATATCTCGATTCAGCCATTATAAGCATATTAAAGCAAAGAAATACACTTTAATAAAAGTAAAAGCACAAAAACCTGACGTCGGTCAAAGGGCCGCACACAGGATATAATTACCTATAATTTTCAATCGCACGCATATTTGAAGCTGCCGAACGCATGGTGAGTACTGGCGGGGGCGAGAAAAAAGTATCCATACTCACAGTTGTGTCGCGTACCTAGTAATGAAATAATTTGAAAAAACAAAATTGCTGGAGTCTCTGAGACCGATGTCAGGTAGTTAAGGGTTAACAAACATATCGCAGAGTGGTCATCTAAAAAATGGTTAATTTAGTTAACTTAGTAACTAGTTAAGATTGTCTTAACTAACTTAAAAACTTCTTACCATGACATATAATGATCATATTATGATAGATATATGATCATATTTCGTTAAAAAGACCATAGTTAATATAATATGTACTTATTTGTGTATTATATTTGTAAGCAAAACGATATTCAGCAAGCAGATGGTTGGACGACGACATTATTTTGTAGCTAACTATTATTTGTTATAAATGCCTCTTCTTTGCGTAACATTTGTAGTATTCGAGCACTTTAGGAGGACTACAAAATAAAAATAAAGTTCATATATATGAATAATCTATGCTATGTACATTGTATATTTTATAAATAAAATTGGGGTGTCTGTCTGTATTTTCAAATTATTTATTCATTGTAGAACACAATTTAGTTATATGGACGAAAACAGTTCTGGATTGGTTTCCTTCTTTTTTGGAATTAAGCCAAACTATCGATATCTGATATTCAGGCAAGATCGAATCAAAGATTTTTTAAAGGAAAGTACAAAGTATAATATATTAATATATTAATATATTAATTTATTATTATTATAATATATAATATATTACCTTTTTTTTAAACTATCTCTTCGGACTTTTTGTGGATTTATTTTGATTTTTAGTTCCCGACGTTTAAATGCTTTATAGAAATCATGGTCAAGGGAAATTAAAGTTTAAGACGTTTCAAAGACTATTATATAGTTATTACAGATAGTGTTTACCCGCAAAATTAATGGTAATGGCACCAAAGTACCTACTTTACAATATTTGTTGATTTTAATTTTAAATATTTAATATTTGCTTAAATCTAAGAAAGTATTATTAAGCTCTCCTATTATAATCAAAATCATGGTCTCATAATATTGTATTGTAATTTGGTAGATGCTACATGCAACTTGTTTCTCTTATAGAGTAGAGTTCCTTAGAAAATTCATTTAATCAGAATAATATATTAACGTTATATTAAAATACTAGTTAGTATACAGTAATTTATTCTCCATCTATTTTAATATACCGTTCGAGAAGATCCTGATAGCTAATTACATCTTTTGTATTAAATACACCTTTTTGATGCTACAATTTCGTTTTACTCTCCGAGTTGGAGATCAAAAGACGTCGGTGAAAGCAATTACTTGCATCTTAAAGCACAATGTGCTATAAAATTAACATACTATACTTCAGTATACCGTTTAGTACAAGTAAAGGTATGAGTTCAAAGTATTTTACAAACGTATTATGCTACTAGTTTTTACACGCGGCTCCACTCACGTAGATTATTTATGCGAATAAAAAATCTATCCCACGGGAACCGTATATTTTTCCGGGATTAAAAGTAGCCTATGTGCTATTCCAGACTATAATCTATCTCTGTGCCAAATTTCATTATTCATCATTTCGTCATTAATTTCTGGCGTGATTGAGTAACAAACATCCAAACATCTAAACTTTTACATTTATAATGTTAGTAAAATAAGAAAACATTATTCCGCCCGCCCGCCCATACATTCATTGAAGCTGGATTACCTGAAGCAATAATTTTTTATCTAAAAAAAGGTATACCGAACAATTTTTTAGATTTACAAGAATATTTGAAGTTTTCAATTTTATCATTTCGCGGATTTATTTTGATTTTTTGTTCAAAATTTTGAAAACTGTTTTTTTTAGTTATTTTTTTTATTTGAATTGCTAAAGATAAAACAATTTAGTATCTTTTTTCTTCTGTTTGTCAACAGATATCTTTTTTTTTTTGTTTTGTAGCTACTGACGAACTTTAATGTTCACTAATTAGTTTACATAAGCAAAAACAATATTACACAGTACTATACAGTATTTTCAATCCAATAAAGGCCGTTAAGACTATGTTTCGGTAACGAAGTGCGTTTTTCCTTAAGCTTTATTCCTTAGTGATTGATTAATCCCCAAAGGATGTTGATTGGCAGCTGACGCCTACTACTTGTTTCACATAATTATGCCTTTCAATAAGTTTTTACGGAAAAGTAATTTATCTATTCATTTATTTATTATACAAAATCCATTTCCATTTACTTATTTATTATAAAAAATACACAGATATTATCTTGACAGAGGCCATAAATTGGATTTAAATTATTTATGTAGGCATAATGAATGGTAGATTTAGTTTAACAAGAAAAAATGACAATAATAGTCTTAACAGAAAAAAAAACAAATGTATCATATGTTATGCTCACGGTCTTTATAATTAGTTATATGCGTGTTGTTTGTTTGTGTGCGTGCGTGTGTGTGTGTGTGTGCGTGTGTGTGTGTGTGTGTGTGTGTGTGTGTGTGTGTGTGTGTGTGTGTGTGTGTGTGTGTGTGTGTGTGTGTGTGTGTATTTTGTTTTGTTGTTGCTGCTTTGTTGGCTTCTTGTGACTAATGTATGTATGTAATTAATAAGTAAACTTATTTGCTAAGTTATATGAACAAAATTATGACTAATATTATAAATATTATAATATATTATATATTGAAAGTTTAGATGGATGTTTGTATGTTTGTTAATCATGCTAGAGAGGCTGAACGTATCTGTGTCCATAATGAAGTTTGGCACAGATATAGATTACAGTCTGATATAGCACATAGGTTACTTTTCATCCCGGAAAAATGTACGGTTCCCGTGGGATAGATTAGGGTTCGTTTTTCTAGAGGCAAGCTCGAACGAAGCAAGGGTGAGCCGCCAGTGATAAATACTATTGAGAAATATACAGAATAGCACATAGGTTTATAGACTTTTTATCCCGGAAAAGTATACGGTTCCCGTAGGATGGTTTTTTCTAGAGGCGGACCCAAGCGAAGCGAGGGTGAACCGCTAGTATATTTATACTAAAGAATGTATAGCATTTACAAAGTCATAAATTGACGCATTAAATCAATTTAGAAGTAGCAAGCATAACTTTCTTCTCGTTAAAGTGTTTGTTTGCAATTGCTTTTGATTTATAGCATTAAGAAACAAAGTACGTAGAATTTTATTATATTAGCAATTGTTCTCGGCATTGCTCGCGTAAATATGTAATTTGAAAATGTTTTTCACATAATATGTTTTTAGATTTATACGAATATTTAAGGTTTAAAATGACTATTTTTCGATTTTTTCGAGTGGTTGACATGGTCACGAGAGTGACTACGGTTAAGGTTTTAAACCTGTACAGTTATTACAGACAGCACCTATTATGGCTAATATTATGATCCACACGATAATAACTAGCTATACTTTCGGTATTTTATTTTATTGTGTTAATTACATGATCCCATTACGGTGATAGTACCCAGTGTCATCCCTATTAAAATTTGGATATTTTTTTATCTAATAGCTTATTCATTATTCGTAATCAAACATGAATCGCTCGCGTTCGTCTCTAGGTACTTTTTCACGGTTAGCTATATTTAGGTATACATAAATAGTAGCTTGCTACTCCTAAGATATTAATTTAAATTATATAACGATTTAACCTCGTTTTGCTCAGGTGCGTACTTCGTACGCGGATTTTGTTCACAATTTCGTGGGTTTTTTTTTTCGAGGAACCCTGATTCTTTTTGTAAAATAAAAGTAGCCTAAGTTACTCCCTATAACATCAACTATCTGCCAGTGAAAGTCCCGTCAAAATCGGTCCAGCCGTTTTGGAGATTAGCTGGAACAAACAGACAGACAGACAGACAGACAAAAATTGTAAAAAATGTTGTTTTGGTATATGTAGCGTGTATACATCCATATGCATTTAGTAAAAAGCGGTTATTTTAATATTACAAACAGACACTCCAATTTTATTTATCTGTATAGATATGTGTGTATTTAAAGTTATATATGTGTACTGTATCAACTATCTGGTATCCATAACACAAGCCTCGTAGGTTACCATGGAACTTGATGGTGTTGTGTATTAATGTCCCAATATATTTAAAAAACTAGCGACTCACCCTCGCTTCGCTCAGGTTCGTCCTTAGGTTGCTTTCCAAAATAAAATTAATTGAATAATTTGTTTTTGTTTTTTTTCGTGGGACCCTTTTCTTTCTAAAATAAAAGTAGCCTAAGTTACTCCTTATTACATCAGCTATCTGCCAGTGAAAGTCCCGTCAAAATCGGTCCAGCCATTTTAGAGATTAGCCGGAACAAATAGACAGACAGACAGACAAAAATTCTAAAAAATGTTGTTTTGGTATAAGTACCGTATATACATCCATATCCATTTATTAAAAAGCGGTTATTTTAGTATTACAAACAGACACTCCAATTTTATTTATCTGTATAGATTATTTATTTAAATATAGGCTATCTTTAAAACGCCGCGGGTGAAAACTAATACTAAGACTATGCATCATTTATTATTTTGACCCTAAGACATGTAAAAGGAGGATAATAATTGTACCAAAAACGTTAATTTGTAAGTTTAGGGGACGATTTTATTTACGAGTCCTCCACAATCGCTTTGGCCGTAAAATATTTTTATACCCTCACAAAGTTTAGGCCATAACTTGAAATTGCCCCGGAAGAATTGTTAGAGTGACGGAAATTATAAATCAAAACTCAACAGCTTCTATTTCCGTTGTATGAACCGTGATGGTAAGGTACAGTGGTTTTCTGGGCAGCTTTCTTTGTACGGATGAGCAAATTCTATTTTGATTTATGTTTGATTTATGTGTCAGTTGTGTTATTGTTAGTCTAGTTACTAGTATGTATGACTGCAGATCTGAAGGTCCTAAGTTCGATTTCCAGCTTAGGCCAAGTATAGGGTCTTCGTCGAGAAACCTGTGTTTTACACCTGTGCCTCGGAGAGCAACGTAAAGCCATCTGTCCTGCGCCTTAACCCTCACTGGTCGTGTCCAGTAATGTCCCATAGGGGTACGAGAGTGATAGATATAGAGTGCACGATGTGTTTGCGCGCATACTTGTGCACTATAATATCTCCTGCGCTAGTCTTAATGAGACTGGCCGATATTGCAGAAATTGATCAAGAGTACATCCTAGTTACCAGTCCTCCATTTACAGAGCCCCTAATTATACAAAAAGCGTTTGTTATTTTTACTTGCTTTCTACTTAACAGAATATGATTAGTTGAAATATCAGTTTGAAGTTTTAATATTTTTTCTTTCTGCATGTCTTTCAAAGCTGATTGAGGCGTTAAAAGTTTATAAGCTAATCTAATAAATTAATATCTTGTGTCACGGTGTTTGTGGTCGCACTCCTCCGATACGGCTCGACCGATTTTGATGATTTTTTTTGTATATTTCCTCCTACCTCCACCCCCCATTTTTCAATCATGGTTTAGTATTTTTGTATGAACAATATTATATAAATATAAATATATCGCTGGATAAAATAAAGCTAAAGAGTTTTTTTTGTAGATTAAACACGGGCGTAGCCGCGGGTCCTTCTAGTAATATATAATAATATACATGTAATAAGTACATTTTGAACAAGGTTATAACCTTGCACATTTTGCTCTCTGAAAGTTAATTTTCTTTATTTGAGCCCTTTAGTTGATTTGCCAGCACCTCTTACAAATTAACAATATATTTTAAGCTTATTTATGACCCAACTCGTCGTGATTTATACACATTACGTAATTAGACTTTGCTGACTCTTATTAACCTAAGTATTTTGTTTAATTTTAAGTTTCATTTATTTTATAAATTACTATTATTGTAACACATTGTTGTACAATAAAATAGTATTGATAAGTGGTCTGTGCCCAACAGTGGGATGTTACAAAGGGCTAAATACAGTATGTATTTGCATAATTGTATTTAAATTCGAATTCAGCCCTTTTTTTACGCTTTACTGCTGAGCTTGGATCTTTCTTTACTATAAGGGGATTCAGGCCATAATCCACCACACTGGCCAATTGCGGGTTGGCGGATTTCACGTATCTTTCGATAACTTTCTAGATTCTTCACCGTAAGATAAGTTGGTAATCAAGTTGGAAATGATTTGCACATGAAAATATTAGAGGTGCGAGATCCTTGATTTGAATCCGCTTCACTTGGTTTCCCAAACGAGCAGGTTACAACTGCGCTACCACTGCTTTCATTTAAATTACTTATTTATATTATACTAGCGACTCACCCCCGTTCCGCTCGGGTTCGTCCCTACTTACGTTTTGACGTTTAGTAGGAATAGATTTGTTAGAGGTGAGATATTTTCCCGCAGTAAAAAGTATCCTATATGTTGACCCGGATAACTAGCTATCACCATACCAAATTTCATCAAAATCCTTTCAGTGGTTTTCCGTGATGCGGTAACAGACAGATAGACAGACAAATATTTTAAAAACTATAGATTCGGCCTCTGTATCTATAATAACGACTATTTCAATAAGATTTTCCAAAAAATATTTAATGTACAGATTCGG
Organism: Argynnis bischoffii washingtonia; assembly: GCA_033884665.1. Taxonomy (NCBI): domain Eukaryota; kingdom Metazoa; phylum Arthropoda; class Insecta; order Lepidoptera; family Nymphalidae; genus Argynnis; species Argynnis bischoffii. The sequence continues at coordinate 6,128,271 of JAEMGE010000029.1, forward strand.
CTTAGTTACAATTTTATTATATGTATAGATGATATATATTTACATTAATATAGTATAATTTACTTATTATATAACTGCTTGTTATCCCTTTCCTTCTTACAGCTTGCTATTTCTTACTCCTAAAGCGTGCCTGCTAAGGATCATTATATTAGCGATAAGGCCTCTTATTATGTAACTCTATAAATTTCTTCTTTTTGAGTGTACACAAAAGTTATATAAAAGGAAAGAAAAAATAGATTCTGAAATTCGTTCGTATTACGTATATATGTACGTCTAGAGTATATGAACATACACATATATTTTTGAAGTGAAAATTTCTATAGGCAGTATTGGATGGGCAGTAAATTCATGTAAGCCGTCATCGACATGGTCACGTGACGTGTTAACACTCAGAGTGCCGATAGATGTCAAAACTAGATAAATGTAAACAGTTTTAATTTACAAAAAACTAAGATCAATCAATTGATTTGAATATCCAAAAATAGCAACTGTTTGTTTATAGTTTTAAGTTTTCACCTCTGTCGGTAGTCCTTATGACTGTTTTTTTTTATTTGAGGCTCAGCTGTCAAATTATGCTAACTAAAAAATTTTAAAATGGTCGAAATTTTTAAAATTTTTATTTACAAAATTTTTATATACTTACGATTTAACACAAGAAAAAATACGTATTAAGTTTAAGTTAAGTTGTATTGAAGTGCAAATATTTTTTTAGTACATGCGATCCGATCGCTGTTAGCTTTTGACGAGTATAAAAGATTTTAAAGTCATGGATATTTTATATTGAAAATTTTTTAAATGCTGCTGCCATCATATCCGCGGTATTTCGAAGGCAAAAATGTACAGAACAAAACACTTTTTGTAAAGAAATGAATGGATTTTTTTCTAAAACATTTTTTCATTTAAAAAAATTGTCGTTTCTTTATATGTATGTATGATACGCTATATCTCTCCAATTTTTAACCGATTTTTGATGTAGAAAAATTATGTTAAGTCACTAAAGACTGGACGAGTGAAGCCAGAGTAAGTTTAGTTAGTAAATTTGAATTAGTACCTTTTAAGTTAAAAAAATATTATTTTCATGACAATTACGACATTTATGGATCAAACGGAAACACATACATAAGCAGTCATGAGGACTGCCGACAGAAGTGAAACAATTGTTATTTTTGGATATTCAAATTAATTGTTTGATCTTAAATTAAAATTTGTAAATTAAAACTGTTTACATTTATCTAGTTTTTACATCTAACGGCACTATGAGTGTTAGCGCTAACACGTCACGTGACCATGTCGATGACGACTTACATGAATTTACTCCCCATCCAAACCTGTGTATAGAAGTTTTGACTTCAAAAACACAGAACTAAAAAAATTCACTTTTTAATCAATAAAGTTCATATATATGATTCATACATATGCGACTAAAAGCTCAAACATCATCAAGAGTTCACAAGTATTTGCATGCAGTATTTACCTTAAAAGGTAATGCACTTAGCAATAAGAACTTTGTAACATGTTATAATTTTTAGTACTGTAATAATGTAATTACCACTGGTGAATGTTAATAAAAAAAAGTATAACAATTTCGTAGCAACAATCGAAATTCCAATTACTAACGGTTTTATTTCACAAACGACTTCAAGAATCTTACCATTTTTATTCTAGAGAACACTTTTAACAAGAAAGAAAATGACTTTTTATTCAGATTAACATTCTAATATATCCCAAATCTCACCTGGAACCAGTAAAATTGACTTTTATTGCGGTTTGCACTACCTTAATTCGTTTTGTGGTAGACCAAATAGCTATTTATACGTTCACACTCCTTAGGGAATGTAAAAGAAAGATACCACTTCTAACCTCATAAATATTGGAAAAAGGTTTCCATTTGTTTTAAGTAAGGAAACCTCGTTAGGATATTATTTAAATTATAGTTACGATGAAAAATTTCTGATTTTATACTTCAGATAACTAATCTAATATATTTAAACCAGCAATTCTTGTATATTTATATCTTTATTTATTTATTTATACCAGCGATCTCGGAAACGGCTCTAACGATTTCGCTGTTTGGTACATAAAAAAATAATATTATCATATAGAGAATAATTAATGATTTTACACACGCAAGAAGTAAAACTTGTGTAGGTTATGGGTACTCTTTATGAAATTCAATTTATGTTTTAAATAATTGGGATAGGTGAGATACTAAAAATAACGCATATTAAGCATATTACAATCGTATATTTATAGAATATCATTTAAGGAAAGAATATAATATTATATATCATTTGTCAGACAATAAAAATGGTTACCATGGCAACAAACGTACGTACATATTTTCGTAACGCATTCACTAGCTTACCCCCCCAAGTCAACCGTAAAGAAGTTTTATTTCAATAACAACATAATTATATTTAATAAAGAGATGCAAATATAACTTAATATAAATAATTTAATACATTAAAACTAAGACATTTTCTTAATTTGTTCAATTAATATTTATAACGAAGTAATGAATTGAACAGTATTGTTTGTTGTATGATAAACAAGAACGATGAATGAAGGCATTTTGTGCATATTTAGTACGTGTAGTGTGTAAATTAAATAAAAATTTAATAGAATTTTGTCTGACTATTTATCTGTCTGTCTGGGAACGCATCACGAGAAAACCACTGTACAGATTTTGATAAAATTTGGTATGATAATAGCTGGTTATCCGAGTCAACTTTTAGGACCATTTTTATTGCCTTAAAATATCTCATCTCTGAGAAATTTACACTCACCTTAAAACGCAGAGACGAAACCGAGCGGAGTCAAGCCTGAGGAGTTCGACTAGATGGGTACCACCCCCTTATCTATTTCTGCCGCCAAGCAACAATGATTGCATTGTTGTGTTCCGGTTTGAAGGATAAGGTAGCCAGCGCAATTACAGGCAAGAGGCATATCATCTTAGTCCTCACAGTGATAACGTACCGGCGGTTCTGTATTTTTGTTACCTAAAACCTAAGTGCATGAACTGTAGGTGTTATGGGCGATAGGTACTGCTTTCCATCAGGTGGTCTGTCTGCTCGTTTTTCACTGAATCCCATAAAAAAAATGTCGCTAGTTTTATATAAAGTCAGCATAAACTTTTGTTATTTAATACTAAGAGTGGCGTATGTGGGACTCTACGTTATAGTCTATCGGCGTAATAAATTTTATCAAATCCTTCAAGCCATTTTACCGTGACAAAGAGAGTAACAAACAAACAAACATACATACATACAAACTTTCACATTTATACTAGCAGTCCGAAGTAAAATTTAGTAAAAATTGCTGCAATACGAAAGTCATTTTAACAAGTCCATATAGGTAAGTACAGACTTAGTTTCATTTTATGTTTTTTTTTTCAAATTTATCCAAAATTACTCAATTAAAATTGTATACAAGAGGCTTTGCATGTAGTTAGTACCTTATGGGTTATTTTATGAGGTAAGAACATTATGAGAAGATGTAATGATAGGCTTGTTAATGTAATTTCGCCACAGGGAAATGTATTTTCAAAGAACGATACCCTGCATCTTAATATAGGTAGATTAGTAAAATTATACTCTTAATTTAGATTTAAAGTTCATGACCGACCATTAAAAAAGAAGGTTCACTTCGATTGAATGATTTTCCCATAAACTAATTATGATTTTTTTAATGAGTTCATATCTCAAGCGTGGTCACATTAAATTCTACACGTTTAATGTTACTGACCATAATATATTAAATAATAGCGCCTCACCTTCGCTTCGCTTAGGTTCGTCCCTAGGTATATAGATATAAATAGTTATTAACCAGTGTTAGCCATATAAATTTAAATATTTTTTTTCGTGAATTTTTCTAAAGCGGAGACAAATCAAAAACTATGAAAATCGGTCCAGAAGTTCTCGAGTTGTAAGTGTATGTACTCGTATATATAACCAAGGGTCACTAGTATTAAACGCGTAAAATTTATTGATTGATTACGGGTGAATGTTGCTGTTTACGCGAATGTCTGACATTTTAAATAAAACCATATTTTTCATGGATTTATTATAGGTCCCGACGTTTCAAATGCTTTACAGCAATCATGGTCACATGAGAGTCTCTGCGTACATTGGAAATGATAGTTTTATTTAAAGTATTTACAACAGACAATTGATATCATATATAATAATTTACCGTAGAAAAGTAGCCCTATATCACTATCCATTATCCAGCTTAGTATCTGTATGTATTGTATTCAGCCCTTTTTAACGTCCTACTGCGGGGGGTGGGCATCCCTTCAATATGAGGGGGATCAGGCCATAGTCTACCACGCTGGCCAAGTGTGGGTTAGCGGATTTCACATGTCTTTTGAAAACTTGCTAGGTTCTCTCAGATATGCAGCTGGTTTCCTCACGACGTTTCCTTCACCATTAAGACAAGTGGCAATCATGTTAAAAATGATTCGCACATGAAAATATCAGAGGTGCGAGACTCGGGAATTAAACTTGCTTCACTCGGTTTCCCAAGCGAGCGCGTTACCACTGAGCTACCACTAATTTAGCTCAGTATCTGTATGCAATTAATTCGTAACCCCTTTGCCTCGTGGAAAATGTCCTTCCCATAAAAAATGAATATAAAGGTTTGATTTATTTGGTGGCCTTTATATAATAATTGAAAAAGTTGTAATAGCCCTAAAAACAATTTTCATTTAAAATATATATATATATATATATATATATATATATATATATATATATATATATATATATATATATATATATATATATATATACAAAACAAAGTCAGATTAGTTTCACCATTGATAATTCAAGAACGACTGAACCGATTTTTATGATCTTTGATTTATTGGATTTTTCTCCACCCCCAATAGCAGAATAACTCTTAATACATCGGAAAATTTACAAAAAAAAAATGTACATGACTAACACTGGCTAATAACTATTTATATCTATTTAAAACGTATCTAGGGACGCCCCTGAGCGAAGCGAGGATATGTCACTAAATCAAAGCAGTTCAAATGGTATTGTGATGGGTATATCAAGTTAGAATAATTTATATTCTAATTCTCTAATGAAACGGCGCGCCTGGAACTGATTGCTTCATTCTATTCGCAATTTATTAATGTAAATCATGAAATGTTCATTTTAGGTCTATATTTTGCTTTGGTAACTAACTTTCAGCATATTTTAATTAGCTAACGAAAATCTTAGAAACTTTTGATAGCAGGTACGCGGTAACAAACAAAACTTCATTATGTATTCACTATTTGTACTTACTACGACTACAAGAAAATGTTTAAAATTGTATTAGGATAATATTTTAAATAGTTAAAAATTAAAAATGGTTGTTTTGTCTGTCTGGATTTTTTAATTAGGAGTGTTTTTTTTTTGTTTACAATACAAATCACAAAACGTTGTAAAAGAAAACGTAAAATAAAAAAAATATTTATTCAAAACACTGTTAAAATCAAACAAACAAGGTCCTTCTAAATATAAAAATGTGAAAAATTGGCCAAGTTCGATACCAAAGACGTTTGGGGTGTCGGCATCAGGTATAAAACAGTTGAGATACCAAATTCCCTAGCAATTCATTCAAACAGATCTCTGAATGTACTTACAAGATTATAAATTTATTTAATGAATATTTCTAACATTCTCCAATATAGAATTCCTAACTTGGCATATTTTAGTGTCAATAATTTACGTAAAACCTGATGATATTCAAAAACAAGCTTATTTGCCGATTAGAAATTTTGTACAAGAAAGTAATAGTTTAAAATTTTTAAAAAGGTAGGTTTGAAAGTCCATGTAAACATAATAATTTACACCGCCGGTGTGTCGCTCTTTTCTTGGCTGACACACTACCGTGTCTACTATTTACATGCTTTAATCGAATTTTATGAATCAAACTAAGATTACAGTTTGAGTTTATAGACACAACACCTCGTCTTATCGCCTTTACTGGTGACAAGAGAGTTGGCTCGTTTTTTATCCAAAGCATCGGCATTGCGATTCGGCGGGGGAATGCGGCTAACATTCTTGCCTACAACTCCACGCAGACATGACTTGTACATAATAACTAGGTGTACATTTGTTTTGAATATATATTTAAGTATTTTTATAATTTAACGTATTTTCTTTATTATAAATGAATGTAATATATTTGGGTTCTAACTGTTATAAGATCTCGTTAAAGTAGGTAATATTTAAAAACTGTGTTAATTTAAATATTAATTTAAATATTAAATTTAAATATTAAATTAAATATTAATTTTCCGTATTATTGTAAATGTCACCAGCTCCTTGCTTGCTTCATATTAATATCGATTAAGTTGTACTAGGTACCGGCCCCGACTTCGCCTGAGTGCTTAATTTTTTGACTCAAATTCATATATGTAAATTTCATGATTTTTTTTTTTATTAATTAAAAGTACTTTAAGCTAAATATGACAATATAGCATATAAGTAAGATTTCTAATAAATATTATGTTAAATATTACGTTTAAAAGTTTGTTATGCACTTTGTCCTATGCCGTATAAAAATATTTTTTTCGTAAATTGTCACTTTGTCCTTTCAGTCTCCAATTTTATATAAAGTTAAATAATTGACCGAAATATACATACATACATACATATACACATATATGGCCCATATACTATTCATATATAACTTAGACGTTAATTAGAATTTAATTAGAATTTAATTTATACATAATATTATGTATGTCGCTTGTAAACATAATGATTATTATTTATTTCTTAGTCAAATACCTAACTTTAAACCTTTGTAACTTTTTTGTTTTTTATTGCAACTTAAAAAAAACAAATTAACATTTTAGCAATTTTTATGTCAAATACACGCGTAAGATCTAAGAAAGTATTAGATTTATCATTTTTATTATCATTCCAATATTCATATAATTAACAACAGCTATATTATTAACAACAACTTTTATATATTTATATATTATTTTCATATAATTAACAACAGCTAAATGCGAAAATTATTTTTTTTTGTTGCAGAACACTTCATATGCACTTGATGCTTAAGCAAAAAAATAAGAATGAGCTTAAACCACTTTAAGATTCATGTAGTTTAGTGAAGAAGTCTATACGAATATATTAAATAGAAAGTCACCAGTCATGAAACTCTTGTTGTGAAATGTTTATGAAACTGCTTAGAGTTGAAAATTCAAGCTGCAAACTTTGGACCTACTTAACAGATTGAAATAAAACTTAGTTTTTAAGTAAAATTATACTTTAGTGCTTCTGTGCTACTTTATGGTCTTTGTATAGCGAATGTGTGAAAATAAAGGTTTTTTAAGTCTATTATTATTATATTGTTGTATACATAGAAAGAAAAAGATGTTAGAATACATTTTTTTTTTTACTTATATTAATATCTGTAAATATATTTTTTTTATATGTCCTGTAAATAATCCTTATACCATACGATGATTTAATAATTACAATAAAACTTACTTGAGTAGTATACATATATACAAATCTTTTGTAGATCACTTCATAGCGAGCAAAGTTAGAGTAGATAGATAGTCTTCTAAACCAAATTTCATCAAAATCTGTCCAGTTGATTTCTCGTGATGCGTTCCCAGACTGACAGACGGACAGACAAAAATCCTAAGAACTATAGATTCGGCCTCTGTATCGATAATAATGACTATTTCAATAAGGTTTTTCAAAAAATATTTAATGTACAGATTCGACTCAATTAGAATTTTACACATATATAGATAGACTAACATCAACAATTATTTCCAAGAGTATTTCAAATCGTCTATGTGCTAATTTCTATTTGAAAGTTGTTATTAAAATCGTCTGCTACACAAATCAAAAGTAATTGTTCTTTGACAGTACAAGTTAAGTGGAGATATCTCAATTGATATGATGACAATTTACGACAGCATCCAGACGCTAATTGGTCAATACGAGTACTTGATAGTGTGTTTGCGCCAATTTATGCTCTGCCGACTATAATGGGATGCTGTATGATATATATAAAATGTTGAAAACTGCTTCTTATTGACATAATTAATAATTTGCCACTCAATTAAGCAGTGGCAAGCACAGTGGTAAGATATTCGCTTTAAAACACAAGTGGGGCAAGTTCAAATCTCAGGTCGTGCACTTCGTATATTTTCATGTGCGAAATTTTTTTCTATATGATGACCATTTGTTTTGCGTTGATGGGAAACACTGTGAACAAACCTGCATATTTGAGGGAAACTAGTAAGTTGTCGAAAGATATGTGAAGTTCACCAACTCCCACTTGGCCAGTGTGGTGGACTATGACCTGATCGCCCTAGTATTGAAGGGAGGCCCGTGCTCACCAGTGGGACGTTAATAATAACTTTTAAAAAAAACCGACTTCCAGGCACTGAAAAGTAAAAAATAACTAAACGGGGGTTTTCATTTAGAATAGATACTTAATCAGATATTTTCGAAGTCGGTGTGCTTTGATTTGTATTGGCTGGCACCGACTTCGAAAAAATTTGATTAAGTATCTATTCTAAATGAAAACCCCCGTTTAGTTATTTTTTACTTTTCAGTGCCTGGAAGTCGGTTTTAATTTTTTTTTAAAAAGTTATTATTTTTCCATTTTTAGTGTAGACGTATCACCAATACAAATTAATCAAGCCCAAACACCAGGTAATTGCTGTAAATCGTTTAGGAATTCCCTCGACTATCTTTCGGATGCATCATCAGATCGACTCCAGATCTTCATTAAATAGTAGTGCTTTAAAATACCTAATGAAAATGTTATCAAACGCACTAGTCGCCGCTACAATTTTCGAAAGTTCCACTCGATTTCTCTGGGATCCCATCATCAGATCCTGGTTTCCTTATCATGGTACCACTCTTGGGATATCTCCTTTCCAACAAAAAAAGAATTATCAAAATCGGTTCATAAACAACGAAAAAATGCCTGAACAAACATAAAAATATATATATATATATATACATATATATATATATATATATACGGTCGAATTGAGAACCTCCTCCTTTTTTGGAAGTCGGCTAAAAAGGACTAAATACACACATACTAATATCACAGCAGACATAATACTATACTAGTATAATAGTATGTAAAAGTTATGTTAATCACCTTGCAGACTTAGAATGCCATATTATCAAAATTAACAAAAACTGACTTACAACCTTTCATTCTCCTAACATCAGTTGAATAATATATTCCTATAGTTAAATAAAATTTCTTCAAAGAAACATATAAAAAAATCATTTAAGTATAGCTCAATTGTATAATGTCGCTTAAATAATGTTTAGAACTTGGGCATATGAGTACTTTTGAAAGGAGTAATACAGGCATGGCGTGTTTACTTGTAATTGTTATTAGTGTTTAAGATTTTATCGAGAATTCATTGAATTCTAAAGGTACTTTAAATATGGTGTTTTATAAATGTTTTTTTTTTAAGTTGCTGTGAACAACACCGGAAGTCAAAGGTTAATGGTTTCTTGTATTTGAGACCAAAACTCTCGTAAAATCTATAGTTACATATAATAAAATTCTGAGTCGAATCTGTACATTAAATATTTTTTGGAAAATCTTATTGAAATAGTAACTATTATCGATACAGAGGCCGAATCTATAGTTTTTAGATTTTTTGTCGGTCTATCTGTCTGTCTGTGACCGCATCACGAGAAAACCACTGAACAGATTTTGATGAAATTTGATATGATGATAGCTTGTTTTGCGAGTCAACATATAGGATACTTTTTACAGCGGGAAAATATCTCATCTCTGAGAAATCTATACTAAACGTTAAAACTAGGGACGAACCCGAGGCGAGCGAGGGTGAGTCGGTAGTCTATATATAAATAGGCAAAGCAAAACAGTTCAGTACCTTTTTCCTCTCTGTTTGTCAACCGTTTTATTTTTGTTTAGTATTGACGAGCTTTAGTGTTATTAATAAAAAGTACCTGGGCGACCAAGCTTCGCTCGGAGTTCTTGAAAGATTGTATATTTTACATTAAGTGACTAAGTGTTACCGAGAAAGTTGTATAGATGTCGCGATAAGAACAATTTTCTTTTTAATTTGGCTTAAAAATAATTTTACATTAAGTGACTAAGTGTTACTGAGACAGTTGTATAGATGTCGCGATTAAATTTTGCGTAGAATAATGCATAAGAAAAACGCATGAAAACTCGAAAACACGCGTTTTCCCAGACATGTGACTAATCTAGATCAATTTTTCGCCCCCGAAAGCCCCCATATACCAAATTTCAGCAAAATCGTTAGAGCCGTTTCCGAGATCGCCAGTATAAATAAATAAATAAATAAATAAATAAATAAAGATATAAATATACAAGGATTGCTCGTTTAAATATATAAGATATATTATGATCGAATTTTGCCCACTGGTCGAACGCCAATATCAATAAATCTTATATATTTAAACGAGCAATTCTTGTATATTTATATCTTTATTTATTTATTTATTTATTTATACCGGTGATCTCGGAAACGGCTCTAACGATTTTGCTGAAATTTGGTATTTGGGGGCTTTCGGGGGCGAAAAATTGATCTAGATTAGTCACATGTCTGGGAAAACGCGTGTTTTCGAGTTTTCATGCGTTTTTCTTATGCATTATTCTACGCAAAATTTAATCGCGACATCTATACAACTCTGTCAGTAACACTTAGTCACTTAATGTAAAATTATTTTTAAGCCAAATTAAAAAGAAAATTATTCTTATCGCGACATCTATACAACTTTCTCAGTAACACTTAGTCACTTAATGTAAAATATACAATCTTTCAAGAACTCCGAGCGAAGCTCGGTCGCCCAGGTACTAGTATAAAATAAAGCCGCTATTTGCATCTGCTTTTTTTGTGTTTAATTTTTCTATTTTACATAACTGGTATTTATATAGTATGATTTAAATAATTTAGAAAATGTCCACCTACCTATTTGTCCAGCGTAATGGACTATTTCCTGATCCCCCTCAACCTAAGATAATTTGTCCAGAAACAGAATCCAATAACTTACAAGAATTTATCTTTCCTTCGTTCAGGTGCTTTCTATAAGAGGATTTTATAATTTGGTTTGGTTAAAATTGGGATTTTTAACGTTTGGCTCCGATTGTAGTGACCCAACTTGCTTTGCAAACGGTCGCGGGTTCGAGTCCCGCTGGTGACATTCATTTGTGTGATGAGCATGAATGTTTATGTGCATTGTATTAACTACTTGGTATTCTTAACGCAAACCTCGTAGCTTACCATGGAACAAGATGGTGTTGTGTGTTAATATCCCAACATATTTCTAAAAGACCATTATATATATATATATATATATATATATATATATATATATATATATATATATATATATATATATATATATATATATATATTTATATATAAATAATCGTCTTTATTTATTTAGTCTGGCAAATGCTATCACTATCAGTAGCCAGTGTTACTTCGGGTAATCTGTGTACTAAACTTCATCCAAATTCGTTCAGCAGTTTTAAAATATTGGAGTAGCAAGCATAAACAAATACGTTTGTATTTCGCATCTATTATAGTGATTGCATAAGATAATAAACGTTTTAATAAAATAATACTGTTTTAAAGTAAACGCCCTAGTTATTATTCAAGAGATCGAGCTTGTTATAAATGTTAAGTAGCACCCTCTAAATGGATTAGTTGTGCAAAACAGGGATCGAGTTTCGAATTTATAGTTGTTTAGTGACAGCCGTTTTATAAATTGAATTCTACATTAGTACTGTTGGTTATTTAGTCTCTTAGTATTTAGCGGTTGAAGATAAATGTTTCTTAACTAAAATTAAGTATACTATGTCTTCCTGTGTACTTTAAAGGACTGAATACATACAAGTTATTTGCGGATTTATTTTGATTTTTGGTTCCCGACATTTCGAATGCTTTACAGCAATCATGGTCACGGGAGAGTTTTATTTAAAATGTCAAATATTCGCGTAAATCTAAGTTTCTATATTTGAAAGACACATAAATTCATGGAAGCCATATGTCCTGGTATTCTACCAAAGCCGGATATAACACCATTCATGAAATATTCGTAACAAATTATCCTAAATAATTTAAGCTATACTAATATCCTTTTATATAGTCTCCTCACGCATGAGATATAATGCACAAGTGCATTTTTCCTTTCACTCTGAAATTTCAGTGGGAGAAAAATTCGTCACTCACGGTCAATAACCAGGCGGAGGACTGACGGTTTTACACGCTCGGGTGCGTATCCTCGAGAGTGTATCACTGCTAATATTTCTATATATGAAACATAAATTTTATTCTCATATATAAAAGATATAGCTATAAGCCAAAGCGATTTTCCGTCAAATATTATTTGAGTTATTGCAGCAAGCAATAAATGGGCGTACATTCATACGTATTTATAATATTTCACGATCTTAAAGATCTTAAATATTTATTTATTTACTAGTTACTTACCCTCGCTCTGCTCGATTTCGTCCCTAGTTACGTTTTAACGTTTAGTATAGATTTCTCAGAGATATATTTTCCCGCAGTAAAAAGTATCCTATGCGTTGACCCTAGTAACCTCATACCAAATTACATTAAAATCTGTCCAGTGGTTTTCCCGTGATACGTTCCCAGACAGACAGACAGACAAACAAACAAAAATTCTAAAAAACTATAGATTCGGCCTCTGTATCTATAATAATTATTATTTCAACTAGATTTCCAAAAAAATGTTTAATATACAGATTCGACAATTAGAATTTTATTATATGTATAGATATGATATATTTATTTGGAAGACAAAAAGTATTAGTAACATATAAAAAAAATCTTTATATTCACCAATAAGTCTTCACAGTATACAGACTTCTAAGGTAGGTATAATGCATTTTATCTTATCTATACAATATTATAAAGCTGAAGAGTTTGTTTGTTTGTTTGGTTGAACACGCTAATCTCAGGAACTACTGATCCGATTTGAAAAATTCTTTTTGAATTTGATAGCCCGTTGACTGAGGAAGGCTATAGGCTATATATCATCCCGGAAAAGTGAGCGGGTCCCGTGGGATAGATTTATTTTTGTCTAGAGACGAACCCGAAGCGAAGCGAGGGTGAGTCGCTAGTTGAAGTATATAACAAGAACAGGGAAACATCACGAACAAACATTTATTATTTTATAAAGTTTTACTCTATATCATCTAACACATTTGTTTCAAAATCCATTAAAATTTAACATTTTCAATTGTTTAAGCTATTCTCTATTCTCATATTTTAAGTAAGAAGATCTCCTAAAATTAAATAAACTATAGCAGCCAGTATATAAGCATGCCGAAGCGTACACAATTTCATGAGTCGGCGCTTCTCAAATTGATTTTCACAGTGTAACGTGGAACTACTCTCAATGCTGACGTTTATTATGTCTCTACAGAAGTATAATATCGACAGATGACTGCTACATTTTACGAACTGTATGGAATGAAAACTAAGAGTAGAATATTGGACTATCATACTAAAACGAAAGTTTGTGAATATGTATGGTTGTAGCTTCTTCACGAGTTGTTGGTTGAACGGATTTCGATAAAACTTTGCACATACTATATGCCAAATTTAAGAATATGGAACAGTTAAAAAAAATAAAAATTGTTTTTTTTTTTCATTCATAATTCAAGTAATCAATTCGCTAATTCGCACAATATATATGTAGGTAACAAGTTCGATACCCGTTGAATATAAATAAGCATACATTTGATAAATATTTGTTTTAACTCTTTGAGTCCTTACAGCTGTTGTAAAATTATACTAGTACAAATACATAATAAGAATAACTTAATCATTTTTTTTTTAAATTTTACTTAAAAAAGAAGTCAATTTCAAATAAAACTATTTTTTCGGATTTTTTCGTGGATTTATTTTAATTTTTAGTTCCCTAACGGTAAATAAATCTGCGAAAAAATCTTAATCTGCGAAAATTGGAAAATCTTATTGAAATAGACATTATTATCGATACAGAGGCCAGATCTATAGTTTTTAGTATTTTTGCCTGTCTGTCTGTCTGTTACCGCATCACGGAAAAACCACTGGAGGGATTTTGATGAAATTTGGTATGATAATAGCTGATTATCCGGTTCAACATATAGGACGCTTTTTACTGCGGGAAAATATCTCATCTCTGAGAAATCTATACTAACCGTTAAAACGTACCTAAGACAAACACGAGCGGAGCGACGGTGAGGCGGTAGTTCTCTCTAAAATTCTAAATGCGAATAGATAGTAAAAGTCATATGTTTTACTGGCGCCCTTTGACAGGGGAAATAAAACTAAACATTAAATATTTGAGCTTTATTGATAGTAAAATTTTATAAGTTATTTGTATATTTGTAAGTTTACAAAATTGTATATTTTTTATATGATTTTAGACTTCCGTATGAAAAGGACCCTATCCGTTATATTATGTATACTTTATCTATATATACTTAGTTCATCTAACTATTATAAATAAATAAATAAATATGTTGGAACCTTAACACTCAGCACCATCTAGTTCCATGGTAAGCTACGAGGCTTGTGTTATGGATACCAGATAGTTGATACACTACACATATATAACTTTAAATACATACATGTTATAAATAAAAATATAATAAACATCTATGACTGGAGTACACACATTCGTGCTCATCTCACAAATGAATCCCCCCAGTGGGACTGGAACCCGCGACGGGTGGCATAGTAAGTAGGGTCACTACAAATTGAGCCAAACGTGTCGTCAAATTCGTTACCCAATCAAATAAACAAGAAAACATCACTATCGCTAAACATAATTAATTTTTTTGAAATATTACAAATGTGAAAGTGTGTAAGTTAATTTACTTTGACGTTGAAATGACTGGACGAATTTTGATGAAATTTTGCACACAAATAGAGTGATCTCTATAACAACGATTAATTATTGAATAAGTTCAATTATCATTTCTATATAATTCAAATAATAGATATCTATTCTCCCGCAATTGTAGAATAACATTTAGTCAAACTTTTTATCTACCTGATTATACGCTTTAAACAAAATAAGCACTAAAAACTGTCTACTCCAGAATAGAAAGTTAAAAGCTCAAAGTGCACTTTTACGTAATCAGTATTGAAACTACAAATTGTATAAAAGTAAATAAACAGAATTTTATGCGAGAAACTTAAAATACTTTATAAATGAACTTTTAATGGATTTAACAAAATGTAATTATTTACTGAGACTTAATTATGCTATTAAGCTGATATTTGATTCATTTTATATTACACTTTCTAAGATTTACGCGAATATTTAACTTTTTATATAGGATTAAAGACTAAAGTTTCTCCCGTGACCATGATGACCATGATTGCTGTAAAGTGTAAAGCATTCGAAACGTCGGGAACCAAAAATCAAAATAAATCCGAGAAAAAATCCGAATAAATACTTTTTATATTTATCATTATAGATGCGCCAAATGTTCGGTCTAATATTAGTTTTCGGTATATTTGGTGTATTTTTTATTTGCGTTTTCAACCGAATAGGTACTCGCTTAGTTTGAGAATAATTACTGAATATTTAAATAATATTCACCCAGTTAAAGAAAATCAAAGTAACTCACTTTTTATTAACTTGTTTCAAATTTATCCAATAACTCAGCCAAATATTTGTTTAGGTATTTTTTAGAATGAATATTTTATTTTTATTTATTTATTTTAACCCTTAACCGCTGACGTACGTCTGAGTGACGTAGGTACCTGCTTAAAACCATTATAACTTTTAGTTTTGTACGCGCATGAACTTGCTCCTCTCAGTACCTTTCTAGGATCCAGTGACGCGTGCGCAGTGGGGGTGAGCTGCCGTGCAGTGCACCTCTAACAGGTACATATTGAATCCGTGACGTCTAGGAGACGTATTGTCAGTATTAATGTAGTTTTTTATGTTATAGTTTTGTTTTTGTTTTAGGGCTTAAAAGGCGATAAAATAGATTCTAATGAACGCGCTTTAACTGCTGGGTGCTCGATATCAAATAAACAGTCTCGAACCAACATAAACATTCCAAATTTTGAGAATTTAGTAACGGAAGCCCTTAATTTTTCGGAATCCGATGATTCAGCAGCTGATGAGTATGAGATGAGCATCAGATGCTGGCATCAGAGTCTCCAATGAATTCTTTCTTGGACAATGACTACGCCGGAGGAAACTCCAAGTAAACCAATTCTTGAGTCAGACGCTGAAGAAACTTCAACATCTCAAGAATCAATACGAAGGTATTAGGGAAATATAGATGTATGAAGTGGAGAACAGAGCCTGCATCAAGAAACCACTGCACACTTGCTCATAATATCGTGATACTATCGGTAAATGCCACCGTCCCAGCAGAGAGTGAACCTGTAAGTTTAAAATATGGCCAAAGTTTTGTTCGGTCGCACCTCGAAAGGCGTTTGGAATCCAAGGCTCTTCTCACTCGTATTCTAGGCGAAGCTGCAACACCTCATGCACTGGTAGAACCTAAAAATGATCGTCTCCATATCCGTACAAACTGTTGTTTATGGTTCAACCAAAAACGTAGAGAAACCTCATAGATATGTCATGAATGTAAAAAATACATCTGTGTGTAGTGTTCAAATTATGTTACAAACACATACTGTTAAAAAAATCATATTATTTTAATAAAGTGTCATTTGATTATTGCTATTACAAGATCATATATAAATGTTTAAGTGTTATCAGTTCTGTTATAATATTAGACTGATAAGTTTAGTTTTTGAGCCGTTAGACGAGAGACTATTTTTGTCACCGTCGATTTTTCTAAGTTTTTGATTTTGATTTAAAAATAAATACCTAACGTACATATATTATTCTATTTTTATTTTATAAATACCCCAGTTATTAAGCTTGAAAAATTTAAGCAAAAAATAAATATATTATAATACATTAATAGATTAGGGGCATTTAAAAAGAATATAGGTCTGACAGACGTATGTCAGTGTTAATGTAAGTAAATACACGTCAGTGGTTAAGGGTTAATATACTAATTATTTATTTATTTCAATATTCGTTTTCAATTAAAATTATATTTGGCATATCTCTAGTTATTATCGTATATACTTTAGTCCCGATGTTAATTTTTAAATAAGATACAAAATAAGTCTGAAATATAAATAAAGGAAGTTTTATTGTAAAAAATGTTAAATTACACAATGTGCTTTATAAAGGTGAAGTTAATTGGCCCAAAGCTGAGTTTAACTAGGTTAAGGCCTCAAAAGACAGCAAACGAATTTTTTAAATAGATAATCTGAATATATTATGTTGGTTGTTTATCCTTCGATCTCTCTCTCTCTCTCTCTCTCTCTCTCTCTCTCTCTCTCTCAACGGATTTGATTATCATTTTCACTTTTGTTTCAAAGGAATGTACAGAAAGCTAAATATTATTATGAATTCGACAAAGTTATAGGTTATACTCCTGATTAAGACATTTAAATATATACCTTTTATCTGCTATTCAGAAAACTCATCAGAGAAATAGAAATAATGTAACTAAAACTGGCAGTGGTAGCCCAGAGGTAACGCGCTCGCTTGGAAAACCGAGTGAAACGGGTTCAAATCCCGGGTCTCGCACCTCTGATATTTTCATGTGCGAATCATTTCTTACCTGATTACCACTTGCCTTACGGTGTAGAAAAGCATCGTGAGGAAACCTGCATGTAGGAGAGAACCGTGCAAGTTTTCGAAAGACATGTGAAGTCCGCCAATCCGCACTTGGCCAGCGTGGTGGACTATGGTCTGATCCCCCTCGTATTGAAGGGAGGCCCGTGCCCAGCAGTGGGACGTTAAAAAGGGCTGAATACAATAAAACTATGAAAAAGCTGTAGCAGTTTTTATTTCACTACATCGCTTAATACTCCATTATACGAAAACGTTGTTTGACTTACGTCGTTCGAATAGGAAGTTTTAATTAAATATGCGGGGAATTAAGCTGATGAAAAAAACAGCTTTTCTCGATAAACTTCGTTGATTACACATCGTTTTTCATGTTTGTATTATTATTAATGGAAATTATAAGTTGATAATTCCGTCAACCGTTAAGGTATAGTATTAAGGTCTGGTATTACCTACTTCGTTGGAAGTTAGATATTCGATACATGAAGTATTAAAAGTAATATCCTCCTAAACGATTTCGGCTACAGCGGCTGATCATACTGAAACTAGCTAAATGCATGGGACATATTATGTATCCCGGGGGAGAGCTGACTCCTACCGGGCGCGTCCCCAGGTGGCGGATGGGGGAACGCCACTCGCTTAGTCTGCAGCGGGTGGTACCGGAGAAATCCGGCGCGGACCAACAGCAGGGTGGTGCCCTAACCGCGGGCCGTCAACCGCGGTGAAGGGCGCTACCCAGACGGGGCCGCTCTCCGTTAAGCGGAGTTGCGGCCACCGGGAGCGGGGCCGCTTCGGCGGTCTTGCGACCGGAGGGCGGGGACCGGTTGCGGGACTGTGTGGGAGGGCAGGCTCGTAACCGGTAGAGGGGAAGGCCGCGGTGGGAGAGGAGTGCCGGTATTTCGGTGCGCCGTTCTCCCTGCCCCCCGCGGCCTTGACGGGGCTGCCACCGTCTTAGATGGCAGACGCGGTGGGGCTGCAGGGGAAGAGGAGTGTCGGTGTGTCGTTGCCGCTCTCCCTGTCCTCTGCAGCCGATTGAAGGGTGCCCACTTCGGTGGGCGGCGTGGTTTAATGGGGCTGCTCCGGGTACTTCTCTGGTTCAGCAGAGTGGACTGTGGAGCAGCCCCATTGGTTTGGTGGCCGTCAGGCCTGCCGCCGGGGCGTCGCGGTAGTTATGCGTAAGCGATCCCGCGGCGTCCCACTAAGGCGGAGGGGAGGGGAAAGTTGGGGTTTAGTGGGTAGTACCGGCTCTTCTAGCCGGTGAGCCCCACATAACCACCTGGGGGATAGGTGGTATGCGTAAATGCATTCCCCAACTATAAAAAAAAAAAAAAAAAAATAGGACATATTATGTATACTGTATAGTGTACTAGTGCACGCGCAAACACTCCTCTTTTCACTCTCAAAGTCCCTTTGATGATTGTTCATCAACAGGTGAATGTTAATTTACATGCTCTCAGAGACACATGGGCATTTTTAATAGAAAATTTCAGTAACTCTACTTGACCTGACTCGGGACTCGAATCCAAAACCTCCGAATCTACTGCCATACATGCTAGCTACTAGAGCTTCTTATTCCCAGCAGATTTTTGTAACATCAAGGTAAAATTTTCTATTATATTACAAGTGCAATAAAGATGTGAGCATGGATAACACACTGCTACGTGGCTAACAGTTTACAGTACACTTGATATATTTCTCTACCATAAAGTAGCTGTCCACCTGTGAATTTATTGCATTTTGTTATTTAAAGTTTTGAACTATTAACGAAATAACAGAAAAATACATTAACAGACAACTAGAAGGGAGTATAGGATTTTAAATTGTGCAGATACAGAATATATGAAGCAAATGAAGATTAATTCAATTATTACTTTATTTACACGCGCATGTTGTGTTTATAATTTAGATACTCTTGCAATGTTATTTTACAATAGAAATAAAGATAGAAGCGCGAAACACAACCTAAATAACACTACATCGGTTGAGATCGGATTCTGTGTTCTTTTTAGGTAGCAGTAACTTCGAATGCTTGATAGCGGTCCCGCGCCATCGCACGCCACAAACACAAGGGAATGAAAGGGATAAGCTTGCTTGAGTACAGCACTCAAGCTGCCCGCTCAGTAAGTTCAACAATCTCACTTAAAACTCTAATCTTTCCATAAAACACTGACTCCAAACATGACCTCTTCAAAATAAACCAACATCAATATTTGGCCATGTATTAACAGCGGCATAATCGAACTACATCATCTTAATCGCTGAGGAAATATTTTTCAGTGATGGAGCTATAAAACTGTGGTCTGACGATAAACAAACGTTTCTTTGGTTTAAAGGAACTGTACCAAGGCGAAAGGCAATGGTAGCCCAGTAGCAACGCGCTTGCTTGGGAAACCGAGTGAAGCGGGTTCAAATCCCGGGTCTCGCACCTGTGATATTTTCATGTGCGAATCATTTCTACCATGATTACCACTTGCCTTACGGTGAAGGAAAACATCGTGAGGAAACCTGCATGTCTGAGAAAACCTAGCAAGTTTTTAAAAGACATGTGAAGTCCGCCAATCCGCACTCGGCCAGCGTAATGGACTATGGCCTGATTCCCCTCGTATTGAAGGGAGGCCCATACCCAGCAGTGGGCAGTTAAAAGGGGCTGAATACAACAAGGCGAAAACTGCACAAAGTTTACTTACTAGAGAAGGAAACTCCAGAAAATGTTCTATTGTGCTTGAGAAACAAGGCAAAGAAAAATTAGCGCCTTGGAGATAACTCCAAGAAATTTTCTAAATTTCGGGAGCTTAAAGGATTTTTAGGATGTCCTAGGTAGGAAAGAATAATTTGCACGAATTTATGGACAACTAACTAATTGTTTAATTCCGAAAAAGGTCACAAAGAAAGTAATATTCGAATGAAAAAATCTAATAGAATTCAAAAAGTTGTAGATAAGCTATTGTATAGTGAAAAGTAAATATATTATAGGGAATATAATTAAACTTCGTAAAGTAAAAGATATCTGAAATATTACTTATTAAAAGTTCCCTTATATCTTGATTTGTACTAAAGTTTAGTTTTCAGTCTAAGAATACTATTTTCCTTCATAAACATTTAATACTCTTAACTAGCTCGATGTTTCTACCATCTGTTTTATTCTATTTTTACGTATTACTTTGCGAGCACTCAGTAGCAACTAGGGAATGCATTAAAAATACGAAATAAATGTACGTACAGATTTCTTTTAAAATGAGCAGTTATCTCCTTAAATAATTAACGATTTTAATCAAGTATTTATATCAATACTATAATAGTGAAGTAACTGTTCGTAACAGGCCAGTCTTATTGGAATTAATCGATTTAATGGCTTGATTTAAGATGTGAATACGTCACTTTCCGAGCCTTAAACTACCTTAAAATAAATATGAAAAAATTACAAAAAAAATGCTTTATTACTGTGTAAATTACTTTCTTACCAATAATCATAATAATTAATATATTCGTGTTGATATTATTATAATAAGTATTGCTAAAGTCCGCGACTTTGTTCAAAATCTTACTTATGTCTTACACAAGTATGCGAATGTTTGGATGGATGGATGTTTGTTACTCAATCACACCAGAACGGCTGAACGGGATCTGTATAAAATTTGGCACATAGGTTATAGTCTGAAATAGCACATAGGCATTTTATCTCAAAAATATGTACGGTTCCCGTGGGATGAATTTGTTTCTTTTTTCTTCACAGAGCAAGGAATCGACATACAAAAATCTGCAACAGCATAAGTTTTTCTTCTAAAGTACACTCGCAATAATTAATTATATCTATATAATACGTATAGGGACTCACCCGAGTGAAGCAAGGGTAAGTCTCTAGTGAAAACATATAATTATTAGAAACTACTGTGCCGACAAACGTCCTGTACAAATGTTAATAAATCTGTTTGCCCTTTTTGAGTTTATATAAAAATTCTAAAGAGAAAATTACTTTCTATTATTCCCTAACTTTTCCCGACAACTTTTCCAAATTTTTTTACTAACAAACTTATACGGACGATTACAAACCTTTATAAAAAGTTGTCAAATTCAGGCCATTCTCAAGTGATGCGCTTTCAAATGAACGGCATTTCATTGTTATTTATATAGATTTCAAAAATTATGTATTATTTTGCCTCTTTTATTTTCTTTAAAATCTATTTTAAATAAACATACATATCAAGATTTTCAAATACAAAGCCTTTAAATACAATAAACACAAATGTAAAGTTAAATGTTGCTGTAAACAAAGTATAATGCCCTCGACTCGTATAGTTGAGCGAGCTAAGTAAGAGTATATTTATTTAGGCCTGAAATTTATTCGGTCGGAGAGGTTCCCAAGGGCCTTTACGCACGTTATACATTTTATTACAAAAATTATAATTAAGTGTTTTAATTATTCTTATCTGTGGGTAGAAATGACTGTCTTCGTAATGTAATGTGACCGCACTGTACAGTACTAAAGTCACGGGTTTGATCCATGTTGTCTCTATGGCATCTACATCTAATAACTATACAAAGCAAATTCTCAGTATTAATATTACTAGTTTTCAGGGTTCTGTACTCAAAGGGTAAAACGGGACCCTATTACTAAGACTTCGATGTCCGTCCGTATGTCTGTCTGTCTATCTGTCACCAGGCTGTATCTCATGAACCATGATAGTTATACAGTTGAAGTTTTCATAGATGATGTATTTCTGTTGCCGCTATAACAACAAATACTAAAAAAACAGAATAAAATAAATATTTCAGGGGGCTCCCATACAACAAACGTAATTTTTTTTTTTTGCTCGTTTATGCTCGATATTGATAACGGCAACAGGAAGACGCTTGAAATATTCACAGAATATTTAGTTATATATTCACTTGAAAAATAAATAGTTAAATAAAATTAAATATTTAAGCAAGGCTCCCATACAATAAACGTGATTTTTTTGTCGTTTTTATAGATAATGGTACGGAACCCTTTGTGCGCGAGTCCGACTCGCACTTGGCCAGTTTTATATACGGCTTCACTTGAATGGTAAGATAAAAGATAGCTTATGTCCTTCCATTTCATTTAAACCTATGAAAAAATGAGACGATACTTTGAGATGAACAGTAAGAGATCAGACGCGACACTTGTACTCCAAATCATGGAGATATAATATTCCCAACTTCCCAAATCAAAAGTGCACTATTTATTTTGTTCCTTCCCAATATATAGTGGGATTACAATTCCAAACAACCAGTAAGAGATCAGGCGTAGACCAAAAGTTTTATTTCCGTGAAGACACGGGAACTGCAATACCTTCCTAAGTCCAGGTGATTACTGAAAATTTCTTGACAGAAAATCTCAATTACTGTACTTAAACGTCTTCTGAGACTCAAACCTAGGACTCCTAATCAGTAGCCTACATGTTACTACAGCAACTAGACACATGGAAATTGTGTCTGTATAATGATAAGTAGATAACTCAATAGTGAATAAGTTATGTAGTGATTTGTCGACGACACGATGTTTGTTATATATATATGTTTATTTTCTCTCTAAGTAAATTTTGAAAAATAAATGTCTTAAACCATATATAAATATATAGAAATTCAAGAATTTATAGCATTATACTGACAAAACAGAGCATATCAACTTGCATAGGTCTTATCTCTACAAACTACATTCGGTTTATGATTTTAGGCCGCTCTAGTTAACCCAAGCAAAACATACTACAATTTGTGCAAAGTTCATTGTATACAATATCTGAGGATACTATCTATGGCTTTATAATTTCTATGGAGTTTAAATCGAACAGTATTATTTTAGTAAACTAATCTTGTATATAAAAGTTTGAATACGGTTATCTATCGTCTATTTGATTTATTGATAAATAACATCACATAATAATAATAATAATGGTTTTAAAGAAACTAAAAAATCGGTCAAGTGCGAGTCGAATACGCATATAAAAGGGTTCATCAAGGTATCATCGTATATATGGTTTTTATTGATATGACTTTTACTCTATGTATATACTTCGATATATATACTTCGATGATTGATTACAAACATTAAAAATTGTTTATTGTAAGTATTTTTCTTTATTTTTATTATTTGGTTGTTATAGCGGCAATAGAAATACATACTCGGTGAAAATTGCAACTCTCTACCTATCTATTACGGTTCATGAGATACAGCCCTCTGAAAGACGGACAGCGGAGGCTTAGCAATAGGGTTCCGTTGGCACCCTTCAGGTACGGGACCCTAAAAATAAGCTTTTGATTAATTGATATGCTTGGAACTCTTGAAGACGAATCATATGAGTCCAAACTCGTGGGATTAATTAGTAGCCACTGAAGAGTTTCACTATTCACCTCCTGGCTGCATCATCAGATCAGCTTTAAGATTCTTAATTATAGTACTGTCATTCAAACTACATATACATACAAAGTTTCATTTCGATACGACAATTAGAAGTATGTTAAAATTGATTTCTAAATTTTTATTACATTATTATTTGTTAGTAACAAGTAAAGCTGATAAAAGCGTTTTAAAAACATATATTTTAAAAACTTTTCTGGCTTAAACTGTTAAAATTATATAACTTTGAGACACATGGAAATTCTACACAAAAGTCTGTGACACTATCTTCTATATAATAAAAACTAGTGGTTTGATCACCCCTTTGAGGGATGAATTCCGGGATAAAAAATATCCTATGTCCTTCCCAGGGCCTCAAACTTTCTTCTTACCAAATTTCATCTAAATCGGTTCGGTAATTTTTGAGTTTATTCCTTACAAACATACAAAAATACAAATTTTCCTCTTCATAATATTATTATAGATGAAATGCCGTTTTAGTAAGCGCATTACTTGAGAATGCCTGAACCGATTTGGTTTATTTTTATTTTAAAATATTCGTAATACCTTTGATAAATGAGTAAGCTGTTAAGGAGAAAAAATTAGAAAGGACCCCTGGAATATTTAAAGATTTTATATTTAAAAAAAAACTCATAAGTAAAGATTTATTTAGAATCATCCCTTAAATGATAGAAAAAGAGTATCAAAGCTTAGATTAAAAACAATATTTTTTGAATGTCAAATTAAACAGAAAAAAATATTAATATAGGCTGCTAGCAAACAATATTAAACATATAAAGATATTTGAAAATATTTGTATGATAATTTTTTACCTATAATTTACTTTCGAAACCGTATTAATACAACGTTAACGATGCGTAATGACTGTAATTTCGTGGGACCATTCAGTAGTTATTAAGCCTCCTAGTTATTTATAGAGCTAATATATGTAGTTAGTGGGTATTTTTCCCCTTTTCTCGCGTGATAAGCGGGACGGGGATACAGACTATTCTATATCCGTCCCTAGGATGTAATCTATGGTCTTGCCAAATTTTATCGAAATCTGTTCAGCTGTTTATACGTGACGAGGTAACAGACGGTGTTATAGTGCAATTACCATACAAAATGTAGCTAATTTATACATATAAAATACATACAATTTGTATGATAAACTGACCCTATGACACTGTTTTATATAGAGGAATACATACATATGCTAAACTACGTAAGCGGCGCCAGGGGAAAAAGCTAGTATGATATAAGACTGGACCTTTTAATTAGTTAATATAACAAAATGTTGTTACAAGTAAAGAAAATTATCAAAATCTAGAGCATCTCATGTCATTTGCCAGAACTAATTTAACTTAGGTGTCCTTTGTCACGAAAATGTAAAAAACTTTTGCGTACCCTTCTTACATTATAATATATATTCGTCATTCATATACTCTTGTTTAGGTAAAAATAGCGAAAGCTCAGCCAAATTGACTATCCACATGACTAATTAATTACTTTTTAACTTAAAAAAAATTCACAGACTTCAAAATGTGAACGTAATAATTTGAACGTTTTAATTAACACTTAATGGATAATTTACTGGAATATTCCAATAAAACCTCCTTTGAGGTATAAAATCTATTTTTCGACATACATGTGAATTCCGCTAACACGCCCTTTGCTAACATGATCGACTATGACCTAATCCCTTAAAATGTTCAATTCAGGACCGTGTAGGTAGCTATGAGATGGTAAAAAGGGCTGATTCTAGCAACGAGACGGTAAAAAGGGCTGAATTAATAAATATAAGAACAATATAAATTTCAACAAAAAATATAACTCTAAGGTTGGAATACTTTTAAAGCGATTTTGCTTAAAATCACTTAAATTAAACTAAACACAGTCAGAAATATCACAAGTAGGTCGTATGTAGTTTATTTAGGACTAACAAGGGCTTTATTAAAACTGCCTTTTGCAATCTAACAAAATAGTTAATTACATTAACATAATTAGTTCTAAAATATATCTTTAGAGAGTCATTCTAAGCAAAATGAGTTGCTAGGTTTACCACTAGCAAAAGTTTTGTTATACAAAATACCATCATACTAATATTATAAGTGTAAAACTTTGTAAATGTGCATGTTTGTTACTTGTGTTGATCATAGGTTATATGGAGCGAGAGTGAGTCGCTAGTCTGTAATAAATCTAACTTCTCAAAATGAAAAATATCATAAACTCAAAGGTTTTCATGAAACATACTGACCGACTTTCGTGACTTCATTATGTAGTGTCAAATGAAGCTAAAAACGTTGTAATAAAAAAAACAATCAGTCCAAACGTTTTTAAATAATATATGTACGTCAACATATAAACAGAATTGTCATTTTCCGTTTATGTGAATAATTTCTATATAATAAAATGAAATACAACACAAGTAAAGCAATAGTAGAGTTCTAGAATAAACTACGAAAGCTACCTTAATAAATAATGCCAATAATAAAACCCACGGTTATGTAATTTTAAGAGTAAAGTATATAGCTTTTATGGGCTATTTTATAATACCTTTGAGCTTTCTTTGAAGCTTCAAGCCTAAACTATGAATAACTAACCCTAATTTCTCACACACTACATTCAAGTAGAAGGTAACTGAATATAAAGAGTGCTTGTGCTAAAAATAGTGGCTTAGACTTTAGAATATAAGAGCGCTGGAACATAATGTTTTCGTAAAGGTGTTTCAAATAACCCTTCACTATATTAGAGTGAAACTATATGGAGTAGTCAGTTCGAATAATTTGTTTTCGTTAATGTGTCGGTTTACGTGCATGGCTGTAATGTTGGGGTATACTACAGTCAATTTTAACGGATTTCAAAACAGGATAAGAAATTATCTTTGAGCATGGAATAATTTTCAACAAAATTACCACTTATCTTACAGTAAAGGAAAACATCGTGAAAAATCCTGCCTGTGTGAGAGAACCTAGGAAGTTTTCTGAAGACATGCTCAATCCGCCAACCCGCACTTGGCCAGCGTGGTGGATGAACATTTTGCTAAGTAAATAAAAGAGAAACTGACTATAATAGTTATGCCATGAAATTATTATAAGTAATTTCCATATTATATCGTTTTACCCGACTGCGCGACGTAAAGGGTGTTCAGCCCTTTATAACGTCCTACTGCTGGGCTCGGGCCTCCCTTCAATACGAGGGGGATCAGGCCATAATCCACCACGCTGGCCAAGTGCGGGTTGGCGGACTTCACACGTCTTTCGAAAGCTGGCTTGGTTCTCTCAGATATGCAGCTTTCCTCACCATGTTTTCCTTTACCGTTAAGACAAGTTGCAATCATGTTGGAAATAATTCACACATGAAAATATTAGAGGTGCGAGACCCGAGATTTAAACCCACTTCACTCGGTTTCCTAAGCGAGCGCGTTACCACTGGGCTACCACTGCCTCCTGAAAGGAGGGTAATGTGTTTGTAATGTACACGTTTCATCCTTGCCGCGAGATGTACATACGAGTATGTATGTCTCCGCCTGCATAATACTATATTCCTTCATCAACTTGTTTTCTTTTTTAGTTAGCTTCTTACGCAGTCTGAATTTTATTTTTATAATTAAAATTTCTATTCCACAACGATTGTAGAAATACATGTAGTCTAAGCCTCATTATTTAAAAATACATATTATAGAAATTACTGTAAACATTAAAACAAATAAAATAATTATGCTATAGTTAAGTGTCACATAAATCTCGTATTTTCTTACGAGTAGTATGAAAAATAATAAAAATAACGCTCGCCCTGATAACGTCAATTAGCAAGACATATGGCCCAGTGAACTCACATAATGTGCTCGCATTTGCAAAACAATGTATAAAAGATATAAAAGAAAGTAAAATGTAGAAAGCAGCTGTATAATGCTGTAGTGTCACGTATCTTGCAGTACTTTGAATAAAATAATGTATACTATTGTAGCATTGAAAATATAAAGAAGATTTTTTTTTAATGTTGTAAGAATACGCATATTTATAGTAAGTTATTTTCATACTAATGCTACGATCCTAAATGACGATTATTGAAAACTAAAATTAACATACAATATATAAATATAGATAAAAACAAATCTATCCTACGGGAACTGTATATTTTTCCGGGTGATATATAGCCTATAGCCTTCCTTAGTTAACGGGCTATCTAATGCAAAAAGCATTTTTCAAATCAGATTAGTAGTTTCAGAGATTAGCGCGTTCAACCAAACAAACAAACAAACTCTTCAGCTTTATAATATTAGTATAAATTTGTGAAAAATTTATTTGGATAGAATTTACCTGTATAAAAAAATTAATGTTACAATTTTTTTTTTTATGATAAAATACCACTTTTGCTCACATTGGTCTCTGTATTATCTATGTTACATTGTTAATATGTAATAAAGAATATAATGAAAGTATGCTTTAAGCTTAAAAATAAGCTTTGAGCAAATTGGTTGGCAAGTAGAGGAGAAAAAGATGCTGAACTGTTTCGTCTTTACTTAATTACATACAGATTACCTTTAAAATTAAATTTTTAATCCTATTTTAGTATGCCACTAGATGACTGCCTTATAGGTCTAGTTAGGTCTTGTGTTCGTGTCCCGGGTGAGGACAAATAGTTGCTGAATTATTCTGTCACTAAAATACGATCAGTAGTAACTTAGACTTTTGAAAGTTGGCGGTGTTTATACAAAGGCGTAAGAGCTTTCAGTACTGCGCCATATCCATCACCAAAGTATCGAATTTGTCATCCTACAAAAAATATATGAATTAAAAGAATATAGAATTTATATAACAGTTTGATAATCAAGAATTTAAAATGTTCGACAAAACACTCTTTATAATACTTTGAAACTAAAAGGCGCATCGACTTCAAAGTCATTCTAAAGGAAACCTATTCATCAAAAAGAGAATCAGAAAATTGATTAACAATTGGCAAAAATATCGCGTAACATGAATACGAATAAACGGAGTACCTCCCTTTTATAGAAGTCGGTTGAAAACTAGTTTAGAATAAAAATTACGGTCTATCTGATAAAGATAAGGTTTTCACATCAAGGGCCACAGCCTTGTCACTTGATAAATTCTTTCCGGAAACTTTAAATTGCTTTTCTTCAGACTCATCTTCTTAAATTCACTTCGTTAGAAGGTCCTTAAGTCGTCGACGACTCGGATTAAATAAGATGTGAGTTTAACACGATTTTACTTTTTAAAAGGGCAATAATATGTAAAACATGTTTGGGATTTTTGTAATGAAGTTAAAGTGATATCAAGTCTTGAGATTCTTTATGTTTTTGAATTGCTTTAAGTATTAAATTAGTTTTTCTGGCTTTGTCAGTTAGAAATGTTTGTTCTTCCTACATTTTTAGATAACGCCATCATCATCGCCACTAATACTTTATTTATTCAAAATCCAACATCAAATCAGCATTCTAATAAAATTACATTTGTACAATACTAATTAATAGTTTTATTTAAAGGTATCAGAACCCGCGGCTTCACTCGAGTAAAAACTACAAAAAAAAACTCTAAAAAGGTAGGTTTCATACAAAGTTTCATCCCCTATTGTACCCTCTTATGGGATGAATTTCAAAAAATGCTAAAACACGTATTTATTTATTTGTATTGAAGAGCATTAATACCAAGTTTCAAATAATTCTGATCATAAATAATTTTTAGGTTGTACTATGACGTGTTATCGCGTGGGAATGAAATAATCTCCCACGGTAAAAGGTAGCCTATGTTACTCTCCAGCCCTCCAGATCGCAACACAAAAAATCACGCCAATCTGTCAATAGCTACTAAACAAAAAAAAGAAAATCGGTTGACAAACAGACAAGAAAAAGTACTGAACTGTTTTGTCTTTGCCTATTTGTATGTAGATTTCGACTACTAGGTCTTTCGAAAACGCAATTGTTATTGTAATGTTCAAACCTACACTAAGTATGATAAGTTATCTATACTAATATCTATACTAATATTATAAAGCTGAAGAGTTTGTTTGTTTGTTTGTTTGGTTGAACGTGCTAATCTCAGGAACTACTAATCCGATTTGAAAAATTCTTTTTGCATTAGATAGCCCCTTAAGCCTGAGGGAGGCTATAGGTTATATCTTATCCCGAAAAAATGTAAAGTTCCCGTGGGATAGATTTGTTTTTGCCATTATAATATGACGCTACCTCGCTTCGCTCCCTTCACGTTCATCCCTTTGTTTTCAATATCATACCACTGCACCAGGGGGTAACCAGACATTTTTTTTTCTTTTTTTTTTTTACTGGGGAAACCCATCATATAGACCCTGCCGGCCATCAATGGGCAGGGTACTGTGAGACTACTACTCACTAAAACCCACAGCGGAACCCGTCGCCGCAGTGCAATGGGGCGTTCCAGGATCACTTACGTACACACTACAACAACCCTGCAAGGTAACCAGAGCCTATGTTAATCTCAATCCCTCTGATCCCTCCTAGACCTTTAGAAAAATGAATCTCCCATACAAATTCTATTCACCCACTTTAAGATTTTTTGTGAAACAAAGTAGCCTCCTTTAATATCCAAATCTATCTCTATACCAAAATTCATCAAAATTGGTTCAAAGGATTAGGTGTAAGAACATAACACAAAACAGACAAACATACCTAGTTACTTTCAATTTAAAATTCATATTTAATATATTTTATTTAGCATAAAATTATTACAATTTTTATTGAACTGGTAACAGTTCAGAAAGAAAAACCTTCAGTTTTTCAAGAACTTCCGCATTTATAATGATCTATTCCATATAAAGATTACTAGAAGCGAAGGGCCTATTATCGATGTAGTCTTATCAACGCCCTATTAAGAGTATCAATATACACGTGACATGTTAAAGGGCGCTGGCTATTGTGATGCCAGTCTAGAAGTAACAATTAAAGGTTATCAAAGTTATCTTTAAGCGTTTAGTATGTGATGTTGTGAACTAATACAATTAGGGTCAATCAGGTTACTCAATACATTCTTTATTACAGAGAATATGCGTGTTGTTTTTTTAATTTTTTAATACAATAGCCAACATCGTTATATTATAATTGTAAAAAAAATATCCAGCTCCAAAAAACTAAAATTTAATATAAAACATTTTTTTTTAAATATCATACCGATACGGATACTTTAAGCACCCGCCATTTCGCGCGTGACGTCAAAGTATGATATACACAGAAAAATGACGACTCAATTTCTAGCGACAAAATCGCTAATCACTCTCTTATGAGAATACTTTGACGTCATATTCGTTCAGACCAATGGCGTGCGTTTCAACTACTTTGAATTTCCCACCTATATTTGCACTTTTTAATAATTATTTTCTTAAAAAAGTTTTCTATTGATATAGGCTGAATTCAAAAGCAAAAAAAGATTGTGAAAAAAATATTTCACTCTTATTTAAATCACATGCATATTCTCTATTACTTAATATAACCCTTAAATTTTATTTCATTTGCTTTACGGCGAAGGAAAACATCGTGAGGAAACCCGCATGTCTCGAGAGAACTTAGCAAGTAGATGGTGGAACTCTAATCTTTTAATGAAACTATCTTATTGGATTTTATCTTTGTAATTATATATAGCTTATTACATGACTTATTTCCAATTTCAAATAAATAGAAATATGATAATTTTAATAAATGAATACGTATTATCATGTAATACCCATCTACATAGTTTATATTTATACACACTTTATTGTATATTACAATAATAATATAAAGACGTAAAAACAAATTATTTTAAAGAACATGAATGAAAGGCAATATTTACGTCAAACACCTACCTCAGGAACATAAACCAATGAAATGATAAGTTATGCATATTGGCAGTATACGGTTATTGGCTAACATGCAAGTTTGAAGAGCGCGAGATTCGTAACCCGATGATAAAAAAAAGAGCCGATCGAGTGTAGTGGAAAACGATCGATTCACGTGGCAGTACTTCATTGCTTAGAAAGGTAGCGGATTCAATTCTTTTCACGTTTCATTCGGGTCTGTCGCCTCTGAGATTATTTGCGAATATGGTGAAAGAAAATATAGCGAAAAAATCTGTCGAAAGACAATATCATGAAAGCTCGAGGAATTTAGATTGAGAAAACCTAGCTAATTTTTAAAAAACGTGTGAACTCTGTAGATATGCATTTGACCAGTTTGATGGACAATTGTCTGATTCTCCTCACATTGAGGAACACCCGTGCCCAGCAGTGGGAAACTAAATTACAAATTATTTATGTTATTATAATAATTAAAACATCTTATATCGTATTTTTTAAATTAAAAAAAAAGCTAAAAACTCCAATAAATACAAAAAAAAAAGTAAAACTTTGCACCCGATCGAGATTCTTACTCGGACACATCTATGAATGTTAATCTTGCACCTTGGTCGCTTGACCATGATAATTATGCCTGAGTGAAAGAAATTATCGAGCATATTCTGCGTAGAATAATGCAAAAGAAAACCGCATGAAAACTCGAAAACATGCGTTTTCCCAGATATGAGACTAATTTAGATCGATCTTTCGCCCCCGAAAGCCCCCACGTACCAAATTTCAGCGAAATCGTTAGAGCCGTTTCCGAGATCGCTGGTATAAATAAATAAAGATATAAACATACAAGAATTGCTCGTTTAAATATATTAAGTAGATTAGATATTATTTTATATTACGTAATCGTTTCCAAACAAATGGTTCTAGAACGATATCATGGATTTTTATTATCCGCAATAAGTATTAAATATAACAAGATCAAAAAGGGCCCTTGAATTAATTTCATCGTCATTTCCTTATCTGGTCCATTACGCCTAATTGACTATTTCCACTGATTAGCTTGTTCTAAGATTATCTTAGAACAGTAGAATGTACAACTTGTACAGTACAAGTATGTTACTGAATGTCAGTTACACATGTGATGATTAGAACACGTTCAATTCCTGCTGAGGGTAATTAATACTAAATTTATGTTGGCAAACTTATTGATCAAAATAGTGTTGAACTTATGTGTAAATAGTGGAAAATAAAGCGCTTTCCTGTGATTAGTTAATAGTAGTAACATAAAGTGATCGTTAAAATGACATTGAATTTTGTTATATTAAAGGGAAATACGAAAATTGAAGTAACATTACAAAACGCTTAAAGTAAAATAGTGATAAAATAAAGCTTATTATATTGATTTACTGTGTTCTTATTTTCCTCGTCTTGGAATTATAATGGTTATTAATACATTTGTTTAACATAATATCTGTATTCCCTTGACAATGTCAATTATACTCTTAAGTCGTAACGCTAAAGAATATTGGTCTTTCTTATTAAAAACAAGCGATTTAACCACGCTTCACTCAAGTACGTTTTAATTACTTTTGAGAGAAACTCTTACATTTTTCCTAAAATAAATGTAGTCAAGTTCTTCAACTTCTTATAACATCAGCTATCTGCCAGTAAAAGTCCAATTGCGTTTCTCTAATGTTTCAAATGCACTTAGTACAAAGACATTTTGATATTACAAAGAGGCACTTCAATTTTATTTATTTGTATAAACTTATTTACTAATAAAATATATTGTTTTTAATTGAATATGTATGCAAAGAATGTAAAAAATACCTATATAATTACTTAGAACTACTTTTAGTGTTCTTAAATGAAATTCTTGTTTTCTAATTTTCTGATTTAATAAAGTATGCATATTTCGTTTATATTTAATGACTACGAGATGTAATATAGGATTTTAAATACATTTACATATATTAGGATATTAATACACAGCGCCATCTAGTTTTATTGTAAGCTACGAGGCTTGTGTTATGGATAACAGATAGTTGATACACTTCGCACATACAACTTTAAATACATACTATACGTATTATAATTATAAACCTATGACTAGAGCACAAACATTCGTACTCATCACACAAATTAATGATCCCAGCGGTACTGGAACCCACGACCGCTGGCACAGCAAGTAGGGTCACTACAAACTGAGCCAAACGTGTCAATTTTCTAAATTACATACATGCATATTGCCGAGGCTTTAGATCTAACGATTATGGAGTACAGTTTCACTAAGACTAAGTAACAACGCAGACAATGCTTTGCACGAGTATTTGTGCAAACACAATCGCATTCTCTATTAATTTCAGTTGATGGAAAACTTGAATGGGTTAGGAAGTTACAAGAGAATGAATTAATATACCAAGTGCACTCTCTATTCCTGTCACTCTCAAAGTCCTATGAGACGATACCACATTTAAAACTAATAATGACGTGAGTAATTTAGTAATTTTTAACTGACTGTGGCAGAAGGAGAGTTATGATTTTCGATTGAATGTATGTATGTGTGTTACGTATATTTATTTGACACGCTCTGTAGCCTAAACGGCTTGATGGATTTTAGCTTGAGAGGTGTCGTTGGATTTGTCTTAATTGTGAGAGTGACTGACACTGGGTATATAAATATTATAAACATTAAAATAGCCAAGTATTGGCGCCATATTATGCCTTCAAAAATTTTTTTTACTCAAATCCTATCGAGTCGGGTGTTAAAATAAATGGCTTACAAAAATTTATACAACTTATATGTTTCAATGTTATTTGAAATGAGAAATGCTAAAAAAACAAATGAAAAAAAAATGTTTAAAAAAATAAAAAACCTGACTGCGTAAAAACCGAACTAAAAACAAAATAAGACATGCACAAACGCAGCTATTATAAAATATGTACATCTGTATGTCTGCGACTGCATAATACTATTGTAAGGTTGCATTTTTTATATTTGAGCATTTTACTGGAAAATAACATATTTAATTAATTTGTAAGCCTTGACCGGTAAGAAAACATTTAAAAATTAAAAAGGATATTCTTTTGTTTTTCCCGCGCATGACAGAGGGACCGATCTCGGTAACATCCTGTAGTGACTAGTCATGTATTGTAATACTGAAAATTGTGGTAAATTATGTAACTCATTATTTTTCTTGCCGGATCTTCTCTGCACTGCTTTCCGAGCCGGTGTTAGCTTTTATACGGACAAACATACTGACGATTATAAAAGTACTGAATATAAAAATATATGCAAGGAATATCTTGAAGTTTAATTGTTTCCTTTGTCAATTTCTTTCCATCTTTTTAGTAAGCTTTTAACGGACTCCGTTTTTTTATAAATAATTTTGTTTTTAAAGGTATATATTTAGATAAACAATGTCACCTTAATTAGTTATGAACCAAATGTAAATATATATGGCTGTATGTTAATTAGCAAATTAGTAATTTAAATTCGAGACAGTTGACATAACAATAGCTTTACATACTAAGTAACTATGCTTTAATCAAATGTCAGAGAACAATCAAGATATTATGTCATGACAGTTTGGTGTTTAATTTGCGCTTCTATATCAAATACAATGGAGCTAGTGTGTTACCATGGCTCCGTACGCGTGAGGTACGTATAGGTTGTGTAACAACTAATTTACAATTTACCACTTTCATATATACTAATATTATACAGAGGCAGAATTTGTTTGTTTCTTTGTTCGTTCGTTTGTTCTCAATTCGTTGAAAAATCTTTTTGCATTAGAAGGCCCGTTCATTTAGGAAGGCTATAGGCTGTATATCATTTTGCTACCCAAAGGAACGGAGTAGTAATTATAAACGTCAACAAATCGGGCAGACTTCCATACATTATTGTAAAACTATATATATATATATATATATATATATATATATATATATATATATATATTATATAAATACATAGGGATACAGCATATACGACTGAAGATCTAAAGGTCCTGGGTTCGAGTCCCAAGTCGGCGTTTGTATAAGCCTGATCTCTCACCGGTCGTGTTGAATTATCGTCGCGACGAACTTCGAAAGTGAAAGGAATTGAGCACGCAATTGATTTCTTCATACATTAAATGGTGCACCTCATGAGTAGAAGCAAAAATCGATTACAAAATGAGCCACTTATATTTTCATATCTAATAAGCGATCGAGATGGTGGTCGAAAACACGCGACAATATCAATTATGTATGATCCAGAAAAGTTTTTAGTGGTCACGGGTTTGATCCTTCGTAAAAGTAAACTGAATTTATCATCCTCTAAGGTTAGTATGAAAAATAACTCCCAAAAATAAGTAATGTCGCAGAAAACGATTATATCAATAGTTCACCTCAATGTAAACTTGATACATTAAAACATGTAACAGACAATGACATCCCTTTGTTAAGGTTCGGTTTCATTATAATAATAATCTATATGTTTATCATATCAGTGACTAACTGACTGAAATTATTTGCCGTTATACAAGAACCCTGTCATGCGTTTGATAGGTACATATGTTAGTTTCTATTGTTAATAACTACTAAGTTCTAGGACTGATGGCTTTACGTGCTCTTCGAGGCACGGAGATCAAACACCATCAACTTCTCAACTGCGCACTCTTACTGGGACTTTTTTAAGAAAAAGAATTAATAACTAAACTTAAACCTTGTCACCGCTAGAGACCATTTGTCATGATGTTATGTCTGTTCAAAATTTTAGTTTTTTTTTTAGTTTTAATTAAGGGTAGAAGCCCTTAAGTTGCAAGAAGCAGATAAACCAATATTTTTAAGTAAGTGGTGTCCAATGCGCTGGCTTGGAAAACCAAGTGTCGCGGCTCCAACTCCGGGTCTCAAATCCATGAAGTTTTCATAGTAAAAAATATCGTAAGTAAACTTGCAAACTTAAGGAAACTTAACCACTTTAAGAGTTAAAAGTCAAATTTTAAATAAAGCAAGTCATATAATAGACGTTTTTTCAATGAGTATGTAACACAGACGTCAGACATATAATAATGACATTTGATCTGTTTCTTATTTTTTTTAAATTATTATTGTACTTCTATGTACCCATTGTAAACTATTAAGAAAATCATAACTATTGAAAAAATCTGAAAAAGCAATGAAATTTCAAGTATGTAAACGCATGTAACTTCGAAATTCTTGGAATTTCGAAGATATTTGATCAGGTATCTATACTAAACGAAAACCGTTTTAAAAAGTTTTGTTATAACTTGATAAATTCTACACTAATCAAATAATTATAAAAAAAATTCAATTTACATTTTTCTACTCCATATATTTTCTTAGTAACCGTAGATGTGTTTTGAGATAAGTAAAAACGTCACAAAAATATTATTTCGCAGGGACAGGGTATACCTATATCTGTACCTATAGTTAATTTTTTTTTATGACATTCAGTGACAAACGAGCAGACAGACCACCTGATGGAAAGTAGTACCTATCGCCCATAACAACTACGGTTCGTGCACTTAGGTTTTAAGTAACAAAAGTGCAGAACCACAGGTGCATTGTCACTGTGAGGACTAAGATGATATGCCTCTTGAACACAACAATGCAATCATTGTTGCTTGGCGGCAGAAATAGATAAGGGGATGGTACCCATCCAGTCGGACTCCTCAGGCTTGACAAAGTCCTACCACCGGTAAGTTAATGATAGGATTGGTTCTTGTAACACTCATTGCAATATCAATATGATTTTTAATTATTATTAAATTTTTACCACAATATAAGCTATGGCTATTACATTGAAAAGTAACCGATTTTTTTTGTTTATGTTTAAAATTAAAATAAAATGTACTTACACATTTTTCAACGATTCCATTAAAGACGCAATATGTAAATTTTAAATCCTTAAAGACCATTGTTATAAAACTACACAACGACAATAATAAAATCATTTGGCTCTTTCAGTACCATATAATAACATTTTATTTCAGCTCTCTAAGCTAATGAGTACTAAACTACACATTTCATATGTAATTAGTAGCTTATAGCACGTGTTTGCATATTTCTGCTATAACGAGGCTTAAAACGCAAT
Source organism: Argynnis bischoffii washingtonia (assembly GCA_033884665.1). Lineage (NCBI taxonomy): Eukaryota > Metazoa > Arthropoda > Insecta > Lepidoptera > Nymphalidae > Argynnis > Argynnis bischoffii. The sequence goes on from JAEMGE010000029.1 coordinate 6,166,234, forward strand.
TAATTCTAGCTATTTTGCGTGAAATTAGAATATTTAGTAGCAATTATGAAATGAGTTCTGAGTTCGATTCTCGTTCAATAAACTTTTACTGGCTATACAGATACAGGCTATTATATCCCAAAGATTTAGTACAAGCAAATAGCATCTAATGGTAAAAAGTAACCAAAATTATATATGCTTATAACTCTGACAGAAATGGAAGGGTTGAAGAGAAAAGGGTAAGAGAAAAGGGATAGAGATGGCAGCAGATTGGCCTCTTCTTACTCACTCGTCGAACGTAATAGAAGGAGAGTAGGTATACTTTAAGATTTACTTCACTACTTATATTCTTATGTAGAATTAGGAACCATAATTTATGTAAAAAGATACTATGCCGGCACCGATTTTGAAAATATCTTATTAGGTATCTATATTAAATGAAAACCCCCGTTCAGTTATTTTTTACTTTTTAGTATTATTTTTTTATTGAAGTCTTTTTAATTACTTGTTTATTTCGTAATTTTTAGTTTTAAGTAAAAACTGAAATAGTTTTTGTAATAAGTAGTAATTACAAGAAACTATTTCATGTGTTTTAGTCCATATCGTTAAAACTATTAAACTGATTTCGATGAAATCTTTACTATTCCCTAATTTGAAATAAATATAAGCAAATAAAAAAGAATAATCAGATCTGACAACTAGGTTTGGAGAAATGCGTGGACAAACATACAAACATACCTAGTTTGGAAGCCCTAAGAGATTATTATCATATATAATTATTTTGCAGTTGCAATAATATTACATACACATGTCGAATCGATAACGTCCTTGTTTTTGAATTCGGTTAATAAAATGTTAAAGATGAGTTTATCACATCAAAGTTCAGTCGTTTTTCCGAGCTCAAGTTTTATATTACACTCGATTCGACCCATTTTCTGTCAACTAAGCTGCATATGCCGACAATTATACTAAAAGGTTCCCGATCGTAAACTTATATCTTCGGATTCCAGCTCTCTAACGATTTCCCACTTGGATTCTGTTGGGTCATAAAAATATATCGTCTCCAATGTATATCTAGAAACATTCTCCTAGAAGTTACAGGAATAAAAAAGGAATAAAAAATATTTAAGTTTCTAGTCAAAATGATGAATTTCAAAGTCTTACTGATTAGCACAATAAATGGACTTTGCTATATTTTAATCTTGTTTCTTTATTAAAAACGCCAATTTTACTTTACTATGTATATATTATAGTACAGGTACAGTACTACTGGTGGTACAGTGGTACAGGACATACTTTTTGACTAAAATAGTACACTGACTTATAAATATCAATGTAATTATTCCATTCTTATGGATGGAAGGTGGCATTTTCTTTAAATTTAAATATATTTTAATTAGCGCAATTACAGACAAGAGGCATATCATCTTAGTCCTCACAGTGACAACGCACCTGTGGTTCTGCATTTTTGTTACTTAAAACCTAAGTGCATGAACCGTAGGTACTATGGGCGACAGGTACTACTTTCCATCAGGTGGTCTGTCTGCTCGTTTGTCACTGAATCTCATAAAAAAAAATATTTTAAGTTATGTTTATTAATTAAGAAAATTGCTTCACAATGAGCATGTAAACAATAATGTCTAATGTTCTTTATTCTATGGCTAATAGGCGTGCCATTTGGGCACAATTTATTTCGCCAATGTCGTAAACAATGATACAAAAAAAATCGAATAGTGTACATTTTTTAAAGAGACTTTCACACCAGATCTTTAGTGATCATGTCAGTTCTCCAATCTCGATAAGGTTAGCTATCGTGTAATATGTCCAAGTTCCCAACATTTTCAGATTTTTTGACATTTCAGAAAGTAAAATGCGGTATCTCATAATGGCTATATCTATATGGAGCTTGCAGACTTCATGTATATTTTGAAAACTAGTTGCGATTTGCTAAATATGCCAACTACTAACGATATGACGATACATTCTTTTATTGTGGAGCGATGGTAATCATGTAAAAATAATTCGCAAATAAAAATTTCAGATATAGAAGATTCACTGCTTGTAAGTATGCGTCAATCGTTCAATTTGAAAGATCTAGATCAATATGATGATCTGTTCAGAAAATGACCCAGTTCGTTCGACCCGTTCAATCGATCGATTGATGACGTGATCGCTGCGCCGTGCGTATGGCAGATCAATCTAGTGATCTAGTTCAATCAACCGGTCGACGATGCGTCGACGGTTCGCCGTTCGGTGGTTAACGACTTGGTCTTCAAAGATAGACGCATTCAAATGTCAGTATATGTCAATCCTTCAATTTATAAGATCTAGAGCTTTGAGTTGTAAATTAGATCGAATGAACAAGAACGATTCGTGGTTTTCGTGGCTACCCGATCGTTCGCGAAGTGTTCGCGACCCGGGTCGTTCGATTCTGTCAATCGCGAACGACACATGCCTAACTGCTTGATCTCACTTTACTTGGTTTTCAAAGCGAAAGCGCTTTGAGAGATTCCGAAAGAGATTCTGATGGGATGATACTTCGAAAAGGTTGAAAGTTCGAAGATGTTTGAAAAGGCGTAGGACCAACAGCTTAACGTGCTCTCCGATTGACAAGGGTGTAGACACCAACCACTTCCTATCTCCGGGTTTCCTATTGAGTGTTTCGTAACAACCCACTAACTATTTAAGCCCAACCCAGAACTCGAACCCAGGACCTGTTGATCTGCAGCTGTACATGCTAACCAATGAGCTACTACTTACTATATGCATGGATACGTCAAACAAATTAACTTTACCGTCGAAATGCAAATACTAATTTAACATGTGCACAAATACGTTTGTGTACCTAATTCCATACACCGTTAAACTTACCTTGAAACATCTAATTTAAATCAAGTATATTTCCTGAGTAAACTAACCAAACCTTGCATTTCATATTTTCTATGCACTTACGTATATGATGACGAAGAAACAAAGGAGGTACTCAACTTAAGTGTATTTTACTCGATATAATAGTTACCTACTCGATTGAGTGAATCTTTAATCGATTTTTGTAATTTTTATTATCTCCTTAAATTCCACCTTAACGTAACAATTGTACGTATGTATTCAGCCCTTTTAACGTCCTGCTGAGCACGGGCTTCCCTTAAATACGAGTGGGATTAGGCCATAGTCCACCAAGCTGGCCAAGTGCGGGTTGGCGGACTTCACATGTCTTTCGAAAACTTGCTAAGTTCTCTCAGACATGCAGGTTTCCTCACGATCTTTTCCTTCACCGTAAGGCAAGTGGCAATCATGTTAGAAATGATTCGCACATGAAAATATCAGAGATGCGAAACCCGACATTTGAACCCAGGTTACCACTGGGCTACCATTGCCTTACGCTACAATTAATTCTAAGAGATTTTTAAATTTGTGTGGTGTGTTTGAAAGTAAAAATTTACGAGGTCATACATATAGTCCATACTTTTAATAATAAAATTCTCTTAAACTCAACTAATTAGTAATAAATGTGAATGATCAATACTAATTGAGCTTACTTACAAAATTATTGTATTCCCCGTATTATTGAAAAAAAAAATATTAAAAAAATTAACTACTGAGATTCTTGCTAGGTCTTCTTGTAGAACTGCCTTTAAAGCCGGTGATAGCTTTCCCCATGACCTTTCAATAACGATTTACGTTTTTTAACGATTCAAAGCTACTCGCAGAATATTATAAAATTAATATGTTGTAAAATTTAAATTTAAGTAGGTACAAAGGTTAAATAACAAAATAAAATTACGTGCACATAAAAAAAATATTATATTCTTAACTGATAACTCGAAAAAATAATTAAAAAAAAAGAAACTCCCCACACAATAACCCATTCATTGAGGCCATTTTAATGAACATAAACACGATATATTTGCAGTATTTCATTATAAAAACAAAATTAAAATCGGTTCATCCGTTTGGCCGCTACGGTAACACAGACAAACACACAGAATAAACACGTTAAACTTATAACTCACTTTTTGCGTCGAGAGTTAAATATTTATAATTTCCATTTAATAATATTGTAATTTTCCATTTTGATGTTTACAATTTCTCGCTACGAAAATGTGATATAACGCCATTGAATAAATATTGAAGTTCATTAAAAGCTAGCTTTATATTGTATAATATTATTTATTTATGCTTTCCTTCGATGAATATCTGTATGACAAATATAAACAACTGTCTCGAGCGGAAATTCAAAGTATCATAATCCAGCTTCCTAGATGACAATGCCAGTTGGACATAATATATAATATTCCTGCTATGTTACAAAAATCAAATTCATTTTATTGAGTGCAATAAAATTTTAAACTTCAGTTGAATTTCACTTGATTGTTGACGTTAATTTTAAGGACAGTATGTGATTTTTGGCGGATTTGAAAAAGAATGTAGTTGATATATGTACGGCACATATTTCTTTATATTTTTGTCTGTATGTTAAATTATATCTTTCGCAAAGTATCCTAAAGGTTAAATAATTATTTTTAACCGCCGTTCTAACCGAAGGTATATATAATACAACGAAGTATTTTTTTTTAATTCTTAATTATTACACGTTAATCAACTGAATTTTACCAGGTTTACATATTGTTACGACTTAGGGTTCGTTACGATTAAAACAGCCGATTATTCTACAAAAAAAAACAGACACTTTAATTATCCAACACCAACGACAAAACAACACAATAAGTTATAAAATACAATCGCACTATAATCACTTTAAGTCGCACTCGTAGATCGCTTCGATGTTTTCGCTTGTATCGCTGATTCCAAACTGACTAGTCGCGGCTCGTACCCGGCCTTATATAGGGGCCTCGGAAGTTTCTGGAACGCTCTCGACTACTAGTTTCTCTACTCGATACTAGATGGCGCTAGTAGTACATAGAAGTTTCTGGAACGCTCTCGACTACTAGTTCCTCTACTTGATACTAGATGGCGCTAGTAGTACGTAACGTCACCATGTCCCGAGCATTAATCGTTGCGCGCAACACTGCCCCCTCCTAAGACATGCTCGTCCCGAGCATTATCGGCCTCATAATAACGCGCTAGTCGATCCACATGGACGATCTTAGGAGTACCTCTTGCACCTTTCCGTATCCGGTAGGTTACGTCATTGATCCTTGTTACAATCCGGTATGGTCCATCCCATTTAGCTTGAAGCTTAGGAGATTTTCCTTTGCTGCGAACTGGATTGTACAACCATACTAGTGAGCCCTCGTCGAACCCTTTGTTGTTCATTTTGCGGTCATACCGGGTTTTCATCTTTTCAGACATTTTCTGACCCGATTGTCTGACGTGCTTATAAATGTCATCCATCTTGTTTCGCAAGTCATTCGCATAATCGGTTATACAGCTTGGGGCATCAGGTGGTATTCCGGTAATCAAGTCTGCAGGCAGCCGTAATTCTCTTCCAAAGTTTGCGAAAGCTGGTGTCACCGATGTACTTTCGTGAACAGCGCTTCGATATGACAACAAAAACGGTTGGATGTGCTTGTCCCAATCTCGTTGATGTTTTTCCACGACTTTTGCCAGGTACTTCTCCAATGTCTGATTAAATCGTTCCACCATTCCATCCGATTGTGGGTGGTAAGCAGTCGTTCTCGTTTTATGAGTACCCATGACTCGACAAGTTTCCTGGAATATTTGAGACTCAAAATTCCTTCCTTGATCGCTGTGAATCTCTAAGGGTACTCCAAAACGACAGAAGACTTCATGAACCAGTTTATCTGCAACTGTTGACGCTTCTTGGTTTGGAATGGCGAAGACTTCCGGCCACTTAGTGAAGTAGTCCATTACTACCATGAAATATTTGTTCCCACTGTCACTTTCCGGAAACGGTCCGGCAACGTCGAGGGCTATCCTCTCCCAAGGTGCACCAACATTGTACAATTTCAATGCACCTCTACTACGAGTCTGAGGTCCCTTTACAGCCGCACAACTTGTACATTTGCGGCATCAGTCCTCGACATCGTCACGACAGTGGATCCAATAAAACCGTTCTCGTATCTTTAGTAGAGTCCGTTTAACTCCCAGATGACCTCCTGAACAACCTTCATGGTACAGCTTCAGAACATCCAACACTTTAGCTTTAGGGACAACCATTTGCAAATGACTGCTGTCCCCCCGAGCATTTTCCCATTTACGGCACAGGACTCCATCCTGAACCACCAAGCTGTCCCATTGGGCCCAATAACTTTTCGTGGTCGAACTCATCGCCGAGACATCGCTCCACGTGGGCTTAGGAGCACTGGCCTTTATCCACTCCAGAATCGGCTTGATATCCGAGTCTTCCTGCTGTGCTTGTTGTAGGCTTTCCTTCCACTCGTTGTTAAAGTCTGTCCTAAGCATCTTCACAGGTACCACTTCCTTAGCCTCTTGCCTAGCACAATGCTTGCAATCTTCGGGACAAGGTCTTCTTGACAATGCATCTGCGTTGCCATGGGATTTCCCGCTGCGATGTTCGACCACAAAGTCGTATTCCTGCAGTAGTTCAATCCTAGTCTAGGCCCAGGATGCAATCGTCCATTATATCAGCCACGATGACATTATGCGGGTAAATCCTGTTGCCTAGCTTCAACTCCATCTCCTTCTCTCCACGGACGGGTATGCGCTGACCGGTAGCTGTCACCAAATTAATCCGTTCTCGGGTGTATGCTGAGTCCCCAAGGAACCGACTAATAAGTTGGGAACTGACAACCGTGCGAGAAGCTCCAGTGTCTATGGTCAGCTTACACGGCGTTCCGTTGACCTCGCCCTTGATGATTAGGCTGTTCCCGTCATGGGTTTGTGAGATCGAAATCCTTGGGGCTCTTCGAACATCAGCCAGCACCCGCCCCGCAGTCCTGGCTATTACTCGTTTCCCTGCTGCTGCTGGGCGGTGCTGTTAGACGCACTACCCTCTCGAGATTGGCCATTTTCCCTTTCTGCAGTCCGCTTAAGGCAACTGGATCGAAGGTGGCCCCTTTCCCCACAGCCGTAGCACCTAGGGCTGAATCCTTTACTACGGTCGCGAACTATAGCCGCTGTAACCTCCCTGACGCGATGGGAACGATGATCCTGTCGCACAGCTTCCACCTCCAGTGCATGGGCCAAGGCGTCCTTGAGCGTCCCGTGGTGCCCGAGCCTCACTGCAGCTCTCACTTCAAGATCACGGATGCCGTCGATGAATGCCTGCACCAGGTTCCCTTCAATCACAACGGGCATAGACCGGTAGGCTTTCCGAACCAGCTTCTCCACTTCTAGGGCCCACTGCTGCAGGTTTTCGCTACTGCGCTGCACGCGATCTTTTAGCTGCGCACGAAACACGTGTTCCAGGTGTGCGTCACCATACCGGGCCTCCAACGCCTCCAGCAGCTGCTCGTAAGTCACATCCTTTCCGAGAGCTTCTAGAACAGTTAAGGCCTGGTCGCGCAGGCCTAGGGTGAGAGCAGTCATGGCTTGGTTTTTACTCCAGCCATTCGCCTTCACGACGGCCTCGAACTGGATTTTATAGGCCGACCAAGAAGATGTCCCGTCGAATGGCGGCACTTTGAAACCGCGGGGTGAAGCCGCTGCAACTGGGACTGCGATTCCATCTTCAAGTTTCAGGTTGTCCAACGTTTTCTTCACGTCAGCCATCACATTGTCAACCCGATTATTTACTTGTTCGATTCTGGTTTCAGCCTCTGACAGGCGGTTGTTCACCTCCTTCATGTCTTTCCCTAAGATAGCGTGAAGGTCCTTCATGAGGAGCAGCTGCTCCTCCTGTCGGCGGGCCTGCTCCTGCAGCATCATCATCAGAGCACTCAGGTCAGGTGCTGTGGATGCAGGAGCTGCTGCAGGGGCAGCAGACGGGCTGGCCACAGAGGTCGGCAGCTGGCCCTCTGAAGTCTGCGGCGATGCTCCTCCAAATCGCCTCTGGTCCGTCTCTTGCTGGCGTTGCTGGCTCCGGGTACGGATACCTTCCGTGTCGTCCTGGGGTAAAATCGGCATGATTTAATCCACACTTCTGACACCAATTGTTACGACTTAGGGTTCGTTACGATTAAAACAGCCGATTATTCTACAAAAAAAAACAGACACTTTAATTATCCAACACCAACGACAAAACAACACAATAAGTTATAAAATACAATCGCACTATAATCACTTTAAGTCGCACTCGTAGATCGCTTCGATGTTTTCGCTTGTATCGCTGATTCCAAACTGACTAGTCGCGGCTCGTACCCGGCCTTATATAGGGGCCTCGGAAGTTTCTGGAACGCTCTCGACTACTAGTTTCTCTACTCGATACTAGATGGCGCTAGTAGTACATAGAAGTTTCTGGAACGCTCTCGACTACTAGTTCCTCTACTCGATACTAGATGGCGCTAGTAGTACGTAACGTCACCATGTCCCGAGCATTAATCGTTGCGCGCAACAATATGTATATTTGTATTAAATATTGTTTAAATCTCAAACACAAAAAATAACTTTAAATAGCAACCCTAGTTTAGAGCAAATTCGTAGCGGATTCGAATGTTTAAAAATAAGTGTTAGTAAAAACTACTTGAGCTCTAGAAATTTAAGAGTTTAATCACACAGAAACTATAAATTAGAGAATTTGAGAATAAATCGAAGGAATAAATGAATTAGTGAGTGAATTCCTTTGTTAATTTACGAGTAAAGTTGATGTAAACAAAAAAAATCATATAAACTTGATCGAGAATGCGAAATACAGTAGATTTTGTCTATTTACGTACACGAATGTCGCGTACTAATAATAAATTTCGTATGGAATGTATGAAACGTGTAATTCCAGTACTTATCTACAGATTGACGTCATCCGATACGATAAACTCATTTTCCTTACGCCATTTCCCTACCCTTAGCTGTATTTTGCTTTGTTTCTTGAACAAATTTCGTATTGTATTTATAACTAGTGACTAACCCTCGCTTCGCTCGGATTCATCCCTAGATACGTTTTAACGGTTAGTATGGAATATTAAAACATTGTGAAAAACAAAAACAAATCTATCCCACGGGAACCGTACATTTTTCCAGGATAAAAAGTAACGTATGTATCAGACTATAACTTATCTCTCTGGCAATTTTTATCCAGATTCGTTTTACCATTCTGGCGTGAAAGAGTAACAAACATCTACCCATCCATCCTCACAAACTTTCACATTTATTAGATTAGTAGGATTAATAATGAGATTAACGTCGATCACTACCTTTGAGACGTCTAATACCTCAGTCTCTCCCGTGACCGTGACTGTTTTCGTAGCGTCGGAAACTAAAAATCAAAATAAATTAGCGGAAAAATCCGAAAAGATAGTTTTATTATTTATTATTTATTATTTTTTATTTACTTATTTTTATTTATTCATTTATGTACCATAAAATATATGTTATACAAAATAAAGTAACAGAATGTCGACAAAGGATAACTTATCTCTTTAAGAGATTTCTTCCAGAAACCCTTCAATAGTGAGAAAATAAGTTAATTTAGAGCAGTGTAGGTACACTACAGCATCAAATGGTATAAACTTAATATTAAAATATAACAACTAAAATTAGCGTAAGTCTTAGATAGTATTTTGTTAGTGTGTGCCCGTAGTCATGCTTTTGTGGGGGGTATTTATATTTTGAAACTTACATAGGCTCTAGCGACTCACCCTCGTTCCGCCTGAGTTCATCCCTATATACGTTTTAACGACTAGTATAGATTTCTCAGAGTTGAGATATTTTCCTGCAATAAAAAGTATCCTCTATACCAAATTTCATCAAAATCCCTCCAGTGGTTTTCCAGTGATGCGGTCACAGACAGACAAACAGACAAAAATTCTAAAAACTATAGGTTCGGCCTCTGTATCGATAAAAATATCTATTTCAATAGTATTTCCAAAAAACATTTAATGTACAGATTCTATTCAGTTAGAATCTTATTATAAGTATAGATGAAGCATTACCTATTACTTAGAGAAAGTATCACGAAAATCGATTCACAATAAATAAGCGATAACATTGAGTCCATTAAAGTACCTCCTAATTTTTATAGGCGATCAAAAAGTGAATGAATCAAATATCAACTTAATCATACAAATTTTCTACGTGACATTGGCGAAGTAATCTGTGCTCAACTGGCATGCTTTGAAGCCATTAATAAATTGAATTGAATTAAATTGAATTGAATTCATACAAATCAACATTTTTTTCTATGCATACTTACAATAAGTTAATTTCAAGAAAGACGTAAATATAAAAAAAATGTATCTATATTTATATGTTAGTAATTTGTATACATTCTCATAAATAATTCTGCGTTTTCAGTTTAAATGCCGGAATAACAAATTTAGTTTATTGTTCAGTTCTCGTATTTCATAATCAACGTCTTAATAGGTATTGACTGGGATAATATTTGCATTGAATCTATGAATGAGGTTAAGTACGAGTGTAGTGGTCGATCATTTTGTTTGTGGATAAAATTGTTCTTGGGGTTTGGGTTTGGTTCTTCTTTGAGGTTATTTTTCTATTTATAACATAACTCTAATCGGACTTGTATTATAGAAGCGAATGTTTGTATGTGTGTATGTTTTTTATTTCTTTACAGTAAAACAAGTGGATTTGGATGAAATGTAGTAGCAGTTAGGCTTTTTAAACACCTAGGAATGCATGAGCGAAGCGAGGGTAAGTCGCATGTATTTAATACATGAATAGTTTCATATCTAGGTTGTACGTCCTAGACTGTAGACACACATTCACAACAGGTGTATATCCCACAGAAACTACAAGAAATAGCGTTGAACAGATATTCTATACTTTGTATGTATTTTTGTTTGTTTGAATGCGCTAATCTCAAGAACTACTAATCTGATTTGAAAAATTCTTTTTGCATTAGATAATCGTAGGTAAAAGTAAAAGTAGGATATATTAACAAACTTTTTCATTTATAATATTAATTAACTAGCGGCTCACTCTCGCTTCGCTCGGATACGCCTCTACACAAACAAAAACAAATAATTTTTCGGGATAAAAAGTAGACTATTTGTTATTCTGATGTATGAACTATATTATTGTAGTTTCATTAAAATTCAATCAGTTGTTTTTGCTGTATAAGTTACCATAGTTTTTTAACTATCCCACGGAAACTCTTTAATTTTTCGGGATGAAAAGTATCTAAAATGTTGACCGGGGATATAAGCTACCGCCATGCAAAATTTCATTTCAATCGGTCCAACAGTTATGGAGATTAGCCCATACAAACAGACAAACAGACAAGGAAACAAAAAATTTGGAAAAATCTGGATTTGTTCTATTTCTCTTTTCACACTTCTTTCCCCCTGACACGATTTTCAGCATTTTTTCTATGTCTATTCTATTTGACATCTACAGATTTATTATATGTATGTGTTCAGTCCTTTTTAACGTCCCACTGCTGGGCACGGGCCTCCCTTCAATACGAGAGGAATCAGGACATAGTCCACCACGCTGGCCAAGTGCGGATTGGCGGACTTCACATGTTTTTCGAAAACTTGCTAGGTTTTCTCAGACATGCAGGTTTCCTCACGATGTTTTCCTTCACCGTGAGGCAAGTGGTAATCATGTTAGAAATGATTCGCACATGAAAGTATCAGAAATGCGAGACCCGGGATTTGAACCCGCTTCACTCGGTTTCTCAAGCGAGCGCGTTACCACTGGGCTACCACTGCCTATTATATGTATAGATTAATATATTTCTAAATTATTTCTATTGAATATACCTACGTATTCTTCCCTTCTGTCCCTCTCAGAAATCTCAAGAGAAAAAATCTTTGTGTACTTCAGAAGCTCATTGTTAGGGATCGTAATACCGAGAATATTTACTTTGATTATAAAATACACTTCCTAAAACTGTCTTTTTCACGAGTTTTATACACGAACTGTGTACATCTACACTAATATTATAAAGAGGAAAGATTTGTATTTTTTATATTTGTAACGAACAAACTCAAAAACTACTGGACTGATTTAGATAAAAGGTAGGAAGATAGTTTGAGATCCTGCGAAAGACATAGAATATTTTTTATTCCGGAAATCATCCCTTAAGGGGGTGAAAATGGGGATAAAAGTTTGTATAGAGGAATCAATCTAGGGATGACCTCAGCGAAGCAAGGGTGAGTCGTTAGTTGTATATAAACCTCGTATAGAAAATCCTCCTGAATAACATATAATTTGTACCAATTTCGTGTAAATTGACTGACATTTAAATCAGCTTCAAAACTAATTACATTAATTATACACGACAAAATTATCAAGTAAAGCAACTTATCTAATATTAGAATACAAATCTCAATGCCAATTTTCATCCAGATTTGTTCAGCCGTTCTGGCGTGAAAGACAAACGTATATCCATCCAAGCTGACGAACTTTCACATTTATAATATTAGTAGTACTAAATGTACCTACTTTGAAACTAGATATTTAAATCAAATATTCCATAATATAACTTAAGAATGTATTTGTGGAAATCAAAGCTAAAAGGTTAAACAAGAATATTTATCAATAGAAAATTAGTTTTATTTAAAAAATCCGAGCGACATCGCAGCATTTGACTAGTAATAAGCATTTATAAATATATAATATGCGACTGGGATTATTTTGGGCGTCTATTTATTTAATGAATTTATTTACTGTAAAACAAACTTATTTATTTTAATCAAATACCGTGTTCGTTGTGCGGTATTTTACATAATACAATATTTTGGAATACGTTTAATTATTAAATATTATAAATTGTAAATGATCTACAGCCTATGAGGTTTATAAATAATGTTACATACATTCACACAATCTAGTTTTCGTTAGCGTTTTTACTCCCATTTTACAATAGCCCAAAAAGACAACAATAAATAATACTTGTTTCATAAGTCGCATTAAAATCTGTTAAGTTATTTTTCTTCTAACATTTATTTATATTAGACAATTCTTTTGCGAGTATTCCTTTATTGAGGATTGAAGCAAAAGTTACGAAAACCTCTCTCAAAATACTCAATCGAAATAAGCCTAGTTTTGTTACTGAATATTAATATTTACTTCAACCGAAAACATCCTACTGGCCTTAAATTTTAATGAGTTTGCTGCGTCATAATAAAAACTATATCTTTTTTTAAAAAAAATTGGAGTTAAAAATAAAAATTAAGAGGAAAATAATTTTCCTTGTCTAATAAAGCATACAACATTAGGGCAGTGGTAGCCCAGTGGTAACGCGATCGCTTGGGAAACCGAGTGAAGCGGGTTCAAATCCCGGTCTCGCACCTCTCATATTTTCATGTGCGAATCATTTTCTAACTTGATTACCACTTGCCTTACGGTGAAGGAAAACATCGTGAGGAAACCTGCTTGTCTGAGAGAACCTAGCAAGTTTTCGAAAGACATGTGAAGTCCGCCAATCCGCACTTGGCCAGCGTGGTGGACTATGGCCTGATTCCCCTCGTCTTGAAGGGAGGCCCGTGCCCAACAGTGGGACGTTAAAAAAGGGCTGAATACAATAAAGCATTCAAATCGTATCAGGTTAATAAAGTATTTTATTCAGGAATTTGTAATAAGCTTACTTTATATCAGTTATTGGTATTGGTATTAAATTACTATTGAGACGAGACAATAAATAAACATCTGTCACAAGGAATTAACTCTACACTATCTACTATTTTAAGAGCCCCCACAGATTATCGATTTTCTATTTGTCGATAGTTTAATCGCGTTTCTAGTGAGTATAGACATTTCATCATAATCGGCCTGCTTTCGTCCACTGCTGGACATAGACTTCTCCTATGGAACGCTAACTCGATCTGGATCATGAGTTTTTCTTTATATCTACGTGTCCAACTGTTGTCAGTCAGTTTGTGTACGTCGTAGCTCCACCTTGCTGGAGGGTGTCATACTCCATTCTAGGATGTGTCTTCTCCATCAATCGTCGAATCTTCGAAGAATGTGACTAGCCCCCTGCCACTTTAGCTTATTATTTTTTGAGCTACATCGGTAACTTTGGTTCTCTGACGGATCATTTTATTTTAGATATGATCCTTAAGAGAAACTCCGAGCATAGCCCTCTCTATAGCTCTATAGCTCTACCTAAGAGAGTGTTTTGAGTTTTTGAGTGACACTTCGCTCTAGTGAAACATTCTTGCTTAAAATTTCTTCTCACTCCTCTTGTTTCCTCACCAACTCCTTCGCAGTAAAGGGTATTCCATAAACGTGTACGTTTATGGAATACCTTTCCAATAGACTAAATAAGGCATCTGTGCATCATCTATTGTTTATATTTTCTTTTTGTATATTTCTTTGTGGTGTACAATAAAGTAACTTCTATCTGGTACAATAAAGTAAATATATCTGGATGAAATTTGGCACAGACATAAATTATAGTCTAGGCTACTTTTTATCTCAGAAAAATGTACGGTTCCCGTGGGATAGGTTCGTTTTTGTTTTGCTGGGGACGAACTCGAGCGAAGCAAGAGTGAGCCGCTAGTTATATCCATATGACTTTATTACTACCCACTAAAACCTAACGGAATCTTTCCCGTTTTACTAGGGCACGCAGAATCGCTTACGCATTCAACTACAACGCCCCGACAGTTGGCCTATTAAGGTAGATAACTAAGGAATTACTCTCATGGTTCACTCTGCTATTCGACAAGACGTGCTGGGATCAACCCGCGTGCCCCACCCTTTGAGATTACTAAGTATCTCTTGGTTTCCCGCTCGCCCAGTTTGCTGGACGCTAAACAACCCCACCACACCACGACATGGTGTATACACTTGACTTAGCCCACGCACGCTCAGGCATGCACACATACATACGTATACGCACGCATACATTAAACGCATCATATACTCGTACATATGTATAGTTTAGAATTTTTTAATGAAAGATCTATGTATTTAGCTATGTAATCCTCATTTTTATTCAAACTATTCAGATATTTCAGATGTAACGCAAATGTTTTATTTAAATTTTTAAATAAACCATTCAGTTCTGTTAAAATTATTTTCGGTTCAGTACTCAAATATCGCTGTTCTCACGAGATTATTGTGAAAATATGAATAAAATACCAATAGCAATTTTCAAAATGCTTCGTTTACTTATTACAAAGGAATTCCCTTAAGATAAAATGCTTATAATAAAAGTCCTGGTGATTTGTTACATTATTAAAATACAATGTTATGTATATATTGAAATAAAATATCTATTTCGAGATGTAACTTGTCAAATTGAACACCAATGCTACAAATAAATAGAAAGACATTCATTCATTTATGTATATATAGACTAGTGACTTACCCTCACTTCCTTCGGGTTCGTCCCTAGCTACTTAACGTGCTAATAGTAACTAACGTGCTCCTCCAGGTCATAGTCACATATGTACACTAAATTTTGTCAAAATCCATCCAGCCGCTTCTATATAAAGGGTTAACAAACACACACTCATAACTGTACCTATAAACTTTAATATACATATATAAAATAGTCCAATACATACTCAAACTGCGAAAATTTTTAATTAAGGCTAATACCTCCTACGGAAAATTTAAACATATCCTACTCAAGTTCGCCCCACATCGAAATTCCTTGTTCAGATAATAATTAATTAATATCAAAAACAATCTAAATTTCATTCTCCTTAACCTTCACAAAGTATACATCAAATTTTGCGTAATATTTATAATAGCTATTATTTAAAAAAATAATATTTTTTTTTACCTCGCTTCCTTAAAAGACCGTAAATGAAGTCCCTAATGATATTCTGATGGGTACATCAAGTCGAAATAATTTATATTCTAATTCTAATGAAAAAGTGCGCCTAAAAAGAATTGCTTCATTTTCTTACTCGTTTTTTTTATTAAAAATTCATAATTAATCCTATTACAGTTTTTATTTTAAAACTAGCGACTCACCCTCGCTTCGCTCGGATTCTTCCCTATGTAATACTTTGAATTGACATAACTTTTTTATTTATAAACCGATTGAAATGAAATAAATACTAATGTTAAGTGTCACTTACCATAATAAATTAGTGGAAATCGCACCCAAATCGGTTAAGCCGTTTCTGAGATTAGCGCGCACAAATGCACAGTCACACAGACAAAAATGATAAAAAACATTGTTTTGGGTTCTATTGCGTTAATAAAGACCCTCAATAATTTTTTTTCTCAAATATCTTCTACTAGCGACTCACCCTCGCTTCGCTTCGGGTTCGTCCCTAGACAAAAACAAATCTATCCCACGGGACCCGTATACTTTTCCGGGATGATATATATAGCCTTATAGCCTTCCTCAGTAACTCAGGGCTATCAAATGCAAAAATAATTTTTCAAATCAGATCAGTAGTTCCTGAGATTAGCGCTTTCAACCAACCAAACAAACAAACAAACTATTCAGCTTTATAATATTAAGTATAGATGTACTTTTATTATATGTATAAGAGAAGATCACACTTTATGAAAATCCTACTGGATTTAAAAACCAGAAAATGCAAAGGTTTTTATTATAATCGCACTGGTACAATATATGTAGATTAAAGTTATTTTTAAATAGAAATGTCTTATGAGTTCGCGAGTTATAGACGCTACATTTTACAGATTTAAAAAAGGGATTACTTCAAAAAGTATTCAATTGAAGGTATGTTTTACGCGAAATCTTTTTAATGTAGTACCTTAAGAACCTTAAGAACCTATACCTTAAAATAGGTAAGACATATATAAATAAGCCTTTTAAAGTGAAATAAAGCTGGTATACTTTTTTAAATATGAATTTCAGATTTACATATGTGTTTAATAATCTTAAAAAGAGTCATGAAAGTGAATGTAGATGGATGGAGAGGCAGAAGCAGACCAAAGAAGAAATGTGTGGACTGTGTGAGACAGTACATAAAAGATTTCACGAGCGCCATCAAATTACATTAATAGATTTCTAAAAAATATCTAATTGTACATATAAAAAAGGAGATTAAAACAAAAATAAATGTAAGTAAATATTAGAAAATAGTTTAATTTTAGTACTGGATTATTATACAACCTCTAGCAAAGTGCCATTTAAATTAAACTTCACTCAAACACACCCTTTATTCATTAAAAAAACGCAGTATATGGGTCTCTTTGAAAAAGCCGATGCTTAAACGATTTCTATACACAATAGAATCGAGTCAAAGGAGATTTTTAACGCATGGCCCTTCAAAATTCACGCTTCTAACAATAGTGAGAAACCGTTAACTTGACGTGTCGCAAAAATGTTTACCTTGTTTAGTGCCCCGATTTTGTTTGCGTAAACTTTGATTATACAATACTTTAATAAATCCCGCACATTTAAATTTTAACTAGAATCCTATTTTTATAGATGTATAAATATTAAAAATACAAAACTTTGGTGTGTGCGTGCGTGTGTGCTTGCGTGCGTGCGTATGTGTGTGTGTGTGTGTGTGTGTGTGTGTGTGTGTGTGTGTGTGTGCGCGTGTGTGTATATTATTACTCCTTAACGCGTCAACGGCTGAACGGATAGGTGATAATACCTTAGTTTTCCGTGAATATCTGACATTTTAAATGAAACAATCTATTTAATATTTGCGTGAATTTATATAATAAATCCAGGAAAAAATCCGTAAAAGATAGTAAAATAAAAAAAAATTACTGTTAGTAATAACATTCTGCTAAAAGCTGGCGTTATCTTCTTGGCTGGTGGCTATAATATTATAAATACAAAAGGCTCTTAAAGACGCATCCAAGTGAGGGTCACTGGTAGCTTATATCTTCTAGAATTTCTATATATGTAATAACTACCTTTAAAAAAAACTGAGTGTCTTTAAAAGGGATACATACAAACAATGCAATTTCAGATAAAAAATTTACACAATCGCTTCTGTATTGTGCGAAAATGAATTTCTTTGAAATTTCCATTCGCAATTCGTGAATTCAAGTTACACAAACATCACTAGAATTTTTAAAAAGACTTCCTTCTACTTGTCATCAGAATTCTTTGCTTATTCGGTGTATAAATTATGCTAATTCTATGACAACGGACAACAGTGTTGCCAATTTAAAGCGAAATATACAGTTGATATTACAAAAAATGGTATTATAATATAAAAGGTTCTTTCTCCGAATACAAAGCTATCTGTATGAATGTGATCAGTTTAGCGACTTGGCTTTTGAAAATTAACAATATCGACCCACAAACACACTCTTCTTTATATTTTTTTATATATAGCAAAAAATACCTACTTTTAACTAACTTTTACAAACAGAATTTAACCGACTTCAGAAAGTAAGGAATTTCGATGGATATTTTTATTGTAAACAACAATATCTTCGCTAATTTTCATGATAAGTTAATAAATGTACCTATAAATTTTGTATATAAATAATCAGCCCAAATTATTTTACTCCAGTATATTATTTAGTTTGCCTCGAATATCAATAAATGGAAGTGTTATCTATTATAATAGTTATTAATGGTGTAGTCCAAGTAAAGCAATTTACTTTAAGTCCACTAATCAAAACATTAGGGCTTATACAGTCTAGAACGTGGAACACCAGAGGTAGGCACTAGTATAATTTTTTTCTGAAACAACAAGCAATCTTGAAACCCACGACTTTACTTAACATCTTAACATACGTTTTATTTACTCAGAATTCACGATATACCTATACATATCCACTTTCACAGTATTATTAAGCCATTTATAGTTCCCTTTGCTGTTAAATTTAAATATAAAACTGCCAGTTTTACAAAACTAAAGGAATTCGTATACATTTTACGAGGATCCTGTTTGTAGAGATGGTCATTTTTAATCGATATCGATATTTGTTGTTTGCAGCATTCTTTAAAACTAGCTTATGTCATTATATTATTGATTATATTTATTTGTTATTATTCTTTGTTATTTCGTTATTTATTACAGAGACTAAATCATTTTTAAATAATAATAATGTAAAAATTAAATTATTATTTTAGAAACTATAAATGACAAAATAACATAAAATTAAGCTAAATTAAATAGGAAATAATGAAAACAACAGTTATTATTATTGAGTATTATCTGTTTTGGAATATAATTTTAACAATCATTAAAATTTTATAATAAAATTGAAAGAACAGTTTTATTTAAAATTTTAATGATTTGGTATTTTTCGGTATTTTGTTTTTAGTTAAGGAAATAAAAATAAATATAAAACCGCGAAAATATCCGAAGCAATAGATTTATTTGGAATCCTTATAAATCTGAGAGAAAGCTTTAGCTAATACACTTTATCATTCTATTAATTATTAAAATGAATAAAATTTCACATTAAAATTAAAATAATTATTAACTATAAAATACTGGTTGATGTGTCCCATCACTAATTCTAAAAACATCCCGCGCCAGGTGTCCCTAATCTAAACCAGAATTCATTTAATAAAGGCACTGTTCGTTTCTAACTTTTTTTTAGATGCTCAATCGATAATCGGTATTCGAGTCAAACGAGTTATTATATCTGAATAAAGCTTTTGATGCAAATACAAAAAAAAACCTTAAGTGACGATGAGGAATTTTGTTTTTTTTTTAAAGAACTAACATTTGCCCGCAGATTTTGACGTTTAAGAAAAACTAGGTTATACAATTCACTCTGACTTCATGTCCATCTATCTATACATATAAAAAATTGTAACTAAGCCGAATCTGTACATTAAATATTTTTTAGAAAATCTTATTGAAAAAGACATTATTATCGATACAGAGGCCGAATCTACATATAGTTTTTAGAATTTTTGTCTGTCTGTCTGTGACCGCATCACGGAAAAACCACTGGAGAGATTTTTATGAAATTTGGTATGATAATAGCTGGTTATCCAGGTCAACATATAGGATACTTTTTACTGCGGGAAAGTATCTCATTTCTGTGAAATCTATATTAAACACGAGCGGAGCGAGGGTATGTCGCTAGTACTTAAATAAGTTTACAAATAAATAAGCAAAACACTTTGAATATTTTGTTATGTACAGTACAGCAGAGATGCTATACTGCTATCTTTACACTGTGGTCACAGTTTTACCCTTAAATACAAGATAAATATATAATACTAGCGTCTTACCCTTACTTCGTTCGAGTGGATCACTACTTTTACTTTAAATCATAGTCTATCTGTATATTAAATTTCATTTAAATCAAAAGCGTACAAGAGTAACAAACGTACAGACATGTACAAACATTGTGAACCGATTTTTTTAATGAACTGATAAGCTTCTTTCATATTCTTAAAGAATTAATTCCAAAAGATATAGTAGTGACATCATATAAATATCAAGAAAATTTCTGCCTAATGGGTTATATTAGCTTTTAATGTATTTAATTAAATTAATAATTAACCAGTGACTCACCCAGTGATTGACTTTTGTTTACACGTAATGTTTGGGCAACAAGGAAAACGTCAGATATTTCTTCTTATAAGTTTATTTCTTTGCTTAGTACAATAATTTATGCCTTGTTAATTTACATATAATAGCTATAATGTGCGCGTGCGCCGGCTCCGTCGTGTCTTAGTCGTAAGCAGTAGTAGCGGCGGCCCGAGTTGCATTCTGTCCCCCGCGCCCCGCGACCTATCCTCTCGCCTAAGTGTTGCGTGCGTAAACATCCTCCCCCGTTGAAGAAGAAGTCTTCAACCCTTCTTCATCCGTAGGAAGCCAAAGGGGACATATACGATTTAGTGCACGACGAACCACTCCATTACCAGTAGTCACGTCGGCAACCCGAGACACACCATCTGTGCCAGGGAACAGCGCGTGTACTCGTCCCATACGCCATTTAAGTGGTGGCAGATTGTCCTCCTTAAGAACCACCATATCGCCTATTTTTAATGCAGGATGTCGCTGGCGCCATTTTGTGCGTTGTTGTAATTCAGCAATATATTCATTACTCCAGCGCTCCCAAAAATGTTGCTTTAATTGAGATAGCTGCTCATATCTATTAAGGCGGCTAATTTTAACATGCGTTAAATTCTCTGACGGTAATGCAGTTAACGACCTTCCAATTAAAAAATGCCCCGGAGTAAGCGGGCTTAAATCCGACGGGTCTGAAGATAAAGGGCAAAGCGGGCGCGAATTAAGAATGGCCTCGATTTGAGTGAAAAGTGTTGCCAATTCTTCGTACGTAAGATGCCTTTCTCCCAAAATTCTTTTCAAATGAAATTTCGATGATTTAACGCCAGCCTCCCACAAACCCCCGAAATGTGGTGCATAGGGTGGTGAAAAGTGAAATGCTATACCTTCATCAGAACTAAACTGTGTTACAGAATCTTGATTGGAAAAGAGAAACCTATCTAATTCATTCTTAGCTCCCACAAAATTACATCCGTTATCACAAAAAATATAACGTGGTTTACCTCTCCGTGATATAAACCTTTTTAAAGTTAATATAAAAGCTGCTGTACTTAAATCACTAACTGCCTCTAAATGAAGCGCCTTGGTTGCAAAACATACGAATACACATAAATAACACTTAGATATTTTACAACCACGGCCTTTCCTATCTGCTATATAAAAAGGGCCTGCGAAATCAACGCCTGTTGACTCAAACGGTATACCCGGAGTTAGACGTTGTTTTGGCAGGTTACCCATGACGGACTCTAAAGTTTTACTACCTATACGTCTACAAATAATACATTTATGTGGAATACTCCTAGCTAAATTCCTACCATTAACAATCCAATAGTTTTCTCTAACTGAAGCTAATAAGAGTTGAGGTCCAGCGTGCAAAAGGCGTTTGTGTTCTTCTTGAAATATAAGAAAGGACAAACGATGTTTTGAATCTAGAAGTATAGGATGTTTTTTATTATAATTAAATTTTGAATTTTGTATTCTGCCACCAACTCTTACTACTCCATCACCATCAATAAACGGATTTAATGACAAAATATTTGACCTTTTTGGCAATGATTGATTATTTTTAAGTACTTGAATTTCAGAATAAAAAGATTCTAATTGTGCCATTTTTACTAAAGCAATCATACTACTAGTCAGTTCTTCAACAGTTAAAATTATTGATGTTTGTCTCAACTTTGAATTTTTACAGTTATTTATAAATCTAAGAACATATCCTAATACACGCTTCAATTTACCTAATGTCGAATACCTCGAAAAGCTAATTATTTCATTCCTTGAAAAACGATGCAGTACATTACAATTTACATTAATACTATCATTACAAAACATATGAGGGCCATATTTTTCATTTGGCCACTCAGACTCGTGCTGAGTTAAAAATGTAGGGCCTCCCCACCAAAAGCTGGCTAGCCTATCGTCAAAAGACTCAACACCTCGCGATACCAGATCTGCTGGATTGTCCTTAGTTGGCACGTACTTCCAATCACTATTTGGAGCTAATTCTTTTATTTTATTTACTCTATTCGCAATAAAAGCATTTAATTTTTGAGTAGAGGCAGTACGCAGCCATCCAAGGACAACCATGGAGTCAGCCCAATGAATACAACGCACAACTTGACCACGTAGTGCCTTCCTTATTTTTGCACTCATCTCAGCCGACAGTAACGCCCCACACAATTCCAATCGTGGTATTGTGAGGGTTTTTAAGGGCGAGACTCGAGATTTAGCACACAACAATTTTACATGAGTCTGTCCTTCACTATCTACTGAGCGTGTATAACAACAAGCACCGTAAGCTGACTGAGATGCGTCCGAAAATAAATGTAATTCAACTGATACTAAACTTCTACATAATACGTGCCTAGGTATAGATATACACGAGAGCGCATTAACCGTTTTTGTAAACTGTTCCCACATTTTCTTAATTTCCCCAGTAACTATTTCATCCCAATCTAATTTACATTTCCATATGGCTTGTAATATCATTTTTGCCTTTACTATAAATATACTTAAAAGACCTAATGGATCGAATATTTTAGCAACCATAGATAAAATAAGCCGTTTAGTAACATTTTCATTTATTTTAAAATTTATAGGAAAGACAAAAACATCGGACTTAGGTGACCACATAAGCCCTAACGTACCTGTACTGGTTTTTATATCGGATAAATTTTTATTATCAACTAAGCGATTCTCGTTAATTAATTTATTTGTATTTGAACGGAATTTTCTTAGCTCGAAACCTGCTTCATTTAATTTCATTGTAATTGTTTTACATATATATTGTAATTCCTGTTCACTTTCACTGCCAGTTAAAATATCATCTATATAAAAATCATACTTCATTATCTCCGCTATACATTTATTATTACATTCTTGGGCTAATTCAAACAAACATCGAGTGCTTAAAAAAGGCGCCGATGCGGTACCATATGTCACCGTATTTAATTTATAATGCATCAACGGTTCATTTTCATTTTCCCTCCATACTATCATTTGCCACTGCCTATCATCTTTATGAATCATAATCTGTCTATACATTTTAGTTATATCTCCCGTGAAAACAAAACTATGCTGCCTAAATCTTATTAAAATACTAAATAAATCATCTTGTATAACTTTACCTATACCTTGTATATCATTTAACGACCGCCCGGTGCTAGTTTTCGCGGACGCGTCAAATACAACGCGAAGCTTGGTTGTCTCGCTCTTTTCTCGCAACACCGGGTGATGAGGTAAATAATATCCAAGGTTAACCCTATTCGAAAGAGATAGGTGCCCTAATTTCTTATATTCATTAATAAATTCTACATAAAGTTTCTTTATATGTGGTTGTTTCTTAAACCTCCTTTCTAAATTATAAAACCGTTGTTTAGCAATATACAAAGAATCTCCCAATGTTTTAGGTGAAGTGTGAAAGGGTATTCTAACACAAAACCTACCGTTTTGTAATCTACGCGTATTTTCTACAAAATGACCTTCACAAAAATCTTCATCATTACTACTCTTTAATTTATCAGGAGAAATTTCTTCTATAATCCAAAATTTTTGTAACTGCTGACTAATATCTACATTTAATTGACAAATAAAATTACTACTTTTACTATTTTGAATACCTATTGGTCCGCAAACTAACCAACCTAAACTTGAATACTGCAAAGTGGGTTTACCCTTACCTAATCTTACCTGATCACCATTTACGATATCCCAATACAAATCCGCTCCGATCAAAATGTCTATTTCGGCCGGTTCAAAAAATTGTGGATCCGCTAAATCCACCAAAATATTCTTAGGAATATTTAAATTATCTATATTTACCTTTACATTTGGTAACATACTAGTTATGCGTGGAACTACCATACAATTAACATTCATAGAAAACTTACTGTTTAATGAACTCATTACGAACTTACAACTGTCCACTATACATAACTGCATAATATTTCCAATACCCGATACAGTCGTGGGCCGCTCGTTCTTAATAGTACATAATCCCAACTTGGCGCGTAGACTATCGGTAATCATAGTGATTTGACTCCCGCTGTCTAATAACGCGCGTACTACAAATACTTCATTACTACAATTATTAATTACACGAACGAGCGCCGTAGACAAAAGAATATGTTGACTCGCTACCTGTACGGACGCTGATAAGGAAACCGGTTCTAATGCCACTGCGTCACCGTTGCCGCCGGCGCATCGCGATTCATTCGTAGATACAAATGACTGCAATCCGCTTACTGGACTTTGTACCTTCGACCTATGCAATAATGTATTATGTTTCAATTTACATATCTTACACGGCTTATACTTACAATTGCTTGCAAAATGTCCACTATTTAAACAATTGATACATAATTTATGTTTAGATACTAATTTATGCCGATCGTCTAAATTCATAGAAATAAAATTGGTACATTCGTATAAGCGATGTAATTGTTGACATAATAAACAATTATTTTTATTACTATTTAACGGTGTATGGTTAGATGTTACAAAATTAGAAATCCTTTCATTTTTTGAGGTCTTAGTGATTTTAACTGTTTCTAAAAAATCGGCTCGGTTTCGTAAAAATATCATAAATTCCTTTAATGTAGGTACTTCGCCTAAGGTACATTTATGTTCTTCCCAAAGTCTACTAGTAAAATGATCCAGTTTCATAGTAATTAAATATATAACTAATGTATCCCAATGGTCTACAGGTTGATCTAAATTTCTTAATGCTTGTAAATTTTTTGAAACCTGGTCTATAATAAAACGTAACGAAATATCCGACTCCTTAATAATACTCTCTATGCTAAATAAAGCCCTTACATGATTAGTAATAAGTAACCTTTTATTATTATACCTGTCACATAGAAGGTTCCACGCTGCATCATAGTTATCTGCACAAAATTCTATTGATTTAATAACCGAAGCAGCGCCGCCTTCCAACGAAGACCTCAAATAATGGAACTTGTTAATGGCACTTAATGTTTCATTGTTATTTATTAGTGAACTAAATGTATCTCTGTATTCCAACCATTTATTGTAACACCCATCAAAGGTAGGTAATTTAATTTTAGGTAAAGCAATACTATTAAATGTACAGTTATCTAGACTTGATAGATTACCTACCATTGTATTGGTGAAACTCTGTCGCTTACCGCTTAAATTCTGTGCTGCATCTATAATTGATTGTATTTTAGACATTAACGAATAAAAATTATTTTCTATAATTTCTCTTTCTAAAAATTGCTCACTACAGTCGTCGAAGGACATTTCAATGTCAGTCTGCAAATTATCAAACAAATTGAGAATTTTATCTAATTTACTTAGTCTTATTTTTAATTCCGAAATCTGCTGGTTAGTTAATTTTGATACACTTATCTGCCCTATAACATCTAAATAATTTTTACATACAGTTAATTGACCTTTAATACTGCTACGTTTTTTAATTAATTTTTCTACATTCTCGTTAGTGTCTGTCATTTTGTGGAAATTAAGAATTATACCAAACAAAAATACCTTATTCAAGATTCTGATTACTATAAATACCTCTGTAGACTGTAATACAGTTTAATTGCCCAGAGCTACTTCTGGAATTTAAAATCTCCACACAATACACACCACAAGTCGGTAGAAATAGAAAGGCCTCAGCGATTACGTATCCTTTAAATCTCCTCCTCCTCTTATGAATCCTGGTCACGGCACCAATTTCCTTGTTTGGGCAACAAGGAAAACGTCAGATATTTCTTCTTATAAGTTTATTTCTTTGCTTAGTACAATAATTTATGCCTTGTTAATTTACATATAATAGCTATAATGTGCGCGTGCGCCGGCTCCGTCGTGTCTTAGTCGTAAGCAGTAGTAGCGGCGGCCCGAGTTGCATTCTGTCCCCCGCGCCCCGCGACCTATCCTCTCGCCTAAGTGTTGCGTGCGTAAACACGTAAGATTTGCTAGATAATACCTATTAGAATAAAATGGAATGAAAGAGGAATAAAAGAAAAGTGTTTTTTTTTTAGCCTTATTACTAGGACTTCGCTGTCCGTCCGTCTGTCTGTCTGTCCGTCTGTCACCAGGCACCTCATGAACCATGTTAGTTAGACAGTTGAAATTTTCTGTTCCGCTATAATAACAAATAGTAAAAAACAGAATAAAATAAATATTTAAGTTGGCTCCCATACAACAAACGTGTTTTTTTTTTTCCTCCTTTTTGTTTAATTTTGCGTTAGCAATAGGTAGACGCTTGAAATATTCACAGAATATTTAGTTTAAAAATAAATAATTAAATTAAAATAAAACAAATATTTAAGGGGGGCTTCCATACAACGTGATTTATTTGCCGTTTTTATAGGTAGGTAATGGTACGGAACCCGTGCGCGACGAGTCCGACTCGTACTTGGCCGATTTTTTCATAACGACGCGACGACACGACGATACATGTAAACATTGTTTTCTATAATTTTAGTATAATAAATAGTCCAAGTGTTGTTAAGTGCTTTTATTTACATGCCCTTATCCTACATGAATATAATATAACTAGTGATTCACCCTTACTCCGCCCGGGTTCATCCCTAGGGACGTTTTAACGGTTAGTATTGATTTTTCAAATATGAAATATTTTCCCGTCGTAAAAAGTATCCTATATGATGACCCGGATAACCAGCTATCATCGTACTAAATTTCATCAAAATCTGCCCAGTGGTTTTCTCGTGATGCGTTCCCAGACTGACAGAAAGACAGACAGACACACAAAAAATAAAAAAAATATGAATTCGGCCTTTATATCGATAATAGTAACTATTTCAATAAAAATTTCCAAAAAATATTTTATGCACAGTTTCGGCTTAGGTAGAATTGTATTATATGTATAGTGATATTATATTATGTATGTACTCAAATTTTGCACACATACACAGACACACAAACGCACAATCAAGGACATACATACAATGTTTCACATTCATAATAGTGATGACACTGTAACAACATTCAGCAAGTCCAACGATCATACCAATCAATCTTAATAGAATAACGTATAATTGAAGCTACAGTTGCAATCACATAAATTCACATCAGGATGTAACGATTGATCGTTAAGCGTTATTGCTGGGCAACCGTGAGATTACCGAATTAATGAATTCAGAGATTCAACCGTAAATTAACATTAACCATACTTAACGACAGATAAATTATTGTTTAAAGAGGGTAAATGTAAGAGTGAAATAGCAAGAACTTTCTTTTATTGTAGAAACTAACGACTCGTCCCATACGTTTTAACGGTTAATACAGATTTCTCAGAGATGAGATATTTTCCCGCAGAAAAAAGTGTACTATATGTTGACACAGATAACCAGCTATCATCATACCAAATTTCATCAAAATCCGTCCAGTGGTTTCTTGTGATGTGCTTCCAGACTGACAAACAAAAAATTTTAAAATTACAGATTCGGCCTATATATCGGCAATAATACTATTTCAATAAGATTTTCCAAAAAAATATTTAATGTACAAATTCGGCTTAGTTACAATTTTATTATATATATATAGATAGATTATTTTGGAAAAATAGAAGATATTATGTGAATTTAAAATGATTTGTTTGTGAGAATTGAATCTTTAACTTCTGATCTTCCAGGTACGTATGAATGCGCAATTTAGATCATTCTACTCTCTGATTGGCATCAAAAATATTATTATTATATTATACTAGCGATTTACGTTCATAGATGATTTTTATATTTATAATCCACTAGCGACTCACCCTCGCTTCGCTTCGGGTTCGTCCCCAGACAAAACCAAACCTATGCCACGGAAACTGTACATTTTTCCGGAATGATATATAGCCTATAACCTTCCTCAGTTAACGAGCTATCTAATGCAAAAAGAATTTTTCAAATCGGATTAGTAGTTCCTGAGATTATCGCGTTCAACCAAACAAACAAACAAACTCTTCAGCTTTATAATATTAGTATATATATTAATATTATAAATGTAAAAGTTTGTGAGGATGGATGGATGTTTGTTACTCTTTCACGCCAGAGCGGCTGATCGGAACTGGATGAAATTTGGCACAGAGATAGTTTATAATCTGGAATAGCACATAGACTACTTTTTATCGCGAAAAAAATTACGATTCTTGTGGGATAAATTTGTTTTCGTTTCTTTGCTAGTATTATAGAGTGACATTTCCACAAACTTTATTACAAATCTTTACAAATCTACCTTTACTAAATTTCATCAAAATCCATCAAACCGTATTACCATGAAGAAGTGACTAATGTACACACATACGAACTTTTAGAATTATAATAGTAGTGTGATAGTTAACATGGAAGCTTTTATTAAGCTTATTATTTATGATATTTACACTTTTAAACTACTGATGACCAGCCAAAGGAATCACAAAGCCTTTTTGTCATATTCTGAAAAAACAAGTAGTAGTTCCCGGGAAACCCGGACTGCTTTGAATGAACTTAAATATTATTTATCACAAAAGTGATCCCGATGGGATTTCCCAACATTAATATAAACAAAACCTTAAATTTCAATTTACCTACATAATATATCTAACTTCAAAAATAACGAACTTCAAAAAAACTTTATATCTCTATTAAAAACTTTATATCTTCTGAAGTCTAGAATAAATATATAATAAAGATATTCTAAGTTAATCAGATATTAAATCAATGCGATAATTTAAATACATGATTTTTCAATTGTTTTTCTATCCGTTATTTAGACAAAAGTGCAGTTAAATGAAATTTACTGTAAAGTTTTATTTTTCAAAAAATTAGCCTTTTTTTTAGAGATTTTTGAATTTTTCTTGAAAACTACTTCAGATACATATGTAACACTCACAGAAGGAAAATATAGTTTATTGTCCCGCGTTAAAACAAAATTTACCTTGACCAATTAATTATTATTCTCATAATAAATTAAATTAGATTTTAGACTTAGTTCTGTATAAGAATAAGGTCGATCGGATATTCGATTCAACCTTATTCACTAGCCTAAGCTACAGTGAGCCGCGTGAGCGGAGCTAGCGTGGGATTTTTTTTCACAGCCTGATTTTAAACTGAGTGTGATATGTTATTAAGTAGGTATTGAATTCACCTTGGCGTGGTGAAGTGGCTCAATAACGCACGTAGGAGGCAGCCCACCTCAGCGGTCCTGGTACTTCTCAGATAGCAGAGTGGACCATGGGAGTAACCCTTTGGTTGTTGTGGTGTTCTAAGGCAACCGTCAGCGCATCATGGTTGAGTAAGTTGTGGCGTAAGTGAAGCGAGGTTTCGTTATTTTAGAGGGTAATACTGGTTTTTCTAACTAGTAAGTACCACATGACATGAGACATACTGTAAATATGCGTAAACATATTTCTCAACTTAAAAAAAAACGCGTTAAGTTTTATTAAATTGATGATTTCCTTTTAATTGCCGAAAAAAAGGAGAAAGTAAGTCAATTTTTCTTAATTTTTTGTAGTTGGTTAAGCGATATATTTGCCAGTTATTGTGAATCAAATTTTATTTTTTTTAATGTATATATTTTACAAAAGATGCCTTATAACAGAATAATCTATACTAATATTATAAAGCTGAAGAGTTTGTTTGTTTGTTTGGTTGAACGCGATAATCTCAGGAATTACTAATCCGATTTGAAAAATTCTTTTTGCATTAGATAGCCCGTTAACTGAGGAAGGTTATAGGCTATATATCATCCCGGAAAAATGTACGGTTCCCGTGGGATAGGTTTGTTTTTGTCTAGGGACGAACCCGAAGCGAAGCGAGGGTGAGTCGCTAGTACTTTTAAATAAATTTGTCCAGAAGTTCATATTTTTTATCAATAATTTATATTAAATTCAATACAAACGAAGTCACGGTTTCTCCTTATATTTCATGAATCAGCCGAAAGCAAATAGTTAAAACGTGAGTTTGATACAACTTCAGCCTAATCGTAAACAAGTGAATCAAACAATAGAGTAGAATACCATTATGAGATACGACTGGGTTTTATTGCTTTACCTCAAGATTGCGATAAGAATCATATTTTATGTTAAGGGTTACTCTTTGACACATTTATACGATGCATTTATCTATATTTTATCTAACAATATTGCCTTTATATCTAACGTAGGTTTCTATTTGATTCATTCAGGTGTTCTTCTAGTCCTATTAAGGTCTAAAATCGAGTATACATGTTGTTGTGACCAATATCTTAAACAATTGTTATTATTATTATTTACTGCTGTAAACCTATCTCTGTCTACTTAATTAAATATTTAGTTAATATAAATTTTATAAGCAATGTCAATTATTTTCAAAATTTGCGGTTAATATTAGGAATGTAAATGTATATACGAACAATGACATCATATTATCGATACTCATTTTTGAAAATATACTTCTTTTGGCACGTTTGGAAAAAATTATGCGAGTAAAATTTTTAAGATGTGCGAGCACACCGACAGCCAAAAGCAAGGTGATGAAGTTAGCTGAAAGCGACATGATGAAGTTAGCTACATTCCTTTGACAAACAGAAAGTTGACATACGGGATGAAATCTTCAGCTATTTTTGTTCTGTTACGCCAAAGAAGTATAACTTTTTACGTGCGTACATATGTACGTACCTACACACGTTTTTTTTAAATCATAACTGTATCGAACATATGCTAGGAATTAGGCCAAACATATTAATAAGTAGGATTTTCACATAGATATTTTAAGGGGCAGTTAGAAGCGGACATTGTTAGACCCTAGTGCTCTGAAGAGCACGTAAAAGCCATCGATCCCACATCTGGTCTCGTATCGATTGTGTCAAATAGTCGTCCAATAGAACTTTGGAAGGGAAAGGAATAGAGAGTTAACTTATGTTTGCATAAACATATTATTGTTATTATTGTATACTTAGATCTAGCAATAGAATATGGTTCTCCATAAAAAATAAAATTAGGAAACTTATCTATACTAATATTATAAAGCTGAAGAGTTTGTTTGTTTGTTTGGTTGAACGCGCTAATCTAAGGAACTACTCATCCGATTTGAAAAATTCTTTTTGCATTTGATAGCCTGTTAACTGAGGAAGGCTATACGCTATATATCATCCCGTAAAAGTGTACGGGTCCCGTGGGATAGTTTTGTTTTTGTCTAGAGACGAACCCGAAGCGAAGCGAGGGTGAGTCGCTAGTGTACAGAATATTTTTAAGCTAAAGACATTACCAAGCAGCTATAGCTACTGAGAAGCATTGCGACTACGAAATGCTTAAACGTATATCATTCATTCAGTAGTTTTCAAATTACGTAAGCATGAAAACTAGAAATAAAAAATATATAAATATACAAACGAACAAAATTTTTAAAAATAATTAAATGTATAACTATGTCTCCCATGACAGTACTATAGTACATAATTACAATAATCTACACATATAATAAAATTCTAACTGAGTCGAATTTGTACCTTAAATATTTTTTGAAAAATCTTATTGAAATAGACTTTATTGTCGATACAGAGACCGAATC
This sequence comes from Argynnis bischoffii washingtonia, assembly GCA_033884665.1. NCBI lineage: Eukaryota > Metazoa > Arthropoda > Insecta > Lepidoptera > Nymphalidae > Argynnis > Argynnis bischoffii. The sequence continues at coordinate 6,198,107 of JAEMGE010000029.1, forward strand.
AATAGTTTTTAGAATTTTTGTCTGTCTGTCTGTCTGTCTGTCTGTTACCGCATCACAGAAAAACCACTGGAGAGATTTTGATGAAATTTGGTATGATGATAGCTGGATATCCGGGTCAACATATAGGATACTTTTTACTACGGGAGATCATTTAATTTACACGGGAATACACAACCCAAAAAATATTTATGATCAGAATTTCTTGAAAATTGGTATTAATGCTCTTCAATACAATTAAATAAATACGTGTTTTAGCGTTTTTTTTGAAATTCATCCCATAAGGAGATAAAATAAGGGATGAAAATTTGTATGAAACCTACGTTTTTAAAGTTTTTTTGTTGTAGTTTTAGCGCGAGCGAAGCTGCGGGTTTTGCTAGTATGACATATTTATTATGTATACAAATAATTATAAATACATAAACCCACATAGTTTTCTTCACATGCATATGTACATATGTACATATATATGTCTATACCGATCAATCGACTCTCAAATCCGTTTTTAATTGCCACACTCCCTTTGAATTCGAAATGGATTTTTACGGCTTTGAAGTAAAATGACTGGCGAAGTTCAATTTGTCTCGTACTGTGACAGCCTCAAATGTTGACATATGAAGGAACAACGATTTAACGTATATATATTGACCAAACTTTTAGTTGGTAAAATTTTCCAGTTTGTTTGCTTTATATATTTTTTAATTTAGTAAAATAATTGTTTGTAACAGAGGCGGATCTATATACAGGCTATTTATGCTGTGGTTCAGGGCCCTTAAGATAATGTTCCCCCTTTTGATTGAACAATGGATAATATTGTCAATTTATAACTCTCTTTTCTGATTTTTCTTAGAATGACAGAAGCTAAATGAATGCCCTCTGTGTACAAAGTTACGAATAAATCAAAGTGACTTAAATCTCTTGCTCATTTTAAAATATTTAGTTACTCGATCAATTAAAATATTATTTGTGAATCCATATTAATATTATAAATGTGAAAGTTTGTGAGGATGGATGGGTGGATGGATGTTTCTTACTTTTTCACGCCAGAACGGCTGAACGAATCTGTATATTTGGCTAAGAGATAGATTATCGTCTGTAATAGCACATGGGTTACTTTTTATCCCAAAAAAAATTACGGTTCCCGTGGGATAGATTTAATTTTGTCTAGGGACGAACCCAAAGCGAGGCGAGAGTAAATCGCTAGTCATCTATATATATAAAAGGCAAAAGTGATTGACTGATGTATCAATGCACAGGTCAAACTCCTTAGGCTAGAAAATTAAAATTTTGCATACGTTTTCCTCAGATGACGAAAGCATCCAGTAAGTATGGGTTTTTCAAAATTCAACCCCCAAGGGGGTGAAATAGGGGATAAAAGTTTGTATAAAACTTTTTATTTCTTGGACATATTTGCATGAAATTTCGTATGAATTAAGTACGGTAAAGAGAATGAATTACGTATTTCAGCGTTTTCTACAATTCAAACCATTAGAGGGTAAATAGGGGATGAAAGTTTTAAATAAACGCAACGGGCAATCCCTTAGGACTAGAAACTTAAAACTTCGCACACGTATTCCTCTTACGACGTAAGCATCCATTAAAGAAGGATTTTTCAAAATTCAACCCCTAAGGGGATGAAATAGAGGATAAAAGTTTGAATGAAACTTTTTATTCCTTGGACATATTTGCATGAAATTTCGTATTTTTCATAGTTTGATCGCGACCGAAGCCGCAGGTTCTGCTAGTTTATAAATAATTATAAAAAAAATAAATAATAAATAGGCTAAAATAAAAGGTGTATTTAATTTAAATGTTTTCATTTAGAGTTTTATTTAAATACACAACATGTTTGAACAAAAAATATATTACTTTTTTTTATTTACGTAAATAACGCACATTATAGTATTTTTACATTTTTCCAGAACATTTAAGCTAATGAATTAACATTTAAATTTTCTTTACTAATATATAAAGCTAAAGTGATAGTTTGTTTATTTGTTCTTTTATTATCTTAGCATTAAATACCCTATTTATTGACGCAGGTCACGCTATGGCTATTAGAATCGGGGGGATTATACTTCAATAGATGACGTGAGTATTTTAAAAACATTGACAGTGTAACGCAATATGTACAAATAGACCCCCAAAACAATAGTTATTAAAATGTTTGTATGTTTGTCTGTATGTATGTTTGTTTTTATATCTGTGTGTATTTCACACCAAAAGTTCTGAATCGATTTTAATTAAAGTGTGTGTGATTACTCGGGTCTATATTTAGAATACGTTTTTCTTCAGAAAAACCTTTTGATCCCACGGGAAAACATAATAGCTGGTTATGTAGTCTTTAGAAATTTACATCAAAACAATGTACTATATAGAAAATTTTTGTTTTTACAAAAGTGATCAATACTTAGCATATGTATGTCTATCTCCTAAGATACTCTCAAAATAAATATTTATATCTGATTTAAAACGTATTTTAGGACGCACCCGAGCGAAGCGAGGATAAATCGCTAGTCTAAATAAAAAAGAAATCCTCATATATCCTCATAAATCTTTTAAGTTGGAACAAATAACACATTTTTTTTAAAATACGATAAGATTGGATAAGTAGTTTCGGAGTTCATCGCGGACCAACATCGTGACACGGGAATTTTATATATAAAGATTATACAATTATAACAATATATATACAATTTTAAATTTAGCCCTGACCATAAAGTTTTACTTCACAATAATAAATTACACTAAATAATCCTACTATAACATTTGCCGGAAATAAGCAAACCTATATCAGAAATTTTGTTGATGTTGCTACAAAACTGAAGCTCACAATTCTATGTATTAAGTCGTTGGAACCTTACCAGATCGACATCGATGACAACAGCCGTGAAGCCATGGCTGCTAGCCAGAGTTGTCAAAGACACTAAAAGTATTAGAAAAATATATTTTGCATATAATATGTACATATATTTATATGTTTTTGCAAAAAATTTATTAAATTTACTTTTCTTTATCATACAATTGAATTTCGAGTTACCATTGTTAGATAAAGTACAAATTTCTGCTAGTTAGTTGTGTATATCTTACGTGATATATTCGCTAAATGTGAAGCGATTTCCATATTTTGTATTAAAAAGCAGGGTATTGGAATTTGTATCCTTTAGTATTTCCTTGCTAGTTTAATGATTAGTATTTAAGATTGCAGAAGTGGGGGAGTCCTGGGTTCAAGTCCCAAAATGCCTCGAAAAGCACGGAAAGCCTGACTGATTCTGTACCTAATTTCTGAACAGTCGTGTCGATTAGTTGTTCTATTGGAGTTTCAGAGTGAAAGGAATGAAGAAAAAAGGAGAATGCACATGTTACTGCAGATACGCGCTATATAGTATCTCCTACGCAGGTAACTTAAAAAAATAAGTGAGATTTATCGTGGATGCAAATTTGTCTTATTATAGGCTATAAGACGGCTGGTAGGATAAGTAAAACAGTAAAAAAAAAGTATTGCACAGGCTACTTGCCTTAGTGCTTATTTGTTCATACAACCAATACTTTTTGTATTTTACACAAAGATTTTCCTCTATTTTTAAAACAAAACTTTACTTCTAAGTTATATACATACTAGCAGAACCCGCGGCTTTGCTCGCGCTAAAACTATCAAAAAACCTCTAAAAAGGTAGGTTTTTTATAAACTGTCATCCTATTTTTTACGCCCTTATAGGATTAATTTTGCAAATTGCTAAATCACGTATTAATCTAATTGTATTGAAGATCATTTATACTAAAGTTTCAAGTAGTTCCGATCATAAATATTTTTTTGGGTTGTATTATAACGTGTTTTCCAGTGAAAATGAGATAATCTCCCGAGGTAAAAAGTATCCTATGTCACTCTCCAGCCCTCCAACTATCTTAACAGAAAAAAATCACGCTAATCCGTCTCTCTGTTTCGACGTGAAAGAAAAACAAACAAACAACTCACTTTAACATTTATAATATTAGTATGGATATAAATAAAAACATTTTTTTCGGCCTTTTTAAAGTAAAACTTGTAATTTACACCAATAGGTAAAATTGATATTTGAAAAATAATTCTGTAATAAAAATGCTTTCGGTAAATTGGTCGTTTGGATAAATAAGCACTGAGACGATGTACCAACTGTTATTCACCTGTATTTTGCCCTTTTTAACGTCCCACTGCTGGACCTCCCTTCAGCACGAGGGGGATCAAGCCATAGTCCACCACGCTGGCCCAGTGCAGGTTGGCGGATTTCACATGTCTTTCGAAAACTTGCTAGGTTCTCTCAGACATGCAGATTTCCTCACGATGTTTTCCTTCACCATTAAGACAAGTGGCAATCATGTTGGAAATGATTCGCACATGAAAATATCAGAGGTGCAAGACCCGGGATTTGAACCCACTTCACTCTGTTTCCCAAGTGAGCGTGTTACCACTGGGATACCACTGTATATTATCCAAATAGGGAAACTTAATTATACCTCGTATAAATAAATTTGTTTTCGAGTATGTAATCGCATTCGCTATTGCAGTGAACGGAATAAATTCACAATCTATTAACTAAGGAGAGACAGACTTATATTGCCTTTAGAATAATCATCTTAATGGACGGAATATGGCACTTTTGAATTTGGTCATTAAACATTTTGTAATATCATTAAGGATAACAGTCCAATCTATTTGATTAAATCTAATTAATTAAATGGCTTGTAATGTAAGAATACTTTTACTCTATTGATTAATTAATGTCTTCCTGACCGATTTCGGCCACAGCAGCCAATCTCATTTACAATGTGCACAAGTGTACACGAACACACAAGTGCACTCTCTTTTCCTCTACTTTCAAAATCCGATGGGATGATCGACACTATCGATTAGAGTTAAGACGCAGGACCGACGGCTAGAAAAAGTCTGTAATTAAACTTATCCTGGCCCAGGACTCGAACTCAGGAGCTTCGGATCTACAGCCGTACATACTCATCGCTAGACCGAGGCAGTTACTCCATTTCATATCGTATTGTGCCCTTTTTTAACGTCCCACTGCTGGGCACGGGCCCCTCTTTATTACGAATAGGATCAGGCCATAGTCTACCACGCTGGCCTAGTGCCGGTTGGCGGACTTCACATGTCTTTTGAAATCTTGCTAGATTCTGTCAGACATGCAAGTTTTCTCACGATATTTTCCTTCACCGTAAGACAATTGGTAATCATGTTGGAAATATTTGCACATGAAAATATTAGAGCGATACCCGGGATTTGAACTCCACTCGGTTTCCCAAGCGAGCGCATTACCACTGGGCCACTACTGCCTTATAAATAATTTTCATAGAAAAACTCGAAATATAATATCAGTAATAGAGTGTTATACCGTAAAAACTTATATGTATCTCGAGAACTGTATCCGTGATTATACATACTTCATACAACTACATATATAGTTATTAGAATTTTCGTCTGTCTGTCTGTCTGTCTGTTACCGCATCACAGAAAAACTACCGGAGGGATTTTGATGAAATTTGGTATGGTCATAGCTGGTTATCTGGGTCAACATAATGTAGGGTACTTTTTACCGCGGGAAAATATCTCATTTCTGAGAAAAAATACAAATACTGGTTTGAATAAAACCACGATGACACTATAAATATTTTAGCAAGGTTATTTTATTTAAGAAAGATTAATAGCGCTATTTTATTTATTAAATAACTCCAAAAATATTTATTTATTATTTAGACATTCGACAATAGATGTCGCTATGTGTTTTTAAAATCCGTAGTTTTGATTCCAAAAAATTGAACGAAACAGATATTGAATATATATACAATACTTCATTGTTTTTCTTACTCCTACGTATTTTGCTAAGTTAACACTAAAATAAATACAATTAATACTAACGTTTCCACAATATACTCATTTTATCGACCGTAAAAATCAGTTCGTTTCATATTATTTTTTAACATTTTATAGAAAAAAAGTATATGGTTAAACTGACAAAGCGGCTAACTAAAATTAATGCATATCTTAAAAACTACGAAACGTATATTCTGCAAGATAATTTTCGATAAAAGTATTTTAGAAACTGTTATACCTCAACTTTTTCAGATTTTTTGACACCATTTCTTGAAAGGTGAAAGGCTTAAAGGACGCTAAAATGCTTACCACTTTACTCATATTAGCCGAGCCGAAATAAAAAAAAGCATTTGCTTAGAATTATTTACTCATTTACCCTAATAATGTACTACTGGAACCCTTTTTTTTTTTTTATAGTTGGGGAATGCATTTACGCATACCACCTATCCCCCAGGTGGTTATGTGGGGCTCACCGGCTAGAAGAGCCGGTACTACCCACTAAACCCCAACTTTCCCCTCCCCTCCGCCTTAGTGGGACGCCGCGGGATCGCTTACGCATAACTACCGCGACGCCCCGGCGGCAGGCCTGACGGCCACCAAACCAATGAGGCTGCTCCACAGTCCACTCTGCTGAACCAGAGAAGTACCCGGAGCAGCCCCATTAAACCACACCGCCCATTGAAGTGGGCACACTTCAATCGGCTGCAGAGGACAGGGAGAGCGGCAACGACACACCGACACTCCTCTTCCCCTGCAGCCCCACCGCGTCTGCCATCTAAGACGGTGGCAGCCCCGTCAAGGCCGCGGGGGGCAGGGAGAACGGCGCATCGAAATACCGGCACTTCTCTCCCACCGCGGCCTTCCCCTCTACCGGTTACGAGCCTGTTTTCACAGTCCCGCAACCGGTCCCTACCCTTCGGTCGCGCGACCGCCGAAGCGGCCCCGCTCCCGGTGGCCGCAACTCCGGAAGCCGAAGCCTCAACGGAGAGCAGCCCCGTCCTGCCTTGGTCCGCGCCGGATTTTTCCGGTACCACCCGCCCCTGTGCTAAGCGGGTGGCGTTCCCCGATCCGCCACCTGGGGACGCGCCCGGTAGGAGTTGGCTCTCCCCCGGGGTACTACTGGAACCCTGACTTTTCCCAACATCTTCTTTTGAAAATCGTTTCGGAATATATTACTAACTAGCCCTAACCCATCACTGTTTCGCGACAAATTAACATTAAGAAAAGTTATTATTATGTAATTTAAATAATCAGCTAAATATAAATTAATCAATAGCTGTCTATTAGTAAATAAATGATTAAAATAATTCAGTAGTTTGAGAGTTTATAGCACAAAACTAAACAAACATACAAAACAGAAGTATAGACAAACTATAAACGTTATTACTAAAACAAAAAGTGCAATATTACTAAATCAAATATGAAATTAACGGAGGGATCTTAGTGTCATAGTCAATCACTGCCACTATTTACCAAGCATGCGATGCACAATGAAATTATTATATTATGTATACTAATATGTAAAACCTAAGAATTTGGCTTTATTTATATTAAGATATCAATGCTGTAATCGAATATAGACGTTTGAAGTAGAACAAAGGAATCTATTTTCATATTACAAATAGACCTGCATAAATATTATTCTTATGCATGAAAAGATGAAATTGGGAATTTATATAGATATTTTAGAAAAAATATAGCGCCAAGCTGTTTTTCCTTAGTTTCAATATTACATATATGTATTATACTTTGGACTATATAGAAAACTAGCAACTCGCCCTCGCTCCCCTCGGTTTTGTCCATACTTACCTACGTTTTAAAGTTTAGTTTCGGTTTCTCAGGGATGAGATATTTTCCCGTATTAAAAATAACCCTAATGTTAACCCGGATAAGCAGCTACCATCATACCAAATTTCATCAAAATCCCTCCAGGGGATTTTCCGTGATGCGATAACAGACAGACAGACAGACAAAAATCTAAAAACTATAGATTCGGCCTCTGTATCGATAATAATGACTATATCAATAAGATTTTCCAAAAAATATTTAATATACAGATTCAGCTTAGTTACAATTTTATTATATGTATAGATATAGCTTTCTTTCTACCATAATAAATGCGAAAGTGTGGGTGTCAAGTACACTGACACACTCAAATGCACAGACACAAAGCTAGACAGAAATTTAGTACATAGATATACTATGATCTGGAGTAACACATAGGTTAATTAAATACTTACAGTCATGCACACCTACAATAATAATACATTAAAAAAATGTGTGTGTACTTATGTACGCACGTAAGAAGTTATACTTCTTTGGCGTAAGAGAACAAAAACAAAAATAGCTAAACATTTTATCCTGTATGTCACAACTGTTTGTTTGTAAAAGGAATGATAAATTAATAAAATAATTAAATAATGCATATTACCATCATATATTTATAGAATATCATTTAAAGAAAGAATATAATAATATATACTATTAGTCAGACGACAACAACAGTTACTATGGCAACAAATAGTTGTCAGCTAAGTTCATCATGTCGCTTTTTGGCTATCGGTGTGCGCGCGCATCGTAAAAATTTTACTCTCATAATTTTTTCCAAACGTCTCAAACGAAGTATAACTTCAAAAAATCCGTTTTATACTAACATTTTCTGTTCCTGTTATAAAATATATCTTTACTGTAAGCCCTTGTCTGGGAAGAAGAGACTGGCGCCTGTAACCCGGTTCTAACTTCTACAGGAGTCAAACTTAACTTTTGTGGATTGTATTATTTTAATTTATGTCGATAAAAATGTTTATTATTATTATACACGAGCAACTCACCCTCGCTCCGCTCTGGTTCATCATTAGTTACGTTTAAATGTTTAGCTCAGAGATGAGATACTTTCCCGCAGTAAAAAGTATCGTATATGTTGACCCGGATAACCAGCTATCATCATACCAAATTTCATCAAAATCTGTCCCGTGATGCGGTAACAGACAGACAGACAGACAGACGAAAATTCTAAAAACTATAGATTCGGACTCAGCATCGATAATAACGTCTATTTCAATAAGATTTTCCAAAAAATATTTAAGGTACAGATTTGACTTATTTACAATTTTATTATATGTATAGATTATTCCCAACTAGTGAGTTAGATACGTGCACATAGAGTTGCTACAGTTTAATAGGAAGGTGATTTTTAAGAGGAATAATACTGTGATACATTGTTTTCATATAACTTTATTAGTTTACGCGACGCACGCCAATAAAGCTTTCAATCAGCATGATTTTTCCCGACATCTTCAACAATTATCGTCATATTTCAGCAAATTTACACAAAAGCTTTATGAATTACACACCTAAATCTTATCTTATCATCTATTGATGAAAATTGTATGAAAATCCGTTCGGTAGTTTTTGAGTTTATCGCGTTCAGTTAGACAAAAAAACAGACGCAACGAGGGACTTTATTTTATAATATGTAGTGATTATAATACTGATCCAATTACTTTCATACTCTTAACGTATAAAAGATTTAACTAAACTACAATAGAATATCAGCCACAGCTTACACAGAACATGACACTTTATTGTGGAAACAAAACATGAGATAGAAACATATGTGTCGTCGATATCTGTCAAGCTGTTCTCCAGTGAGCGATTAAACGGACAAATCGATAGTATTAGCTATCACTATTAACTAGGTCGATATGTCGCTAACGCAAAATGTAACTTGTCGCTATTAAAGAAATAGATACGTTACCTTCGTATCTATTTAATAGCGAACCTACCTAAAAAAATCAAAACATAATGTTTGTTCCCCGGATAAGAGTAGATTAAACTATATTAGTGTGCAAATAGAAGTTTAGACAGGTTTTCAGTGATTTCCGATAGAAAACAAACAGTTATCGATTACTCTAATGATTTGGTATTACCTAATGCTTTAAAGGTAGCCAGCGCAATTACAGGCAAGAGGCATATCATCTTAGTCCTCACAGTGACAACGCCCCTGTGGTTCTGCATTTTTGTTACTTAAAACCTAAGTGCATGAACCGTAGGTGTTGTGGGCGACAGGTACTGCTTTCCATCAGGTGGTCTGGCTGCTCGTTTGTCACTGAATCGCATGAAAAAAAAAAACTTCAAGTTGAAGAGAATAGAAAAAAAATGAAGTTTTATTAGTAATATCTTACGAAACATACATACTTTGTATGCTTTATATAAGGATAAAAAGAATAGAAGAACAAATGTAAAGAATATTTCTAAAATGGTAGCAAAAATTCAAAAATTCAGATTGCATTTCGTTACGAGTAATATCTTTTGTCGTATCAATAGCCTTTTCGACGTTATTGCTGTACTATATAAGATAAGAATTTTATCAATAAACACTAAAATCCTTTGAAAATACAATATTTTGTACTATTTGTATTAATATAAACTGTACATTCTACTAGTGAAATAAAACAGTTTAGTATATTGCGATACCTTTATGTACTTGAAAATAAATGAAACAATGTAATATTGCTAATACTTTATTGACTTAACTTTTTATAGCACACATACATGTTTTTGAAAAACAAAAACAAATGTATCCCAAGGGAACCGTGCATAAAATAAAAGTAAAATATAGATAAAAAGTAGCTTATGTGATATTTCAGACTAATCTATATCTGTGCCAAATTTCATTCAGATCCGTTCAGGCTTTCTGGCTGATTGAGTAACAAACATCCAAACATCTAAACTTTCACATGTATAATATTAGTAAGATTATAAAGAAATAAAAAAGTAAATGCAACCACTCTCCTTTTTACCAGATTACATAGACGAAGCAAGACTTGCAGCAAGTTTAAAACATATATGCCTTCGATTGCATAAATACTATGCTTCTTCAACTTCTTCCCATGTTTTTAGTTCGTTTAATTTTTAGGCAGTCGGGTGTTTGATTCTAATAATTCATTTTTTTATTAAAAAAAGTATTCTACAATTAATTTATGTTTCCCCGTTTCAACCGTTAGGTTGATTCCCCGTACAAAATTTCATCCGCATTTTAACCCCCTTGAGGAATGATTTCCGGGATAAAAACTATTTCATATCCTTCCTAAGGTCTCAAACTATTTTCTTACCAAATTTCATCTAAATCGGTCCAGTAGTTTTTGAGTTTATTCATTACAAACATACAAAAATACAAATCTTCCCTCTTTATATTAATAGTATATAGTAGTCAAAATTAAAAGCTATTTACTTACATATTTAAGAGAACAAAACTATATAAATCAGAGTAAGTATTTCCTTTTTATAATGTTTTCTTTTTGATAATCTATACTAATATTATAAAGAGGTAGTTTGTGAGTTTGTGAGGTTGTAGGGGGTAATCTTTGGATCTAATAAACCGATTTAGATTAAAATTTGGTAAGAGGATAGTTTAAGGCCATAGGAAAGACATAGGATACTTTTTATCCCGGAAATCATCTCTTAAGGGGGTGAAAATGGGGAGAAAAGTTTGTATGGGGAATCAACCTAGGGACGAATCCGAGCGAAGCGAGAGTGAGTCGCTAGTATTGGATAAGATTGTATATTTTAGAAAGAAATACAAGTCACGGTAAATGAATGAGATGAAATGGCCGGCTTTGTATTAAATATTGTATGAATTATTTATAAGCTCAATATTTTCTGGGTACGGAAAGTAAATTAAATTTACACCTTGACTCTTGGTTTGAGAAAAATAAGCGACTTTCACCTTTTAAATGTATTAAAGCATGCCTAGAATATACAAGATATATTCTATGGTGTTGTTAGTATTGTGATTCTTTTGATTTTTTATATCCCATTAATCCCATTCTTATTATATTATAAATGCTAATCTTAGTTTAGGGAATTAGGAGGCCAATCTCCAAAAAATGGACAAAAGGCCAATCTACTACAGATTAACTGCAATAATGCACAATTGTAACCACAAATATTCCTTTTACTACATATTATAAATTAACGTTAATTACGTTGTTTGTTAGTTTGGACTATTCTAAAAAAACTACTGTACCAATTGTTATATAGTTTTCACCAATAGATAGAACGATTATATAAAAAGGTTATAATTTACTCCAAGCTCGAGCTTCTGGTACTCTATAGCAACAAAAACATCTAAGCGCAATTACGCGTGCCAAAACTAGTTTACTTCAATAAAATAACGCAGCAAGTTAACCATAAACAAAAGTAATAAACTAACTCATCTGTAATTTATTAAGGTACATGAAATATCGTGGTCTCTTTATATATCAAATGGGAGACCTAAGTGTATTTGTTTAGGCTTCGCATTTATACAATCAGCAAAACAATAGCTAGTCAAATGTAGCTTCTAGTATGTTATTTAATATAGTTAGCTGGACTGAGGTAAAAGACCTTAGTATATTACAAACTAATTTATCTATATTGTATACTAGCAGATCCGGTCACGCATTTCTGTGGCATACATATGAAAATCGTTAATGCAATAAAAAAAGAAATAATCTTTATAAAAAAATACGTTTTTGAAAAAAAATACGTTACGATTGGATAAATAGTTTCAGCGTTCATCGCGGACCAACATCGTGATACGGGAATTTTACATATAAATATTAAATATGTTGGGACATTAACACGCAGCGTCATCTAGTTCCATGGTAAGCTACGAGGCTTGTGTTATGGATACCAGATAGTTGATACACTACGCTACACATATATAACTTTAAATATATACATATTATAAATATAAAGACCCATGACTAGAGTGCAAACATTTGTACTCATCACGCAAATGAATGCCTCCAACGGGACTCGAACCCACGACCGCTGGCACAGCAAGTAGGATCACTACAAACTGAGCCAAACGTGTCGTCAAATATAAGAATAAGTATTTAGATTATAAAAATTAAATTTTCTACGTTGGTGAGCGCATTACTGAGAGCTGAACCGAATTGGTTATTTTTTAAAAGGTTCGCAACAGTTTGAATTGGGTTTTAAGGTAATAATTTGGAAAATTTGACCGAAAAATGGAGCAAATCGGATTAAACTCAATAAGTTTATTCAATGGAATTTTTGTATAGTATCGAAGATCACAAATAAAATTGAAATTGGATAAGGGCGTCCGTCCGATTGGCTTTTATTATAATATTAAATTATTACATTTAAAATCAAATGTACTAAAATACATGAAAAATTGTAAAAGTTTTAGCATTTTTTATTATAAGTCCTTCAATTTTGATACAATAGGTATTTATATAGTGACGCTGGTCAAGCATATTTTTTACTGTTCACGAGTCACTTGTCAAACATATTTTCATACAATTTGTGGTTTTTATTCAAAAAGGTCTATTTACCTGTTTAGAGACTCTTGCAGTGTATTATAATAAATTAGAAGATAAGCTTGAATTAAAAAACTATTCTAGCTTGTACCTCTCGATATAAAATAGGGTTTAAAAATCTTTACAGTCAAGTTCTTAAGACTGAAACATTTACTTTCCGAATTCTTATTAAATTTTTGATTTATAATACAACTAGCGATACCTTACTTAATACCTTCGCTTTGCTCAATATTTGTATTAGAATAAAAAATGGCCTCAGTGGTAATATAGCTTAATATTATTAATAAAAATGAGTCTCGGATTAATAGTTCCAGAGATAATTTCTTATATACAAACTTACAAGCATTACTTCTATATTAAAAAAATAAATAAAAAAAATCTTTATTGAAACACACTGGAAGTTACATTATATAGTTGATAAAGAAAATAAATAATACTAACGGCACACTCTCGCTTCGCTCGGTTTCACCTCTACTTCGGTTTCTAGGAAAACAAAAACAAATTTATCCTAAGGGAACCGTAAATTATTCCGGGGTAAAAAGTAGCCTATGAGCTATTTCAGACTAATCTATCTCTGTACCAAATTTCATCCAGATCCGTTCAGTTCTGGCGTGAGTAACAAACATCCATCCAAACATCTAAACCTTCACATTTATAATATTAGTAAGAGTTAAGACTATATAAATAGCATGACTTGAAAAAATTAAATCTTTTATACATTTTTATAGTAAAAGGAGCAAACGAGCAAACGATCCACCTGATGGTAAGTGGCTATCGTGGCTATCCTCAGTCCCTTAAGACCAGAAAACACGATTCAGGGAAAAACCTCAAGAGAAACATCGTTTCACAATTTGCACGATATGTTCCTCGTGTACTCAAATATAAAATATTGAGTATCTATATTTTGTTTATCTAAATCTATACAGGTTTGTATGATTAATACAAATATTAATCTAGTGTAGAAATCGGTCTTTTTCATGGATCTTTCAGGTGTTGAAGGTAAATAACAATAGCAGGCTTAACTTTGCAGATCATTATATTATATAGCCATGTAAATGCATTGCTCAAATTTTGAGATCCTAAGATCACATATTTTAAATAAGCCTAATATTAAATGTAATGAATGATCTGTAGAAGTCTTGTTCAAATACATATATTTTAAATTCTACGAGCTTTCAACAAAGAACTCTGATTATAGTATCTTGAGATATATTTTATCTTTTTTTTTTCTATGTTTGAAGATGTTGATTTCCAAATAACATTTCTCTTTCTAATATTATAACTTTTTCGTCAACCCTCGTATATTATGCAGGTCACGTAACCGAGTAGTCGACACAAACTGTAAAGCTCCATTGAACATGACCACATCAGCCTTTCACACAAATTGGAGCGTGAAGTGCTATACTATAAATTTAAATCGTTCAGGAATAAGCAAAATGAACAGTAAATATCTTAATTAAAACCTATAATTTAGGTCTATATATTTTCGAATTGATATTTATATTTTTTAAATTAGGGACTTGCTTCATTAACGTTCGTCCCAGTTTAACAGTAGCCTATGTCTTACTCCAGGTCGTTGTCGTTATACTAAATATCCAAACAGTTTCAGCGTCAACGAGTAACAAACATACACGCACGCATGCGATTTAATGATATATGTATAATGATACATATATCATTAAATTGGTTAATGGTACAATCGGTTAAGCCGTTTAGATTTTACGAGGGAACATATGATCAGATATCATATCATACATGTCAAACACATTACCCTCCTTTGGGTTTCGTCGCAATCGGGTAAATAGAAAAATTGCGCCATAACTTGTGGAGCTTAAATGATTTTATAGGGGATAATGCAGAAACCATCATAAAAAAACAAGACAATTCTTATCAGACGAAGGATTATCAAGATTTTTAATTTAAATCGATTTGATTTTATTTGGAACTTAAAGCAAAAAAAAATACACATTCGTGGTATTGAAAGAATAACGACGATATGCGAGATGTCATACTTTCAAATGCGCAAAGTAGCAAGTCTATGCAAAAAATCATGTTGATACTTCATAACTAGCAGTTTATGGTCGCAAATTCGATTCTCATTTATCTTTTTATGAATATTCGCAATTATCCTTTTTTATGAAAGTCTGTCAGAATAGAAAAGAAGCAAAAATAAATATTTTGCCAGTATTTATTATGTTTGCCCCGCCATTCCCTCAAGGGAAATAATCGTGAAAGT
This sequence comes from Argynnis bischoffii washingtonia, assembly GCA_033884665.1. Classification (NCBI taxonomy): domain Eukaryota; kingdom Metazoa; phylum Arthropoda; class Insecta; order Lepidoptera; family Nymphalidae; genus Argynnis; species Argynnis bischoffii. The sequence continues at coordinate 6,213,528 of JAEMGE010000029.1, forward strand.
TAAAAAATAAAAAATTAATCATATTACTATACTAGTCACGTTCGAATTGTATGGTGACAATAAATTGTACAGTGTACTATGTGTAGGTAGGAACTGTTATTACTGGCTCTTTTACTTGTCTTTCCTTGTTTGGTAGTCGTTAGGAGTAGACAAAACATAAATATAGATGATTTAGTATCAATAACTTGTATATCTTAGACCTTATCTCTGCCTTCGAGCTAAGATGAAGGTCCAGAGTAAGTAAATTAGAAATAAGTTATAAAAATTGCATTTTTTTTAGTTTTGCAAGATTAGCCTTTACTTGTCTTCAGCGTGTAAATTTTTACCTTATGTCGTAAAAAATAAGTCTCACAATTATATGACATGCGGTACCTTTGTGTATTTTAAAGTTTTCTTAAAAATTATTTCTATAGATAAGAAAAATAAAAAAATATCTCTAATAGTGTAATAATAATTGATTTTAAGCTAATTTTGAGTTTATTGAAATACGAAAACGAATTTTTTCGATTGAGTCTCTCCCGTGACCATGATTGCTGTAAAGCATTCAAAACGTCGAAAACCAAAAATAAAATAAATCCGCAAAATAATCCGAAAAGATAGTTTTATATAAAAGGTTAAATATTGGCGCAAATCTAAGAAAGTATTATTTTAACTATTTTCTTACTGGTATCAACACACTGAAATAGGAAACACAGTAAAAATAATGCCTGTAACAAGCACCTGTGATATGGCACAGAATTGTTTATATGAAAACTACCAAAGATAAATGGACCAAACGTATATCGATACTCCAGTGACAACAAAATACGGATAGCCGGACATTGCAAAAGGTGGGAAGATGGTTTACCAGAATGATCTAGAAGATTGATGAGCGAAGATTGGGTAAATAAATCTGGAGAAAGCCTATTTCCAAGACAACATTACAGCTGTCAATGTAGATTATAGTATATTTCTTATAATAACTACGTTTATAAACTTATATGTAATGTAATGTAAAGCTTATAATGTGTTTTTTTTTATTATGTATATCATTAGAATTAATTTTATGATATGTCTATTATGTAATAATTTTTTTTGTATTTTTTTGTCTATTTTCTTTTATTACTATTGACTTAGTAAAAGATAGTTCTTAATTTATGAATAAAATTAAAATTTATAACAATACAAAAGGAATGCGAACATTAAAATGACTTACTAAAAATATATCGTGTAGATAATATTACTCCTCTTTTTGAAGCCGATAAAAAGAGCCAATATTTTTAAATAAAACTATCTTTTCTGTTTTCCACGGATTCATTTTGATTTTCGATTCCAAAAATAAATAATATAAGTATAATCCGCGGAAAAATCCGAGAAAATACTTTTATTTAAAACATAAAATAATTTCGCTAATCTGAGAAAGTATTGTTATTGTAAGTATTATTATAAGCCAAATGTTTGTTTATATGTTAAATGTACAATGTCCGAATTTCAACTGAGCTTATTAAAACAATTTGTAACCATTAGAGCTAATCTGTTTTTGCAAAATCTAGCTTTAGGTAATTTTTTTTATAATATAACAATTTACGTAGGATTTTTTACCGAAAAACCGTGTTATTAGTTTGAATATGAATATTATCAATTGTAGCTTTATACACATGTACCTAATACAGTCGAACCTGGATAAGCAAGACTGCAAGGTACCGCGATCTCTTTCTCGCTTATGAAGTTTTCTCACTAAACCGAGTTTTTAGCTTATGGATGTACAGGAATGGCCTTTCTCATTTATAGAGGTTTAAAAATATACAGCATATGCATAGTGATAAACATGTATGTTTTGGATGGGTATTATTCATCAGAATTTGACTAGAAACTAACACTAGTTTCTCGAAATGTAGGTACCTAAACAAAAACAATTTTAGTTCCACGATAAAACCATAAAACCATAAATCGCAGGTGTTAAATTCGCTCGACTATTTTTTCGCTTATAGAGGTACAGGCAAGTAGCAGTCTCAGTTATAGAGGTTCACGAATTAAAAACGACTTTCTTTTATAGAGGTTCCTGTTTCTCTGTTATAGAGGTTTTTGAAGGATAAAATGAGGGGACCTGGCAAGTACTCTCACTTACAGTGTTACCAATTTAGCGATTTTGTCGCTAAAATTGCTTAAGCAAAAGTCGTCATTTTTAGCGATAATTAATAACATATTATTACAGATTAAAGACTATCCTCATAATAGAATTATATAATAATTATAGTTTTTTTGTTATTTATTCAAATCATTCGAGTGGATCCGCAAGCGAAATCAAGTATAACATTATTTGCTTGCGTATATTCTTACGTTTTACAGAGTAGCGATATAACAATTTCACCTACAATATCTGAATTTGTCATGCTTTACTGGCATTTTACTACTTTCGCATTCAAATGCATATGAATTATGTCACATTGTAAGGCTGAGAAAATGTCGTATCTAATTGACGTTATCTGTAGCTAACTTGAAATTCGAATAGTTTTCCTCGTAAAATTTACTGCGCTTTTGAGAAAATAATATGCTGTTTTATGTAAGACGGCGAGAACAAAATGACACCTGTCACCAATTTTCGCTATTTGACAGAATTCAAAAAAGAGAAGATATGTTTTGGGTCTACGTAATACGACATCTTTATCAACTCTAAATTTCTGTGAATTTCTGTGAAAAAAGGTTTCTGTGAATTCCGAACAGTGGCACAAAGTAGGCACAATTATAAGTTTTATTTTTATAGCCATTATTATGTTTTTACAGAGATTTAAAAAATATGCAACAAATAGCGAGATATTAAAAAGTGAATATAATCTATACAGATAATAAAATTATATTGAATTTGAATTTGTACATTAAATACTTTTTGGAAAATCTAATTGAAATAGTCATTGTTATCGATACAGAGGCCGCTATGCTATTTACTATCATAGTTTCAAAATTTAAAGAAGACAATACTTGTCTACGATGTAATTGGTACGTGTACTATGTAATATGAAAACAATATGAAAGATCCTGTAATCGGTTGAGAACATTTCTGAATAATTTAAAAGATAGCATAAAATATGTATTTTTTTATTTAAGTGGTCTTGTTATTTATGTATGTAAATACTAAAAGTATATAAAATGCTATACAATTAGATTATATATACGTGTAGAATTTCTACTTTTATTCAAATTTATTTTGATTCAAATAATTTATTATTAAATAATAAAAAGACAAAATTAATAAAATTCACAACACCCAATGTTAAACTTGTTGATAATGGTGTAATATTAAATGGGGAAATGTTAAAACCGGTAGAGTCCACTAAATTCCTGGGTATTGTCATAGATTCCAAATTGCAGTGGGGCCCCCATATTGAGGGACTAGCGAGTAGACTCAGCTCTGCAGCGTTCGCGGTAAAAAAAATTAGACTTCTTACTAATGTAGATACAGCTCGCATAGTATATTTTAGTTATTTTCATAGTATTATGTCATATGGTATCTTACTCTGGGGAAATGCAGCAACTGTTAATACGATTTTTGTACTGCAGAAAAGAGCTATTCGTGCAATTTATAGTTTAGGTCCTAGAGCGTCATTAAGAGATAAGTTTAAAGAAATAAAAATATTGACTGTTGCTTCTCAGTACGTGTACGAATGTGTTATGTATGTTCGTAAAAATATACACGAATTTCCCAAGAATTGTGACATGCATAACTTTAATACTAGGAGCAAACACAAACTTGTAATGCCTGTAACTCGTTTAAAGAGAGTCAGTAATTCTTTTTATGGACAATGTATACGCTTGTACAACAGGATCCCAGAAAATGTTCAAAAAGCTTCTATCATTAAATTCAAAAAAATTGTTAAAGAACGTTTGTGTGCTAAAGGCCATTATACAATAAATAATTTCATAGAAGATAGCACGCCTTGGGAATGAAGTGATCGCCTCCAGGCTACTTCAACTTTATAAAAATATTGTAAATTACAATTTATTAAAAAAATATTAGTCCCGCTGAGTTTCTTTCGCCAGTTCTTCTCAGGTCTGAGGTTTCATTTTTCCGAACTGGTAGTAGACTCATGACGTTCAGTAAAAAATTGTAATAATTTAATGCTGAATAAAATATTTTGAATTTGAATTTTGAATCTAAGTATTTGGTTGTATTGTGGTAAGTATTTAATATAATATTTACACCTTGTAGGTATAGTTTTCCATATTTCCTAACCCAAACGTCGCGTTGTCTGGAAGAAATCGCTAATTAGCGATAAGACCGCCTTTTGTGCGCACTTTTGTTTTTGATATTTTGTTTACTGTAGTTATTTCATTAGGTACTGTGGTGTACAATAAAGTGTGTAAATCTATATCTATACATATTATAAAATTGTAACTAAGCCAAATCTGTACCTTAAATATTTTTTGAAAAATCTTATTGAAATAGACATTATTATCGATGCAGAGGCCGAATCTATAGTTTTTAGAATTTTTGTCTGTCTGTCTGTACGTCTGTCTGTTTGTCTGTTACCGCATCACGGAAAAATCACTGGACAGATTTTAATGAAATTTGGTATGGTGATAGCTGGTTATCCGGGTCAACATATAAGATACTTTTTACTACGGAAAAATATTTCATCTCTGAGCTAAACGAAAAACATAAGTAGGAACGAACCCGAGCGGAGCGAGGGTGAGTTGCTAGTAAATAAATAAATTAACTAATAAGTCTAATTAACTAAAAAACCGAACACTACTCGACCACGATTCGGTCATGTCGATGCAGCTAGTCTCGGAGCCTATACTTGATTACACATTAAGCATTAGTGACGGGAAAGTACACCCTCGGCCTTATTTATATCCTCATTAAATAGTCCCCGTGGGGTCTTATATTTATATTTCCAGATACTGAAAACCTGGATGTAGTGAAGGGTCGGTCTAAATATAAAAGTGATTGCGATACCTAAAGCAAACTGTGGAACTTAATTAAAAATTTCAGTAATCCCTATATAAATTGAAATTTATCCCTTAAAATAGAGAGCTAAGATATTATAGATTTTTTTGTGACCTTTATTTAAAACTCAATATTTTTGCTGTTTGACAAAAAAAGACGAAACAAATCTTACAGTTTTCAAATTAATAAGGGATATAAGAAGTGTCTGGGTATAAATAGAAACCGGACAAAGCCTGGACAGCTCTTCTATTATAATCTGAAGAGTTAAACAAATATCGATTTTCACAGTAGAAAATCATGTTTATGACAGCTTGTTGACATAGGTATAGTTTCCTAAACATTACCTGTAATATTGTTATTTTATTAGACAATACCTAAGATAATACCTACCTTCATCCTTTTGAAATTTGAATATGTCAGATTCATGGAAGGTACAACTTGAAGTCATTATTAAGACTCAGTATTGTAAACATATTAAGATAATTAACAAGCACGAATTTATACCTCCTTTTATTTAATCAATAATAATATTCATTCAGCTAATTTTTACGTCTTACTGCTGGGGTCCTCAATACAAAGGGGATTAAGGCATAGACGACGACATATTTGGCTCAGTTTGTAGTGACCCTACTTGCTGTGCCAGCAGTCGCGGGTTCGAGTCACGAGACGAGTCAGAATCTTAGTACTCCAAGGCTGGCAACGCATTTGCAAGCCTTGCGGTGTTGCAGATGTCCATGGGCGGCGGTAATCACTTTCCATCAGGTGAGCCTCCTGCTCGTTTGCCCCCTTGATGACATAAAAAAAAAAAAAAAAACTCCAGTCATGGGTGTTTATAATATGTTTGTATTTAAAGTTATAATAGTTATTTAATGTATGTATTTAAATTATGTGTAGTATATCAACTATCTGGTATCCATAACAGAAGCCTCGTAGCTTACCATGGAACCATACAAACTTTCACTCCCATTTTCACCCCCTGCAAGGGATGATTTCCTTGATAAAAACTATGCTATGTTCTATCCAGGGTCTCAAACTATCTTCACACCAAATTTCATCTAAATCGGTTCAGTAGTTTCGGAGCCTATTCGATACAAACAAACCAAAAAACAAATTTTTCCTCTTTATAATATTAGGATAGATTCCAATTTTTGCTCGCTTTTGACTTCACTGATGGTATCTTCATTAAAATTAGCCTGTAATACAGGATGTATTATAAAACTTTCATTAACAATTTCACTGTCACTCATAATTATTGGAACAACATAATATCTTAATCTGGCTCGTTACTAAGCAATATGTTATAAAGTACCTATAACAATATGATGCCAATCAATGATGTAGGTAAGGTATGAAGTTAGATAATTATTAATTATGGTGTATCGATTAAAACACAACCATGTAATAAAATTCTGAGTCGAATCTGTACATTAATTTTTTTTTGAAAAATCTTATTGAAATAGTCATTATTATCGATAGAGAGGCCGAGTCTATAGTTTTTAGAATTTTTGTCTGTCTGGGAACGCATCACAAGAAAACCACTAGACAGATTTTGATGAAATTAGGTATGATGATAGCTGGTTATCCGGGTCAACCTATAGGCTAATTTTTACTACGGGAGAATATCTCATCTCTGAGAAATCTATACTAAACTTTAAAACGTAACTAGGGACGAACCCGAGCGGAGCAAGGGTGAGTCGCTAGTAAATTATAAATGTTTATTATAATAAGTATTATGTATTCCTTTGACAAGTTCTTCATAATCTTCTTTTTTAACTAACTAGTAGCTTATCTAAGTATATATAGTTATAGAATAAATAATATATACAATAACATGTCGGCTTCTTTATAAAACTAGCAAATTCTTTCTTTTATAACAAATAATTAATATTCTAAGATAAAACTTTGAAGGTTATATGTAAAATATATAATTTTATTGCTTCTTTCTTTAATAAAGTAGGCTTGTTTAAATAACAAGTTTTATAATATGTATACAATTAAATTATTTTATTATACGAATAATTATTATAACTGGTTAGAATATTTGAATGTTTTTTTTTTTCTTAACTTAGTAGGTATCTTTACAAATATGTATGTCTATTATGTGAATAGTGGCCCACCTTGCTCTTCATATTTTGATATAAAAAGCAAGGGTGTGTCATAATTCAGGCTTATAGGATGAAATAATATTTCAGCCCACTCTCCAATGGATCTTTTGCTTTTGTTACAGCGCGAAAAAGGCAAACGAACAAACCAACACACAATATTATATACCTACACTATCATATTTGCTAACCGATTAAAAAAAATGACTTATGAAAAGAAAACAATACTTCATCGCCATATAAATATAAAAATTATAATATACTATAGCGTATGGACTTGTGTCTAAAATAAATAAAAAAATAATAAGATAAAATTAGATGGATACGATTTTCTTAAAAGAGTTTTGGAATCGATTATGTTATTTATAAAACGATTAAAATAACTATCGGTGTACATTATTAATTAATTAATAATGTGTCAATAGCATGCATTTTTATTCCAAGCCGAACAAAAAACCTAAAGGAAATCAGTAGTCAGTTGTCCGCTATGAATTTTGAAGCACTAAGGACTTAGGACATCTAATATTATAAAAGCTGATCTAAGAATGCCTATTATTATTATTCAATAAAATATGACCTTTAAAGGACTCATTGTGGAAATCTACAGTAACTTAAGTACCTTCTTGAATTAACTTGACAATACAGCCAACACGAACTCGACGTTATTGATAAAATTCACTGTTTTCATCGGTACTAATTTTATAAAGCCGAAAGTTCCTGAGTTATTGTATTTGTTTGTTACGGATTGATGAAATGAATTTGGGTGAAAGTCTAAAGCTAATAACACAGATCATATAATACTATACTAGCTAATAATAACTTGCATTAAGACATGCATTTTTTATTAATGTACCTATAAACTAATAATATACCTACGTGAACAGAGCTGTAGGAATAACCTAGTGTCTGTAATATTGTGTGTGTGGCAATTGTTAAGTCTTAACTATGTTGGTACTATTTATTATCTGTAAGATAAATTTAATCGTAAAATCGAATCGACAATTTCTGCTTTAACGATATCAATTAAATCGGCACGTCTTTCGACTTCCACCTACTACTACTACTTCTAAGGGCATTTTTTATTAAAAAAAAGTGTAAAATAAATTCAGCTCGTGCAAAGCAAATAAGTGAAAAAAAGAGTTTGGTGCGCAGTTTTGCAAAAACTTTACAAACAGAAACAAACATTGAAAAAGATTCCTATTTTTTTTTTAAGATTAAGAAATATTCACAAAAGGTTTTAATAATATTATGTATGTTGAATGATATTTTTATTATAATTTAAAATATAATAATTATATTGGTTATTATTTACTTATATTATAACTAGAATAATGTCATATTCTGTGATAAAAAGGACACAAAATAAATATAGATTGATCATTGAAAGTCTATGCATTAATTCGAAATTTAAATTTTGAATTTTCGACCGCAAACGTCAGTTGCGCGTCGGCGTCCGTCGCGAGTACTTGTGTTTAAGGGAATATTAGATTTTCGAAAAAAAAAACACATTTTTACGCAGATTATATTAAATTATACCTATTATAAGGTTTATAAATAATATTCAGATTCATATAGATGTAAAACGTGTTAATCCGTGTAATGTGTATTTGAATTAATAGTGATGTGACTAGGATTGCAATATTTTAAGGTATGTCTCAATCGTAAATAGTTTATTTATACAAAAAAGCTTTATTAAATTCAAAAATAGTTTTATTTTAAAACAACTTAATGTATTGTTGAAGCTAAAAAAATGTCGACGATACGTAACTGGGATTAAGGTTAACCTAGATCTAATACTGTAATAGTAATACCTACATTTGAAAAGGAAAAAAGAAAGGAGTTTTTATAATATCTATAAAAAAGTAAAAATTCATAGTATCATTATTCTCAACATTCTTTTATTAGAAAAAAAATTCTAAGGGATGTATTGTAAATCAACAATATTTTTTTAACAAATGTTGGCAACAAACCGTAATACGAATGCGGACAATGTAATAATTATGACATTGTTCCTTATTCCTCGTTATTAATATCTTTTGTCTTTGCTGTTTATTTTTTTTTATTTCATCTTATCAGTTTTATTTTTAACTAGCGACTCACCCTCACTTCGCTCGGGATCGTTCCTGGTTGATTTTTTGAATTGAGATATTTTTTTTATTTATGAACCGATTGAAATAAAACAAATTGGTACTAAATGTTAAGTGAAGCTTACCACTAATACATTAGTGAAAACCGCACCTTTACCGGTGGTAGGACTCTGTCAAGCCTGAGGAGTCCGGCTGGATGGGTACCACCCCCTTATCTATTTCTGCCGCCAAGCAACAATGACTGCATTGTTGTGTTCCGGTTTGAAGGATAAGGTAGCCAGCGCAATTACAGGCGAGAGGCATATCATCTTAGTCCTCACAGTGACAACGCACCTGCGGCTCTGTATTTTTGTTACCTAAAACCTAAGTGCATGAACTGTAGGTGTTATGGGCGACAGGTACTGCTTTCCATCAGGTGGTCTGTCTGCTCGTTTGTCACTGAATCTTATAAAAAAAAAAAAAACTAAATCGGTTAAGCCGCTTTTGAAATTAGCGCGCACAAACGCACAGACAAACAGACCAAAATGATAAACATTGTTTTGGGTTCTATTGCTTTAATTAAGACCCCCAATAATAGTTTTTCTCAAATATCGTCCATGTACAGACAGCGATCACTTACACTTTTATTATAGTGTAGTTTAAAAAATATTAGAGTATAAGTACTTGTAATTATAAATTCATTTAGGTCAATAATTAGTATTTTTTGGTTATTTTTTTGCTGCTTTTTCCTCTTTTTCTGACTGCTCGTTAACAATGTATATTAAGTAGTGGAAATTGGAAACTTTATCGGTGTATGTGCTGTCTTTTATGTATTTTCTAATATATAATTCTGTAAATCTTACTACGTAGGTAGTTACTATATATAAAAGTTTTGATGGATGGATGTCTACACAATCACGCTAGAACGGCTGAACGGTTGTGGATGAAATTTGGCATATATATAGATATAATCTGGAATAGCACATAGGCTACTTTTAATACCGTACAAATGCACGGTTCCCGTGGGATAGATTTGTTTTTGTTTTTCACTAGGGATGAACCCGAGTAAAGCGTGTGTGAGCCGCTAGTATACCTACATATGTTATGTATAAATACGCAAAAATAAAACAGTTTAGTAGGTACCTTTTTCTTCTCTGTCAAGTGATTACATTTTTTTTCAGTATTGACGAGCAGTGTTTTCAATGATAGAAAGTGGAAATAGCTTTATGTAAAGAGACTGACGACTCTCCTCCGCTCCGCTCGGGTTCGTCCCTACTTACGTTTTAACGTTTAGTATAAATTTCTCAGAGATAAAATATTTTCCCGCAGTAAAAAGTATCCTATATGTTGACCCGGATAACTAGCTATCATCATACCAAATTTCATCAAAATCTCTCCAGTGGTTTTCTCGTTTCCAGACACACAGACAGACAAACAAAAATTCTAAAAACTATAGATTCGGCCCCTGTATCGATAATAATGACTATTTCAATAAGATATTCCAAAAAATATTTAATGCACAGATTCTACTCAGAATTTTATTATATGTGTAGATAAATTCTATCCATATAAAATGTTTTCTTCAAATTTTCGATAATGATCTAACTTGCAAATAATATTTGACCACTAGGTGAAAGCGTATTATTATTTAATGTATCTATATGGTTATTGTCTTATAATAAATGTTTTATACATATATTTTTTTTTTATTACCAAAACGTACGTATTTTGTGCAGTCTCACTCAATCTTGGCCAGTTCTTATTATTTGTATAATATTCTATTACTTCGTGTTGGTTTGTTGATTGTTCTATCTAGGCTCACACCAACTTTGAAGGTTATAGGTATGTACATAACCTAAAAACTCACTTCTGTATGGAGACTTCTGTTAGTTTTTATGATTTTTCTTATATATTAGTTTAGAAAGTTCCAGCTATCTATTGCTGTCTACGTAGTTCACTAGCGACTCACCCTCGCTGCGCTTTGGGTTCATGTTCAGAAAAAAATAAATCTATCCCACAGGGACCGACATTTTACCGGGATGATATCATAACCTATGACCTTCTTCAACGGGCTATCTAATATAAAAAGAATTATTCGATTAGTAGTTACTGAGATTAGAGCGTTCAAATAAATAAACAAACTCTATCTCTTTATAATATTAGTATAGATAAGATATGTGCTTTTATATAAGTATAGTATAAGAATATAAGACCTGACCAATCCCGGCCATGGCGGCTAATCTCATTGAGACTAGCCACCTGCGCAGGAGATATTATAGTGCGCAAGTGTACGCGCAGACACAAGTGCACTCTCTATTCCTGTCACTCTCATACTCCGGTGGGACGACTACTCGAGACGAAGTTGACAGTTAAGGCGCAGGACCGATGGCTTTACGTGCTCTCCGAAGTACGGGGTTCAAACACCGCCAATTTCAATTCCGGGCTGTTATTGACAATTTCTAAACAGAAAGACACTATGACTAAACTTGGCCCGACCCGGGACACGAACCCCACGACTCGAGGTGTGCAGCCGTACATGCTAGCCACTACACTACCGAGGCAGTTTGTGCTTTTAAATTTAGGACGGACGGATGGACAGCATAATATATTAAATAGTATAGGTATTTACCTATATATAATATGTTGTGGTGGTGCAAGTGCGAGAATTGGACTCATGCTTGTTATATATTTTAACGATTTCATATGGCCTTTCTTACTTTAGTCTTTTATGTTAAGGAATATCTTAATTTACATTTATTGATGCTAGATGAAATATGGAGGAACAAAAATTAAAAAAATCTGTATATTTAATGTATCGATAATAATGTCTCTATTTCAATAAGATTTTGTAAAAAAAATATTTAATGTACTGATCCAGCTTACTTACAATTTTATTATAGTATGTATGTATAAATGTCAAAAATTCGCGTAAAACTAAGAATGTATTATACATAAACTATGCAAGTAAAGCCGCGAGCAAGCTAGTTAATAATAGAAAATAAGGAATATTTACGCTGTTTAGTTAAAATATATATATATCAAAGATATATTAGAGTTAAGGATTTAACACCGAGTATCTGTCGGGAATCTCATAGCAATGTTTGCTCCGCATACAAAATGCTAACAGATAAACGTTACTTACTATCACACCTGCTGTATCCGCTTACACTGCTATAAATCCTAAATAAATTCCTTTTCAAACCAATAAAAATAATTTGATTTTATAGTGATGACTAAATTCACTATATTAACTAACTAAATAATTAAATTTTACTTTTTAAAAATCAAATCGATTTCCAAAATATTGATATATTTTAAACTAGCGACTCACCCTCGGTTCACTCGGGTTCGTCCCGAGGTACGTTTTAACGGTTAGTTTTGAATAGATAGTCGATCCCTTGCTCTGTGAAAAACAAAAACATCTATCCCACAGGAACAGTACATTTGTCTGGGATAAAAACTAACCTATGTGCTATTTATTATACCTATTCCAAACTATATTATAATCTATATTTTTCCCAAATTTCATCCAGATCAGTTCAGCCGCTCTGGTGTGATTGAGTAACAAACATCCATCCATCCAAACTTTCGTATTTAAAAAAGTAACCCTAAAACAGTAGAATTACTTTATCTCCATTTATATGCATAAAATGAATGTATAATTATATCTCTCAGATTTAAGAATTATGAAGACCGCCAAAATAAATGTTGAAATCAATAAAATCTTAAAAAAAAACGAAATTCAAGCACTAAAAAGTAAAAAAATAACTAAACGGGGGTTTTCATTTACTATAGAGACTTAATCAGGTAGCTGCCAGCCGACAATTCTTTAAGATATGAATATCTAATAGGTAAATATGACAAGGTACGAGTTCTAATTATAGTTGAAATATTATACATCAATTTGTGATGTATAATATTTTAACTATAATTGGAACTGTAATGGAATTTGGAATTGGAACTATAGTTACAGACAGATCGAGTTACTACATTAAAGGACTCAATATCTAGAATTCTAGATATTGTAGTTGTAAACCTATACATATAATAAAATTCTAATTAAGTCGAATCTGTATATTAAAAGTTTTTTGGAAAATCTTATTGAAATAGTCATTATTATCGATACAGAGGCCGAATCTAGTTTTTAGAATTTTCGTCTGTCTTTTTGTGACCGCATCATGAGAAAACCACTGGACAGATTTTGATGAAATTTGTTATGATGATAGCTGGTTATCCGGGTCAATATTTTTCTATATTTATTCTTCAAAAAAGAGCAGTACGGGTCCATTTATGATGTAAGAGCTCGTGATTCCCTGCGAGATGTTTTCAAAAAAAATATGGTATTCTTACGGTTGCATCACAATATATACTATGTAATATATTATTTGTTCGCAAAAATTTAAATAATTATTTAAAAAACAGTGATAGACACACAATAAACACCAGGAATAGAAATAAGCTTGTTACGCCCAGATTTTGACTCCAAAATCCTTCATGGGCTTGAGTATACGTATATACATATAATAAGATTCCACAAACTGTTCTAGACCTTTTCAAAAATTTCAAGATAAAATTAAGAATATTTTAATATTATTCAAGAGCTTCTTGTTGATAGAAATGTGTGGAAATACATACATATGTTGACTCATATGCGGGCTATCTGTAATATTATGTTTATCTATGTAACTTAAACTAATCTAACTTAACTAATCAAAACTAATGAAACTAAACAAATATATCTCGAGCCGGACTGACTACACTGTATTTATGTATTCAGCCCTTTTTAACGTCCCACTGCTGGGGTTGGGCCTACCTTCAGTGCGAGGGGGATTAGACTGTCCACCACGCTGGCCTGTGCGGGTTGGCGGATTTCACGTCTTTCGAAAACTTGCTAGGTTTTCTCAGACATGATTTTTCCTCACGATGTTTTCCTTCACCGTAAGGCAAGAGATAATCATGTTAGAAATGATTCGCACATGAAAATATCAGAGGTGCGAGACCCGGGATACCACTGGCTATCTATACAAATAAAATAAAGAGGTAAACCTTGTATTTAGAGGATAAACCTATGAAACTATTGAACCGACTCCAAAAATTCTTTCAGTAATAGAAAGCTACACTATCCCTGACGGATATAGGCTATATTTTATTTTGATTTATAAAAGTTTTCAGTTTTAAATTTTAATATTTGCAAATCAAGTCAGAGTGAAATGCGCCAAATAGCTGCTTTATCGGCCTGCGCTGGCTAAATCGTTGCCTTTATATTAAAAATATAATGTTTATAATTAGGGATGAATCCGAGCGAAGCGAGGGTAAGCCGCTAATCTATACTAATATTATAAAGAGGTAAAGCTTGTGAGTTTGTGAGGTTGTAGGGTGTAATCTCTGGATCTACTGAACCGATTTAGATGAAATTTGCTAAGAAGATAGTTTGAGACCCTGGGAAGGACATAGGATTTTTTATCCCGGAAATTATCCCTTAAGGAGGTGAAAATGGGGACGAAAGTTTGAATGGGGAATCAAGCTAGGGACGAACCCGAGGTAAGGGTAAGCCGGTAATAAATAAATACAATAAAGCTATTCACTAAACTGGCTATTTAGGTGTTGCAATAAATTATCGGTCTCTTACATAAATCATGTCGCTGTGTACATTCTATTGCATATTCGGAACTCGATCCGGTTACCAAAGACGATAGCAATTAATCATAGCTGCTATTATGATGAGACGTGAATTACTAAAATCATATAGTTGGTATGATTGGTTAAAATAAGATCATATGTATATTTTTATCCTTTACTAACCCAAAAAAAAAAGAAAATGTAAAAAGGATACTGTACTATTCCTATAGTACAGAACACACACCTACCTCATAAACTCTTCGTTATCTACGTAAAAATGCCACGTTGATCTACTGGTTAACATTTTACCCAATTCTTCTCAGGTCTGATATGAGGCTTGTTTCCGAACTGGTGGTAGACTCATTAAATTCAGGAAAACATTGTAATAGTCAATTTTATGCTCAATAAAATATTTTTAATTTGAATTTGACTTGTAAAGCTATAGAACTGGAGATCTTGGATTTGAGTAACGGATCAATTCGTCGTTCAATATTTTCTCATTGGTCGTGTCAAATTTTCACTCCATTGAACTTTGAGAGTGAAAAGTATAGAGTGCACTTGTACTTGCGCTTGCGCATACACGCGCTACGGTATAATATCTGACTACCTCGTATAGCAAATTATTTAATGTAGTGAATAATCGTCATTATATTATAAAAAGCTAACTTTTCCCTTGGCTCCGCTCGCGCAGTCTTAAGTACAACTGTTTCGATCTTAGTTAGGTATTGTATAACATTATCTATAATTGGGCTATCAAATGCAAAAAAGATTTTTCAAATTCCACTGCTCGTTCCAGATAGTCCAAACAAAAAAAAACAAACGATTATTCATTCGGTTTTATTATATTACTAGTGATTCACCTTCGCTTCGTCCCTAGGTGCTTCTTTAAATTGACATAAGTTTTTTATTCATGAACCGATTGAAACAAAACAAAAATATTTGTGATAAGTGAAGCTTACCACAGTATTTGTGAAAACCGCACCCAAATCGGTTAAGTCATTTCTGAGATTTGCGCATAGATAAACAGACAAAAATTCTAAAAATAATTGTTTTGTACACTTTTATTATATGTATAAATTAGTATAGATTGATTGCTGATCGTGGCCCCAGTGGCATTCACCTGATACGTTAGTACACCTGAAATGTACAGCTAGAGACTGACACCCAACACACATAGTGATGTAATTTTCTCATTCGTGGAAGGATATCTTGACAATAAGAATGTACCCACTTATAACAAAAGTCGGTCACCATCGGTGAAGTTCACTTAGCCGCGTTCTTGTTCCAGACGAATTTGTTTCATTCCCGTAGGAATTGTTTTACTTAGTTTGGTAAACAACAAACTGTATCAAGACCTAACTTTTTGATCCTAGTTAGTGAATATAAGGTTAAAGGCTTAATTGTTTGTTATGGAGCTATTTTAACCGGTTTCAATAAAAAAGGAATTTCGTAATTTGTTGTGTTTCTAATTGTGTGTATGTACATTTGTATTCATACTTTTTGTGTTTCTTTATTGTAAACTGATATAACTTAATTTATTATGTTACACGATAGCTTTACAAATTATTTGTCAGATATGAGGGTTCGTGTAACGTAAATTTCATGGGAAAATTCCAATCTTGTGGGTGGAATAATTACTTTTAGGCCCGATCCACACTATAATGCCGATTACGATTCATTCTCGATCTGATATCGGTTTGGTAAATTATTTTTATACAAGAAACAATCAGTACATTCACACTACCCGTGAGAGTCAAGTTCCGATCGAACCACAGCAACGCTTCTTGTATAAATAATACTTTACCAAACCAATAATGGACTGAGAACGCTCTGTGATTGGCACTACAGTGTGGATAACCCTTTAATTAAGTACTAGTAATTTTAAAATCGATATCCTTTTTAGGTGAAAAATTATTATTTAATCATTCGGTCATATCTATAAATAGGTCTCGTATAGGGGGTTTGAGGGTTATGATTCGTACAGTTATTAACTGTATATTAATTTTGTATTATTAATGAAGGCTGGACACGGGCGTCTTATCAATGCGAGCGGTATTAACTCAGAGCCTGCCATGCTGGCTAAATGCGAATTGACAGATGTCACTTTAGAAAATAAGGTAGATTAGGGTTTCCTTTACCGTAAGGCATTTGATTGATTTTCGAAGTAAGTGGGCTACCATTGCCTATTATATTAAGTACTAGCGACTTACTCTCGCTTCGCTAGGATGCGTCCTCATATTTTTTAAGAAGCGGAACCCTAATTCTTTTCCTAAAATAAAAGTAGCCTAAGTTACTCCTTATAACATCAACTATCTGCCAGTGAAAGTCTTGTCAAAATCAGTCCAGCCATTTCGGAAATTATCCGGAACAAACAGACAGATAGACAAAAATTTTAAAAATTGTGTTTTTCTTACAAGTACCGTTTATAATTTCATATGTATTTAGTAAAAAAGCTGCTATTTGGACATTAGAAACAGACGCTTATATTTTATTTATCTGTATAGATACCATAAGTATTTATTTAAGTAATTTTGATCACAACTGAAGATGATATTCTATTTTAAATATACATGATGCAGCATCCCTTAAATGTTTTCCTTTTATTCAACTCGGATTTTGAACACTGCTACATGTCGTCACATAGATTAGCATCACAAAGAGAGGGTTTCACCTCACTTGTCAGACCGACCCCTTCTCTTTTAACGCACGAGTCTGACATAATTTATAGATCGTACCTTTCGGAAAAATCTGCGATGGCCAGCTCCTTTTTATTTATTTTATATGTATTACTTATTTATTTAAGTATAAGTACGTAGTTTTTTTTATGTTATACAGGTAGTACCTACTTACTCAATAATTCTTTGTTTAAGTATAATTTCGAAAATATTTCATAGTTAAGCCGATAAAATATGTATACTAGCGACTCACCCTCGCTTCCGTTCTCATCCTAGGTACGTTTTAAATTTTTTGAGTGAAACCCTAATTCTTTTTCTAAAATAAAAGTAGCCTAAGTTACTCCTTACAATATTAGCTATCTGCCAGTCGAAGTCCCGTTAAAATTGGGCCAGCCGTTCCGGAAATTTAATTTAAAAAATATAATTAAAAAAATCTTTTTCTTATAAGTACTTACTTACCGTAATGTATGTATTCAGCCCTTTTTAACGTCCCACTGCTGGGCACGGGCCTCCCTCAATACGAGGGGAATCAGGCCATAGTCCACCACGCTGGCCAAGTGCGGATTGGCGAACTTCACATGTCTTTCGAAAACTTGCTAGGTTCTCTCAGACATGCAGGTTTCCTCACGATGTTTTCCTTCACCGTCAGGCAAGTGGTAATCATGTTAGAAATGATTCGCACATGAAAATATCAGAGGTGTGAGACCCGGGATTTGAACCCGCTTCACTCGGTTGTCCAAGCGAGCGCGTTACCACTGGGCTACCACTGCCTTCTTACTTACCGTAAGCATTTAGTATAAAGCTGTGATTTTGAAATTACAGACATTTCAATTTTATTTATCTGTATTGATGTCACCTTACGAAAGGAGATGAATTTAATTGAGCCCAAACGTTATAAGATCATACATGAATTTTTTTTTAGTAAATTATTATTTAAAAAAAATATCTTTTCGGATTTTTTCGCGGATTTATTTTGAGTTTTGGTTCCTGACGTTGATTGTTCTCGAATGCTTTACAGCATTCATGGTCACACAAGAGACAGTTACAAATAAGTTAAATTTATTAATCACGAGTTGCGTTAATAATAATAAATAATTTAATTTGTGTGTTATGTAGCGCGTTAAAATGTCATCGTGTGCATAGGCCCTAAAAAGTTGTACAAAAAAGTCCGCATATAATATTTAGCTCTTATGTTTTAGCACACACACTTGCTTTATGAATATATTTTAAATAAATATATTTTTTTAATTCAAATATGTTGGATGATTATTCGAACTAACTAAATTTTAAACCTTATAAAAATAAATTATGTCGTAAAGTATTTAATAGAGTCGAAACTAGCGACTCACTCTCGCCTTGCTTGTGTTCGTCTCTATTTATATATATTATATAATAATTATATATAGTTTTAAAATAATGTATGGAAGTCTGCCCGATTTGTTGAATTTTATGATTACTTCTCCGCTCCCTTGGGTAGTAGCATGATGATATATAGCCTATAGCGTTCCTAAATAAATGGGCTATATAATGCAAAAATAATTTTTCAAATCGGATTAGTAATTCCTAAGATTAGTGCGTTCAAACAAACAAACTAACAAACTCTGCCTCTTTATAATATTAGAGATTAGAGACAAAATTTTCCCTCTAAGTCATTTGTTTAATACAATTTAGGAGATAATGAAATAAATTAAAAAGTAATAAAATTACGATTACGCGCAAAGTAATCTGAGGACACTCCTTCGTAATGAAGTTAAAAAATATTTCCTTTGAAAATCCGTTTTAAAACATATTATAATTTATAATAAATATGTATTACATTTTAAATACCTTTAAGTATCAATTTTAATACTTAATTGTATGAAAATGTCAAAATATGTTTGTAAATCATATATTATCTAACAAAATTAAATAAATCCCTTGTAGATATACTACGATGAGCGGCCTAAATAAGTTTACTTAGGCCCTCTAGGGATGTTTAGAGGTCGATTACGTGCCCTTAAAAAACCTTTTACATTATGTGACAGATAATATTAAAAATGTTAACGATGTGAAGTAGAAAGGTTAGTTTGATATACTTTAAATACACAACACTAGCAACGCGTAGCGGCTTTGTCGTTATTTTTTTAAATATTGTGTAACATACAATCTTCGCTATGCTATTTTATTTATAAATTAGTTTAAAAAACGATTTCTTAGCAGCTACTTTTATAATTTACTACTACTAATAATTTAGACTATTTCAGTCTAGGATCCGAAGTAGTTTTTCTTTCGCAATTTGCGAGTAAAAGTACTTTCTATTTAACAATTACGAATATTTACCGATATGTCACTTGAGTGATGCCTAATTAAATGAGGTTTAGAGGTATATTTCAAGATTTAATACAATTCTTTTTCATTTAAGAAAGTACTTGTTATCCAACTACTGTTTCTGAACTGAGACTTTCACGCCAAATAAAGACGTTATTAATTGTAGCGCATCTTACGTGTTTTGATTTCTACGGGAATACTAGCAACCTTAATTAATATTATTTTTATTTCATAAACAAGTGTGAAATATTAAATTATAAGTATAACTTTAATTTTTTTAGTATATTAAGAGTGGCCTTAAGTAGATGGATGAAGGACGATTTTATTTCGGATCTTATACTAGAATGGACTATGCGTTTGTTCCAGCTAATCTCTGAAACGACTGGGCCGATTTTTACAGAATTTTCACTGGTAGATAGCCTATGTTATAAGGAGTAATTTAGGCTACTTTTATTTTAGAAAAAGAATTAGGATTCCGCGCAAAAAAACTAAAACCCATGAAATTGTGAACAAAATCCGCGTATCTAGGTACACTACTGAGCAAAGGGAGGATAAGTCGCTAGTTTATCTTATTAATAGCGTACACACTTTGTTTGCCCTCTATTCACACGACTCGTCTTTCGCAGAGCTCAATTTGCTTCATACATCTCACACTACAATAGAGCAATTTCAAGCTGAAATGTACTGCTATTGTATTGTATTATACAAAATAGGAAATTATCTATGAATATATTGTTTTCTTTTTTTTTATATATAATACCAGTGACTTACCCTCGCTTCGCTCGGGCGTGTCCCAGGTAGGTTTTTTTTAAACGGAATGCTAATTCTTTTTCTAATATAAAAGTAATCTAAGTTACTCCTTATAACATCAGCTATCAGTCAGTAAAGGACCCGTCCATATCAGTTCAGCTGTTTCGGAGATTATCCGGAACAAACAGACAGACAAAAAATTAAAAATCTGTATTTTTCTTATAAGTATCGTACATAATTTCACACACTTATAAGTACCGTATATAATTTCATATTACACTGCACATAATATATAACTTTAAATATAACACCTATGACTGGAGTAGGTACACACATTCGTGCTCTCCAAACAAATGAATGCCCCCAACGGGACTCGAACCCGCGACGGTTGGCCTTAGCAAGTAGGGTTACTACAAACTAAGCCAAACGCGTCATCAAATCAAATTAATATGCTATAGGTATATATGTAAGTTCGTACAACAATATCTATTTATACAATGAAGGACCTTTTCTTAGAAGTCACGTTTACGTTTTCTGGTCAAACATTGACACAGATCTTCACCCTAGAATTATTATTGAAACACAGTGTTAAAATAATACGGTCATCTATACAGATAAATAAAATTGAAGTGTCTGTTTGTAATGTCAAAATAACAGCTTTATACTAAATGCATATGGAATTATATACGGTAGTTTTAAGAAAAACACAATTTCTTAAATTTTTGTCTGTCTATCTGTTTGTTCCAGCTAATCTCCGAAACGGCTGGACCAATATTAACGGGACTTTCACTGGTAGATAGCTGATATTATAAGGAGTCACTTAGGCTACTTTCATTTTTAAAAAAGAATTAGGGTTTCGCTCAAAAAAATTAAAACATACCTAGGGACGCACCCGAGCGAAGCGAGGGTAAGTCGCTAGCCTTTAATAATAGAATAAATGACTAGTTATGTTTGATCGTCTGTTTTAAACTAACTCGAGAGGTACTTATTGTTAGTTATACTTTTTAGGGTTCCATACCCGAAGGATGCCAACGGAACCCTATTACTAAGCCTCCGTTGTCCGTTCGTCCGTCGTCGATAATAGCTAGAGAGTTGAAATTTTCACAGAGTGTGTATTTTTATTGCCGGTATAACAACAAATAATAAAAAAATCAAGATGACGAATTTCAAAAAGATTGCCATGCAAATAAAAATAATCCATTATGGTAAGGAACCCTTCGTATGCGAGTCTGACTCGCACTTGAACAATTTTTTTTAGATTATTATTTCAATTTCCGTACCATTTAATACGTACTTAAGAAAATATTTAAATTACCAACTTACATGAGAGAGATATTAAAAACTAAATTACGGCTTTCCAATCATCAATTATCAATTGTCAATTGAAGGGAAAAAAGAAAGTTTTGAAAAGTGAAACGTAAGCCTCATGTTCCCTTCAAACTAATTTAAACTTGGTCTATTTTGTCCAGTAAATTAAAAAACTTTCGCATTAAACGAAAAATATGGAAATATAATACATAATATTATGTATGTACATATACATACTTTACGGGTAAAAATGCGATAATTTATATGTATGTTTGTTACTCCTTTATGTTGAAACCACTGAACAGATTTTGATGAAATTTAGCACACGGATAGACTATGTTACTTAGGCTACTTAGCTACTTTAGGCACCAGAGCGTCTCTTCAAAGTGCATTCATCTTGTCGTAGTTGGGGAAGAAATAGGGGTAGGGCGAGGGGGGGAGGCTCGATCGCATCCGGCGATGCAGCCGAAAGTGAAACCAAGAAATGTGCTGTGAGGTGGCCCTACCTGGGTGGGTGGTGTACCAAGCGGGTTGCTCCTGGTACTTCTCTGATAGCAGATAAGACCGTGGGAGCAAACTCTTGGGTGTAAGGTCTGTTTCGGCAGACCTGTCGTAGGGGCGTCGTGGTTGAGTGCGTAAGCGATTCTGCGACGCTCCATTAAGACAGGGGAGATCTGTTGGGTTTTAGTGGGTAGTACTCGTTTTTTTAGCCAATGAGTAACCACATAACCTGTATGTATGCAGGTGGTATGCGTAAATGCATTTTCCAACATGAAAACAAATTGGCACCAGAGCGTAGCGAGGTTAAATTGCTAGTAATACAATAACATATCTTTTGATCATTTGGCCTAAGCTTGTAAAGCTGAAGTGAAAAATCGAAAGACAGGCGGTCAAAGTAAATAAAGGTACCGTTTTATGTTAAACACGTTTTGCACGTGGAAAGTTGAATTATTCAACAAACAAAAATTATCAGAAGGGTTTTTTGATGAAATTCTCTTGTCAGCTAATATATTGCGCGTTTTTATTATGTAATAATATACGTGTGGTTAGAATTTAGGAACAGTGACGTTTCATTTATATAACATTTGAAATTAGTGTCAAATACAATATCTGTCTGTCTGGAGCAGTCATTCTTTTTCCAGGCGAAATATTGAACAACAAAACATATTAACAAACACGACCCATTGTTATCACCAAAAATTTGCTCCAGGCTATTTTTAATTAAGAAACCTGTAGTCTTTCTAGGAGGAGAGGGATTAAAACAAATTTTTGGTTAAAAAATGTAATACTACCCTACTTTGCGCTTAATGCATTATTAATACAAGTCAGATATAAAAAAAGATATATAATATATAACAATATATTATAAAGGTGCAACAAATGAACTCAAATATTGAAGATATCAAGTTTTGCTCAAAGCAAACATCCCTTTGTTTAAAAAAATTTCAACTGTTTACCCTATCGATTAGTTTGATAAAACAGTGCCATACTTTTTCGCATTTTTAGCTGGTTCGATTACCGTCTCTGGTAAAAAATTTTTTCAAATGTTTAAGTATAGTTACTTATTAATATTGTTAAAAATAGACGTATGTTTCCTTTGAGTAAAATTCGTTTGTTCCAAACCTGTATACATAAAGTTTTATTTACTGGCTATCAAATAAATCTAAAACAATAAATTCTCGATAGTTTATCCTCTGCACTAATTTGACGTTTATTTGTTTTGTTACAGATATCATCAGCTGTTTCCAATATTGAACGACTAAACATCGGAACGTTGTTATAGTGATGTGAACTAAGATATCGATATAAGGACAAAATCGATTCTCATGTTCTAATAAATTCTAAGAAAGAATTAGTGCTGTGTTTCGAAATGTGTATCTTCTTATTAATATAGATAAAAAGAGTGGTTTAAAATGTTTTTAATATTAGATTTGTTAAAATTAGTCATCTGTGTTTTGTGCTGTGTAAGAAGTCAACAAGAAGTCCTTATTGAAGAATCATGTACGTATTTTATTTTTAACTTATTTTAGTTTTACATGATGATTAATATTAATTAGGTGCCTCTGTATTATTTTATTATTCACTAATTTTTGTATAAGTAATTCAATAAATAGTAGCCCATGTGTTTTTCCAGGATATATTTCTAATACATATATTCTAAATTTCACTTAAATCCTTGTAGATTACAGCATGGAGACGTGAATAACTTGGTCTAGGTTGTTACATCTTCCCGCTATGAAGCATGATACACTTTCACAAATAAACTGTCGTAATTCTAATATTAGTGTGATATACCTACTAATATTTCAAATGCAAAAGTAACTCTCTTAAGCAGACATCACGGTTAAACGTCTGAACCGATTTTGATCAATTTTGGGTATACCTTGCGGAGGAAAATAGGTTATTATAGTTATAAAAATTAACCTCCGTCAACCAAAGCACAATGGATATTCTTTGTATAGAAACATTTCTAGCTAAAAATATTTAATATCATAATAGTAAATAAGGGGGCCTTCTGACTATAACTAAATAATATCGTGTTACATAATATAATATATAACACGAGCTAATAGAGATATATATAATAAGATATATATAATAACAATAATTGTCTAAGGCCCCAAAATTAGATATTGGCTCGATCGATAGCTATACTGAGTTTTTTAACTTTCAAACATAAATGCTAATAAAACTTAGTTAATTTACTTAAATTTAGCTAAAAATAAAGATTTTTAATAAACATCGTCATATATAAGTAATTAAATCCCGAGTGTTTTAAAGCTCATATTGCTAATTGAATTCAGCACGTTCATTAATAAATGATTAAAAATGTGATAGTCATTTTCAATGTGCTTGAATACAATTATTTAGTTCTTTTAGTTTTATTTTAGAATTGTTATAAAGCCTACATATTCTACAAATAGGCTATCTATGAAAAAAATACAATTATTTGTCCAGCTACTTTATTTTGTTTTTTTTTATGTTAAATTTGGAGCATTTAGATAAAAGATTATTTATTTATAAGTTTTAATTTTTGATTATGTGGAAGACCCAACTTGAATACGTAGGTTGAGAATCCTTAGCGTTCTCGTTAGGTCTTTTTTTATTTCAAACCCATAACCCCCCATATATATCATAGTTACTTTCTTTATGTTATTTAATATTTGGTGACAGTTTCGACTCTAAATTTTTTTTTTATAATTAATATCCAGACTAATAAAAATAATATTAGTAATTAATAGTAATAATAGTATTGTAATAGACAATTTCTGTATCAATAGGGTCAGCCGTAAAATATCACCTATCTATACTTTATACTTTAATATTATATACTTAATATATTTTAATTAATTAATTTATTTATTTGGTATAACCAACAAAAGATACATTAATACAGTATTTTCATACTGTTTATATGCTAACAATTACATAAATGTTCTTTTAATTATATGTAGATTATAACAACATGCAATATCAAGTCAGTAATTTTAGTCAATTTTAAAATAATTTAATTACAAAGTACAGTAAAAAATAATAGGTTAATAAATAAATTTAATATTATAAACAATTAATATTATAAAGAGGCTGAGTTTGTTTGAACGCGCTAATCTCAGGAACTACTAATCCGATTTGAAAGAATCTTTTTGTATTACATAGCCCATTTATTAAGGAAGGCTGTGGCTATACATCATATAATAGTCTATCTATTGCATACTAACTGTTAAAACGTACCTAGGGACGAACCCGAGCGAAGCGAGGGCGAGTCCCTAGTAATCGATAATGTTAAAATAGATATTAATTAATAAGATAAATATTATTATTAAAATTATATTAACACATTATATGAATTTGTTTCATCGGTCCACAGACGAATTTTCATTCGTCTGTGTTTATGGCAGGCATACACTTTCTTAACCCCTTTTATTCTTTTCTCCTTAATCTTGAAGTTCGTTGAGGTGCACTATGCATTTCTATGATTCATAAGTAGTATTTCATACAAAATACTTACCTTGGACTTAATAGTATGTACTCAGCTCTTTTTAACGTTTTACTGCCGTGCACGATAGTAATTATGGGCCGAGAGAATAGAATTTATTAATCGGAAAGTCTAGGGTTCGAATTCTGAGTGGAGCTTCATTTTATTATTAAGTTTATCTGTTAAAGACACTGTGTTAAAGAAAAATGTTAAAGAAAGTATTGTATACTGGACTTAACATGATGAATTATTGAGAAAAGCTTTTTTTATATTTACTATCTATCCATCGTAAAAGGAAAAAAAATATATGTTATGTTAATAATATGTTTTGTAAATTACATATTTATTTATTAAACACATTTGGTGGGCAAAGGCTTGATCCCTAAAACCTAAAGAACGCTCAGTTCCAGAATTGAGACGTTAAACATAAAGAATTATTTATTACTATAAATTTCTTCGTAATAATATTATTATATATGATATTCCATATTTAAACGTTTAAATTTAGATCCCAGAACAAACCTTTTGCCCCAAATTAATTGAGGTAATTAAAACAAATAACACGTCCACTTCACAGTCGTGACGCTTTCAACGGACTAATATTCATGATAATGTTATGTTTGCAATTGCGACGAAAGCTCGGCCATTTATGTAATGAGTGTCATCAGAATTGTTTTCTGTTAAATTTCTACCAAACATGAGTAGAATAAAGCAAAGAAATATTATTTAGAGACATTATATTTATTTAAACATATACAATATTAATGATAGATATTATTGAACAAGGCTACTATTAAGTGTAACTAATATTTGAAAACAATGAAGTGAAAATTATAAAATTCAATAATCACGATATATGTAAAAAGAAAAACTGACTGAATATATTGCGTTAAAACATTTTAGCAACACCCACTGGGCTTACACTTAGATGCAGATGAACTATGTTTTGCTTCCCCAGAACCTTCCTTATTGACACATTTACAATCGTCACATCTTTTAAATCCTCCCTTTCCGTCGCGACAAACGCAGATGCAAGACGCGCCTTTAGTAGGGATGCAAACACATCCGTCTTTCTTGCATTTGCAAATAGATCCTTCGCATTCGCAGTCGTCACAACGTATTATATCACCTTTCTTGTCAAGACGGACGCAGACACAAGGCTTTCCATCAGTTTCGATGCAGTAACATCCATCTTTATCACATATCTTCTTAGATGCAGCAACACAGTTGCAATCGGTGCATTGTTTAAATCCTCCCTTTCCGTCGCGACAAACGCAGATGCAAGACGCGCCTTTAGTAGGGATGCAAACACAGCCATCTTTCTTGCATTTACAGATAGAACCCTTGCAATCGCAATCATCGCAACGTATTATGTCACCTTTCTTGTCAAGACAGACGCAGACACAAGGCTTTCCATCAGTTTCGATGCAGTAACATCCATCTTTATCACATTTCTTCTTAGATGCAGCAACACAGTTGCAATCGGTGCACTGTTTAAATCCTCCCTTTCCGTCGCGACAAACGCAAATGCAAGACGCGCCTTTAGTAGGGATGCAAACACATCCGTCTTTCTTGCATTTGCAAATAGATCCTTCGCATTCGCAGTCGTCACAACGTATTATATCACCTTTCTTATCAAGACAGACGCAGACACAAGGCTTTCCATCAGTTTCGATGCAGTAACATCCATCTTTATCACATTTGTTCTTAGATGCAGCAACACAGTTGCAATCGGTGCATTGCTTAAATCCTCCCTTTCCGTCGCGACAAACGCAGATGCAAGACGCGCCTTTAGTAGGGATGCAAACACAGCCATCTTTCTTGCATTTACAGATAGAACCCCCGCACTCGCAATCATCGCAACGTATTATGTCACCTTTCTTATCAAGACAGACGCAGACACAAGGCTTTCCATCAGTTTCGATGCAGTAACATCCATCTTTGTCACATTTCTTAGATGCAGCAACACAGTTGCAATCGGTACATTGCTTGAATCCTCCCTTTCCGTCGCGACAAACGCAGATGCAAGACGCGCCTTTAGTAGGGATGCAAACACAGCCATCTTTCTTGCATTTACAAATAGAACCCTTGCACTCGCAATCATCGCAACGTATTATGTCACCTTTCTTATCAAGACAGACGCAGACACAAGGCTTTCCATCAGTTTCGATGCAGTAACATCCATCTTTGTCACATTTCTTAGATGCAGCAACACAGTTGCAATCGGTACATTGCTTAAATCCTCCCTTTCCGTCACGACAAACGCAGATGCAAGACGCGCCTTGAGTTGGGATGCAAACACAGCCGTCTTCCTTGCATTTGCAAATAGAATCCTCGCACTCGCAATCGCCACACCGTACAATGTTCTCTTTGTTATCCAAACAAACACAAATACATGATTTGCCGTCCGTCTGAATGCAAATACAACCATCTTTGTCGCATTTCATGTCGCAGCAACGATTCTTATTGGTAAAACAGCAAGACATTTCGATTCTTATATGATTTTTGATGTATCTGTAAAGGAAAAAAAATTATAATAAAATCACTTAGTGATAACTAACTTAAAAAAAAGTAAAGTATGTATGGAGTTCAATAGTTATATTGTAACAAATGTTTTAATACGGATACACTTAAATGAGATAAGTTGATACTCAATTCTTAATGTAAATACGAATCATATAAAAACATTTCAACGAAAATATCAATTTAAAAGCTTTTTTCATTGGAGGAACATATTTTTTAGCTACTTATTAAAAAAATAAACCTGACTTAAACTAAGCTTAAAACTAAAAGAGATAGTAATACTAAGTGGTGGTTTTTTTAAATTTATTTAGGATAGTTCTTTAGGTATCACCTATTAATTAAAAAAGTTTTATGAAAATCTGTTCATAATGAAGAAGTTTCCCATTTTTGTTTGTTTTAATTATAAAAATTTAAGTAAAATATAACAAAAATATAAAAGAATCATAAAAATGTCTCAATAAATGAAAACGTTACGAAACTTTAAAGTTGCGCTTGTATGAATAATTTCTAATTTCGTGACGTCACACGACCTAAACGGCCGAAATTCAAATTAATTTCTGTCTTTTATTGATAGATTTCGATTTTTTTTTCATTAATTTATTAGTTTTGATCTATATTATAATGATATTGCCTTATTATCAATAAAATATCGCTTAACCTGCACAGCAGAAATATTGCCTTACTTATTAATTTTGATAAAGTAAACAAAATTCCTCCAGTGGTTTTTCCGTGATGCGGTCACAGACGGACAGACATACAAACAAAAATTCTAAAAACTATAGATTCGGTCTCTGTATCGAAAACAGTACAGATTCGGCGTAGTTAGAATTTTATTATATGTATAGATAAATATTGTTATTTATAAAGGTAGTATATATACTTAGTTAATAAATATTTGTAGTCTAGATGTACTGTCTTTGTATAATACTTTCTTAGATTTTCAAATATTTAGCATTTTTAATAAAACTATCTTTTAGGATTTTATCGCTTTATATGCTTTACAGCTGCATGGTCACGAGAGAGACTAAGGTTTAAATTTAAAATAACAGATATTATAAGATACTTTGGTGCCGTTTGTCTATTTCTTCCTAATATTTTAGTTCCGTTGTATTTTAACCGGCTTTGAAGAATATGGCGTTTGTTGGCTATACTCTTTGTAAAACAGTTGTAAAATGGCGTCCCGAAAATCCTATAATAAAAGAAAACTTAAACTGATATAGATAAAAATAATATAACCAATGCAGTGTTTTTATTATGAAGTGGATTTCAGTCTCTATGTTAAATAAATACAAATAACGTTTACCAAATTGAAATGGAAATATATTTACATACATTAATTTAGCGTAAACAAAAATATGTTGACATTTCGCTTTAAATTATTTTGATTTTTGTTCCCGACGCGACGTTTCGAATGCTTTACAGTTTTTGAGGTTTAAAAGTTATAGTTTTTTTATTTTATTCGAAAACAGACATACATTCTTTGCAAGACAAGTGTTAATCATGTTGAAAATTGAAATGATCAACCCGCAATAGTTGTGCAATAGTTTGGTACAAAATAAATACGTCACTGATGAACAATACAATACGACATAAAGTACAATTTAAAATATAATAATAAAAATTCTAATTAGAGTTTCTGTACGTTTACAATTTGAAATTATTGAATTTGGGTTGCAAATATTATGATCTTTGCAATTTCAAAAAAAAAAAAAAGAAATTACACTTAATGTTATGGCTAGAAACTACCTGTAATGACCACCACTTATAGGACATAAGAATAAAACTAGCGACTCACCCTCACTTCGCTCGGGTTCGTCCCTAGATACGTTTTAACGGTTAGTATCAAATACAAATCTTTGAATTTCTCGGCTTTTCTGTACTAAAATATGCATCTATTATACATATAAACCTTCCTCTAGAATCACTCTTATCTATTAAAAAAACTGCATCAAAATCCGTTGCGTAATTTTAAAGATGTAAGCATAGATAAGGACAGACAGACAGACAGCGAGAGGCGACTTTTATACTATATTGTAGTGATGGAGCAAAACTTGAAAGAAATAATTTTGTTAATACTGTCAAATATCCGCGTAAGTATAAGAAAATATTGAATAATATATCGAATTAAAGGTTATTAAATTTGACTTTCATTAATTAAATATGAGGAAAGCCATGGGATAATATTGTATATGTACAAAATACATCTATACTATATAAAAATAAAAAGTTTGTCTATTTGTTCATTTAAACGCTCTGGATCTACTGGTCCGATTTGAAAACTTCTTGCCTTTTAGTTATTTGATTGAGAGAAGATTTTATATAGGCTTTTCACATCACTACTAGCGAAGTAATTCAACAAAATTAAAACGCGAGCAAAGCCGCGAGAAATAGCAAGCACTATTATAGAATGGCACAAAAACTAAATGTGTAAATAAACAAGATAATAAAATTAACACTTACTCCAAACGCGTGTTCACTGTCAACACTGACTCACGTACTGTATAGTAATGTATTGATAACGATGCTTTTATATATATAAATTCGTATTTTCCCGTGTGCAAACGATATCGCGGGGCGACTAGTGCCGTGTGCCTTAGTACATATTATGATACTCTTATCAGTTTAGCTAAATACTTGAATCTTTATCTATTACTATTATGAATCTAGGTTTGTTTGTCTGTCTGTTTGTACTGCTGGTTTTTTACCTATGTGGTGGAATAGGGTCGATTAAGTTTGAGTTTAATAATTATATTTTTTTTTATTATTGTAGAATTTTCTATTGATATTTCTTCGTTTTCCTGTTAATCCAATTGATTGAGTTTAAAATGTATTTTTGTGTTCGGATCTTTAAAAAAAAACAAGTATTTAATTTTTTTTTATCTAAGATACCTACTTGTACATACAGTAATAGCTCATTGATAACCTGGATTTAATTTTATATAGATATTAAATATCATTAAAAAACAGTCTGGTTTGGAATAATTCCAGAGTGTTATCTTCCTGTCTTCTCTCTCTGAAGATAAAAGAAAAGAAGTAAATCGACTTCAAAGTCATTAAAAAAATATTCAGCCTATAAGGGCGGAATCAAAAATAATATGGATCCATCCTTGATATATAACATTAAAGAACTAAACTGAATGCAAAATTATCAATGGGTGTAGATATCACATAAATTACTTTTTTTAGTATGTTAAAAAACAGAAGTCATGTCTATTTGTAAACTAATTAAAACACTTAAAGTTATATATGTACCTATTAAAATAACAAAAATGAATTTATTCTATTTAAAATAGGAATAAATCATAGTTAAATATATCCTTGTTGGGGTATGATTTTGTGAAATTTTAATGAGGCATAACAATAGTTACTTATTAATAAAATTTTATGTGGATTGAGGAAGTGTCCAGAACGAATACAGGAATATATTGTTTCCTTAAAAATATATACAGGGTAATTTTTAATTTACTGAAGACCTTTTGGGAATATACTATTTACACCAGCATTAGCAAAAGAAGGCGCATGGCCGGTGGGGTGGGAGGGGTGGAGGGTGCAGGAGGTGCACTTGACCAGATGCTATGACTATTGCCGTTTAGAAGGTGCAATAAAAATATTTTTATTTTTGTAAAATTTAAGAAATATTTTTTTTCTTACAGATGTTGTTGTTATGATGTAAATAGTATATTCCCAAAAGGTCTTCAGTAAATTAAAAATGACCCTGTATATAAAGCAGAAGAGCTTGTTTTTATTTGAACGTAAAATTACGCATGCGAATCCGCGAGGAAAGACTAGTATAATAATAATAGATATCTACTATAGCAACTTTGTTTAAACGTGTATTGCTCAGTTACACTGAACATGACTGCTGTTTTTTGGTTTTAAAGTAGGGTCCTCATTTTGTTGAGGGTATGTCACGTATTATCATAACTGACATGTTTTGAAGCCATTAACGAAAAAAATGAATTGAATAGATTTTTATGATTTATTAATTAATTAATAGGTTAAATTCAAGGGTAACACCGTATTAATTAAAAAAATCGGTCAAGTGCGAGTCGAAATCGCATTCGAAGGGATTCGTACCATCGTACTTGTGGGTACTTTTTATTAATCACTTTTTTACTCTATGTATGTAGTATATTAACTTCGATGATCGATTGCGAACGTTAAAAGAAATTCTTGTATTTTTTTTTATTCTTATTTTTTTTTTTATTATTTGTTGTTATATCGGCAATAGAAATACATACTTGGTGAAAATTTCATCCCTTTATCTATTACGGTTCATGAGATACAGCCCTCTGACAGATAGACGGACGGACAACGGAGTTTTAGTAATAGATTTCCGTTGGCATCCTTCGGGTACAGAACCCTAAAAAGAAATGCTGTGTAAAGGTGGAATAAGTATTTAACTACTTTTAAGGGATTTTGATGTCGGTAAATGTTTTTTTGTTAAAAAGTAATAAGGATATGCATATGATCGCTTATTATGTTTTTTTTTTAATACTTTTCGACATTTAATTATTATCTTAACATTTTTTATCGCTCAAAAATAAAAAAAAATGCTTAAAATGTGCGCAGCCAATTCAAACATACGAAACGTCACTTAAACGAATTGTGACGTCAGATGCCATGTCAACATATTTGTGTTATTGTCATTTGCATAGTACATTTACTGTTATTTCATTATTTTTTCGTTTATGGACTAGTGACTTAACCTCACTTCACTCGGGTGCGTCCCTAGGTACGTTTTAAATAGATATAACAATGACAGATATATTAGACGACACGTTTGATTCAGTTTTTAGTGACCCTACTTGCTGTGCCAGCGGTTGCGGGTTCGAATGGCTGGAGGTGTCCATTTGGGTGATGAACACGAATGCTTGTATTCCAGTTATAGGTGTTTATATTTAAAATATATGTGTATTTAAAGTTATATATGTGTAGTGTATCAACTATCCGGTATTCATAACACAAGCCTCATAGCTTACCATGGAACTACGAGTAAATGATGCTGTGTGTTTTGTTAATGTCCCAACATATTTATGTAAATATTTATTGCGAGTGTGCCTTAGGAGAAAGACTTATGGTATTGCAAATTTTTCTGTAGGTCTATTTAAGACCTACAAATTTCTAGTACCTTGTTTTATTGTATCTCGTAAGGTTTAGCAAGCGTTAGCAATGTAAACTAAGGATGACTCAACAGAATCAGCTATGATGTTTTCATGAGAAATGTCGTCTCGAATAATAGGTTGTTACTATACAGAATTAAGTTAAAATCGGTTTAGTACTTTTTGCGTGAAACCCACATAGACATACAGACAAACAGATGAAAAATTTATTAACTAATGTTTTGTGGTCTATGCTGTACACAATACGTTATATTTTTATTTTTTTATATTCAAAGTGTCTACCTACAGCTTTAACGTTAGGGCTATGTTATACCTATATTTAGGTAAATAAACTTTATTAAGTTAATTTCGTTTAACTGTGTGTATTTGTATTGATAATTAAATTCCAGTTTGATATTCTATTATCACATTTTTTTACTATTTCATTGTTATATAAGTTATAAGCTAACTTAATCGGTCTAGTGCTTATGTAAGTAGCATGTACGGCTGCAAATCCAGAGATGCTGCATTCGAGTCCCAGGTCGGGATAAGTAAAATTATTGTTTTTTTTTGCAGTAAAACTTCTTTACACACGCTTGACTTAGAGAGTAAGCTGGATAATGCGTGACGAAAACCTCCTTAAATTAAATTCTATAAATATGTGATTGTAATAGGTATGCGTTATTTAATTATTTTTTTAGTATCTCACCTATCCTAATTATTTAAAACATAAATTGAAATTCATAAAGAGTACCGATAACCTACAGAAGTTTTAATTCTTGTTTGTCTAAAAATTAACTATTATTAATATATAGTTCAGAGTTTAGAGTGGGCTATGTGCAGAGCACTTTAAGTCGTTCTGCGTCTTGTCACTCAGCGTTTGTGTCAAATTGTCGTCTTACTGGACGTCGAGAGCAAAAGGAATAGAGTGTGTGACGATAACGAGTATTCAAAAAAAGAAAAAAAACTCGCCTCTTGACCTTTTCCTTAATAGTTTACTTAATACCTCGACTGTCGATCGACCTCCTAGAGGTCGATATCAAAAATACCCTTGACTGTCAAGCGACCTCCTAGAGGTCGATTAGTCCCGATGTGATTTAACATGTGATTTCTCGCGTTTAAACTATGTTTATTTTTATCTAGCTTTTGTAACGTGTAAAGAAAAAGACAAGGAATAATATCATACTACATGTCAAAAAAGTAATAACTCCAATAACATAAATTTTAGTAATTTGTGCAGGCAACTTATTTAAATTTTGGCGGTCTTCGAACTTAATATTAAGTGAGTAAAAATTATTAAAATAGTGTAAAATTATTATTACAAAGATTGGAATATGATGGAAGGGTAAGTAATTAACAGTCTTTATTTCATAGGATGTGTTTTGAATAAAGATTTTATACAGAAACTTTTACATTTATCAAACATCGTAAGCATTGACGCGCACTAAGTCCTTATATTTTCACTTTTTATGGATAAAAAATACACTAGTGACAGCATATTATCTATATTAACATGATTTAAATTTATAACTACATAACTACGTATAATTGAATTTGTAAATCTTCTATTAGATTTTAAGTAATTATTAATATCAAAACACGTAACCCAAAACCTACCCGCCATTTTTGACGGTTGTTGGATAGTATGGATAAGGCTTTTTTAATATTGATTAGAATATTTTCGTTTGAAATTTTGCATTTTATAAATATTTTAACTGATTTCCTAAAAAAAATATTTAGATTTTTTAAAACAGTACGATTTTTATTTTATAGATACAATTTCAACATAGACATTACTTTAAATATTATAAAAATTAAAAAAAACTGACTGCATAAAAGCTAACTAAAAAAATTAAAAGAAGTTGACGAAGGAATATAGTATAATACAGTCGGAGACATACATATGTACATCTCGCGAGAAGGATGAAACGTGGGTTTTTTTATTTTTATAGTATATTTTTTTATTTACAGCTTTTTGGTTTTATTAGACATTTTATAATAGGTCTTTGAAATTATTATCTTGAAGTTGCCGTTTTACAATACTGGCCATTTTAAACGTAATTTACGAATGGCTGGCAGTAAATTCTAAATTTAAATTAATTTTATTTTAAAAGTATCGAGTACTATTTTCAAATTCGATCATTTGCTTATTAATTAGTGTTTTGTTTTCACTACATTTGATTGTTTTTCATCAATATGGGCACAATAAAAATATGAGTAATTATGAAATACGAGTTCCGTCGCGGTAGCAATGCTGCACAAACGGCTCGCAACATTAATGACGTGTACGGAGTGAACACTACAAACGAACGCACAACTGAACGCTTCCGACATCGAAATTTTGATTTAAAAAATGAACACCGTGGTCGCCCGAAGACTAAAACCAGCAACGACAAATTAAAGGCGATAGTGGAAGTTGATGATACTCAATCTATGGCTGAGTTAGCAGTAGGTTTCAACGTTAGTATCAAAAAAATATTGGTCCATTTACATCGAATTGGCAAGGTAAAAAAACTTAACGGGTGGCGCATGAACTAAACGATCTTCAACGCGACGAATGCGTTGAGGTATGCCTTGCGTTGTTTAACATACATAGAAATGAAGGGATTTTGAATCACACTGTCATCGTGTTGGTTAGACCTCGGTTCAGCACCTAGACAATGCCTCGAACGAAAACTTACCCCTAAAAAAGTCATGGCTACTATTTAGTGGTCTAGTGTCGGTATAATTCATCACAGCTTCTTACCAAATGGCACTAGCATTACTGCGGATGTGTACTGTGAGAAACCGGACACAATAATGGAGAAGCTTGCCAATCTCCGGCCAGCCTTGGTTAATTGCTCGACTTCGCTGCTCTTTTAAGACAAACCTCGACTTCATACGGCACAATAGGCGGTCTCTAAGCTACAAAAACTAGTGTTTGAAGCTTTGTGTCATCCACCGTAAACACCAGACATTGCGCCGACAGACTTCTACTTTTTCCAAAATTTGGACAACTTCATGGCAGATAAAAAGTTCAATACCCGAGAGGCAGTGCAAGATGCCTTTGAAGAGTTGGTTGACTCCCGTACACCTGGCTTCTTTAAGAAGGGCATTAAAAATTACTACTGTGCTGGTAGAGATGCATCAATAGCATGGGTGCATATTTTGATTGATAGAAATGAAAAATATTTATGAAAAAAAAAGACTAACTTTCTATGTATTAAACGGCAATTTCATAGGTAGAGACCTAATATTTAGCTATTTTTTTATCCTAAATTACTTTTAAATATGTAAGTTGTGTTCTTTTAAATATTTTTATGATCGCCAAAAATCTTTATTTTGAGACCCCATTCGATTGGTTTGGAAGAATTTTTTTTAAGACACACAAATTGGCGACTGATATCTGCTATTATAATTTTTAACTATTTTTATATAACCTATGACACTCGCGTAAATACAAAATTAACGACATATACATAAATCATCAAAATCGGCCCATGCGTTTGGTTTCTAGAGTGCCACAAGGGAAAAAACATACATACACACATACATACATATATACATACGTATATACATATATACATACGTATATACATATATACATACATACATATGTACATACATACATACATAAATACATAGGCTGATAAACACAGTACCCTCCTTTGCGTTGCGCAGTTGGGTAAAAATTATGTTTATTTGCATCTATTAAACTAGTGATACAATATGGTATATGTACCGTGTATACATCCATATGCATTTAGTAAAAATCGGTTATTTTAAAATTTACAAACAGACACTCTAATTTTATTTATCTGTATAGATATAATCTGTTCAGATGCGATAGTATTGGTCGTATCCATACTTTTGTAGCGTCCCTTGTAATTTTTATAGTGAAATTGTTAGTTTTCGTAATTGATTTCTAAAATGTTCTAGTAAGGCAGTATGCCTGTTTATTGTATTTTTCCATTTGTAAATATCACTAAATTGTAAAATGTACACATTTTTAAATGAAATAT
Organism: Argynnis bischoffii washingtonia; assembly: GCA_033884665.1. Classification (NCBI taxonomy): domain Eukaryota; kingdom Metazoa; phylum Arthropoda; class Insecta; order Lepidoptera; family Nymphalidae; genus Argynnis; species Argynnis bischoffii. The sequence continues at coordinate 6,250,884 of JAEMGE010000029.1, forward strand.
TAAGCAGAATTTGCTCTGTGATCCAAAGTTTGAGATGACGATTTTTAGCACTTATTTTCAAGTGTTTGGTTTGTTGTTTAATTCTCGTAAACTAAATAGTTATAAGAACTCAAACTATGTCAGTATTATCTACGTGGACTAAACTATAATATAAATGATTATTCTAAATCTCTTGGTCTTCAATGCTCTCAGAATTTAAGTATAAAAAAAATACCTCTTTTTTATCCTGTGCTAAGTCGCCGTGATTGAGACGTGTTGTTGTAAAGCTTGTGGTGTGAAAAAATGTACAGTGAGTTGAGTTGTTTTTATCAATTAATATAAAATATTGTATCTTTAATTCAATGGTATAAAAAACTTTTTAAAATAATAGTTTTATTTTGTAATAATTCCTGATTTCATACTATGTACTGATAAAAATCACTTACAGTGAATTCAACTTAGAATTAACTATATATTATTAAATACAATTGAACTTATATTTTTATAAATTGTTAGTATACTTCAAAACGATTCCAACGACATAAGCTTTATATATAGCTTTCATATAATTTTTTTAGAAACATTGTTATTTTAATGATGCGTACATATTTCGCGGGAGGTCCTCGGAAAGTAGCCGACAGATGCGCCATATTCGTGCAAAATGACAGCGACAGTTGAGAGGTTAAAAGACTTAGGAATACTTATCTATTAAGTTAAACAAGTTCTACCTTAAGATTTACAATTTGTCAAAATGGAGCTTTTTATTAAAATAAAGAAAAGCTTTAAAGCTTTTGATAAAAAGCTTTTCGAATGCCGAACAATTACCTACAAGCGATACGTGTATTATTCCAAATTCTACGGTTTGGCTTGACGGTAGTTAAATCATTTTCTGTACACAATAGAGCTGCATAATAAGCGATTTTACATTTTACATTTCTAATGGATTTATTCAATGGGGCCCATATATTATACCATTTTAAAGTTAAACGTCAAAAGCAAAGTTATAGGAAACCTAAAACTAGAATTTCTAGTGATTACTAGTGAATGCGACCTGGAGAAAAACTGAGTAACTTTATGGCTGCTCGTAACGGAACTTCGATTCGCTGCACAGCTTAAAATCTGTGAGGGTCTCACAGATTTTATGAGGGGAAAATGTTAATTATAGTAGTGACATAAGTTTTTACTACACAAACTCGAATTGGGTAGAAAAACATTGCCATGGATTTAAGAAAACAAAAACAGAACTGTAATAAATATGACTGAATAGTTAATTATATTTTTATGAACATCTCATTTGACAACTTGTTTGACTCAGTTTGTAGTGACCCTACCTTCTGTGCCAGCGGTCGCGAGTTCAAGTCCCGCTGGCGGCATTTATTTGTGTGATGAGCACGAATATTCGTACTCCAGTCATGGCTGTTAAATGTTTATATTTATAATTTCTATGCATTAAAAGTTATATATGTGTAGTGTATCAACTATCTGATATCCATAACACAAGCCGCGTAGCTTACCATGGAACTAGATGGTGCTGTGTGTTAATGTTCCAACAACAACATCATATTTTTTATTTGTTTAAAATATAGGTAACAATATTGTAAAACGTATAAATTGCCTCTAGAGTTTTTATATTTGTTTTAGAATGTTTAAGAATATAAAAATCTACCTCTTAAGGTACAAATTTAAAGTCAGTGCAAGTTTTTTAGTTAAAAAGTAAATTACATTCTTTCGTGTGCTACTCCACTATTATTTAGTGTAAAAGTTCTTCGTAAATCAGTTAAGTTGTTCCGGGTATACAAACAAACAAACTTATATACCTACATGTTTATCTTATGACTAGCGACTCACCCTCGCTTCGCTTCGGGTTCGTCCCAGACAGAAACCAATCTATCCCACGGGAACCGTACATTTTTCCGGAATGATATATAGCCTATAGCCTTCCTCAGTTAACGGGCTATCTAATGCAAAAAGAATTTTTCAAATTGGATTATTAGTTCCTGAGATTAGCGCGTTCAACCAAATAAACAAACACTTCAGCTTTATAATATTAGTATTATAATATTAGTATAGATTATTTAAGTAGCCATTACAAAATAACACATACAAGTATGTGATCATATAACGAAACAAAAATATCCACGCAATGAATGAAACCTCAACTACTAAAATAATGCTGAGCAATTTAATTCATGGTTTAATTATATTATTATACTTAAACAGCTAGTGCGAGTCGAATTCGCACACGGAGGGTTCCGTACCATCGTACATGTACTTTTTTTCAAAATTCAAAATTCAAAATATTTTATTCAGCATTAAATTATTACAATTTTTACTGAACGTCATGAGTCTACCACCAGTTCGGAAAGAAGAAACCTCAGACCTGAGAAGAACTGGCGAAAGAAACTCAACTGGCGAAAGAAACTTTTTATTTATATGACTTTTACTTTATATATTATGTAGTATATTAACTTCGATAATCGAGTACGAACGTTAAAAAAATGTTTCTTGAATTTTTATTTTTAATTATTTTTGTAATTTTTCGTTATAGTGACAAAAAATACATGTTCTATGAAAATTTCAACTCTTTACCTATTACGGTTCATAAGATACAACCTTCTGACAGACGGACGGACGGATAGCAGATGCTTAGTAATAGGGTTCCGTTGACACCTTTCAAGTACCAACGGAACCATAAAATGGGTATAACAAAATCACATAAAATAGCAACAAAAGTCAGTAACATTAATAGCCTGTTATACAGAAGTAAGGTAACATATAAAAAGCAAATTCTATGTTATTAGGCATTGTCGAGTTTCATTCGAAATATGCACATTCATAAAAGTTAAGCATTGGCTGAAGAATGCCTGTTGGTTCGTTAAAGTTGATTGTAATAGTGTTGTGCAAGGTTTTCCTTATCGATATCGATGTCATTTCTCTATATTATGTTATGATCGAATTAATTTTTAATGTTCCTTTAAATTGAATTTTGTACTTTTAATGTTACTGATAGTAATTTTTGCTAAAAAGTGACGCTACCGCTATATATCATAGACCTAGATAAAGAGTAGCTGAGTAGCACAACTACGCACAACCAAACTACTATTATAGGAAACTGCGTTAAAAACTACATAAACTCCTGATGATTCTGTCATGATTTCTAATTAGTAGTTCCATTCCAAGATTCAATTCCAAAGATAGTTTTATATTTTTGTGTTAAATTTAACACGAAAAAATAAAACTATTTTTGGAATTGTTGGTGTTTATATAGTTGGTTAGTTGGTGTTCCAAATAAATATCTTCAAGTGTTTGATGTTTAGTTGGTTACAAGTGATACTGCTATTTTATGACAGGCCATTGATCAAATAAATATCTTCGTAAAGTTAACTACAAGAACACAAGATTATTTTAATATATCAAATAGAAAAAGAGAACATTTATTCTATTCCTGAAAAAAGAGATATTTTGAGTTGTGCTACTCTTTATCTAGATATGCGATATGCTCAGGTGTGCGAGATGCTACGCGTATGAGTTATTTTTTTAGTAAAAAAAATTATTAAAATATTTATATCTACATAAAATTAACAACGTTTAGCTTTTACGAATTTTCCATTACATGCTTATTTGTACATATACATATAATATGCAGTATTTTATACATACAATAAAATATAAAATATAATAGTAATAAAAGAGTAATATCGATACAAAATATTTATCTCAAAATCATATCCGTCAATATCACATCACTAGTATTAAAAAAGTCTCGCGCCAGGTGTTCCCAATCTGATTCAGAATCGATGAAAAAGAGACCGTTTGTACAATTTTATGGATTATTATTGCCCCTACTACTTGTTACTTTACAGATTCGTAGTTATTATAGTCGATAGCATTATAAAGGCTAAATAAATTCATACCGGCATTAATGTCTAAATGTCGTTAACTAACTTGAATAAAATTTGACAAATATAAAGACGAACTATAATTGGTAAGCAAATGATGAGAGATATTTGAAAAGCTAAAATATTTAAACAAACTAAATAAATGAAGAACTATAAATAAATATGATAAATCTATTATTGTAGGGCATTGGTAGCCTAGTGGTAATGCGCTCGCTTAGGAAACGGAATGAAGCAAGTTCAAATCCAGGGTCTCGCACCTCTGATATTTTGCTGTTTCAATATTATTACCACTTGTCTAACGGTGAAGGAAAATATCGCGATAAAACCTGAGAGAAATTAGCAAGTTTTCGAAGGACAAGAGAAGTCCGCCAACCCGCACTTCGCTAACGTGGTGGACTATGGGCTGATCCTCTTGTATTGAAAGTAAACCCATGCCCAGCAGTGGGATATAAAAGGGCTGAATACATACATATGTGCACATTATTGTAGTTTACATATGGGCTATGTGAAACATTAAATTTCATGTTTAACCCTTTTATCCGCAACTTGGCTTGCTTGTTTGGTCTATATTATATTTATTTGTTTAATTTAATTTGTTTTACCAACGATTTCCACATTTGTTGCAATCAAATAAATTTAACTACTTAAATACATGCTCTATTTTTTTTTATGCGATTCAGTGACAAACGAGCAGACAGACCACCTGATGGAAAGCAGTACCTGTCGCCCATAACACCTACGGTTCATACACTTAGGTTTTAAGTAACAAAAATGCAGAACCACAGGTGCGTTGTCACTGTAAGGACTAAGATGATATGCCTCTTGCCTGTAATTGCGCTGTAATTGCGTTGGCTACCTTATCCTTCATACCGGAACACAACAATGCAATCATTGTTGCTTGGCGGCAGAAATAGATAAGGGGGTGGTATCCATCCAGTCGGACTCCTCAGGTTTGACAGAGTCCTACCACCGGTAATTACAATATAAAATCATATAAAAGCAAACACTACATGCATTAATAATCACTTTTAACAAAACTGGAAGTACAATAAGAGGACTAGCCAAGACAATATCAGACCCACATAAATGTTAATCTAAAATGTAAGCCATTTATATTCTAAACAATTACTTAAATATATTATAGCGTGAAAATAAATATAAATAAAGAACTAAATCTTTATTTTTTATTCCATGTAAGAAAACTAAATATATTAAAAATACCTTTATATTACGTGCATGCAAAAATTATAATGAATATTTTAATGATGTAGAATTTGACACATGTTCCATCATGAAGTGTAAAAAATTAATTAGAAAACACATGTAATATTTTTTTATCTATTTAGCATATATCTATTTTTTTTGGAATAGTATTAGTAATAAAACAAAAAATTATAAAGTTAATCTAATTTTATAATTTTTTGTTTTATTAAGTACTTAGTCTTAGTTAATTTTTGTATTTTTTTGTTTTTGTTAAGTTAATATAGTAACCAACTTCACCGCTCGATATGAGTCATGTATCAGTGGAAACTTTATTGGTCTATGTTCTATATATATAAACTATTGTATAAATACTTGTAAACACTGTTTGTTTCCCCAATAAAAATAAAATAAAAAATAAAATAAATATATTGGGACATTAACCCACAGCACCATCTATGTCCATGGTAAGCTACGAGGCTTGTGTTATGGATACCAGATAGTTGATACAATACACATATATAATTTTAAATACATCTATGCAGATAAATAGAATTGAAGTGTCTGTTTGTAATGTCAAAATAATAGCTTTTTACTAAATGCATGTGAAAATTTATATGGTACTTATAAGAAAAAAACATATTTTAAATTTTTGTCTGTCTGTTTGTTCCGGCTAATCTCCGAAACGGCTGGACCAATTTTGACGGGACTTTCACTGGCAGATAGCTGCTGTTATAAGGAGTAAGTTAGTTAATTTTTATTTTAGAAAAAGAATCAGGGTTCCGCGTAAAAAATTAAAAACCCATGAAATTATGAACAAATTCCGCGTACAGGATACGCACCTGAGCGAAGCGAGGGTAAATCGCTATATAATTTAAATGAATATCTTAGGAGTAGCAAGCTACTATTTATTTATGTATAAACATAGCTAACCGTGAAAACGTACCTAGGGATAAACGCAAGCGAAGCGAGCGTGAGTCGCTAGTTATAAATATAAACATTAAACACCCATGACTGGAGTACAAATATTCGTGCTCATCACACAAATGAATGCACCCAGCGAGACTTGAACCCGCGACCGCTGGCATAGCAAGTAGGGTCACTACACACTGAGCCAAAGGAGTCGTCATCAAACACACTCATACATATATTCATTCGCTCCTTTAAATTACGTACATTTAATAATATGTTATTTTACCATTATTATAACCATTACAAAACATGTCGATTTTTTTTTACGACGTATCTCTAAACGCTCTCGCTAGCGAGTATATCTTAAGTGTTATCTAATGGTAGCATTGATTATACAGAAACGGGATAGAGTACATCATTATCTTAGAATAATAATCAGATGCCTTTGACGCGGATGCTGTAAAAGGGAAACTTATAATAGCTGGCTTACGTTTAAGTGTTGTAAAAGTAGATTAATCTACTTTCTTGTCTATATAAACATATGAATATTTACTAATATTAGAAATATGTTAGTCTGTTTGTATATCATCTTCATGTATTATAGGAGCAACGGTTAGAGAGTAAACTTTTTATCCCACACGTATTAAATTTTTTGACCTACTTGAGAAGGGAATACTCGATTTGATTGAGTTTCTTCTCTTCTTCTTTTTTTCTCTCCCTTAAACAGGGCTTCAAAGGTAGTCTGATATATTATAAGTTAAAAAAATACACTGCTTTGGGTGTACTAAATATAATTTTGAGTCATTTTGAAGTCAGACGTGCTTTAATTATAACTAGTGATCGCCGCGTGGTTAAAAATCAACCATAATTCATTAAGTTATATATTTATTGTCTTGCGTATATTTAATATTAAAATATTAATCTATTCTCAACTTGACCACAGACTTTAACAATAAACATAAGAGTATATATGCGTGTGTGTCAAATACATGGTAGTGTGTGTAATATTTTTTTTATTGATTTAATGTATTTTTTATGCATAATTTTAAAAAAATATTAGCATTCTGCACTCCTTCTGTATATAAACTATAAGTGTGGGAAATTTCAAAAAGGGTTACGAAGTTTTTGCTTCATGTATTAATAAATAGATAATAAAATAAAGTCATTATTTAATTACCTGCTTGCAATTTTAGATTCAGCGTTGAATGTCTTAGAATGAATTGATCTTATTTTACAAGCAATCAAATATCAGTGTAGAATATATATTTTTACCAGTTAACCTCCATCGTATCTTCTACATTCTATATGACATAGGCGAAGTCAAATCTGCCTAACAGTCATGTCTGAAAGCAACAAAACAAAGAATAGAAATAATAATATGATTCAACTGTTACATAATAATATGTACATAGATTGATGTACATGACGGCAATGGTAGCCCAATGATAACGTGCTCGCTTGGAAAACCTAGTGAAGCGGGCTCAAGTTTCAGATCTCGCACCTCTGATATTTTCATGTGCGAATCATTTTCTAACTTGATTACCTCTTGCCTTACGGTGAAGGAAAACATCGTGAGGAAACCTGCATGTCTGAGAGAACCTAGCAAGTTTTCGAAAGACATGTGAAGTCCGCCAATCCGCACTCGGCCAGCGTGGTGGACTATGGCGTGAAGGGAGGCCCGTGCTCAGCAGTGGGACGTTAAAGGGGCTGAATACAGATTGATGTACGAGTATTGATAGATTTTCTTCCAATACAAAATTTTCTTCTGTTACTTTTTTCTTTTTGTATGGAATTTTTAATGTATTTATCCTACTCATATCAGTTTTTCGATTTTTATTACATACTTAAGTTATAGGTTGTACTTTTATAATTTTAAACTTTATGAAAACATTTTAACTGCGATATAAACTCTGTGTAAAATTGTTTTATGATCAAACGACTGGAGGGCTGTCATAAATATAAGCACCAAGTTTGTAACATTACTTGTAATCGTTATAGTTTATTACACTGTTGTATGTAGAAGTAATAAAGTATGCGAGTTTGTCTGTGTAGAGAATCTAAAAATTGTGAAAGGTTAATTTTTAAGAGATCAAATTTTTAGGTAACAAAATAGGCGTTTAAAATTAACAAAGTATTGTAAAGTATTTCAGAACTCTTTTTTTCTTCTAACCTATCCAAGACGTACTCAAGGGTCAAGAACGAAGCGATAAAAAACTCATGAGTGCATTTTTTTTGGGACTTGAACCCATTCAAGTCCCAAAAAAGACAAGGATAGTCCCAACTACCCAACTATCCTTCTCTTTCACTATCCTACATATTATAATACATATTTAAATTGGTTTACCGGTTTATGGTAAACCGATTTAACAAACAAACAAATCTTCATAAGATTTGTGTAGCATACACAAATCAATATGTAGTAGGCACGTGTTTTATAGACAAGTTTCTTTTTTGAAGTCGTTTTAAAGGAAATCAATCAACCAATCTCCTTCGTGCCTTCTCCATTCAAAATACCGTAAGGACTTTGGCGAAATAATTTGTGCTCAACTGTCACGATTTGATGAATGAATGAATGAAACGAATGATTTTTAGTTATCCACAAAAATGCACTTTAGTAGTTACAATCGCAGGGATTTTGAACAGCCTGACTTTAAATGTATGGATGTATTCAGCCCTTTTTTTAACGTCTCACTACTGGGGATGGGCCTCCTGTCAATGCGACGGGGGATCAGGCCATAGTCCACCACGCTGGCCAAGTGCGGGCGGACTTCACATGTCTTTCGAAAACTTGCTAGATTCTCTCAGACATGCAGGTTCTTCACTGTAAGGCAATGGGTAATCACTGGATTTGAACCCGCTTCACTCGGTTTCTCAAGCGAGCGCGTTATCTCTGGGCTACTACTGCTTAAAAATACAAAAAACTTTACAACTTACTACGTAAGGTGCTAAGAAAAGTCACGCAAAACAAAAAAAAAACAATGGCATACGAGTACAAACGTTTACTAAGACTGATTTACAAAGTTTTGTTGAAACTAGGTTCTAACAGCGCGCTACAGTCATGGCATAAACAAGGTTTATTGTTTCGTGTAAAATAGGTATGTCCTAATTAAATAACGATACAATTTGATTAAATAGAAAGAGATTGTTTTCCATTAAGGTGGTCGGTATATGTAAAGGACTTATTACAAATTCTCAATGTAATTTGATATTCACCGCGAGCTACACCAGACAATCCAATATGCTATTAAATTATACATTCAAACATCTGGTTGTATGGCAGCGCCCCTATTAAATATATATTGCAGGTCACTACTTTCAATCCTGTTTGGGGTAAATGAATATAATTCAAGAACATATAATATTTAATTTATTATTAATTATGTGTTTTTTTTTTAATTTTAATATTCAATAATCTATACAGATAAATAAAATTTGAGTGTCTGTTTGTAATATTAAAATAACTGCTTTTTACTAAATGCATATAGATGTATACACGGTACATATACCAAGACAACATTTTTTACAATTTCTGCCTGTTTGCCTGTTTGTTCCGGCTAATCTTTGAAATGGCTGAACCGATTTTGACGGGACTTTCACTAGCAGAAAGCTGATGTAATAAGGAGTAACTTAGGCTACTTTTATTTTAGAAATAAAAGGGTCCCACGAAAAAAAAAAACAAATAAATTAATTATTTTGTTTTGGGAAGCAACCTAGGGACGAACCCGAGCGAAGCGAGGATGAGTCGCTAGTGATATAATTAAATAATAAATTAGTATATCTACTTAGCCTTCTCGTTAGGTTTTTTTTTAATTTCAAACTCAGAACCTCTACTATCAAAAATAAATATAAAATTTTGAATATGGGCAAGAAAAAATAATTTAATAGTGATGCGACAAACTGTGTCATCGCCGGTAATACAAATAATTCCGAGTGAAAACGAGTATCATATTTTATTGAACTTTAACTAAGTACTTATATTTACTAATAAACCCATGAATAATAAAATTATTACTATTCCTTTTTTTACTAAGTCTATGGTTTATGCTGCACCTCAAAAAACATGTCTTAATCAGACTAATCGGTGACCGTTTCACAATTTAACGGCTTTTAATATCTAATGAAATTGTCAAAATTTCATTGATTGACAATATCACTGAATGTACTTAGGGAAATTATAATTTATCTAAAAATGCGCCGTGATATTGTTGTAAGAAAAAGATCTACGATTGAAAAGTGAAATTATAATTTAACGGATCTTGCAATTTTCCTGCGACATATAGGTCTTAATTATTATATATATATATATATATATATATATATATATATATATATATATATATATATATATTTATCATTATATATAATAAGTCTTACTTAAATTTAAAGAGGCGTTAAGAATAAAAAGCTAATTATTATAAGTCACCATTATCAAAATATTTTTTGATTGATTTAAGTCACACATTAATGTTATTGCCTTAAATAAAACTATCTTTTCGGATTTTTTCTCGACGTTTCGAATGCTTTACAGCAACCATGATCACGCGAGAGACATGAACTATCAAATGATGTGATATAAGACTTATACTTATGTACTTTTACTTAGCAATCATTACATTAAGCTTTCGCTTTTTTACGATGCGTGTTTATGATTAATTAACACTAGGTATCATTTAAGGGGATCAAAAAACGTTACCTCCCATAACCCTGAGGGAATTAATTTGTAGCTTTTTCCATTATATTTTTCTTCACTATCACAAAAAACCATGAAATGTTATTTAATTAATTATTATCAAAGTTAAAAAAATATATTATTTTGTAGTTTTAAAAGAAATATTTTATTGATAAGTACCTATTTCGTATTTTTATACGAACAATAAATTATTTGGAATATTTCTATCACTATAAAAAAGAAATGGTAAAATTAAATACTAAATTAGACATTTATGAACAATTTATTTTTAGATTCTGTTATTTGAAATGTGTGGTTTTCAGTTCTAGTGTAGGTACATTTTATTTAATAGTGCGTAAAAACACATAGATTATATTTTATACCTACCCTCGTTCCGCTCAGATGCGCGAATGGGCGATTTTTCCAGACATAATTTACAATTCGTCGTCGTCCCATCTCCCTTCAATGCGAGGGGAGATCAGACTGGCCAATTGCAGGTTGGCGGACTTCACATGTCTTTCGAATTTTTCCTCACGATGTTTTCCTTCACCGTACAAATTGTTAATCGGACTAGAAATGATCACGACCCGGGATTTGAACTTGCTTCATTAGATTTCCCAATCGAGCGCATTACCACTGGGCTACCACTGCCTTTTCACAACCATCATAAAATATTTCGCTAATATAATCTTACGGAGATTACTTTTACAAAATTTTTATCTTTATGAGTTATAGCTGTAAACTTTCTCAGATAATCTCTCTTTCTATTGTTGAAAACCGTATTTAAATCTATATAGTAGTTTCTAAGATTAGATCGAACAAACGCTCAACTTTAATGTTGAGAATGATTTAACATAGTTAATGTATTTTGTTACAGCGTCTATCGAGTCATTTCAAGCAGCGACAGACAGTGCTGTAGAACTACCATGTGACGTCACTCCCGCTTTACATGGGGATAGCATGGGGCTCGTCATCTGGTATAAACAGGGACATGACGCACCCATATACACGTGAGTATTCACCTTACCCAATCACTTCTATAATGATGTTAACGTAGCTTATTAATTATTAGAAAAATATTTCGCGGTTCGCATTCATTTTATTAGCTTTATCTAAAACCATCGATCAAAAAAGTAGGTACTAGACACACAATCCCATCCAAAAGTTCTCCTAAAACTGGCACAGATTGTGTTTAGGTAATTTATTCTAGTAGAAATAAATATACAACAATGTAAATTAAACCTTAAATGCAGTGCTTAAAGTTGTTTTCACAAAAAACATTAAAAGCGCGTTCAAATGTTAAAATGAGCGCTCATTAGGTGAGGACATATATGTCGCTGATTGTGCATCTAGTATTTTTTTGATCGATGTCTAAAACCAAACCCCGATTCAGAAAAAAACTACGAGGATGCACAACTTTATAATAATTTATAATACGTAAGCTCAAATATGTATTTAAAACTAAACTATCGTATTGTATGATGTACTAGCGACTCATACTCGCTCCGCTCGGGTTCGTCTCTACTTACGTTTTAACGTTTAGTATAGATTTCTCAGAGATGAGATATTTTCCTGCAGTAAAAAGTATCCTATATGTTGACCTGAATAACCAGCTTTTATCATACCATATTTCATCAAAACCCCATCAGTGAATTTTTCGTGACGCGGTAACAGATAGACAGACAGACAGACAGACAGACAGACGGACAAAAATTCAAAAAACTATATGACTTGTGCATTGATAATAATGTCTATTTCAATAAGATTTTCCAAAAAATATTTAATGTACAGATTCGGCTTAGTTACAATTTTATTATATGTAAAGAAAACTACCCACCTTAAAATAAATGAGTAGGTAAATAACTGATAACGATAATAGCTTTGCGATCAACACCTATCGCAACTGTAATTTACTGTTTCAGTGTAATTGACTTTTAATGGGAATAAAAATACTTAAAAGTTTTATTTAGGCTGAAAAATAATTAAATAAAATAGTACCTACCTAAAAAGGTTTTTAATGTCACAGTACCTACTAAAGTAATTTTGAAAGTTTTTACATACGAATATATCTGTTTGTATGTTCCTTCCTCGGTGGTATAGTGGCTGCACACTCGGAGGTCCTGGGTTCGAGTCCTTTTAGTAGCCCTTTAGTTCCCTCGAATACTTTCTAAATCTAGTCAATAAGTGCTTTTTGCGTCAAACTTTTTTCTCGGCTTCTGAAAAACGTGAATGAAGTGTCATTCGATTCGGAATAGCGTGAAGACTTGATGTGATTTGAAAAATTGCATTTAGTATTTTAATTTCTATAGATTAAGTACAAAAGAAAATATAAGCAGTACTCTAATAACCCTTGCTATATTGCGTTACACAGAGATTAACAGGGAAGAAATTATTTTACGATCTATTAAAGTCAATTAGAGTGTTAGTGGCGGGAGAGCCATTATACAATTATATAGTAAAAGTAACAACTGCTTGTAACTTACAGTGTTGCCTACATTATGTTAGGACTGGAATTAGTTCTACAATTTTCCAACCTTTACTGCGTTATTGTTTTTTATAGCTACTTTGTTAATAATTTTAACTGACTTTAAAAGAAGAGGTATTTCGAGTGTATATTTTTTGTGTGTAAGTTATGATTACAATTTCTTGAATGAATAAGTTGTACTTGAAAAGGTTCAGCCATATAAATTTTCGAGAAAGGTTTCTTTTTAGAGATTCTTTTGTCAATATAATTTATTTTCTTCTCTCTCTTCTCTTCCTTTGTCTTTAAGTTATGCTTCATATTTTTCGTGAAATTCGCCATAAGGTTTGCAGTGCATCAACTTGTACACCGTTCTAACATTTAAAGAAAATTGATGCAGATGTTTAAATCTTATAATAGACTAGCGACTCACCCTTGCTTCGCTTCGGGTTCGTCCCTAGACAAAAACAAATCTATCCCACGGGAACCGTACATTTTTCTGGAATAATATATAGCCTATAGCCTTCTTCAGTTAACGGGCTATCTAATGCAAAAAGAATTTTTCAAATCGGATCATCGGATCGGATCGGAATCGTTCAACCAAACAAACAAACAAACAAACAAACAAACTCTTCAGCTTTATAATATTAGTATAGGTTAATATTAGAGAAAGAATATTTTTGCTTATCTATATATGCGGGCGAAGCTACAGGCAAGGATGATCGTGAAAAACATTTGTAGACATGCATAATATAAAATACCGTGAAAAACATAGCATGTAAAAAAACGGAAGTCTCGCAACGCAGTTCTTCTACCGCAAAAAGTTTTGAGATCTAATCAAGTCGGTTAATTTATACAATACCTATATGTGAATCATTTATTTAACAACTTTTTCATAAATTGTTACCTAATTAGTTAAATTACATCATTTAATAAAGACCGTATCAATACTTTATTTCTCTAAAAAAAATTGAATGACTTTGCCATCACACATACAAACTTACCATTTATAATAACACTAGCGACTCACCCTCGCTTCGCTTCGGGTTCGTCCCTAGACAAAAACAAATCTATCCCACGGGACCCGTACACTTTTCCGGGATGATATATAGCCTATAGCCTTCCTCAGTTAACGGGCTATCAATTGCAAAAAAGAATTTTTCAAATCGGATCAGTAGTTCCTGAGATTAGCGCGTTCAACCAAACAAACAAATAAACTCTTCAGCTTTATAATATTAGTATAGAATAGACCGATATTACTCGTGAAGGCACTAGTCTTAGTGAGATTGGCAGTTGGGAGCGAAAAACAGTTTCTAAAACACCTGAGTACCTTTGTATGTACTCGTAGATCGTATATCTCATATCATTATGTATCTTTCAATAAAATTATTTATATAATGACATATTTATATCATACGTTTGTGGTTTATTTGTAATTTAACACCATACCACAACTTCGTAACACGGGACTACTGTAACGAGTTAATACACTGTTTCATCATAACATTTTTAATATTTGTTTGTCAGTTATTGCTATTTTTACACTTGATTATATAAATGTTATATAGTGTATTCACGGAGACGAGTTAGTATAGCGCCTTCTCTATCGCACATTATCATACAAATGACAAGGACAAAAAAAACTTTTTTAGGGTCAGTGGGCGTTAACAATACCTTAGAAATGTAAATGTGCGTTCACACTGCGCTTCTAAAAGTTCGCTTAGTTTATTCCTGCGGCTTCGTCTGTCGTATAAATTGAGATACATTTATTTGATAGATTTTTTTTATGGATAATAATTTTTTATAGTGTTGTTATGTCTTAGCGATTATTTTAGTAAAAGGAAGTCGATTTTAACCAATTACTAATCAATACTATAGATAAATAAAGTTAAAATGTCTGTTTGTAATGTCAATTAAAATAACAGCTTTTTAGTTTTTACTAAATGCATATGGAATTATATACAGTACCTACTCCGTATTTATAAGAGAAACACAATTTTTAAAATGTGTGTCTGTCTGTTTGCTCCGGCTAATCTCGACTGCGACTTACTCTCGCTTCGCTCGATGCGTCCCGACTTAAAAAACCTAACGTTTTAATTTTTATGAGCGGAACCCTAATTCTTTTTCTAAAATAAAAGTAGTCTAAGTTACTCCTTATAACATCAGCTATCTGGCAGTGAAGTCTCGTCAAAATCAGTCCAGCTGTTTCGGAGATCAGCCGAAACAAACAGACAGACAAACATTTGAAAAAATGACAAAATTAAAATTAAAAAAGAAAAAAGCTGTTATTTTGACATTACAAACAAACAATTCAATTTTATTTCTCTATATAGATTAGATCTCTAGAAACATTGATTTGTTTCAAGCAAAGCCAATTTTAAATTACAATACATGTGACTCGTCAAAACTGATCGAATGAGCCAAACTTAATCAATTACAAACTTTTCCATTTATAATAATAGCATGAGATATGAATCTATAATAAGTAATTTGGTTAACAGATTCGATATAAGGGATGGAGTGACGTCACACTGGTCGGACCCTTCTACATTGGCCACCCGAGCGACCTTCCGTCCACACACCACGCCGGCTGTACTACTTATAACTAAGCTAAGGTTACGATTTATAGATACTTATGTATTTTTCAGTGATTAAGATTTATAGATACTTATGTATTTTAGTAATTAATAATAATTCAGCCCTTTTTTATTCCATTTGTGGAAGAAGGACAAGAGGGGGAGGGCGGAGGGGGGGGGAGGGGGAGGAGGGGGGGGGGGTTTAACTCCGTCAATTTTAAATGTGAGTTGTCGGACGCCTGCACGGCAGCGCAGTGGTAACGCGTTGGGAAACCATGTGAAACGGGTTAAAACCTCGGGTCTCGTACGTCCGAAATTTTTATTCTCAACATGTTTACCACAATATGGAATTTTAAAAGGGCTAAATAATTCAGGGTTGTTTAGAATTCAAAAATAGCTAAGTTTAAATGTATTAGTAGCTTTATGTATTTCTGTTCGTGTATTCCTAATAACTGTTACTTATCTTTCACAACTTGATAATATACTATATAAACTTGATTTAAAAAAATTAAATATTACCAACATAAGTTATCTTATCATAAATATATATATATATATATATATATATATATATATATATATATATATATATATATATATATATATATACACGAGTTATAAATATTATCAACTTTTATTACGATTGAGTGATAAGATTCATTCAAAGTACTTTTACATTTTATACTAGCGACTTACGTTGCGTTACTAGGTACGTTTTAATTTTTTGAGCGGAACCCTAATTTTCTAATAAAAGTTGCCTAAATTACTCCTTATGACACTAGCTGTTTGCAAGTGAAAGCACTGTCAAAATCGGTCCAGCCGTTTCGGAGATTAGATGAAACAAACAGACAACAGACTGACAGACAAAATTTTCTAAAATTATGTTTTTCTTATGAGTGGCGTATATAATGCCATAATACACATTTAGTAAAAAGCTGTTATTTTGATATTACAAATAGACACTTCAATTTTATTAATCTGTATAGATTTAGGTAGATAATTAGCTGAATTAGCCTATGTGAGGATATAAGCTATAAATGCATTTGGAATTTCACTCAAATCCGATTGAGTTATTCCCTTCTGCGAAAATTAAAAAAAAAATACACGTACTTAGTACTTACTTTTTGTTGGTCAAGTGGTGAGCATGTACCTGCAGATCTGATGGTTCTGGGTTCGAGTCCCGGGTGGGGCCAAATATAGTTAATGGTTTTTTTTAAAACATTGTCAGTTATAACTAGGATTTGCGGGACATTATATACGTTTATAGAAGTTATATTTTTTATTAGGCCAGAAGATAGCGGACAATACAGATGCAGGGTGGATTTCATCAGGTCACCTACTAAGAATACGAGACTGAACCTAACTATACTTAGTAAGTATTACTTGAAAAAAAAAGTTGTATCGCAAAAATACTGTTAAAATCAAAATAGTCTAAACAATTTTTTTGCATAAAGAATTGGCGTAGCTATTCAGCGGAGGAATGCGTAAAACGTAGTCGAGCATTTTTGCCACAATTCCACGCGGACATGACTTGTACAGTAAGGGCCGCCCCACACTATAGTACCGATCAATCCGTTCTCGGTCCGATATCGGTCTGATAAAGTATTTCTATACAAGAAACGTTACTGGAGCATGATTCGACCTGAACGTAAGTCTTACTGGTAGTGTGAATCCACTCTTTGTTTCTTGTATAACAATACTTTACCAAGACGGACCAAGAACGGACTGTGATCGGCACTAAAGTGTGGAGCGGCCCTAATATATAATTAAGTGTACGTTTGTTTTTATATATGTATAACTAGCGGCTCTCCCTAGCTTCGCTCGGGTTAGCTTTTAGGAAAGCAAAAACAAACCTATCCCACGGAAACCGTACATATTTCCGGGATAAAAAATAGCCTATGTGTTATTCCAGACTATAATCTATCTGTATGCCAAATTTCATCCAGATCCGTTCAGCCGTTCTGGCGTGAAAGAGTAACAAACATCCATACTCAGAAACTTTCACATTTATAATATTAATACGGATTAAGTATATTTGTAATTTTATTAATTGTAAATAAAGTTTATTAGATGTCAAATAGGGATTTAAACTCGGAATAAACTTTGATATACCATAGTTTTGCCATTATATATGTTTGCACAAACTAATATGATGTTATATCAACGTTAAAAGTTAACAGATCAAATTATTATGAAAGGTCAAAACTCTTGAAAATCGATTTTTCGTTAACTCATTCCCTTCGCTCAAAATGAGATTTGAAAGCATTACAAAAGTTTTATAAACATAAAATTCCCTACAAATGTCAAAACAAAGCAACAGCTACAGCTATATGTAAGATAATAGCTAATAGAATAAATACTAAGTAGTAAAAAATATATACGGTCGAATTGAGAACCTCTTCCTTTTTTTGGAAGTCGGTTAAAAAGGGAGTTACCTTTCATTTCGTGTTTTACTACTTTTATATTTTATTTAATAGGTTAATTAACCTATTAATGTATAATTATAATAATTCACGTATTACGTAAGCACGAAAAACGGGGGACTGGAGCTTTATTTACCTTTTTTTTATGACGTGGGAGACGAGAGGGAGGGGGTTGGATAACTAAAATTTAGTACATTTTGATTTGTTAAATCAATGTTTCCAGAACGCACATGGTAACCCTGTTTTTCTATGCTCAAAGTGTTCAGGGATTCCCCAAAATAATTGAGTCGTATTGTTTACATTAAAGGAGTAAGCACAAGAGGGGCGAGTAAGGGGGGAGGGAGAGGTTAATAATTTCTAAAATTGTGCTTACGTATTACTCAAATGGCTCCATATCAACCGATCTAAATAGACATAGGTTCTCAAATCAGATATTTTTGTTTGTTTGTATGTCACACGATAGTCATTAATTCTGAAACAATTTTGACATTTGAATTTAAATAAAATTTCCACAAAAGCAACATTTTAAGCTTATTATAAAAATTATTCAATTTTTATATTAAATTATATTACTATCAGTATTATAAATAAATAAATAAAATAAATAAAATATTTTAATAAAAATATATTTTCAAAGTACCTCCCGAACGTTTGGTGATATTGGATCAAACTGGCGAGGAGATAGCAGGGAGCGTGCTGGGACCATACGACGAAGGCACTGAAGTCAATCTCACTTGTATAGCTGTAGGCGGTGAGTATTATATATAGTATTCTAAAATATACATACTTCTTTCTATAATATTTTATATGTTTGAATTATCAATTTAATTTCATGTTATTGATGTTAAATGAACCTACTAATGGCTTGAACAGATGGCGAGAATCTCGACGTATGTAATTTTTTTTTCTTTCTTATATCTTATTTATGTTATAATAATAAAGTTGAAACATCGAAACAACAATATAAACAGAAGCTTATAAAGCAATTTCTATATTTCAATATATGTATACAAAATTTCATCCCCTATACCCCTTTGGGAGATAACATTAACTCCTTCTTTTGTGACCCACCCTGAAGGTTTCAGCTGTTAGTTGAATTTTCTTATGAAATTTACGTATATGTAGCTTATTTATCAAAAAAAGACACACATAATGAAACAGATATTTTAAATATGGTATACATTTACGTTTTTTGAGGTCGGTCAAATAGCCCATACACATTACAGCCTACAACCAATTAATACCGAAAATTCAAATCCATAAAAGGATAATCAACAACCATACGTACGTAAATATTAAGTTAGTTTTCCATAACCTCCCTGATTTATATCTAAGTAATAAAATTAATTTCACTATTTTATTATAATACGAAATATAAATCACATTTATTTTGCCCTATTTTATTAAATTTGGAGGCCATTTTCTCTAAAAATAAACGCTAGAGAATCTGAAACCAAGCGTCAAAGCATAAACTTTAATAGGGGTGCGGATCGAGCGGGCTTAGATAATGGGTCTCTTGTTGAGGCAAAGAAGCTTGTACATTTTCTAACCATTACAGTGTTAAGGTTGGGTTGAAAAACTAATGAAATGTAGCTCAGTTGTGTTATGTATTATTAATTAACATACTGTTATAACTTATATACAACGTCAAAACAAAAATGTGTTCAAAATTTATTTCAAAACTAGTTACGTTTTAATGTTTAGTATATATTTCTCAGAGATAAGACATTTTCCCGTAATAAAACGTATCCTATATGTTAACCCGAATAACCAGCTATTATCATATTAAATTTTATCAAAGTCTGTCCAATGGTTTTCTCGTGATGCGGTCACAAACAGATAGACAAAAATTTCAAAAAAAACTATAGATTCAGCCTTTGTCTGTATCGATAATAATGACTATTTCAATAAGATTTTCCAAAAAATATATAATAATATACATATTCGATTCAGTTACAATTTTATTATATGTATAGATATTCAAGTATTAGCCTAAAACTTTCAATAATATTATAAAAAATCTTTTAAACGAAACAATGTGAAACATACCCATTAAATATATTACGTAAATTTAAGAGCTCTCTAAGTACATACATATATTAAATATTAAGTCATGCTTAATCTCAAACAATTGGCTGTGCCAATGAATGGTACAAAAAATGACTGGCATTTAATAGTTTTATCTAACTTTATATTAGATGTTGAAACGTCTCATCATCATCATCATCATCATATTCAGCCTGCTTTCATCCACTGCTGGACATAGGCCTCTCCTATGGCACGCCACTGAGCTCGATCTTCAGCTCTACGCATCCAACCGCTGCCAGCCAGTTTACGAATATCGTCGCTCCACCTAGCTGGAGGGCGTCCTACACTACGTTTGCCGAGCCGTGGTCTCCACTCTAGAACCCGTCTACTCCATCGGTTATCGGTTCTGCGGCAGATGTGACCAGCCCACTGCCACTTCAGCTTGCTAATTCTTTGGGCTATGTCGATAACTTTGGTTCTCTGTCGGATCTCTTCATTTCGGATCCGATCCTTCAGAGAAACTCCGAGCATAGCCCTCTCCATAGCACGCTGAGCGACCTTAAACTGGTGGACCAATCGCACTGTCAGTGTCCACGTCTCGGCTCCGTACGTCATAACCGGTAGGACGCATTCGTTAAAGACCTTTGTCTTTAAGCTTTGCGGTATTGGCGACGAAAAGACCCGACGAAGTTTATTGAATGCTGCCCATCCCAGCTGTATTCTTCTTTGAGCTTCTTTCTCGAAGTAGTTTTTACTGACTTGCAGTAATTGTCCAAGGTAGATGTAGTCTTGTACTACTTCGAGAGTTGTTCCATTGAGTGCTATCGGTCCCGGTATTGCATGTGCATTGAGCATGACCTTGGTTTTGTCTAAATTCATCCGGAGACCGATGTGTTCTGAAGAAACAGCTAGGCTTTGCAGCATGTCTTGCAGGTCTTGCACGGTTTCAGCCATGATGACGATATCATCTGCGAATCTCAAGTGTGAAATGTACTCACCGTTTATGTTTATTCCACGTCCTTTCCAGTCCAGGGTCTTAAACACATCCTCCAATGCAGTTGTGAACAATTTGGGGGAAATTACGTCCCCTTGTCTCACTCCTCGATGCAGGAAGATAGGTTCAGACTGCCGGTTCTGGACTTGGACGGTCATTGTTGCGGCGTCATACAGGCACTTCAACACTTGAATATATCGCCAATCGACTTGGCACCGTTGCAAAGACTCTAAAACAGACCAGATTTCGATAGTGTCAAAGGCTTTCTCATAGTCCACAAATGCTAAGCACAAGGGCCGATTATACTCTTCTTGCTTCTGTATAATCTGCCGCACTGTGTGAATGTGGTCTATGGTGCCGTATCCACTTCGAAATCCAGCCTGTTCGGGAGGTTGGAATTCGTCGAGTCTACGCGTGAGACGGTTCGTGATAACTCTAGAAAACAACTTATAGATATGGCTTAAGAGAGAGATAGGTCGGTAGTTTTTCAGCAGAGTTTTGTCACCCTTTTTGAAAAACAAGACGACCAAGCTCGTGCTCCATGCCTTAGGAGTTCTCCCCGAAAAGAGGACGGAATTAAATAAACGCTGGAGTTGTTTAAGCGTAGGAGTTCCACCTGCTTTTAGGAGCTCCGTTGTAATTCCATCCTCCCCGGGGGCTTTTCCGTTTTTAAGTTGTTTTAGAGCCATCGCGATTTCGTCTAGGCTGACTTCTGGCAGGTCTTCTGTGTAGTGGCGGGTAAGTGTGGCCCTGGGATCTTCGTCATTTGACGTGGGACGGGACGCTTGCGATGCATATAGGCGACCATAGAAGTCCTGAACTTCTTTCAGAATCTCCGGCTTAGAGACGACGACTTTCCCGCTAGTTGTGGTCAGCTTCGTCAGATGGCTACGTCCTAACTTCTGAACAAAGACTTTGGACCCCCGATTTTGCTCAATGGCTTCCTTGATGGAGCATGTACTGGAGCTACGGAGGTCACGTCTTACCAGTTTTGATATTTTTTTGTTCAAAGCCCGCTGGTTTGCCGGAGTAACTGCGGTATCTTCACGTCGCTTCTGTATTAGCTGCAGAGATTCCTCAGAGAGTTTGGACTTCTTACCGGTGCGTTGCATCGTGCAGATCTTAGTCCCTTCTTCCCGAAGAATACCCACCACTTGGTCGAGTTCTTGGTCAATGTCAACGTCTAATGTGGTTTCCAGGGCAGCGAATCGGTTCTCCAGTTTTAGCTGGAACGTTTCAGACCCAGCAGGAGTTTGGAGCATATTGGGCCGGAGCGTAGACTTTATCAAACGGTTCCGTTCAAGCTTGTAATCAATACCTAGAGTGCCTCGGACAAGTCGGTGATCGCTTCCGGTGTTGAACCTGTTGATCACGGAGACATCTCTAAATATGCGCTTCTTGTCCGTCATAATAAAGTCTATCTCATTTTTTGTCATAGTATCAGGGCTTCGCCACGTCCACTTTCGGTGGGTCTGTTTCTTAAAGAAGGAATTCATCAAGAAAAGCCCCTCTTTTTCCAGAAAGTTGACGAGCATTTGCCCCCTATGATTTCTGCTTCCAAATCCATGTGGTCCTACTACCGATTCACCGCTTGTTTGTACTCCCACTTTTGCGTTGAGGTCCCCCATGACAACATTAAAGTGGGCCTTATAGGTGGTATGTAAGGCTTTTGAGATATCTTCGTACATCTCTTCCACTTCGTCATCCGAGTGTGTCAAGGTCGGCGCGTACACTTGAATAACCTTGAGGCTATACCTCTCAGTTAGCTTAATCACGAGGTATGCAACCCTTGCTGACACACTGGAGATTTCAATAACGTTGCCAGAGATACCCTTGTGAATTAAGAACCCGACACCGCCTTGGGATGGTTGATCTCCTTCTCTGAAATACATAAGATGGCCCGATTCCAAGGTTACGGTATCCTCTCCCTTTCTTCGGACTTCACATAACCCTAGAATGTGCCACCTTATGTTTCTGAGTTCTTCCTCTAATTGTGCCAGATGTTCGTCGAGCCGTAGCGTGCGTCCATTAAACGTAGCCAGCGTCAGTCGTTGTTGGCGGCCTTCCGTAACCCGGGGATTCTTAGCACCCCCTACCCCGCCGTTACCATGGCCGCCGCCTTGGCCAGGAATAGCGGGGCGACCGGGAACTAGGGGCCGTTTCGTTCGTGCGCTTGCCATAGAATGTAATGCCCATAATCGCCACGCTGGGCAGGCGGGTTGGCGATCGCAGGGCGTAGCTTTTTGTACCAGTGACGCTGCTGCCCGTCACAGGTCCATGCCATTTAACTACGCTGTTTTTAGGAGGTTATACCGCCGTCTATTCGGTCGTCAGAGCCTCGTTCGTTGTTTAGCAGGATGCACCGCGTGCAGGTGAGGTTGACTCAGCAAATAAAAAAGATCTCAACATCAAATGCTACAAGTGAAGTTACAAGGCGTCTAACGACTTAAAGATCTGGACCCTGCGCTGGTTATCGCACCTATCGTTTATGTTAAAGTTATTGATGACACGTTTGGCTCAGTTTGTAGTGACCCTATTTGCTGTGCTAGCTGTCGCAGGGTCGAGTCCCGCTGGGAGCGTTCATTTGTGTGATGAGCACTAATGTTTGTACTCCAGTCATGGGTGTTTATATGTATAATATGTATGTATTTAAAGTTATACATGTGTAGCATATCAACTATCTGGTATCCATAACACGTAGCTTACTGTAGATGATGCTGTGTGCCAACATAATATTAATATGAAAAAAAAATTGATCTAAAGTAAAGCATAGCTACTATGGGCACTTATGGACGCACCCAGGCGAAGCCAGGATAAATCGATAGTGAATAAAGCTACCCTGTCTATTATTAGATATAATGGGAGGAAGAAAATTAGTCGATAACATTCATCGATAATAATACTTTAGTGAATGTTGCCGGCTTATTAATTCCGATAATTATGAGTTATTAATAACAAATCAATACGAATAAATACCTGTTATTTTATGTGTAAAAAATTTGTTTATGCGACCTTGGCCGATAATCTAATATATTTAAACGAGCAATTCTTGTATATTTATTTATTTATACCGGGGGCGAAAAATCGATCTAGATTAGTCTTATGTCTGGAAAAACGCGTGTTTTCGAGTTTTCATGCGGTTTTCTTTCGCATTCTTCCACGCAAAATATAGTCAATAATTTCTTACGCTAGGGCATAAGCATCGTAGTCAAGCGGCCAAGGTGCAAGATTGACAATAACGGGTGTCCAGGCTGGAATCCCTGTCAGATACCAAGTTTTTACTTTTGTTTTTTTTATCTTAAAATACGATACAACAAAAAAGAACTCCGAGCAAAGCTCGGCCGCCCAGGTACTAGTAATGAAAGAAGTGGGACTTTGATATATTTCTGCGAGAGATGCCTGCGCCATCTTGTTATGGCTATAAAATGGTTGTTATGCATAATATAAACTGAAATTACCAATATAATAGAAATAAGGTACATCTCGAAATATATAAAGGACTAGTGGCTTACCTTCGCTTCGCTTGTGTGCGCCCCTAAAAGAGATAAGAGGACCGTTCTAACTCATCATACTCGTAGATTGTTTTAGAAAAACGTCTATAAATTGTAGTCTAGATAATTCCTTTTTCTATTAGAGAAAACCGTATGAAAATTCGTTCAGTAGTTTCTGAAATAAACTCGAGCAAGCACAAATTCAACTTGAATATACATTGAGCTTACCTTGTGAGTATACCTTAGGGCTTAGGAGATACACACATGTATTGCGGACTTTTCTGTAGGCCTATTTAAGATCTACAATTTTCTAGTACTTTATTTTGCTGTATCTCTTAAAACTAAGCGTAAGAAAACAGTTTTTGACAAAAACACCGTCATAGTTCATCCATTTTGGCTGGCACACGTTTGGCTCAGTTTGTACAACTTGTTGTGTCAGCGGTCGCGGGTACGAGTCCCGCTGGGGGCATTCATTTGTGTGATGAGCACCAATGTTTGTACTTTAGTCACGGGTGTGTATATTTATAATATGTATATATTTAAAGCTATACATGTTTAGTGTATCAACTATCTGGTATCCATAACACAAGCCTCGTAGTGTCCCAACATATTTATTTATTGATGTTGTATAAAATATTTACCTATTATATATTTATTTATTTATTTATTTAGGAACAGAAACAGAAAACAAATTAAATAAAAATCACAACTACGTATTAAAAAACTAAAAATATCATTTTAAATTTGTTTTCCAATTACATCTGTACACAACATTCAAATAAAAAAAAAGAACATATAATTATTTAAGCAAACTTAACCAACAAAAAAAATGAATATTACTTTGAATATAAATATTAAGAAACAGAAAGAAGATAATATTTACATTTCATAAAAAGGAGAAGAAACAGAGACAAAGCATATCTATATAAAATAATAATAATAATAATAATTTATAAACTATAATTCATTTAATTTTTTCTTGAATGATAAAAAACTATTATAAAAAATGTCGTATTCATTATTTAAACTATTATATGTTTTACACATTCTGTGTAAAGGGTTGTTTTGGGAAACATTATTAGTTGCCGAAGGTATATTAAAGAGTTGTGGCTGACGAAACGAGTGGGTATGAATTTTAAATTCTAGTTTTTCTAACAATTTGCTGTTGAAATCGCCATTTGCTATTTTATGGAGGATACACAAATCAGATATAACTCGGCGATCTTCTAGGCTTTTTAGTTTGTATTTATGAAGTCGGTCAGTGTATGTCGGTAACTTACGTCTGAGACCTTCCCGCCTGCTTAATATTTTTAGAAATTTACGTTGTATAGCCTCGATTCTGTTAATATGAATGTCATAGATTGGTTTCCATACGGAAGAGCAGTATTCAAGTATGCTTCTTACCATGGTGACATACAAAATTATCCACGAGATTGAATTTTTGAAAGGTTGGGCAGTTCGGATGATAAAACCGAGTGATCTATTTGCTTTACTTATAATATAATCGAGATGAGGCCTAAAAGATAAGGTTGAATCAAATAGAACACCTAGGTCTCGTACTACTTTGACTCTAGATATAATAGTACTTGCTATGTTATAGTTGAACTATATTAAAGCTTATATACAAACCTTCCTTGTTTGTCGCTCTTTCTATTAGTGAAATCGTATCAAAATGTATTGTACGGTTTAGAAGAAGTATTCGGAGAAACAGACAGACGCAGAAAGCGACTTTGTTTTATACTATTTGTACTTAATTTGTAATGATACATTAAAAATATAACTAAAAAGTTTTTTTTTTTATAATAGGTCGACCTCCAGCCAGAGTGTCATGGTGGAAGACGCATGCGCTTCTTGCAAACTCTGAATCACGTGCTACTGTATCTTTAACATTACAACGTGTTGATTTAGCTACGATCGTCACTTGTCAGGTAATATCTAATATATAAAATTCTTGTGTCACAGTGTTTGTAACAAAACTCCGCCGAAACAGCTTGACCGATTCTTATGAAATATTGTGTGTATATTCAGTAGGTCTGAGAATAGGACGTAAACTAAGTATTTTTCATACCCCAAAGTGATAAAGATGGTCCACCCCAAAAATGTTTTTTTTATTTTTTGGACAAAATTTTTTGTTTTATTTATATTTTTATGATTTGGCGTTAAAAAATACATACAAACCTAATTTTTCACTAGGGACTAGGGATGAACCCGAGCGGAGCGAGGGTGAGTCGCTAGTGTTCATATATTATTTTTCTTCTTCTCTTCTTCGTCTTATAGTTTAATTATAATAATATGCAATAACATGAATATTAATTATTATAACAAAAAAAAGTACTTAATTATTATTTTTTACGTTCGAGATATTTTTTTATAAACGTATTAACAAGTACAAAAAAAGAAAAAAAGTAATTAGGTACATACATGTATAGATATTTGTATGAAAAAAATGATGTCATTTTTATATAATAAAAAATAAGTTTTAGATTACCAATTTTCAAACTTAAATATTTTTAATTACATTTGTGTAATTATTTTCAATAACTTAGCAAAAATATTTTTAATATTAACAGTTTTATTAATACTTTCTTTCATAACTTATTCGTCAAACCGACCGTTAAATTTTACTAGCAATTAGTCCTCTACTTAAGTCTTAAACAATCCTCGCGAGACCTATTATACATTTTGCGATACAAAAATAGAGGGGTTCACAATATACTGGCATCCGGTGGGAATAACTTACTGTATGAAACCGGGATAAAAACGCGACACGCCTTTTAGTCATATGCAATATTCAGTATACAGGATGAAAGAATACGAGGTATAGAAGTAAGTTTAAGTCAAAAGAAACATTGTTCTTAGCATTAAGTAATTTTCTTTAAAGTTTACCTGAGCCGGTAATCGAACTAAATAAAAATGTAAAAAAAAAATCACTTTTTTGTTAAATGAATCGATAGGGTCTGTAGTAGGGATGAAATTTGTAAAACAAACATTGTATCTTAAAATTGCAGAAAACCATGAAATCTTACAATTCGTACATATTGACTCTAGAAAAAACATACGAGACATAAAAGAAAATTACCTTAAATAATAAATATATCTAGTTTCACTCAAAGGAAACATTCTTTTCTGTATAAGTAGATATTAGGTATCCCATAGGGATACCCTCGCTTAGCTCTAGTTCCTTCCTAGCTTGATTCCCCATACAAACTTCCATCCTCATTTTCAACTTCAGGAATGATTTCCGGGATAACAATGTACCCTATGTCCTTTCCAGGGTTTCAAACGATGTTCTTACCAAATTTCATCTAAATCGGTTTAGTAGATCCAGAGATTACCCCCTACAACGTCACAAACTCACAAACTTTACCTCTTTATAATATTAGTAGAGGTAGAATTTTGATTTTATTTTCAGTAATGACATTCAGTGAAAGACAACAACTTAATAATATCCCATGGGAAATAATTGTATTTAATGCTTTGTTTAAGGGCTTTTAGGGATGTCAGAGGATTAAATTAAATTATGTGTATAATAGCGCAATGTTATACATATATTGAGTCAGTCTAATGTGCAGAGGAGTTCGCGGGTTTGATTCCTACATGGGTAGAATGATGTATAGATCATATATCTTCCAACTTTAGTTCTATTTAAGGCAAAATTATTTTAAAATACAGTAAATAAACACAAATGTACTTATTATATTGCATAGTGTAGTTAAATGTATGTATGTACATGTATTCAAGTTAACTCTAAATCAGTCCAAAGTCCAATTTTTTTTTTGTTAACATAATATTCGTTTACCAATTTGTGAATCGTCACATATACAGATAAATCAAGAACTTCTATTTTTGGTAGTCGGTTCATAATGTTAAGTTTTCTCATTCTGAAAGGAAAACATATTATTTCTTTTAAAAGATGTTTTTTTAAACAGGCCGTGACAGACCCTTCAATAACGCCGCTATCGAAAACCCTGTCGATAGATGTCAACTGTAAGTTACCTTTAATGTAATATCTTTCTATTTACGTCCTTTTGTTTAGTTACTAATGTTTTGATTCTTACGGAAATCGAACTCGCAACCTGTTACAAATACCCACACAGTTTTGTTACTATTCTATGAAAATTGTACATAAATAGTGTACTAGATCATGTAGGAGAACGTCTATCTCATGATATCTCCATGAAATAGCCATGTGCGTTAGACATTATAATGCACAATTACAGGCGGAAATAATGTCTTCTTGACCGATTTCGGCCACGGTGGCTAATCTCAATGAGCCAGATGCGTGTAAGAAATAGCAGCGCGTGTATCTTTATATTCCTGTTTACTCTCATAGTCCAATAAGACAATTCGACATCGCGAGTGAGAGATCAGGCGTAAGACAGATTACTTTACATACTTTCAAAGACCAGGGGCTAATATACTGCCAATTTTTTAAGTTCCGAGCTGCTACTTTTTGACTAAAATAATCCAGTAAATAAATACTTGGTCTGACCTGGGCTTCGACCTCAGGAATTCCGAAACTGCAGCCGTACATGCTAACCACTAGACCACTGAGGTTTTTGCTATATATATAAAAATATAAAGAAGAATATGTTTGTAGGTCGATATTGGTAATTTTAAAAAGTCAAGCTAAACTGATCACATTCACACAGCTTTGTATTCTGAGATGGAACCTTTTATATTATAATACAATTTTTTGTAATATAAACTTTATTTTTCACCGTAAATTGGCAACACTGTTGTCCGTTGTCATAGAATTAGCATATTTATACACCGAATAAGCAAAGAATTCTGATGAAAAGGGGACGGAAGTCTTTTTAAAAATACTAGTGATGTTTGTGTCACTTGAATTCACGAATTTCGAATGGAAATTTTAAAGAAATTCATTTTCTTACAATACAGAAGCGACTGTGTAATTTTTTATCTGAAATTGCACGGTTTGTAAGAGTCCATCCTTTTTAAAGACACTTAGATTTTTTCATAAGGGAGTAATTATCTCGAAATTCTAGACGATATTATAAACTATTAACAAGCCTCCCTTCGCTTGGATGCCGCCCTAAGTGTATTTAGTATTTATAATACCTATTATAGCCACCTTAGGTAAAATAAACCTATATACAGAAAATTTCATAGTAATATTATAAATTCAAAGGTTGTGAGGATGTATGGATGTCTGGATGTTTGTTACTCTTTCACGCAAAAACTACTGAATGGATTTTAATGAAACAATAATATAGCTCATACATCAGAATAACACAGGTTTCGTTTTACTTCGGAAAAATGTACGGTTCCCGTAGTATAAATTTGTTTTCGTTTTTCTAGAGGTGAACCCGAGCGAAGCCAGGGTGAACCACTAGTTACAAAATAAATACCTATAACATGTTCAACAAAACGAAGTGGGGAACCTAAATCAATTTATTAGGAGTACTTCGTACACTAATACGATAACCGTATATCGGAAATAAGGATCAGGCATAGCCCTTTCAGAACGACAAAAAATATTTTGATTTCTATATAAATTCTGAGCAATTTTAAGATTATTGGGAGGTAAAATGACCAGGAAAAATAACGAAAAAAATCCCCCCCTCTTAAATTACACTGAAGCCCCCCCGCACATATGTGCGCTCTGGTTTTCGATAGATGTCAACTGTAAGTTATTTTTTATGTAATCTTTCTATTTATGTACGTCCTTTTGTTTAGTTACTAATGTTTTGATTCTTACGGAAATCGAACTCGCAACCTGTTACAAATACCCACACAGTTTTGCTACTATTCTATGAAAATTGTACATAAGAAATAGTGTACTAGACCATGTAGGAGAACGTCTATCTCATGACATCTCCATGAAATAGCCATGTGCGCTAGACATTATAATGCACAATTACAGGCGGAAATAATGTCTTCCCGACCGATTTCGGCCACGGTGGCTAATCTCAATGAGCCAGATGCGTGTAAGAAATAGCAGCCCGTGTATCTTTATATTCCTGTTTACTCTCATAGTCCAATAAGACAATTCGACATCGCGAGTGAGGGATCAGGCGTAAGACAGATTACTTTACATACTTTCAAAGACCAGGGGCTAATATACTGCCAATTTTTTAAGTTCCGAGCTGCTACTTTTTGACTAAAATAATCCAGTAAATAAATACTTGGTCTGACCTGGGCTTCGACCTCAGGAATTCCTAACTTCAGCCGTACATGCTAACCACTAGACCACTGAGGTTTTTGCTATATATATAAAAATATAAAGAAGAATATGTTTGTAGGTCGATATTGGTAATTTTAAAAAGTCAAGCTAAACTGATCACATTCACACAGCTTTGTATTCTGAGATGGAACCTTTTATATTATAATACAATTTTTTGTAATATAAACTTTATTTTTCACCGTAAATTGGCAACACTGTTGTCCGTTGTCATAGAATTAGCATATTTATACACCGAATAAGCAAAGAATTCTGATGAAAAGGGGACGGAAGTCTTTTTAAAAATACTAGTGATGTTTGTGTCACTTGAATTCACGAATTTCGAATGGAAATTTTAAAGAAATTCATTTTCTTACAATACAGAAGCGACTGTGTAATTTTTTATCTGAAATTGCACGGTTTGTAAGAGTCCATCCTTTTTAAAGACACTTAGATTTTTTCATAAGGGAGTAATTATCTCGAAATTCTAGACGATATTATAAACTATTAACAAGCCTCCCTTCGCTTGGATGCCGCCCTAAGTGTATTTAGTATTTATAATACCTATTATAGCCACCTTAGGTAAAATAAACCTATATACAGAAAATTTCATAGTAATATTATAAATTCAAAGGTTGTGAGGATGTATGGATGTCTGGATGTTTGTTACTGTTTCACGCAAGAACTACTGAATGGATTTTAATGAAACAATAATATAGCTCATACATCAGAATAACACAGGTTTCGTTTTACTTCGGAAAAATGTACGGTTCCCGTAGTATAAATTTGTTTTCGTTTTTCTAGAGGTGAACCCGAGCGAAGCCAGGGTGAACCACTAGTTACAAAATAAATACCTATAACATGTTCAACAAAACGAAGTGGGGAACCTAAATCAATTTATTAGGAGTACTTCGTACACTAATATGATAACCGTATATCGGAAATAAGGATCAGGCATAGGACAAAATACCTATTTATCTAAGAAATATCTATACTAGAAATATTACGGTACTAATACCCCTTTATCTATACCTACTCTATACAGATAATTAAAATTGGAATGTCCGTTTGTAATATTAAAATAACTGCTTTTTACTAAATGCATATGAATGGTATACGCGGTACATATACCAAAACAATATTTTTTACAATTTTTATCTGTCTGTTTGTCAGTCCATCTGTCTGTTTGTTCCAGCTAATCTCTGAAATGGCTGAACTGATTTTGACGGGACTTACACTGCAGATAGCTGATGTAATAAGGAGTAACTAAGGCTATTCGATACAAACAAAAAAACAAAAAAACATTTTTTTTCTATTTATAATATTAGAATAGAAATAGAAATACTTTACCTAGAAATAGTTAAAATGTACGGTGAAATTAGATTTTTGCTTATTTTTGTTATTTGATGCGAATGTATAAAGTATCTCTATTACGAAATATAAGTATACGTCTATTCAGATGTATGTGAGATTGTAGGCGCAAATATATTCAAGTTGACATTTTTGGAATCATTTCAAAAATAATAAAATTTGAATACAAACATTACTCATATGTCGTTGTTTATATAACCATTTGGATGGCTTACAAAACATATATATATATATATATATATATATATATATATATATATATATATATATATATATATATATATATATATATATATATATATATATATATATATATTGTACTATAAAGTATTTAATAAAATGCTATGATTCATAACTTCTTACTGCCGGTATCACAAATGTGTACATACCTGTATGCTTTTAAACGTACCTAATTTAATAATTACGTACCATCCTTGACAGTTACGTGTCCCCGTTACAAAGTGTCTTTTAATGATGGTTTCGAAAAAGCCCCGGTTTTCTGAAAGAGAGGCTTAATGAAAGCAAAGTGGAAATAAATTGCTGTACTAATTGAACATTTTCAAAGGAACAAAATATATTTTTGGTTATGATTTTTATGGGAAACTAGTGACCTACCTGCATTTGGATTCGTTTCTAAATAAATTATGTCATAACTCTAAAAAGCCTCTGACTATATCTTTGTATCAATTAAAATTCCAAAAAGTTTTATTATATAGGATTTCCCTTGGAAATGAGATATTTAGACGACACGTTTGGCTCAGTTTATAGTGACCCTACTTGCTGTGATAGCGGTCGGTGATTCGAGTCCCGCTAGGGGCATTGATTTGTGTGATGGTCACAAATGTTTGTGTTCCAGTCATGGGTGTTTATATTAATAATATTATGTATGTATTTAAAGTTTTATATGTGTAGTGAATGAACTATCTGGTATCCATAACATAAGCCTCGTAGCGTGCCATGGAACTAAATGGTGCTGTGTGTTAATGTCCCAACATATTTATTTAATTATTTTCATGCGGTAAATTTAGCATATTGCATAGGTATACAAAAATCATATTAGTTCATACAAGGGCAAACAAACAAACACATTCATATATTATATAACATCAATATGTATATTATGCAGGCATGAAACAAGAAATGCGAGAATGGATCTCTTTGTTATACCAAGATTAACATCTTTGATATTTTAAAGGGAAAGTTTAGTTAAATAGTAAGATATAAGGTGTATAACTATATAAACTAATTTTTCTATGAAAACTAGATAAGGAAGCAATTTTGTTTAGTTATGTCCTTAGAACGTATTTATGTAGAAAGTATGTTTCCATACAACGTATACAAAATATTATATTCCTATCTCAAGGAATACATCGTTGTGTTCATTCAGTTGGATCATAAGACTTTATTGATATAATATTATATAAACTAACATTATTATTCGACCTCTTTTAAAATATTTTCGTAAGAGTTAAAAATTCTGGTCTCACGAGAGGAAACCGAAAATGTTACTGAAATATGACGCTTGCTTATTATTAAAAGAGCGTATTTATAGGTATGTCCTCTAAGGCAGCAATAGTACATATTGACTTATTGATATAATACAAAAAGTTAAACCATGAGCGTTTCAAAAACGTCCTCAAAAAGAAGCGCACAATTCGCAATTGTACGCCTTTTTAACCGACTTCCAAAAAAAGGAGGAGGTTCTCAATTCGACCGTATATATGTTTTTTTTTTTTTTTTTTTTTTTATGTTTGTTCGGGCATTTTTTCGTCGTTTATGAACCGATTTTGATAATTCTTTTTTTGTTGGAAAGGAGATATCCCAAGAGTGGTACCATGATAAGGAAACCAGGATCTGATGATGGGATCCCAGAGAAATCGAGGGGAACTTTCGAAAATTGTAGCGGCGACTAGTGCGTTTGTTAACATTTTCATTAGGTGTTTTAAAGCACTACTATTTAATGAAGGTCTGGAGTCGATGTGATGATGGACCCGAAAGATAGTCGAGGGAACTCCTCAACGATTTACAGCAATTACCTGGTGTTTGGGCTTGATGAATTTGTATTGACGATACGTCTACACTAAAAATGGAAAAATAAAAACCTTTTTAAAAAAAAAAAAACCGACTTCCAGGCACTGAAAAGAAAAAAAATAACTAAACGGGGGTTTTCATTTAGAATAGATACTTAATCAGATTTTTTCGAAGTCGGTGCCAGCCAATACAAATCAAAGCACACCGACTTCGAAAAAATCTGATTAAGTATCTATTCTAAATGAAAACCCCCGTTTAGTTATTTTTTTCTTTTCAGTGCCTGGAAGTCGGTTTTTATTTTTTTTTATAGAAATCTCTTTTGTTCGTTGCTTTTCGGATGACAAAATTAAAACGCACGCTGTTTTGTTTAAAAAAGTACTTTATGTGGTGTGCGTAAGTTCGAATTTGTGTTTTGATCTTTCAATTTTTAAATTTTACTGTTTGGTTTGACTTAACGTCTCATCGACGCCACTTTTTGAAGAGATATTTGTTAGGAAATGTGTATGTATGTATGTTTATATAATATCAATATATCGACTTTACTTTTGTTTTTAGGATATTTTAGGACATTTTAATCGATTGCATATGTCTCACTATCGATAAAACTAAATGTTGATGTTTACCACTTTCCATTACGGTATTACATCAATCATATTGAAACGGCGAAGTTAATTGGAAATTCAATAGACTCATCTCCACACGCAGAGTGTAAATGAAATTTCAATGAAACTTAATTAGAGCAGTGGAATGAGGAACATTCTGAAATGAGGGCGGAAGGGAAGACTAATATAGTGTCAAGGACGTATATATGCAGAGATGGATTTGAAAGTTTGGGTCTCGGGTAGTTGGGGGCAGTCATAACATTACTGCAAGAAAATAAAAAAAAAATGTGTTTTTATATTATTTTGCTAAAAAACAACTAAAATGTATATTACTAAAGTTTATATGTGTGTGCGTATGTTTGTCACTTGTTTTTTTTCACGCAGAAACAGATAGACGGATTGGGATGAAATTTTGTCACAAATAAGTACTCAGGTTACATAATTCTCCAGAGTATCACATAGAATACTTTTAGTTTATAATATTATAATTGCAATCACCTAAGGACCGGGGTAAGCAAGTGCAAATCGCTAGTTTTACATAAAATATCAAATTTAGACTACATAGTAATTTCTGTTATGGTGGTCCAATTCATGTGGAAACTGCAACGTCAGTTGCTACCCCCTCAATACGACTCTGTATAACCATATGAGTTGCGTACTAATGGTTCATATCTTTTATATTAGACCTAATGACATGCTCGCGCTTTAAATAAATCCCAAATAATAAATTGTAATTTAATAAAAAATGGTCCTTGAACTAAAATAGGTATTTGTTTTAGACTTCACTGATCCCTTTAAAAAAATTTAAAATAAAGAAACTTAAAGAACAATAAACTTATAAACACTTTCACTTAGAATATTACTTAGAATTATATAAACGGATATTGGTATCAATAGTTGCTTAGAGCTTTAAAGTTACTGTATGAGTAATTTTCTTGGAAAAAACTAGTAAAAAACAATCTAATCTGATTAAAGATTAAATTTTAATTTTATATAATTTCCCTAAAGTTCAAATCTTTTTTCTTTGACATTTAAGCTTGGTACACTTTCTATTTTATAGCAAACAGTTATGTTCAAAGTTCTTATCTAACAATGTTGAAGGACGCGAAAACGGTTTTTTTTCACTTCCTTGTTTTTCTACAAAGGAAATCTAAAAGCTCTGATAATGATTTTTGCTCAAAGGGAAACGAAAACAGTCTATAGGTACACTACATATGTATATAATATAAAAGAAAAGAAAAATGTTTGGATGTTCATGATTCCATCACGCGTAAACGTTGATTTGATTTTTTCAATGTTCTGAACCTAAAAGATGTCCTTTTGTTTCGTTATTTTGGGATAATAGTTAAACTTTAATAATATAAGAAACAGTTCTGAAGTGAGCTCACTAAGCATGTGGAAATAAAAGAAATGACATACTTTCCACCTGGCTGAGATTGGTCAGAAACTTGTTTATACATATATACGTACTACATGTGTATACTACATACGTAATTTTTCATAGCATATGTATTGTATGTCATTTTTAACTGCCATCTTGGTCTAGTGGTCGATCTAAAAATGTTTTTTACAATAAAGGAAATTACAAATATATTTCATTATATCTCCACAAAATAAATGTACACTTAATTATTACTGTACAAGTCATGTCCGCGTGGAATAGTGGCCGCAATAGCCGCATTCCCCCGAACGGTAATGCCGATACTTTGGACGAAAAACGCTCTTCTGTTAACAGTAATAGTGATAAGGTGTTATGTCTAATGATTAGTATGTACGGCTGCAGTTCTGCAGCTTCCAGGTCAGGATAAGTATGAGGTATGGAGTGTTAAGTATTTTTGACAAGACATTCTCAGTAGCAGCTACAATTACTTTAGTCGGGCATGTTACATTGATCGCGTCTGATCTCTCATAGCTCGTGTCAAATTGTCCAACTGGATATTGAGAGTGAAAGGAACGGAGAGTGCACTTTTGTTTGCTTATACACTACAAGTGCGCTTCACAAGTATGCGCCCCCTAGATTATTTTGCCAAAAGATCTGCGCCATCTCTTGGCAAATTTCAGGATTAACTGTAGCCTTTGTGTTGCTCATGAAAGAGTAACAAATACACATACACAAGTTTAAATTTGTCATTGATAATAGCAATATGATAATATCTCCTGCGCAGCTAACGAGTCTCAGTAGAATTCAGCAGAGATCTGTCAGGAGGAACTATATCTATATGTAATTGTATGTAAATCATATTTCATGTTGTCAGTACCTCCGCTATGGGTAAAATTGCAAGGCGGTCCACGAGTCTTAGTAGCTGACAGAACAACCGAGCTAGTTTGTACAGCTGTGGGCGCTCGACCCACGCCCACGATCTCCTGGTGGAAGAGCGGAACTAAACTTACCAGTGTTAAGGATATTGTAAGCTGTTGAAATATATATTTAGTGTAGTCTAATAAATATTAACTTGAATATTAAGAAATTATTAACTTGCTTTGTTATTTTTTTGTTTATTAAAACGTACAGCTAAGTTAATAAAAAGCAAATATTTTGTTTCAATCATGAATCAAATTATTCGATGTCACTTCATCGGAGATGTGAATTATAGAGGTTTTTCCAAGAATTAAGCTCTATTTTGATAAATAACATAATCTTAAAAGTCATCCTATAGTAGATAGTCCGTTACCAAATCCGACTCACACTTTACTTTTTCTTGGAATGAAGTTTTAATCAGAAAAAAATATAATGTTTTATTATTACAAGATTAAATACCTATTTCTTTTAGCAAACGTCAGTAGATGGCAATATAACGCATAGCACGCTAAGTTTCGTACCAAGTATCGAAGATGCGGGTAGAATGCTCTCATGCAGAGCTAACCAGCCTGCCTTCCCACATAATACATATGAAGATGGATTCAAATTGGAAATTCAACGTGAGTATTAAATTATATGTATATTGCTTTAAAAGATTAATAAACAAATACTTATATATTGTATACTCACACTATACTTACTACTTTTCTGCCTTGACTCCACTTGCCTAATATGTATGTAAGTACCTATGTCAATGAAAAGTTATCGAATATATATGGATTAAGCGACTCACTCTTGCTTCGCGCGGGTTCATCCCTAGGTTGATTCCGAATACATAATTTCATCCCCATTTTCACTCCCTTAAGGAATGATTACCGGGATAAAAACTACCCTATGTCCTTCCCAGGGCCTCAAACTATTTTCTTACCAAATTTCATCTAAATCGGTTATGTAGTTCCAGAGATTACTTCCTACAAACAAATTTACAACATTTACGTCTTTATAATAATAATATACGTTATAAGTTATCTCCATGCCGAATTTCAATTAAATCTGATAGACCATTATTGTATTAATGAGTGATATTACATAATATTATTATTTATTGTATTTTTTGTTAGACAGACAGACATACAGACATTATAACGTCTGTTAAATTTGTTATTGATATTAATATTAATTTGTTTTTTTTTTTAATAATTTCAGATATAAGCGCGATTTTACTTCTTATATTACATAATGTATAATATGAACTAAAAATACGTACTTTTACGTATAAAAAGGCAATTTTGAAATGGATGCTCAGTTTGTCGCCATTTTCCTTTTAATATACTCATACAAAATGAACTGTTGAAATGAAACATATTTGTTTTAGATTTGCCAGTTGTCAAATTAGAGTTGGGAGCGAATTTAAACGCGGACAATGTGATAGAAGGGTCAGACGTGTATTTGGATTGTATGGTGCGTGCTAACCCATGGCATACTCATGTGTATTTTACCCATAAGGTAAGGCATTCCTTTTTATAACTTTCTAATATACCTACTTAATTTATTTTTAATTCTATTTTTTATCTAATTTAAAATTTAATTTAGTAACTATTTAATTGATTAATATTATATTTATTAATTTTAATCGATATTATTATCAGTCCAAACAAGACCTAAGTCGTTGCAGTTTTCAGCAGAAGTTCTGTCAAATTCAATGTTAAATCATATTGATTTTTTTAATTAATATTTTTAATATCATGCTTAAAAAGTTAGACGACTTTTGCGCTAGCAATGTCTTTAATATAATGCGATGGGTTTTATTGAGTTAATCCATAGCCATACTAATATT
This sequence comes from Argynnis bischoffii washingtonia, assembly GCA_033884665.1. NCBI lineage: Eukaryota > Metazoa > Arthropoda > Insecta > Lepidoptera > Nymphalidae > Argynnis > Argynnis bischoffii. Next base: position 6,289,840 of record JAEMGE010000029.1, read on the forward strand.
ATAAATGTGAAAGTTTGTTAGAATGGATGGATGTTTGTTACCCAATCACGCCAAAACGGCTGAATGGACCTAAATGTAATTTAACAAAGAGATAGATTATAGTCCGGAATAGCGTATAGATTACTTTAATCCCGGAAAAATGTACGGTTCCCGTGGGATAGATTTGTTTTTGTCTATGCACGAACCCAAAGCGAATGAAGGTGAGTCGCTAGCCTATACTAGTTTGTCTGTCTGTCTGTTTGTTCCGGCTAATCTCTGAAACGGCTGGCCCGATTTTTACGGAATTTTCACAGGCAGATAGCTGATGTAATAAAGAGTAACTTAGGCTACTTTCATTTTAGAAAAAAAAAAGGGTAATACGAAAAAAATTAAAGCCAAAAAAATAAATAAAAAAAGTTTGTTTTAGGAAGCAACCTAGGGACTAACTAAGAGTTGCTAGTGCTTAATAAAAATCCATCGTATTATATACTTTATACGTTTTATGAGAGTCTCGGAAGATTGGGGATATTCTAGAGTTCAAATATGTAAAATCGATTGTTCAACAATAACAATAAAATATTCGATAGTACTTCATCTTTGGGTTGGTTATTTTTTCAAGACTATTGAGTAAAAGTAAACAGATATTTGTATTGTTCTGATTATTTTAGCGTATCCAATTTGCCTTGAGTCTATGGAAAAAAAAACATTTGAAATGAGAAAATATTTTACTGGATGATTATAGTATGTTATCAAATAACTTACTACAACTACAAACTTGTACAGCTGTTTTGTCTTAATTTGCGTTAGTCTCCATTATATATCTTCCATAAAGGTATTAGAAACCAAATCTTACGAGTTCTTTCTGTGTTTTTAAAGGCTTTGCTTTTAAGTTCATCAAATTGTCCAGATTCTGGAACTAAAAAAATGCTTTATACAATCTACTATGACTTAAAAAGGATTAAAAGAACTATTGTATTCGTGTTTGTCGAGAATACATTGCTTTTTAGGGTTATATACCCGAAGTCTGTTAACGGAACCCTATTACTAAGCTCCCGCTGTCCGTCCGTCCGAGCGTCTGTCAGAGGGCTGTGTCTCATGAACCATAATAGGTTGAGAATTGAATTTTTCACAGAGTGTGTATTTCTATTGCAGCTATAACAACAAATAATATAAAAAAACAAGATGACGAATTTCTAAAAGGTTGCCATGCAAATTAAAAAAAAAAAGATTATGGTACAGAACCCTTCGTGTGCGAGTCCGACTCGCACTTGACTAATTTTTTTATTCTTTTATTGCTGTCATACTATAGAATTTATTAGTTTTATCTTGGCCTTAACTTTATCACCAGTATTTTAGAATTTTGGACATCAAATATAATTTGGTATGTAGCAGGAACAATACAAAAGTGTATACAGGTGTTGCTTTTTGTTATTTAAATTACTTGAAAAGTAAAATATCTGTTTAAGGCATTAAATTAATTGTTCACAAAATATTACGTACTTATTTTGTGTATGTTTTTGAAGACTTTCTATGATGCTTCCATCTTATTTTCGTGAGATCTAAATATCAAAATAATAATTTATTTACAATGAAGGAAATTACAATTACACTTAATTATATATAAAAAACAAATGTACACTTAGTTATTACTATACAAGTCATGTCCGCGTGGAATACTGGCAAGTATGCTAGCCGCATTCCCCTGTTGAATAACAATGTCTATTCTTTGGGCTAAAAACGAGCCAATTCTCCTAACACCAGTAGAGGCGATAAGACGCGGTGTTATGTCTTTTAAGAATTGCTTAGCACTGACTCCATGGACTAAGAGTTTTTACAGCAAATGGTATAAAAACATAATTTTAACTGAGGGATTTAACTAAAAAATTTACATGATTTAAATTAAATTAATTATTAATAATATTCTACAGTATTTACTATTTTAATACAGGGTTCTAGAATTCGTGGAAGTTCAGGCATTGTGGTGGCCAACCAAAGCCTGGTACTACAACATGTATCGAGAGTAGCAGCAGGACCTTATGTTTGTGTAGCCAGAAATGCTCTAGGCGAGGGCTCTAGTGCAGCACTAGATTTGAACGTAAAGTGTAAGTATTACGACTACGACATAAATTGCAACATAAAAGTCAAACATTAATTTTGACGACACGTTTGGCTCAGTTTGTAGTGACGCTACTTGCTGTGCCAGCGGTCGCGGGTTCGAGTCCCGCTGGGAGCATTCATTTGTGTGATGAGCACGAATGTTTGTACTTCAGTCATGGGTATTTATATTTATAATAATATATACGTATTTGAAGTAATATATGTGTAGTTTATCAACTATCTGGTATCCGTAACACAAGCTTCGTAGCTCACCATGGAACTAGATGGTGCTGTGTGTTAATGTCCCAACATATTTATTTATATTATTATATATTTAATTTATGAACTGTTTAGAAATTTTAGTGCCTGAGTAGTGTCTGTATAAATAGAAGGAAATTTTGTCTGAACTGTTCACACTCCTTGCTCTACGTGAAACTCATTTTTAAGTGCTATCTTGTACGCGGTGTGGTGTATTGAAAATGTCGAACCTGTTCGAAAATTTTTCAACCACACGTGACACTTGGACACAACGTCCAACTTCACGCAGCCGTAGATACGACACTAATTATCGTGTTGCAATTAATTTTACAATTAGAGACACTTGCGTTCATACAGAGACACTCTGTGTATACACTGAGTGTACCGTGTATAGTGTCTTGGTCTAAAGACTGTCAACCTGTTTAAAATTATGAGTGTAAATCAACCTGTCACTACAAAATGTCGCTATTTCGAAATCTTTATATTTTTTGTTAAAATTATCTTATTATTCACATAACTGTTAAATATAATGACTTACATAATATGTACACTATTCTATATACAATTTATTAAATACATAAATGTATACATACATATATCAATTATTTTGTAATAAAATATACTAGAGTTACGCCACTTTTGCTTTTCGCTGACTTTTTTCTTCTCGAATAATGATCGTAACAAAGCTTTTTCAACAATATATATGGGTTTGAATATCACAAGTAGGTACTAAATATTTCTTTTACAAACATTTGTTTAGAGTATAGAGTAGATGTAAGAAGAATGTAGCTGCCATAGTTTTTATTTTTTACGTATAAATACAAATACTGCTCGTATTTTATAATCAGCGATATGTCCTCGACGGTCAAGTGGGTTCCTAGATAACTTTGAAACAGATCATAAATCATAGGAAACTCAATATAACCGGAGGAATAATATCCTGAATCATTCTGCCCTATATCTGTATGCAAAAAATGAAACTGATTAAGTTCACTGTAATTTAAAAACAATAAGAACAAACTCGCATTTTTAATATACAGTAATATTATTATAGAATTTACTTCTAATTTATCTTTGACGACACGTTTGGCTCAGTTTGTAGTGACCCTACTTGCTGTGTCAGCGGTGGCAGGTTCGAGTCCCGCTGGGGGCATTTATTTGTGTGATGAACTCGGTTTGTACTCCAGTCATGGGTGCTTATATTTATAATATGTATGTATTTAAAGTTATATATGTGTAATGTATCAATTATATGGTATCTATAACACAAGCTTCGTAGCTTACCATGGAACTAGATAATGCTGTGTTTTAATGCCCCAACATATTTAATTTAATGTAATATACACTATAGCGATAATAATTTCTTAGATTTACGCAAATATTTGACATTTTAAATAAACTATATATTTTTTAGATCTAAAACCTTAGTTTCTCCCGTGACCATGCTTGTTGTTAAGCACTCGAAACGTCGAGCACCAAAAATCAAAATAAATCCGCGAAGAAATCAAAAAAGGTTTACACTCGCTGCGCTCGGGTGCGTCCTTAGGTGGCTAACAGTAGCTTATATGTTCCAAGTCAATCTATTCAGAATCCGTGTACTAAATTTCAATTTAATTCGTCCAGTTATTTAAACGTGAAAAAGTTACAATCATACATACATACAAACTTTTGTATTTCCTATTTATACCATCAATTGATTTAGTCTATACAAATAAATAAAATTGTAGTGTCTGTTTGTGATGTCGAAATAATAGCTTTTTCATAAATGCATATAATATACGGTAGGTACTTATGAGAAAAAAAACATTTTTAATTTTTTTGTCTATCTGCTTGTTCCGGCTAATCTCCGAAACGGCTGAACTGTTTTTGACGGGACTTTCACTGGCAGATAGCTAATGTTATAAGGAGTAACTTAGGCTACTTTAATTTTAGAAAAAAAAAATTAGGGTTTCGCGCAAAACAATTGAAACCTATGATTTTGTGATAAAAATCGATGTACTTAGGGACGCACTCGAGTAAAGCGAGGGTAAGTCGCTAGTTCATAACAAAAATAGCTTAACAAACCTCTAACCACAATTACTAATAAACGGTATTGATTTATTGCATATTTATAGAAACGAAGGTTATATTATATACCTATCATATTAACCCCTATGAGAGTTAATCATGTGGGGAGTGAGAAATACTTTGTACTGAATTCACAAAAATTTTCAAATAATTTAACTCATCGCTTAGATCGAGTTAGGGCCAATATCACCATTTTTTAACAGATTGTTAAACGTTGTGATAAAAGTTTTAACAGACTGTTAAGTTATTGGACCGTTTTTCAACGTGCTAAATGGCCTGTTAATTTTCTTAATCAGCTATTAAACTTAATCACAGTTTAACAAGTCCGTTAGCTCGATGATAGATAAAATGTACATTAATTTTTTAAATACCATTTCGCTAATATTTATTAAAAAATGGTCAGCTACATTTTTATTATGGAACGTATATGTTTGAAGTTATACTTCTTTTGGCACGTTTGGAAAAAAATGAGGGTAAAATTTTTACCATGCGCTCGCACACCGACAGCCAAAAAGCGACATGATTAAGTTAGCTGCATTCCTTTGACAAACAGAGAGTTGTGACATACGGGATGTAATCTTTAGCTATTTTTGTTCTGTCATGCCAAAGAAGTATACTATAGTACTTCTTACGTGCGTACATACTCGTAAGTACACACATACGTTTTTTTTTATTAATTAGTAATTAATCTTAAACACTGGTTTATCTAATGTCTTATTAAAAGAAATTAGGTGGAACTAGCTTTTAATTTTACACGTACAATTTGTGCTGTTTGTGTCTATTTTAGATGACATAGTTTTCTCTCGATGCAAATCTCGCGATCGAATAAACCAAAGACCTTGTATCCTAATTGATATTTTTAGAGCTTGAAGTCAGATTGAAAATGGTGATAAACGACAGTATATTTATTTCAAGATTTAATTTTATATAAATTCGTTTTAAGCTTCATATTTTAGGGTTCTGTTGACGAAGGGTGCCAATGGTCCGTTTGTCTGTCAGCGGGCTGTATCTCATGAACCGTAATAGGTAGAGAGTTGAAATTTTCACAGAGTGTGTATTATTGCCGTCATAACTACAAATTATAAAAAAAAACCAATATGATTTGTATGATTTCAATGGCCACCGTACAAATTAAAAATAAGTACATAATGTTGTAAAAAACGGCACGGAACCCTTCGTGTGCGAAACCAACTCGCATTTGACCGGTTTTTGTTAGTTATTTCTCTGATTACAAACTGGTTCTAGTTTTGAATTCAAAGTATTCCGATCACGTGTTTTTCTCTTTTTTAATTCTGCTACCGACCAGAATTGTTAATTTGATTATTTTTCTCGACAACTGTTATTCATGCAAAGACATCAGTATGATTTTTGTATAAAAAATCTTTTTAAACTATGAAATTATAGGTATAAATTAATACTAGTACGTGGACTACCGAGCGTCACTCAGTCTCTTTCGGATAAAATATAAAAATTGCATTGTTTTTTTCAGAAAAAATGCCTATGTAGGTAAACTTGAAAAGCAAAACCTTATGTACCTAAATATAAAATTTGATTTAAATCGTTAGAGCCGTTTTCGAGATACATAAAGTATATATAGAAGAATTGCTTATCTATGCCTTAACAAATATTACAAAGAGACAGTTTTTTTGTTTGAACGCCCTTATCTCAGAAACTACTAATCCAATTTGAAAATATCTTTTTGCATTAGATAGCCCGTTTATTGAGAAAGGCTATAGGCTATATATCATATAATATATAGTCTATATATTCCGTACTAACTGTTAAAAGTATAAGATTCTGTAGTTAGTCTGTGTCAAAAAGCAGCCTAGAAATAAGATAAAGTAAGGGTGTGCCACTAGTATAGAATACATTGGTGAATGAAACTGGAATTCAATACAAATGTTGACCTGAGTCTATCAAATATTAGATAGTGATGTGTGTTTAACAAGACAAACTGCAATTGACGATATGAATTCTGGTTATTGAATATGAAATTGAAGTGAAATTCGTTATTTTTGTATATATATCTACGAGTATGTTGGTATATTTTTGTTCTGAATGTATCAATGATATGAATTATTGAATAGATTTCGTAGGTGTATTTTTGATTTCATTATGACTTAACAGAATTCAAAATTTCTTTAATAGTATTTTAGTAGGGGTAGATTTTTTTTTTAATTTTAAAAAAAAATCTATTGATGAAAATATCGCTTAACATACAAAAACACCCTATCTCTGTACTCTGATCACAAATAATGATAATTATAAACAATGTTATAACTTATAACAATATATATAATAAATGAGAGTAAGATGGTATATTTTCAATTTAATATTTTCCCTTATACAGATATTGAAAAATAAGAGGGCATGGAAAAAAAGTACCTTAAAATTTTAAACCTATAAGTTTCCTCAAAGGAAACATTCTTTTGTTTTTAAAAATAAGAATAACTGCAATTATACATGTTTTAAAAATCTTATTAGAGTTAGTAATCGAACCAAAAAATGCAAAAAAAAAAATACACCTACACTATTTTATCGAACTAATATGATAAATATAAAGATCTCGAGGAAACATTGTATTTTTTGTATATATATATATATATATATATATATATATATATATATATATATATATATATATATATATATATATATATATATATATATATATATATATATATCGAGTCTAACTTACTATGTAAAACATAAAAATAATGTTTCCTTAGAGTGAAACTAATTGATATTTAAGATACCTAATTTTCCATGTACAATTGTTACACCCTGTATTTAGGATATTTTTAAATTGGTTTTTAACTGATACTAGTAACATTCCTACTACCTTTTTGTGTATATCTATAGACGACACGTTTGGCTCAGTTTATAGTAACTACTTTGTGTGATAAGCACGAATGTTTGTACTCCAGTTATAAATGTTTGTATTTATAATATGTATGTATTTAAAGTTATATATGTGTAGTGTATCAACTATCTGGTATTCATACACAGGCCTCGTAGCTTACCATGGAACTAGATGGTGCTGTGTGTTAATGTCCCAACATATTTATATAGATTATGTTAATATTTTCTACCGTTTTTAGTCGGAAAGTTGAAAGTTTGATCAAAAATTAAGTTATTTTCCCCCATATCATTTATCCTGAATAAACTTGGAGCCCGTTACTATATAAGTTTCTTTATATAGACAGCCCTGCTTGTAAGACGACGAAGACGGCATCGCTTTACGTAGCCCGAGGAGAGACCGTGCAAATAGACTGTGAACTTGATTCTAATCCCATGGTAAGTTTATTTATACATATAATAAAATTCTGAGTCGAATCTGTGCATTAAATATTTTTTGAAAAATCTCTTTGAAATAACCATTATTATCGATACAGAGGCCGAATCTATAGTTTTTATATTTTTTGTTTGTCTGTTTGTCTGTTAGTCTGTCTGTTAATCTGTGAACGCATCACAACAAAACCATTGGACAGATTTTGATGAAATTTGGTATGATGATAGATGGTTATCCGGGTCAACAAATAGAATACTTTTAACGGCGGAGAAATATCTCATTTCTGAGAAATCTATATTAAACGTTAAAACCTAACTAAGCACGAACCCGAGCAGAGCCAGGGTGAGTCACTAGTGCTGATATATAATATTATAGTTTAATAAGAAAAAAAAAATATTTAAGGTAACGTACAGATATCGTCAAAATGATTATATATAGCTAACAAGAGTTTCACTATCCATCAGATCAGCTTGATTGATCAGTATCAAATTACTGTATTGTCATCCGGATTTCACATATAAAGTTTCAAATTGATACAAAAATATAACATAATTAGAATCAAATCTATACATATAATAAAATTGTAACGAAGCCGAATCTGTACATTAAATATTTTTTGGATCCCAACATATTTATTTATTTAGTTCTAAGTAAAAAACGTATTCTTTATTAGGTTATTAACTTCTTCTTCTCTTCTTTATATATTACATTCACTCACAATAAAAAAAATGATTGACATTTCTTATTCACTCTAAATTTTCGCCCTCATTTAGAAAAGAATATATTATTATGAAATATTCATATTGAAAGTGTTTTTTTCGACTTACATATGCATTGCTTCATTTAAAACATAAAAGCTACAGAACGTTCACAATTTCTTGCGAACAGATGCTGTCGGATCGATATCTAATACTTCAAATATGTAAAGTTTTTATAGTCGAAGTCTGGGCTGATATTAAATACTTTGAACGGTATTAGAATTCTAAAATAAAGGAGAGCTTATAAATTAAAAATTAAAGGTTTTTTAAGGGTTTAGAGTATCTTAGAATACTAAGGCTTTATAAGTTCCCAAAATAGTTTTCTAACTTATAACTAAGTAAGAGGTTTTACATAATTTACAAAACAAAAATATTATGTTATTAGCCATTATTTGACGACACATTTGGCTCAGTTTGTAGTGATCCTACTTGCTGTGCCAGCGGTCGCGGGTTCGAGTCCCGCTGGGGGCATTCATTTGTGTGATGAGCATGAATGTTTGTACTCCAGTCATGGGTTTTTATAATTATAATATGTATGTATTTAAAGTTATATTTGTATAGTGTATCAACTATCTGGTATCCATACCACAGGTCTCTTAGCTTATCGTGGAACTAGATGGTGCTGTGTGTTAATGTCCTAACATATTTATTATTATATTACTTATCTGTTAAAAAACACTCACTGTCTCGTTTGTCTAGTGGCTAGCATATACGATTCCGGATCCGGAAGTCCTAGGTTCAAATTCCAGGTCAACCCAAGTGTAGTTACTGGATTATTCTGTCAAGCAGTAGCAGCTCTAGAGTTCAGAAATTGGCGGTAGATCAGCCCCTAGTCTCTGAGAGCATGTAAATCTATCTGTCCTACGCCTAATCTCACCCGTAATGTCTAATAATCTTATTGGACTTTGACAGTGACACTTGTGCACTATAATATCTCCTGCGCAGTTGGCTAGTCTCAGTGAAATTGGCCGCCGTGGCCGAAATTGTTCTAATGTACTGGGAATAGTGAAAGCAAAAATTAATGAGAAAAACAATAATTGCTTAACTATCGTATATGTTTGAATGTATGTACATATGTGCGTATATGCTTGTTTCTCCTTTATGCTGAAATGGCTGCACGAATTTGGATAAAATTTAATAAATAGATAAACTATGGTCTGGAGTATTGCATAAGATGTTGAATGTACTAGCTAGGTATATATATTAAAAAATAGTTTATTAACATTGTCCTTCTGTTCAGGATCCCATGACTTACCAGTGGTGGTTCAACAACACATCGCATTCCAAACTCGAGTTACATTCTGAAGCGAACACGCAGAATAATCGCGGTAAGGTCATTACTTATTATATTATAATAATATTAATATATTACAATATATGCGATAATAATAATACATACATATATTACAATACTGTATTAATATTTGATGTGATTTGTACTTGACATTTATTTATTTTATAAAGAAATACTTATGTGTTTTTAATTACATAATACATACTATCTTAACTATGCCACATAAAAACATTCATAAACTAGCGACTCACCCTCGCTTCTCTCGGGTTTGTCTCTAGATTGCTTCCCCATAAAAACTTTATAGGTACAAGTATTTAGTATATAGTATAAACAAATAAAAAATATATTATATCCCTTACTTGATAAATGATTCGCCATTCAATCACCACCCCCCTTTTCACCCCCTTACACACCCTTACACATGATATGTTTTCCGGGATGAAAATTTTCCTATGTCCTTCCCAGTATCTCAAACTATCTTACCAAATTTCATCTAAATCGTTTCAGTTGGAAGTGTATTCGATACAAACAAACAAAAAAAAAACATTAAATAAAATTTAAATATCATAATGGTATTAGATAATAAAATCTATATACATATAGATGGCTGGACCAATTTTTATGATTTTTGTTTTGTTAGATTTGTCTTCACCCCGAATAGCAGAATAACTATTAAAACATCCAAAAAAAAAAATCACGAAAAAAAAAAAATGAAAAAAAAAAACAATTTCGTGAAATAACATAAGCGAAGCGGGGATAAGTCGCTAGTAATTACTAAATAATTGCTGTAATTAAATACCATTTTTGTAATAACTTCTAATGTATAGGTTTTGTTGCATTGACCTATTATATGAAACTAACGCCTTTACTTAATTCCCTGTCTATTCCATATCAATTACCATTTGCCTGTAGTGGCAGGAATTATCAGGCCATCTAAAAGCTTCTGGCTATGGCTCAACGAGAGCTATCAATCGATAACATCATACTGATGGGTTAACGTGCCTTTCAATACATAACGCTCATCGTAATCTCACTAAGAGGCATCAAGCTTTTATTATTTTTTAAAATCGTTTAGGTAAGTTTTAATCATATCTACGTTATCGCTGAAAGTTCAGCTTTAAAGCACAATCTATAATACTATAATAAATAAGTTTTATATGTACTCGAAGATGGTAATTTCTGCCGTCATAAAAAAGAAGGCTGCTAAATCGCAGTGATTTCGAGATATTTGAAGTTTTGTCTTAGTACTTAGTAGTGGTTTTGACGTAGTTACGATGGAAATGGTTATGGTAAATCTGGATTCAAAAGACTTAGAGTTTTATTTATGAGTAAAACTATCAAGTAGCATTTTTTTTGCTGATTCCGAATCTGCGTTTAAGTCTGCATTTTTGACCAAATTGTTAGTTAGGGTCTTATTTATTATGACGGCAATTTTTTGGAACTACAGAATGGATTCCAAAAATTCTTTCACTAATAGAAAGCTGCACTCCCTGACATATATATACTACTAGCGGCATATATTCCATCGTGAACTTGTTTTCATCTTTTTAGTTAGCTTTTATGCAATCGGGATTTTTATTTTTATAATATATTTATTTATTTAGGTGTTGTAATCGCTTAACAATTTGCCTCCATTCTTTTTCTCTCATATTCATATACTATACATGATATTACGAGATAAGATAGCATCTGTAACGAGTCTGGTTGTTCAGGTAGATACCAGTACACGGTGAACAGTTCGGCCGACTACGGGTGGGTGCAGTGCGCGGGCACCAACTCGGTGGGCCGCCAGCAGGCGCCATGCCTCTTTCATATACTACCTGCTGGTATGAAATAAATACATATCTAATATATAAATATCTCGTGTCACGATGTTTGTGGTCGCACTCCTCTAAAACGGCTCGACCGATTTTAATGATATTTTTTTTTTGTATATTTGGTACGTGTATAAGAATAAGGTTGTAAAGTATTTTTCACCCTCTTACCCCCATCCCCCATTTTTTAATCTCGATGTTAGTATTTTTGTATGAACATAAAACCAAAGAGTTTTTTTTTTGTAGATTGCTAGTAATTTTATAATATTAAATAAACAATTCTTGTTTCTATACAAGTATTATACATATTATGTTTGTTGTATCTCGAAAACGACTGTAACGATTTGTTTCAAATTTAGTATTTAAATAAGGTTTTGCTTTTTAAAATTATCTATAGGTATATTTTCAAAAGAAAACGCAATTTTTATATCTTTTCAGAAAATATGATAATAGTTAATGGTAAATTGTTATATTTAATATTGTTTTTATTGAAGTTACTTTTGCGGTGTTCATCGACCTCGATATAAATATTGTGTGTTTTCTTAGTTACTTGCAAACAATGTCCTTTTTGTTTCTTTTTGAAAGCCTGTTGTTTATACGTTCTCAGATTTGCTATTGATCTATTGTTTACATCTTATAATATTAAATGAACAATTCGTGTATTATATAGAGTACCTGGGCGACTGAGCTTCGCTCGGAGTTCTTTTTTTTTTGTCGTATTTTTAGATAAAAAAAACTAAAAACTTGAATAATAAAAAAAAAGTAAAAGTAAATACTTTGTATCCGACCGTAATAAATAATATTCTAACATAAGACTAATCTATCAATTCTTCACCCCCGAAAACCCCCACAAAACAAATTTTAGCGAAGTCATCAGAGCCGCTTCTGAGATCGCCGGTATAAATAAATAAATAAATACACAAGATTTGCTCGTTTAAATATATTAGATAGATTTTATTTCGTGTATCTTGGTAACGGCTCTAACGATTTGGATCAGATTTTGTATTTAGATAACGTTTTACTTCTTAGGTTTGTCTCAATAGATATGTTTTCTGAAAAAAAAAAAAATTATTTTCGTATTTTTTCCCAAAAAAATGCCAAACGCTCGGTCATCCAGGTACTATAATATATTTATATCAAAAACATTTCTAAGTTTATTTAAGATCGGTGGTTGTTTATATCCGACTGCGCGGCGAAAAGGTTTTTTTTATTTTTATAATATTTTTTTTGTAGTCATTAAAAAAATAAAAACCATTACCAAAACTATCTAAAATAGAAAATGCTATTCTTATTCTAGTAATATTTATTTTAGAAAAACCGTCCCAACTAAAGCATTGTGCAGTTACCAATATAACACATGAGTCGTTACGGCTAGAATGTTCTCCGGGACACGATGGTGGATTACATCAAAGTTTTTTATTGCAGGTTAGTTGTTTTATAGTTCTAGTTTATTGATTTAAAATGTATGTTATATTTTAAGCTGTCAATGCAAAAGTGGCATAACCCTAAAATATTGTTTCTAGAAAATTGACATGAATATTAAGTATAACCTACATATCACAAAGAACCTAGCAAGTTTTCGAAAGATATGTGTACTCCACCAACCCGTTTTTAAGTTTTATATACATGTATTCAGCCCTTTTTAACGTCCAACTGCTGGATACGGGCCTCCCTTCAGTACGAGGGGGGATCAGGCCATAGTCCACCACGCTGGCCGAGTGCGGGTTGGTGGACTTCACATGTCTTTCGAAAACTTGCTAGGTTCTCTCAGACATGCAGGTTTCCTCACGATGTTTTCCTTCACCGTAAGGCAAGTGGTAATCATGTTAAGAATGATTCGCACATGAAAATATCAGAGGTGCGACATCCGGGATTTGAACCCGCTTTACTCGGTTTCCCAAGCGAGCGCGTTACCACTGGGCTACCACTGCCATTTATATACATGTGAAGATAAAATACATTTTTTGAAGTAAAAAGTGTATAAATTAATACCAATACAATCAGTAGAAAGAAAAAATTCAAAACTCTTTCGGTAAATTGGTCGTTTCGTCAAATAAGCACAGAGAAGACGAATTAGTATATTTTTTTTCTGTACTACGGGTTCGATTTCATTCGGAGACTAAGTTTTTAAGAACCCTCACCCAAACTTATCCATATGAGACATTTTACTAGGGTCTCTTTACACACTTACTTAGTATAACATAAGAGAGTTTTGAAGACTGATATGAACATAACGATGTCAACAAATTATACTTCATTAAAAGTTTATGAAGTCAATTTATCTTAGAGCCAGGCAAAGTTTGAGGCTGACATTAATTCTTAAGACTTTCGATAATAAAACTGAATGAAAAGTGATTTGACTAAATAGTTAATAATATTGTAATTTGTACATTATAGTTCATGATAAAATGCAAAACAAGATGTCACCATCTTTATGGTTTTTCAATTCTTAATTATGAAATTATTTATTACAGTGACAGCTATATATAACATATATATATATAGACAGAGTGTTATAAAACTATACTAAACATAAAGCCAGACAATAATGTTTTAAAATAGTACACAAATGATAATTTGTGATGATTTATGTCATCACTAAGTGATGAGTAAAATGTTAATAAATAAATATAGCTAACGGAATTCATTATAATAAAAATAAAATTGAAATAAACTGATATTATGCTATCGCTCTTTCAAGGGGAAGAGAATAAATGGCTAAATATTTTTAGGAAAAATAATATATTATTATTTTTACTATTCATATTTTCTTTTCAGAAATTGTAAATTAAAGACTAAAGTCTCGTATATAAAATTTTCCTTATTCTGTAAAGAAATTGAACGATATCCTGATCAGAGGCAAAATCAAGAATAATAGCATAAACAATAAATTAAGCTACTATTTTTGACTTTTAACATTTTTTTGGCGGACTGATTAATTTTTATTGATATTATTTATTTATTTTTACTAAGTGTTAAAAAAATATCTAGTTGTACTACCTTTTTTGGAATAAATAACTTATTATTATTCTATGTAATGTATTTTTAAATGTGGTTTTTAAGGCAGAAAGAAATAAGTTTTCTTATACACATTCAATATTACCAGGTATATGATGTAGCAACAGGCTCATTATTAAGGAATTTAACAAGTGAAGATCCTCAATTTGTTGTATGGGGACTATCAGGTGCTGTAGGTCTGTCTGTCCGTGCATACAACCAGAAGGGGCTAAGCGAACCTTTCACTATCACTACCAGTTTATTGAAATACCCACAGAGACAGACTGGTGAGTATTTACATTGTGAACTGTTAAAATGTCAAGGTTTTTTTAAAATCAATTAGATAATTTAAACTATCTTTTCGGATTTTTTCGCGGATTTATTTTGATTTTTGGTTCCCGACGTTTCGAATGCTTTACAGCAATCATATAAAAACGTCGGGAACCAAAAATCTAAATAAATCCACGAAAATTTTCAAAAAGATAGTTTCATTTAAAATGTCAAATATTGACGTAAATCTAAGAAAGTATTAATAACCTATATTGTTGTAGGTTTCTCCTGTAGACCGATCATTCAATTATAGTTTTAATTTCATATTAAAGCGACTAAATTTAAAAATTACCGCTCAATCTCATTTGTGTCTTCCTCACTAAACGTGACACTGGCAGAATGTATTGCGTCTGTTAACGCAACTCTTAAGCCATAGAGAAAAAAAAAAACTTATATTTTATTTTTAAAGTTAACGCGTTAGTCACCTTTTTAAATTTTTATATAATATTTTTTTAATGATATTGACTTAAATAATATTTGAGTGCTGGTGCAGGAGTGATTTAATATTTTTAATTGTTACATATTGTCATACAATATGTATATATATATATATATATATGTGTGTATATATATTATATATTATATGTATGTATTAATATAAGTAAATATGTGTATATGTATGTGTTTAGGTATGTTATGTGAACATGTTATATATATATATATATATATATATATATATATATATATATATATATATATATATATATATATATATATATATATATATATATTTTCTCTTTTCATCTAGTACCGCTCATTATGTTTCTCTGTTTGGCCTAAAGGTTGGCTGGTAGAGAATGCAATTAGCATTAAGCCCGCCTTTTGTACCGTTATATTGTAAATAGTGGTCAATAAAGGTTAAATAAATAAATAAATAAATATGAAAAAACCTAATTAGATTTTGAGTAGTTATGATTTTTTTTTAATGTACTGGTTATACCCCAAGGCTTAATCCCATATATAGTTATATATTGAAAAAAAAACTCTTAAGGATAGAAATATTATCTGTTAATTGAAAAACTTCTTTAAAATAATTTTTCATTTCCATAGCAAATGTTCCAGTGAAAGTAGAACTAACGACAGTTTTAATAATCGTACTGTGCACTGTTGCGGGTATCGCAGCTATTACTACAGTGTCCGCTATTGTGTTTTGTATCAAATACTGTAACAGAAGTAATGGTGAGTTTGTCAATCTGTACGTTTATGTTTATGATGTCGAAGTTTTATATTTTTATGTCCATTTTGTGTTGTGTCTATTTTCTTGGAATATGTGACATATATTTTTTTTTAAATGTTTGTCTCTTTTAATTTCAAAGGTTTGTATTTTAAATGAAGAAATGATATATATGTATAGTTAAAATAAAACTATCTTTTCGGATTTTTTCGCGGATTTATTTTGATTTTTGGGTCCTGTCGCTTAGAATGCTTCATGCAATCATGCTTACGGGAGGAACCGACCATGAAAAATCCTATAAGATAGTTTTATTTAAACTATATATAACACATAATTTTTTAAACTATATATACAGTAATTTATATATATTAATGGTGAAAATATATTTTGGTTAAATTGATATTGTTATAAAGGATTAAGGAAACTTCTTGTAGATACTGACAAGAAAAACAAAAGGAAGCAGGACGAAATATCAAACACACCCCTAACTGGTGGAAAGCGCTGCGAAAGTGTTGATAGTTTGGGTGAGTTTTATAACATTCAGTGAAAAGGTTTTTGTTGGATTTAATTAGTTGAGTTTATTTACGAACTACTAAAACTTTTCAACTTCATTGTATGGAAAGTTGAACTTTTTATTTTTCTGTGTATAATAAAATATAATTTAAAATTGTTTGTAATAAAAGTTTTTAAATTAGATTTTTAACATAAGTTGGTTATGCAGGTTGCAAATTCAATTTAATAAAGTATAAAAAATAAGTTTCTTAAAACAAGCTATTACAATTTAAGTTACCTTAAAAGTGGCACAACATTGAAAGATTTCTATTGGAACATATTAAAATTATTATATATTTTTAATAATTTTATATTTATATTGTTTTTTGTGTTATTTATTCATAATTACTTTCATTTTTCTACACTTAAAAAAGTTTTTATACCATTTTTCACTGGCATTTAAAGCTCAATCGTTTTTCAGACAAAAATCCCGACATTATACCGATTGAAAGCAAAATTAATGAAAATTATTCAAAAAAAGATTATTGTATGAAGCCGTTAATACAAAAAATGGATGACCCATACAAAACAAGTCGGCCAATGTATGGGCAAGGCTTGGCAGTACGCATGCCAAGTATCCAAGGCTTGGGCTTAGCAAGTGACTATGGACATGATAAAGTGTATGAAAGTTGGTTGAAATATAATAATTCAATACCATTGAATAGTGGTATGGTGAGTAATTAACTTAAAACTATCATTATTAATAATAGTATTATAAATTCACATAAATGTTTTTGTTTGTATGTTCTTCGGTCATGAAATACTTTACAGATATTTATATAAGTTAGTTTTTTTTGTCTTTAAGTATAAATAAAATAAAAACTTAAAACTAAATAAAACTGACTTCAAAAAAAACATGAAAAATTAAAAAAATAACTGATTACCTAATCAGATATTTTCGAAGTCTGTGTGCTATGATTTATATCGGCTGGCACCGACTTCGAAAATATCTGATTAGATATCTAGTAAATGAAAATTATCAATCACTTATTTTTTTACTTTTTAGTGTTTCTCTTTGAAGTCACACATAGTAACAAAATAAGAAGAAAGTATTTTTCAAAATTCAGTGAGAGAAAAATCAATCATCCCTATTTTTTTACATTTAGAGGTAGATTTTTTTCAAATTCAAATGGGACTAACTTTGAGATACCTATACCTTATCCAATAAAAAAATCATCCAAATCAAGTACACTGTAAATGATTATGCGTGTTTAAAACATAAAAAATAAAACAAAATATAGGTGTCAAATTGAGAACCTCCTCCTTTTTTTCGTCGGTTAAAAGATCTCTACTATATGTATATATAGGTTTAAAATAAAATATATCATTCGTTGACCTTAACGGTTTTATTACAAAAATACTTTTATATATTTACTAGCGACTCATCCTCGCTTCGCTTCGGGTTCGTCCCTAGACAAAAACAAATCTATCCCACGGGAACCGTACATTTTTCCGGGATGATATATAGCCTATAGCCTTCCTCAGTTAACGGGCTGTCTAATGCAAAAAGAATTTTTCAAATCGGATTAGTAGTTCCTGAGATTAGCGCGTTCAACCAAACAAACAACAAACTCTTCAGCTTTATAATAATAGTATAGATGTGTAAATGTAAATATTGTAGGTTATTAAAAATAATAGATCTGATTTGTTACAAAAACTGTGCCATTCAAAAACAATCAGATTCAATTTTCAACCGGAATTGTATGTTTAAAATATCACACAACAACGCTTTCATTCGAGTACCTACACACTATTATAATATAAAACAAAGTTAAAATGTCATTTTAAATTCAATATACATCTAAACTAATATTATAAAGAGGAAAGATTTGATTTTTTGTATGTTTGTTTGTAATGGTTAAACTCAAAAGTTACTTAACCGATTTTAGAAAATTCATCTTTTATAGAATGCCAAATTATTACTGAGTATTATATTGTATTTTATTTTATTTTTTAAATATGACCCTTTTATTACCCTACAGCTGTACCTTTGTGTACTCGAACTTTGTGGGATATATATATATCCCACATATGTGTCCCACTTTGTGGGATATATATATATATATATATATATATATATATATATATATATATATATATATATATATATATATTATAGTTAAAAAATAAATTACGCAGGCCAAGAATACTTTAGTTTAAACTTTAACATCAATACAATCTATGTTTATTATAATATATTTTAATTAACCTTTAATTAAATAATAATATTCTAGCTACAAATGGAGCAAACATCAGATATCTATCCAATGTGCGGTAATATACCATCTAATATAGAACCAAGGTCACTCACGCAATGCAGGTCGCCTGTAAACATCGATATGAGAAACAGTAGTGCGCATTTCAGAAATATAAGGGGGTGTAGTACACTGCCGCATAGGAAAAGTGGTAAGTTATAATACTCTGAAATACATGTCTGTACGTATGTACTATGTATGTATATTCTATACCTATATATAAGTTTAATTTAACTGTTTATTTTGGATTTAAAAATAGTTTATACTGTGTTAAAAAAACATTGAAATATTTGTCCGTCTGTTTATAACAAATTTAACGTGTATATATTATAAATATATACACCCATGACTAGAGTACAAACATTTGTGCTCATCACACAAATGAATGCCCATAGCGGGACTCGAACCCGCGACCGCTGGCACAGCAAATACACTATAAACTGAGTCAAACGTGTCGTGTACATAGTTGTTAACATTTTTCGTTAAAAATACATTTCTTATTGACAGTATCTTCTCAAGTAGAAGTGAAGCAAATGAAACCTTTGCAAATATCAAGCGATATAACGTATAGATGAGAAACGGATTGCTTAGAAACTAAAATGTGATTGATATATAATTTAAAAAAAATTGAAGACTCTTAAAATAGGGTATAACTAATATAAAGTCAGTGTTAATTCTAAAATGTGCTCAGTGTAAAAGTAGTCTAACTCGAAATTTTCAAAAATGCTAGTTTTTCAAAGTTATATGAGATTGACTAATTATGTACATTATTTATATTATATTATATTGTTTATATTAGTTTTAAGGTTAGATCACATTCTCTGACAGCCACTGTACATTAAAACTTAAAATTATTGATTTGTAAAAAAACTGAATTTTATTATTTGAAGGATAGGTAAAGTTTTTTTTTTCATTATTTTAGTCTTTATATATGCTATATAATTATAAAAAAGGCATCCAAAAATGATTTACTTACTTTAGAGAGAGATAAAACAAATATACTGCTATTATGTGTGTATGTATGTGTTTTATAGCGCTAAAGATCAATTGAACTCTAAATAGAAACACCTACTGACCGCATTGTAGCTTTGTCTCGCTCACATACATATTACTATTCAAATATTTTATGTTTTCATGTTTTGAATGTTCCATGCATACTATATATGTAGTGATTTCTACAAAATAATAAATTTATTCTCTAAAGAAAAAGTATTTATTATATTCTTTAAAGTACTGTATTTTATTTAACAAAGAGGTAGAAATATGTATTTTGTTTTAATAAAAAGTTAAAAGCATAATGACACTGACATATCCATTATTTAATCATAAATAGGCAAAGATCATAAGATCATTCAACCTTTAAAAAAATCGGTATTTTTTTCTTGTACGTATTCAATGCCAATTTAATAATATTAATATATTTTTGTTTCTTTATATATATTTATATTGTAACTATATAATAATAAAATATATATATATATATATATATATATTGTTGCTTACAAATAATATAGTACTAAAATGGACAGGGAAACTTTTTTTTTAACAAAAGATAAGGAAAATTATTCTGTAATATATTATTTCTATGCTATTGTATAATTTACTAGTACTAGTAGTTAATTATTTTTAATCTGTAATAAAAAAAATATTCGATCTCTTTACAGCATTAATATGACAGCTTTTTTTTATGAAGTCTTAAGACTGATATTTTAATATAAATTGTACAGAATTCTTTATAATTTAAGTGTAAACAAAGAGATGACAGTGACATATTGTCAATTTTTGTATTTTACATATTTTTTTCTAGTTATAAGTAACTGAAAAATAATTTTAAAACTTATGATTTTCAGTTACTAAAACCATTTTGCTTTAAAATTTCTTTATTGACCATATTCTCATATCTACAAATTATTTTTTTTAAATACATATGTGATAGCTATGACTGTCACAGTGTCAATCAATAAATACATATTAAAAACATTCATAGTATGCACAATGTACAATGTACATACACGCAAGATTCAAACCTACGACCTGATATAATCGATTGATTTATTATAACATTGCCATCTCTTTTAATCATGGTGATTTTTTGTCAGATAATTTTCGCTAAGTCATTGGTAATTGAGATTAAACAACAAAAATTGGAAAAATTATGACAGTTTAATTTGACGCCATTTTCATTTGCACTGGCATCTCTTTAGCCGAAATACAATAACGTTTTTGATATTGTATACATTAAAAAAATCATTATTGTAAATATTCAATGTATAGATAGAATATAGTAAATGTTAAATAGTTAAAATATTTGACCTAGTATCGTAATACGAGCTTCTATTATATACGAAGCAAAAAAGTTTGTTGCCAACACTCATTTAAATGTACAATCAGCAAAAAATGTTTTATTTGTTGTTTTTTTTTTTCAAATTACTATCCCAGTTTTATATATATTGCTATTTTTATTAAAACATATTATCATATGAAAATTGTGCCTTTTCAGTGGAACCTGTTGATTTAAAGTGAATTATTAATTGTTAAAGTTACATTACCTTAGGTTTAAAAGTTCAACATATTGTAAAATTTTGAAAAATAAAGGTGTTTATATATGTGAAAATGTTTTTTTTTTTTAACTTATTCCTATATAA
The DNA here is from genome assembly GCA_033884665.1 of Argynnis bischoffii washingtonia. Taxonomy (NCBI): domain Eukaryota; kingdom Metazoa; phylum Arthropoda; class Insecta; order Lepidoptera; family Nymphalidae; genus Argynnis; species Argynnis bischoffii. The sequence goes on from JAEMGE010000029.1 coordinate 6,311,352, forward strand.
TACTATGCAGATAAAAAATTAAAAGGCCAACTAATAGAGCCAGTACGGTGTATATTTTACTAATAATGTTATACACTACATTTAATAATTACTAAAGAATATCTGAGAACGTTTAAAATTACTTTAGATTTGTATTACTTTATTTATATATTACCTGAAGGATAAACATTTAATTGTTTAACATATAGTAAAAATGATTATTTTTAATTCATCTCGATTGTTATGAAATAAAAGAAAGTATATAGAATAATTTTTTTTTTGCGTACTGTACTATTGGGTAAGTAGATGGCGCTAGTTTTCAAACGGGAAATGAATAAGGCGACGCCATTTATCCCATTCTTATCTTCACGACTTATTTAATCCTTTCTACAATCGATATCGCTAGTAGAAAATTAGAAAATATATGAGAAAGACAATTTCATGGCGTTATATAACTTTGAATTAGTAATTATAATATGATGTATATCTATTATTTTTCAATTATTTATTATATAGCAAATTCTGAAATATTTTGTGATAGTTTCAATCTATCAAATAGATAAACAAAAAAGGGTACACACAAATTTTACAAAAAATACTTGCTAGTTGTTAATAGTTAAATAGATTTTGATAAAATTACCATAATTCTATAAATTCATGATTTATTAATAATCTCAATAAAGTATGTATATTAATAATTAGATTATCTTCATTAAATGTAATTTGTGCTTCCTTATACGTGTAACGTAATCCTACGAAAGAGCCATAAATGGTTTTAGTTTTACTATTCATTAAATAATCAATAAATCCTAGTCAAAAAGTTACCCTTATTATTTAAAACATAAATTGAATTTCATAACGAGTACCGATAACCTACAGAAGCTTTACTTCTTACGCGTGTACACATTCATACACGCAATCATTATTTTTTTTAATACTCTATGTGATATAAAAGCATTTTTAATTACTTAACTAATTTTCTCACACGGCTATATAATTATATGCATATTTATACAAAACTGTCATTGAATATTGTGACAAAATATTCCGTATATATGTATGATCTAGAATCTAGATCATTTACTCTACAATAACGTATATAATAACTAGCGACTCACCCTCGCTCCACTTGGGTTCGTTAACAGGTGGTTACGTTTTAACGTTTAGTATAGATTTCTAAGAGAAGAGATATAATCCTGCACTAAAAAGTATCCTATATGTTGACCCGGATAACAAGCTATCATCATACCAAATTTCATCAAAATTTGTCCAGTGGTTTTCTCGTGATGCGATCACAGACAAACAGACGACCTCTGTATCCATAATGAGGACTACTTCTATAAGATTTTCCAAAAAATATTTAATGTACAGATTCAACTCATAATTTTATTATATGTATGTGTAAATATATACTATCGAAATAATATCAATTTTCAACTAAACTCGTGTTTTCTACCGAAATTACTTCTTCAGTACCTAAATTATTATTATTTTCTTATATTATACATACAATTTTAATATTACCAGACAATGTAAATAAGCTTCATCATTTCTTGATTTTTCTGTAAGCCAGTGTTATATTTACTGAATAAAATTTTACATTTAAAAATAACTACGAATGTTGCATAATAAGTATTAACCGTTATTTTTTATGATCCAATAAAGAGAGATGTGAGGAATAAGAAAAAAATATCCTTAATCAAAATGATTGCTTCCACCAATTAGTTGCAGCTGTTTGTATAAAAAGAGTGATTCACGTCGCAGTGCAAATATGAATTAGTGTTATTGAACATGTTACTGCCTTTTTACAAATAGCTTGGTAATTATTATTTTTTTGAGGTTAAATACTAATTCCTGTCCGACTTTAAAAAAAGGAGATTATTAATTCGGATGTAGAATTTTTTGTTTTACGCTAATTTTGAGATACCTATATAAATAAAAAGTATGTTTCTTTGTAGTATTATTAATTAACTTCTGCTTTTTTCCTAAACCTCTTTCTCAGTTGTTTAAACGACACTTTCTAGAGTTATTCTGCAAACGTCCGCGAAGATCCTGGCCAAAAAATATTTTCTTTGTTTACGTCTTCTATGGATTCCTTATAGTCTCACATAACCACATGTGTGTACGCAGGTGGTATGCGTAAATGCATTTCCCAAAGTAAAAAAAAATTTCCTCCCACTATAATATGTTTAATAAAAAATGAGTCTTAAATAAGGTAAAACAGATTACATATAGTATGTATACAGCCTTTTTTAACGTCCCACTGCTGGGCACGGGCTTCCCTTCAATACAAGGGGGAATCAGGCCATAGTCCACCACGCTGGTCAAGTGCGGGTTAACGGACTTCTCATGTCTTTTGAAAACTTGCTAGATTCTCTCAAACATGCAGGTTTCCTCACGATGCTTTCCTTCACTATTAAGACAAGTGGTAATCATGTTGGAAATGATTCGCACATGAAAATATCAGAGGTGCGAGACCTGGGATTTGAACTCGCTTCATTCGGTTTCCCGAGCGAGCGCATTACCACTGGGCTACCACTGCCTTGTACTGCACATATAGTAATTATAGTTTATCTTAAAAAATACGCGGGTGAAAAAGCAAATAAAAGCTTAGACGAGACGTTAATCATTAAATAAATACATATTTTTTAATTTCTATCCTTTAACGATTACCGGAAATTGAGTAATATTTTCAAATCACTACTTTAGACTAAATAAAAACTAAACAACCTCTATTCCATATATTGAATCACCATATTATGTTTTATTAGAATAACTGTGAAATACTCGTATGTGTGTATGTTTGTTTGTTTGTTTGTTTGTTACTCATTCACGCTGAAATGGCTGGACGTATTTGGATGAAATTTAGTACACAGATAATCTATGACCTGGAGTAACACATAGGCTACTGTTAGTAATAAAAAATGCCAAAAGATGGCGTTGCCTGTATAGAATAATATAAATACAAAAGTACTCAACCAATCGAAGCAAGTGTAAGTCGGCTAGTACAATAGTAAGTTTGTAGTAGTAAGAAATCACGGATTATTGACCTAAGATGTTGGCAGCAATCCAATCGTAATATAGAGGACGTCCACTTATACTGACCTCCTTATCTGTTTTCAAATATCAGTATTTTTTTTTCCTTTTAAAGAAACACACTTCTAGTAATTGCTTCGCTTATAAAACAGACTAGCGACTCACCCTCGCTCCGCTCGGGTTCGTCCCTAGTTACGTTTTAACGTTTAGTATAGATTTCTCAGAGATGAGATATTTTTTCGTAGTAAAAGTAGCCTATATATTTAACCGGATAACCAGCTATCATCATACTAAATTTCATCAAAATCTGTCCAGTGGTTTTCTTGTGATGCGTTCCCAGACTGACACACAGGCAGACAAAAATTCTAAAAACTATAGATTCGGATTTAATGTACAGATTCGACTCAGTTAGAATTTTATTATATGTATAGATTTTTTTTATATCTCAAGCTTAAATCGGGGTACTTGTTTACTATTATAAATAAGACGTTCATGTGTTAATGTATGGCTATTACTTTTTCACGCCAACACGGCTGGACGAAACGGAAAATTTCATTCAAATTGTGAGAACAGATAGACTAATGTTAGTAAGTCACGTAAATAATATGAGATGAAAATTCTTTAATTCATAACAGCATGTATATACCTATGCTTAGAATAAAATTTAATCGCTAATGAGTTTATTTATTTATTTATTATGAAGGCTTAGTAATTACATAAAACGTGAATTTAACATAATATTTCGCTACTTTTATATAAATTTAATTTAAAAGTATGTACAGCTTTAAGACTGTAATACCTTTACGGATTTGAGCAGTTTCAGGATGGATAAACCTTCTAAATTATCTGGATATATCCAGAGCTTAAATTGTCTGGATCTATCCAGACAATTTCTATCTACGTATGTAGGTACGTACAACGCGAGCAAAACCACGTGTAAACTAATCCTTTTTGTGTTTTTGTAATGGTATTAATAAGGATTAATGAATGCTTTCAAGTAGGAAACTGGTTAAATAGAAAAATGTAACAAGTTATTATTTCCAAAATATACGTAATCAAACGAAATCCCAATTACAAAGCACATCTTGATAATTAATTATAAATAAAACTATCTTTTCGGATTATTTCGCGGATTTGTTTTGATTTTTGGTTCCAGACATTCCAATATTCAAATATTCGCGTAAATCTAAGAAAGTATTACATCTTGATAAGTCATAGAGAAACCGAAAAACAAAAAAAAAAATATTCGAAAGTCCAACAAAGATTACCAAATCGAATCTCACAAAACAATGTAATATTGAAATTCTTAAAGCAAATCGATTTTAGAACGAACGATTCCTGGCTCCAGTGCAAGCCTCAATACCAGAACATATTAGAAATACCAAAGTTAAACCAAATACGACTGTTTTCAATTTTCTCACTTCTAGTCAACGATAGTATGTACTAGACTCGATTATTTATACATTCTATTTCTACTTGTTACAGTGTTTAACAGCAAAGTGACCTAGGAATGTCACAATGGTGGTCTTATAAGACCGAGTGTCTTATAGGAGAAATTGGATTTGAAGCTTTTCAGTTTAGCTTATTTAATCATATATACTACCATTAAAATGGCTCTCACCACCATCCACCACCGTTCTCGCTTTTATTGAACATTCTGGAATAAGATGATGGCAAGATATCTGATGATTTGTCGCTGGTTTCTTGAGAAACGGGACGGGCTTTATTATGGAGCGCTACATATGTTGACAAGTTGACCACGTTCTGACTCACGTTCCACCACGTCCTGAGCCAAAAAGATGGCGTCTACTATAAGGGTCGTTTTTTTATTAGACACTAGCAACTTACCCTCGCCTCCCCCTTAATTTAACTAAATTGTACCTAGGGACGTACCCGACGGTGCGCACCCGAGGGTTCGTCCCTAGGTACGTTTTATTTTTTTTGAACGAAACCCTATTTCTTTTTCTAAAATAAAAGTAGCCTAAATTACTTATTATAATATCAGCTATCGACCAATGAGAGTCCCGTTAAAATTGGCCAACCGTTTCGGAGATTAACCAGAACAAAAAGACAAAAGACAAAAATTAAAAAAAAGTGTTTTTCTTATAAGTACCGTATATAATTCCATATGCATTTAGTATAAAGCTGTTATTTTGACATTACAAATAGGCACTTCAATTTTATTTATCTGTATAGATGGGCTTACTCTTGTCCTTCATCTTAGCTCATAGGCATAGGTAAGGTATACGATATAGCGAGTTGCCCAGGAGACCTTTGTTTGCCGTGGCGGAAAAGGATGAACTAATCAGCTTACGTAACCATAACTTAATGTAACTTTGTACCATTTGCTGGCGTTTCCTTCCCTTGGTCCATGGAGTTGAAGAGATAACCACTTCTTAACACCATTAGCCAAACGTAGTAGATGGTCGTCGAGGAGATTTTAGTGTTGTAGTTGGAGGATGGGAATTTTTAGAAGATTCCCCTAGACCCATAAAAATTTAAAAACTTCCAAAACGGAGTTTGGTTAATCTGACTGAGAATAGTAAGGACAATAAAAGCAATAGAAAATGCAATGTTTGTCCAGAACGAATATTGTATAATCCATTGCGCTAAACAAACACGCAGTCTCAAAATTATTCACTTAAATAATATATAGTATTTATATATAGGCATAGTATTCGTTTTTTTTATTTGTTTTTTTCGACGAAAGAATTATTTATTAAAAAGTTATTTAACCATAAATACTCAACATATAAATTTTTCTTAGTCGCAAACTTCTAATAATTTCAAACTTGTTATCCATTTCAACAGGAAGTATATTTGAAGATGCAACTACATAAGTGTCGTCTGGAATAAACTTGAGCTAGTCCAACTTCTGTTCCTATTATGCAAAGTGCATACAAGCTAACGTAACTACGAGATAAAGTAAATTATGAGTCACTTCATACGCTTCAGAATTCAGTGTATGTTTTCCATTTATGGAAAGGTCGAAAAGGGCCTCCCATTCTATCTTTGCAAACAAAAATTGTATTAAAATTACTGTATTGATTTTTAAGTGCAATAAAGAATATTATCATTTTCATGTGCGATCATTTTCTAACTTGATTACCACTTGCCTTACGGTGAAGGAAAACATCGTGAGGAAACCTGCATGTCTGAGAGAACTTAGCAAGTTTTCAAAAGACATGTTAAGTCCGCCAACCCGCACTTGGCCAGCGTGGTGGACTATGGCCTTATTCCCCTCGTATTGAAGGAAGGCATGTGCCCAGCAGTGGGACGTTAAAAAGGGCTGAATACAAAGAATATTATATTAGTTACAAATAAAAAACTAGCTACTCATTCTCACTTCGCTCGGGTTCGTCCCTAGTGAAACAAAAACAAATCTATCCCACTCGGAACCATACATTTTTCCGGGATAAAAAGTAACCTTTGTGCTATTCCAGACTATAATCTATCTCTGTACCAAATTTCATCCAGATCCGTTCGGCCGTTCTGGCGTGATTGAGTAATAAAATTATATATATATATATATATATATATATATATATATATATATATATATATATATATATATATATATATATATATATATTAGATATTTTTTTAAGGTCAAATCAGTGGTAATTTTTCACAATGGGTTGATTAGGTTTAATCAAATAAAGTAGTCTGATAACATAACATATTTCGACTTGTTTTTCGCAGCTAATTCTTTTCAATCAATTTTCTAAGTATTTCTAATATCGGCTTACCTTTTTCATATAGAATTGATATCATACAATAGTTTGTTAAATTATATAATAGTTACCATTTCTTTAGAAATCTAGTTAATGAAAAAATATCTCAGAGATATATTCTCTTTCTTCGAATAAAAAAGGGCTGATATATTTCTAAATAACCAAGAAAATTCTTAACCTACGTACAAGGTTACGTAACGACATCTCATTATCCCGTCGCTAGGCTAGTGTTACAGACGTTTTCTTTACGTTATTTATATTTTTTGTACTAAATTCAGTGTACTAGTATTTGAAACCTTTGTAGCGTGACAATTATGTCTTTTTGATAATACAAATAATAAAAAGTGAGAATAAAAGTGAGATAAAATATGACGTTTTAGTTATTACTAGCGACTCACCCTCGCTCCACTCGTGTTCATCCCTAGGTAACGGTTTTTTTAAAGAAGATTTAAGTTTTCTCAGAGATGAGATATTTTCCCGCAGTAAAAAATATCCTATATGTTGACCCGGATAACTTGTTATTATCTAAATAAATTCATCATATTCTGTCAAGTGGTTTTCTCGTGATGCGTTCCCAGACAGATAGACAGACAAAAATTCCAAAAACTATAGATTCGGCCTCTTTATCGATAATAATGATGTGAATGTCTCAGTAAGATTTTCTAAAAAAATATTCAATATGCAGATTGGACTTAGTTAGAATTGTAATGTAATTGTAAATTGTATGTAAGTGTGTTTATAGGTTTGTATATATATATAATAACTTCAAAATGTTTTTGACATATTTAAGAGTATGCCAATTTGAACTGATTTTTCTTTATTTTAATGAATTGTAATTAAATTATATTTGACGTGAAACGTCAAAAATAGATCAATAGATGTAACGAAATAGTTCGTATTAGGTTTCCACAGTAACTGTTGTTATTGTCTGAAAAATGATATATATGATACTCTTTCCGTTGCTATCTTCAAAGATTAGTATTTTTACTAATTTGTTTTCAAATATGCAAAATATTTATAAAAAACAAAAACACTAACAGCGACATGCTGAAATATACGTTTAGCGTTAAACCAACGGCGGTGTGCTCCGACACAGCTCCACACGATATCGATATTGAAGTGTCTGTTTGTAATGTCAAAATAACAGCTTTCTAGTTTCTACTAATAGCATAAGGAATTATATACGGTACTTATAAGAAAAACACAATTTTTACAATTTTTGTCTGTCTGTCTGTCTGTTTGTTAAGGCTAATCTCCGAAATGGCTGGACCAATTTTAACGGGACTTTCACTGGCAGATAGCTAATATTATAATAATAACTTAGGCTACTTTTATTTTAGAAGAAGAATTAAGGTTTCGCTCAGAAAATTAAAACGTACCTAGGGACGCACTCGAGCGAAGCGAGGGTAAGTAGCTAGTTTTTTAATAATTAGTTTCAAATACCACCACTAAAAGTATAATAATTTCTTTTGAAGAATCTTAGTAGTTGAAAAGCTATAGTTTAAAATTTATAGTATTGACAATAATGTTATCATATGGAATTAAGTTTTATTATGGAATTAAATTTAAGTTTATAACGAGATTTTTAAGCCATTGGTACCTTGCCAAATACCGTGACGACTGTACGTAGACGAGAGTTTATTACTCACAATAAAAAGTAAAGTGTTGAAATGAGCGTGAACTACGTCTTACGACACGTTTATGGTGAGTTATTTTTTGAGAAATTTTACTTGCTTACTGACACTAAGCAATCTAGATAGGTATTTAGGTGCTAATTATGTTTTGAGATCTTAATCTTAAAATGCGACTTACTTTTGATGTATGTTTTTGCCATAAATTTTATTGTTTTATTACAAAACGTTTAATCATTGTATAAAAAACCTAACTGTTTCCAAATAACAAACAGATTATAAATTTTTCTTATATTTACGCGAATATTTGTCATTTTAAAAAAATTTTTTTTTTTTAATTTTTTTTCATTTTTTTTTTCTTTTCTTATCAGATTTTTCGTGGATTTATATAGATTTTTGGTTCCCCGCGTTCAAATTCAAGCTCATAATATTTTATTCAGCATTAAATTATTAAATTACTGAAGTCTACTACAATTCGTTTCGAATACTTTACAGTAATCATGGTCACAGGAGATGCTTTTGGGACGTCTAAAACCTTAGTTTCTCTCGTGATCATAATTGCTGTAAACCATTCGAAACGTGGGAAACCAGAAATCAAAATAGATCCCCGAAAAAATCCGAAAAGATAGTTTTTTTAAAAAAAGATGATAAATTTACTAGACTATTCGCCTGCTACCTATTTTATATATGTATATATAGATAATTAAGGAAATTTACTTATTTATATAATCAAATTAAAAAAATAATTCTTTATGTCTTCGCCAAAAATGCATAAAATTAAATACCCTTATAGTAAGCAATGCCAAAAAATAAACTAGTATACGAATGATACTTCGTAGGAAAGATATAGTATGAAATATATTTTATGATATAAGCTCTATATACAATGTTTGAAACCACAGTTAGTCATCGGATCCCCACAATGCAGTCCAACTTGTCACTGGGTATTATCACACTAAAGTTCCACGAAACTTGCGCTTAGATTGCTTTAGTGCTTTATGTTGGAAGCTTAAATTAAGCTGAGCTTTTGAAAATAGTGAAAATAGTATTATATGAAAATATTTATTTGATCTTAAATTTTAGTATCTATAGTTTAGCAATATTACGCTTATTACCCGACTTCATGATGCTAAGCATGGTAATGTGTTTATCAGTCTATGTATGTATGTATATATGTACATATGTATCTATGTATGTATGAATGTATGTTTGTTCCTATGTGGCGTTTTAGAGACCAAACGCGTGAGCCGATTTTGATGATTCATACATGCATCGATAGATTCGTTTTGATAACACGAGTATCTTTTTTATAATATTTTTTTTTTTAAATTGCTTATTATCCTTCGTTTCGTTTCGTTCCGTTAATAAAAGGGATCCAGTTATAAATGGAAACCTAATATTCTCGTCGTGTCTGTCTGCTCGTATTTATAACCATTTTACTCCTTAACTATTAGAGCTATTTTGCGGAAGTCGATATTTATATGTACATTTAATGATACCATCGAGCTTAAACACTCTTTTAACGTTAGAGCCAAGAGTACAGTGTAGACGAGGTCATAAATAAAAGTATATATCGAGCGTGAATTACGTTTATGACAACTGGAGGATTCAAAAAACCAAAGTGTTAGTTTTAATTTTAGTTTTAATTTAAGAATTAACTACTTTACTTTACTTTTAACTAAAGAGTTAAAATTATTTAAAAATAGAAATATTACAACAAAACTTAATACTATGAAACAATAGTGATGTAGCGTCACATATTGTATACTATTAACTTATTACTATCGGAATATATAAGACTAGCAACTCACCTTCGCTCCGCTCGGGTTCGTCTCTAGTTACGTTTTAACGTTTAGCTCAGAGATGAGATATTTCCCCGCAGTAAAAAGTATCCTATATGTACACCCCGATAACCAGCTATCATCATACCAAATTTCATCAAAATCTGTCCAGTGGTTTTCTCGTGATGCGGTAACAGACAGATAGACAGACAGACAAAAATTCTAAAAACTATACATTTGGTTTCTGTATCGATAATATAGTCTATATCCATAAGATTTTCGATTGAGATTAGTTACAATTTTATTATACGTATAGATTACAAAATACTTATGCAGAGTCCTAATTCGGGGGCACACGCGTAGTGGTGACTTGTGAGGGTGCGCGACGTCAGCGCATGCTGTCTTAATTTGGTGCCACACGTATAGTGGCGTTTCTTAGTTCATATAAACACATTTAATACACAAGAAAATTATAAGTAGATCAGTCATATGAAAACATTAGACTGTGAATAATCAATATTGAAATGAGGTATATTTCAAATAATTTATAATGATTTTTGAACTGTACCGTGTAATTTTATAACTTTGGAAACAAATGAGTTTTGCAATAGAAATTTCAATCCTTTATTGCAGTCCAATAAACTTCTTCATTTTACCCTTGAACGATCTTAAGACCGTCATTTGGAAATCAATTTAAATTAAGTACCTTGACTAGTTCTTCTTTGCGACTTTGTTTGCGAGTGTACTTTTATTTAGTACTAGCGACTCATCTTCACTTTGTTTCGATTTTGTCCCTACACAAAAAAATCTATCGCACGGGAATCATACATTTTCCGGGATAATAAGTAACCTATGTGCTATTCCAGACTATAATCTTTCCAGACTATAATATTTGAGGGCTATAATATGTTGAGACATTACACACAGCACTATCTAGTTCCATGGTAAGCTACGAGGCTGGTGTATGGATACCAGATAGTTGATACACTACACATATGTAACTTGAAATACATACATATTATAAATATAAATACCCATGACTGGAGTACAAATATGCGTGCTCATCACACAAATGAATGTCCCTAGCGGGACTCGAACCCGCGACCGCTGGCGCAGGAAGTAGGATCACTACAAACTGAGCCAAACGTGTCGTCGTTAGACCACATACGAATTTGTTATTGAATAATATGGTTTTTCTGATGGACCGCCGCCCCCACCAATCAAATAAGATGGCCACTTCTAAGTCTTTTGACCATCGCAGAAGGGTCCAACAAATCCGCTACAAGTAGATTTTGATGAGAAGACAGCCACTCTGTATATTGTTTCCTGTATCGCTCGATTTCAAATGTAACTGTCGGCAAAGATATACAATATAGATTTCATATGAACCAAGGAGCATTAACTATTGCCTTCAGGATGCAATTTTAGTTCTCCTTGCAGATAGAGTATGTTACTTTTACTTTCAACACCCTATAGCTAGATTCTGTAGGTCTAAATTAGTTTTAATATCGAGTTGTATATAAGAAGCTTGTTGTCTATCTACAGTACACTTCTTCTTTCCTTCTTCGACTTGCCATGAGCCAGTACATATTACGAAACTGGTGGTTGACTTGGTCACTCTTTTGTTTTTTATGATATTTGTGAGGCACCTATCAAGGTGGAAGCCAAGGTATTTCACACAGTCTGATGTGGCAAGATATCGTCGCCAAGTCTAACAGGGAGGCAGTTTTTGCTTCTCAGGGTCAATGCGATGTGGTTTGACTTTACTGCACTAGCACGTACATACGCCACTTTTTTTTTTTTTTTTTTTTTTTTTATAGTTGGGGAATGCATTTACGCATACCACCTATCCCCCAGGTGGTTATGTGGGGCTCACCGGCTAGAAGAGCCGGTACTACCCACTAAACCCCAACTTTCCCCTCCCCTCCGCCTTAGTGGGACGCCGCGGGATCGCTTACGCATAACTACCGCGACGCCCCGGCGGCAGGCCTGACGGCCACCAAACCAATGGGGCTGCTCCACAGTCCACTCTGCTGAACCAGAGAAATACCCGGAGCAGCCCCATTAAACCACGCCGCCCACCGAAGTGGGCACCCTTCAATCGGCTGCAGAGGACAGGGAGAGCGGCAACGACACACCGACACTCCTCTTCCCCTGCAGCCCCACCGCGTCTGCCATCTAAGACGGTGGCAGCCCCGTCAAGGCCGCGGGGGGCAGGGAGAACGGCGCACCGAAATACCGGCACTCCTCTCCCACCGCGGCCTTCCCCTCTACCGGTTACGAGCCTGCCCTCCCACACAGTCCCGCAACCGGTCCCCGCCCTCCGGTCGCAAGACCGCCGAAGCGGCCCCGCTCCCGGTGGCCGCAACTCCGCTCAACGGAGAGCGGCCCCGTCTGGGTAGCGCCCTTCACCGCGGTTGACGGCCCGCGGTTAGGGCACCACCCTGCTGTTGGTCCGCGCCGGATTTCTCCGGTACCACCCGCTGCAGACTAAGCGGGTGGCGTTCCCCCATCCGCCACCTGGGGACGCGCCCGGTAGGAGTCAGCTCTCCCCCGGGACGTACATACGCCACTTGCGCAGCCATTTGGCTATGACCTGGATTATACTTAGGCTGCTATAAGGCATCCAGGAAGGGGAACTAAGCGAGAAAAATCGCCATCATTTTATAAAGTAATATATAAATCTTGTTGAGACAAGAATGTAATTTCGTAACAATAAAGCCTCGGTTAAACCTTGTCGGCGTAAACTAATTAAAACTTATCTGTTGTTAAACACTTACAAATTAAATTTACAACCTTTTCAGTAATAAATGCTGAAGGAATTATCTCTTCCTTCACGGCCAGGAAAAAGGTAATAACGTTTTAAATAAGAAAAAAAGTTGTTGGAATTTTAGGAAATCTTTTAAAAGTGATTAGCTCATTAAGTATTAGACGAAATGTTTGTATGTGAATTATATGTTTTTCTAGTGACTCACCCTCGCTTCGCTCCGGTTTGTCCCCAGCTTGCTTCCCCATACAAACTTTCATCCCCATTTTCCCCCTTAAGGGACGATTTCCGGGATAAAAACTATTTCACTCACCCACTTTTCATATCACACGTTTGGCTCAGTTTGTAGTGACCCTACTTGCTGTGCCAGCGGTCACTGGTTCGAATCCCCCTTGAAGCATTCATTTGTGTGATATTGGGACATTAACACACAACACCATATTATAAATTTTTATCTTAAAAAATAAATTTTACCTATATACTAGCGACTCGCCCTCGCTTGGCTCGGGTTCGTCTCTAGGTACGTTTAAACGTTTAGTATAGATATTAGACGAGAACCCTACACTTTTCCGGAATAAAGAATAACCTATTTGCTAGTCCAGACTATAATCTATCATTGTGCCAAATTTCATCCAGATTCGTTAAGCTCTTTAGCGTGATTGAGTAAAAAACATCCATCCAAACTTTTATATTTATAGGTTCGTCCCTTGTGAAAATTTAGGTTACTCTTTTCACTTTGGGGTATGAAAAATAGTTTACGTCCTATTCTCAGACCTATACACACAAAATTTTATAAGAATCGGTCAAGCCGTTTCGGAGGAGTTTTGTCACAAACATTATGACACGAGAATATTATATATTAGATATGGGATGACTGTGTGAAAAGAAAACAAACCAACAGATATACTTTTAAGCTTATATTAGCAAAAATATATATTTGTCAATATTATAATACTAATATGACTCAAATGTTACTGGCAAGCAGAAATGGATGGGCGGATATTGATGAAATTTAGAAAACAGATAGATAAGTCTTTTGTTAATATGAAATCGCCAAAGACTTTCAGGCAGACCAAAGTAAGCATAAGCCATTAGTTTTAATAGGTAGAAGTACCAAACACGATTTTTAGAAAACGGTTAAAATTGTTTCATGTACTTCAATAGGCACTGTAAACGGCCGCAATATATATACATTGAAGCGTGTTATTTATTGCCACACGATAGCACAGAATATTTAGTACATTTTAGTCTGGTAGTGAAATAAAATTTTAAATTAATACTTGTAAATTGAAAATTTAAATGGTTTTTCAATAGTTTTAAATTAAGTTTTTCTTTATGGTAAAACTAGGTCATGTCTAAGCGGGAGAATAAGAATTAGCGTTAATCTACACATATAATAAAGTTCTGACTCTAATCTGTATATTAAATATTTTTTGGAAAATCTTATTTAAATAGTCTTATAGAGGTCGAATTTTTGTCTGTCTATCTATCAGTCTGGAAACGCATCACGAGAAAGCCACTGAACAGATTTTGATGAAATTTGATATGTTAATAGCTGGTTATCCGGGACAACATATAGGATACTTTTAACTGTGGGAAAATATATCATCTCTCACAAATCTGTAAATGTATAAACTTTAAGGTCTTCAAAAACATCATAACCATAACATAATTTATATTTTATACCGTAAATAGTCTAAAAATATTATATTACAACACAAAATGGTGAACCACTCAAGTAACGAAACCGTCATCAGTACAAAAGTCCTCACACGGTATCTGACAGCGCTACAAAAGGCTTTTGGATATTTTAAACGTTATTTAGAAGCACATTGAAATACCCATTGAAATATTTGTGCAAAATCGTTATATAACTCTGACAAGAAATTTTCGATATATTCACTCGTTAATGCTTACGTTTCTACTTACACATGTGTATATTTTGGTTGATTTCATAGAGAAGTTATTTTATTCGCAATTGTATGCGTAGGATTTCTTATGCTACACTAATTCAACTCAATTCAATGTTTTTCTTCAATAGCTCCTAGGAGGTCATTTTTTTATTTAACTTTTAAATACATATATATTTTAAATATATCAGTCTCAAACTTCACTAGATTCTTAAATAAATTATTTTGTAAACTTTTAATGAAGTATTTGCTGACATTGTTTATATTTACATTCACATGGATCTTAAGATTTGTTTTCCTACAACATACAAACAAGGTATAAATTACTCGTACCTTTAAGAAAATTGCACCGGAGTCTTATATATATAACTAGCGACTCACCTTCGCTTCGCTCCGATTCATCCCTAGGTTGCTTCCCACAACAAAATTAATTTATTAATTTGGTTTTAATTTTTTTTCGTGGGACCCTATTTTTTTTCTAAAATAAAAGTAGCCTAAGTTACTCCTTATTACATCAACTATCTGCCAGTGAAAATCCCATCATAATCGGTCCAGCCATTTCAAATATTAGCCGGAACAAATAGATAGAAAGACAGACAGACAGACGAAAATTGTAAAAAAATGTTGTTTTAGTATAGTACGTACCGTGCATACATTCATATGCATTTAGTAAAAAGCGGTTATTTTAATATTACAAACAGACACTCCAATTTTATTTATCTGTACAGACAATTATCTATACAGATAAATAAATTATAATTATTCAAAAATGTGTATGTTGAGCAATGAGCAACAACTTTATTTTTCTTTAAAATTTAAAGACCTTAAAATCTGTTGAGGGTATGCCAGACCTATCTATCGTATCACAAAAACATACATTCAATGTCTTGAATCTTTTACAGTTATTTTATCTATTTCTAATTTTATAGCACCCGGAAGAACTAGATATATTTTATTAAACGTAAAAGTATATGTATTCAGCCCTTTTTTTAACGTCCCACTGCTGGGCACGGGCCTCCCTTCAATACGAGGGGAATCAGGCCATAGTCCACCACGCTGGCCAAGTGCGGATTGGAGGACTTCACAAGTCTTTCGAAAACTTGCTAGGTTCTCTCAGACATGCAGGTTTCCTCACGATGTTTTCCTTCACCGTAAGGCAAGTGGTAATCAAGTTAGAAATGATTCGCACATGAAAATATCAGAGGTGCGAGAACCGGGATTTGAACCCGCTTCACTCGGTTTCCCAAGCAAGCGCGTTGCCACTGGGCTACCACTGCCTGTATACAATAAAATTATAGGTAGTTAATAATTCAATAAATAATAATAATAATTCAGCCCTTATTTAGTAGATACCGCTTGAGCCCGCCGTTTTAGATAAGTTAAATATGCGATTACCATCTTGCATCAAATCCCAATAACCTATCTATCTATATGTATTTGACGACACGTTTGGCTTAGTTTGTAGTGTACTTGTTGTGCCAGTGGTCGTGGGTTCAAGTCCCGCTGAGGGCATTCATTTGAGTGATGAGCACGAATGTTTATACCCCAGTCATGGGTGATTATATTTATAATATGTATGTATTCAAAGTTATATATGTGTAGTGTATCAACTGTCTGGTAACCATAAGTCTCGTAGCTTACCATGGAACAAGATGATACTGTGTGTTAATGTCCCAACATATTTATTTATTTATGGTGTTCCTGTTTATGGTTTACCGGAGTTAGAAAGTTTATACAAGTTGCGTAAAAATTGTATCAAATTCGTATTCCTAAAGAAAAGTACAGATAAATAAGTTATCTAGATCCGCCGTCAAGAATACGAGTGCAAACTCGGTCGATGTATGTAAAGATCTCAGTGGCATATCACGTTTATTGTTCTCCGCTTTTCGACGTCAAGTTCCTCTTGGGATAAAAGTATGTATATAAATACGAAATTTTGTATGTATGTGTATGTTTGTTATTACTAGATCCCTTACTAAGATGACTACCTGTGACGTCGACCTGACGTTAGAAGGCTCGACTCTAGAGAAACAAAAACCAATTAATCCCACGGGAACCGTTCATTTTTCCTGGACAAAAAGTAACCTATGCGCTATTCTAATATATGACCTATGTTATTGTATAGTTTCATTAAAATCTATCCAGTAATTTTTGCGTGAAAGAGTAACAAACATCCATACATACATACATCCTGACAAACTTTCACATTTATAATATTAGTAGGATTTTTACTATAAATGTTATGTTATATTTTTTTTTTATGAGATTCAGTGACAAACGAGCAGACAGACCATCTGATGGAAAGCAGCACCTGTCGCCCATAACACCTACGGTTCATGCACTTAGGTTTTAAGTAACAAAAATGCAAAACCACAGGTGCGTTGTCACTGTGAGGACTAAGATGATATGCCTCTTGCCTGTAATTGCGCTGGCTACCTTATCCTTCATACCGGAACACAACAAAGCAATCATTGTTGCTTGGCGGCAGAAATAGATAAGGGGGTGGTACCCATCCAGTCGGACTCCTCAGGCTTGACAGAGTCCTACCACCGGTGAATCATATATATTCATAATATAATTGCGATATTAGCAATTAATCCAAGAGACAATGCTACTAACACAACAAGAAATAATATCTTAGAAATTAGGTTAGTTTAAAAATGCTAAAACGCCGGATTTGATCAAGTGTATTGTTTAGGACTGGATAGAGTGAACCAAATGAGCGCATAAAAAGTTTCTCTGTACACTACGTCTCCATTATCACATCAACTCATATTGTTACCTATATAAGTAAAAATGAATGTTACTTTATTTGTACTTTATATGGTCCTAAACTATTCATCAGATTGTGATAAAACTCAAAAAAATATGATTGTTTGTAGATATGTTTGTATTGTTTTCAGCCCTTTTTAACGTCCCACTGCTGTGGGTGGGCCTCCCTTTAATACGAGGGGAATCAGGCCATAGTCCACCACGCTAGCTAAGTGCGGGTTGGCGGACTTCACATGTCTTTCGAAAACTTGCTAGGTTTTCTCAGACATACAGGTTTCTTCACGATGTTTTCCTTCAAGTGGTAATAATGTTAGAAATGTGGTATTTTTGTGCTCTATTTATTATCCTAAAACATACATATCTAAGGACCCGCCCAAGCGATGCGAGAGTAAGCCCCTAGTGCTTCATAAAATCCAATATTTTTTTCCAAGGTTAGATTACTTACTGGATTATATCACCGCGTACAATTCTTTAGATAAAAGCTCTCATTTTCAAGAGAATTGGCAAACTTAATATAGCCGTGACTAGGTGATTTTGTTCCGCCTTAGATATTTTGCCTTTTATAATGTAACGTTAATCTTAAGAACTTTAATATTAGCACGTTTCATTTTTTATATTTAGACTAACTAGTAGCTTGTGACATTGTCTGTGTTTTAGGGTAGCATTTTGTATAACATTTTGTGTTTTGTTTGATTATAATATGTAAATATTTTTAGTTAAACACCTGAAAGGTGTAGTTTAATCTGTTGTCTGTAAATTTTTATAAAAATAATATGTTCAAAACAAACTAACAATGTATTGAATAAGAAAACTATGTATATTCAATGTAAGCTTTTAACAATTATAGTGCTTAATATTTAGCTTTAGCCAACTACAGGAGATAGTATAGTGAAGCGTGTGTACGCGCAGACACAGTGCATTCTCTATTCTTGTCCTTCGTACACCGTTGGGACAACATTCGACCCGACCAGTGAGAGATCAGGAGCAGGATGGAAAGCTTTGCGTATTCTCTGATGCATGGGATGAAACTCCACCAACTTCTTAACTAGACTAAAATAACCTTCGCCCTACCCGGGAATCAAACCCAGGACCTCCAGATCTGCAGCCGTACATGCTAGCTATTACACCACCGGTAATACATACATACATACATTCCGATCTCTACCGAATTAGCACCTCCTCTTTATTCAAGTCGAAAAAAAAACGTTCATAATAATCATATTTAAAACATGCTGAATCATTTAATTTTAAACTTAAATAAAAATTTCATTCAACTTTTATCAAGAGACTAAGCTAATTCAAAATTGAATATAGAATAAACATTCTTTTATTTTCAATACCTCTCAATTACGTTGACGTCATTTTAAATAAACAAGGCAATTAAAGCCGATGTCAACAGTTTTGAATTCTAAAAGCTTAAAGTAGCTTTTAGCTTTCGTCCGAGCTTTTGTGTGCATGAAGCGTTAATTAACACTTATTGTAAACAGATGTATTTTAAAATATTATATTGTGGGCAATTTATTTCAAAATGTTATAATAAAAGAATATGAATAATTGCTAATACTTTTCAAATATAAAATGATTAATTAAACAGAATTTGATTTAATTTTTTTTGTAATAGTACTCAGTCAACTTTTTAACATCCCACTGCTAGACAAGGGTTTGCTTTTAATGTGAAACAATGTCTTTCAAAAACTTGCTAGGTTCTCTCAGACAGGTTTCCTGACGATGTTTTCCTTCATCGTAATGGTATTTCCATATATCAGTTAAAATATCTATACTGATATTATGAAGAGGAATGATTGGATTTTTTGTTTGTTTGTTTGTACCGAATGGGCTCCGAAACTACTGTACCGATTTAGATGAAATTTGTTAAGAAGATATAACTTTTAAATTATCGCGATTCATAATTATGTAATAATTACACTACAGGACTTAACGTCGTAAGTGGCTATATACCTTGTTCCCGACGTTTCGATTGAGTTGCACCAGCCGTGGTCATGGGCAGACTGAAAATAGTTTGAGACCTTGGGAATAAAATAGGATAGTTTGTATTCCAAAAATAATCTTTTAAGGGGGTAGAAATGGGGATGCAATTTTGTATGAGGAATCAACCTAGGGACGGACCCGAGCGAAGCCAGAATAAGTCGCTAGTGTTAGACTTTACATAACATTTTTTAACACGAAAACTTTTTTTAACATTCAATAACAAGTTGACTATTGTTCAAAGTTTTCAAAGCTTCCACACTGATAAAACTAGTTGTAGAATATTTCCTAACACTTTATAATTATTCTGCAAACCCCGCTGTCGCCCAGGTTTAATGTTTCCTGAGAAAAGTTACAAATTGTTACAAAAGTTTAATTAAAAGTATATATTTAATAACTTTTGTTATACAATATTTTTTTGTCATAAAATGTTCAGTAATAAATGTTTAGTAACATTTCTTAACTCCTATATAGAAGCACTTTAAGACAAGTATCTGAGGTGCGAGACCCAGGATATGAACTCCCTTCACTCGGATTCCCAAGCGAACGCGTTACCACTGCCTAAAATTACTTTTATCAAAATAATTATAAAGTTACTTCGAATAATCAATTGATGAATACAACATGTAAATCGGTTTAAATTTAGTAAACATAGAAAGATAGAAGAAGAAAAAACATACTCTTTAATTACGTATCTCCCTCATTAAACTCAGTAAATAAATGATTATTAAGAAAGTTTTGTAGAAAACAAACTAAGAAAAAGATATTTATTAAGTCACAGTAACAGACAAACAGTTCATCTGCATTAATAAATAGTTATTTTTATATGTAATTAAATTATAATAGCAGTTGATTGATCTATATAATCGACTTTGAATCAACTTCATTAGTACTGCAGTAATGCGTTTCGGTTGACATCGTTATAATCTAAGAGCTAGCGCTAGTAAATTAATTTACTTTTATAATTAAGATTGTAAAATTGTCAAATTCTTGAATAAAGTATGATTTATAAAGTCTACGGTTCGAGTCCTGGATAGCCCAATAAATGTTGTATTAATGGCCAGCAAAAAAAAGGAAGGGTATTCAATTACAGACAAACTAGCAGAACCTGCGACTTTGCTCGCGATCAAACTACGAAAAATACGAAATTTTATGCAAATATGTCCAAGGAATAAAAAGTTTCATACAAACTTTTATTCGCTATTTCACCCCCTTGGGGGTTGAATTTTGAAAAATCCTTACTTAGTGAATGCCTACGTCATAAGAGGAATACGTGTGCGAAATTTAAATTTTTTAGCCTTAAGGGTTTGGCCTGTGCATTGATACATTTTTTTTTATTTTTTTTTATGAGATTCAGTGACAAACGAGCAGACAGACCACCTGATGGAAAGCAGTACCTGTCGCCCATAACGCCTATGGTTCTGCACTTAGGTTTTAAGTAACAAGAATGCGGAAACGCAGGTGCGTTGTCACTGTGAGGACTAAGATGATATGCCGCTTGCCTGTAATTGCGCTGGCTACCTTATCCTTCAAACCGGAACACGACAATGCAATCATTGTTGCTTGGCTGCAGAAATAGATAAGGGGTTGGTACCCATCCAGTCGGACTCCTCAGGCTTGACAGAGTCCTACCACCGGTAAAATCAGTCAATCACTTTTGCCTTTTATATATTATACACAGATTTAGCCTAATATACAAACATACATATAATTGTTTGTCTATTTTTCTATAGTTAAGTGATTTTGAAATCGATGGTATTTTTTTATTAAAAGGTAGCTAAATTGTAAAGGATCAGATCAAACATTGCAAATTGGTAATGTTAAACTCCTAGTACCTATGGTAGTGCTTAAAGCCGGTCATAGGCCTTATGAGCCCTCGATTATATCGGATCGTCATTGCACCAAAGAATGCAGTATAATATCATCCGTGCAGATGAATTTCTCAGTGAAGCTGATTGCCTAATAAATAAAAAAAACGTGTGTGTGTATCTATGTACGCACGTAAGAAGTTATACTTCTTTGGCGTAATAGAATAAAAATAGCTAAAGGTTTCATCCCGTTTGTCACAACTCTCTGTTGTAAAAGGAATACAGCTAACTTCATCATGTCGCTTTTTAGCTGTCAGTGTGCGCGCGCATCGTGAAATTTTTACTCTCATAATTTTTTCCAAACGCGCCAAAAGAAATGTAACTTCAAAAACTCAGTACGCAAAACTT
The DNA here is from genome assembly GCA_033884665.1 of Argynnis bischoffii washingtonia. Taxonomy (NCBI): domain Eukaryota; kingdom Metazoa; phylum Arthropoda; class Insecta; order Lepidoptera; family Nymphalidae; genus Argynnis; species Argynnis bischoffii. The sequence continues at coordinate 6,333,164 of JAEMGE010000029.1, forward strand.
AGTAAATAATAATAATGTACCTATTTATAAAATATCCGAAATCCGTTTTACTTAGCAAATATTTTATTAGCGAACGTATGCTTACTTTTAATATGATCTCTTCCGAAAATAGAGTAAATTCAATTTAGCCAACATTATAGGCATATATTACACCTCTCAGTAATTAATATACGTCAAGAATATCGTATTACAAAGCGTAATTTCGCTTCAACCATCATGTCATTTTAGACGATTCGCTATCTCTTTCGCTCTTTCAATTCCCACCTAATAAAGAAACGGGACAGATGTTTTTTTTTTTTAAATAAGGATTCCATTTAGAAGCTGGGAATTTTTGATACAGAATCCCTATGTTTGCAATATCCTACTATTAACCGTTGCTTTCTTATTATTTAATATTCACTTGTTTTGTTTATATTTAAAGGTTCTTTGTACATTTTTGTCTTAAAACAAATATGTGGTCTAATAATATATTTTTGATATTTTTTATTAATAGATTTTAAAATGACGAATAATTAAATATATGTAATACGCAATAATAATAAGTAATGAGCATAATTAATGAGTATATGTTATCTATAAATATAATAAAACTGTAAAAAGTCGAATGTATGTACATAGAAAAAAAATGCTAAAAACCGAGTCATCCCCCTGGATGTAAGAAGAAAAATAGAACAAATTCAGTTCTTTTTCCATTTTTTTTTTGTTTCTTTGCCTAAACTAAAAAGGCTACCTATTTGTTGTTCTGAAAAATGTAAAAAAAAAATCTGAAAAAATGTACCATTCCCCGTGGGATAGATTTGTTTTTGTTTGTCTAGAGACGAACCCGAGCGAAGCGAGGGTGAGCCGCTAGTACATAATAATTTAGCAGTTCTACATACGTACGTTTTGGGCACTTGCCTTTCTTCAACAGGCGAAAGTCAGTTCTTCAAAGAAAGATCTTTTGAAAACTAGTTAGGTTTTCATGTAGATTTTCTTACGGTATTTTACTTTAAAATAAAATCATTCATAAAGCGTTATATTTATAATAATATTTGTATTAGACTAAAAAATCGTTGCTTCACTCAAGTGCGTCCCTAGGTAGTTAAAAATTACCTATATGTTACCACCGACGCAGCCGTTTTAGCGTTAACAAGTAACAAATATACTTAAAATAATGTCCTCCTAATCGATTTCGGCCACGGGGGCCAATCTCACTGAAACCGGTCAACTGCGGAGATATTATAGTGCAAAAGTGCACTCTCTATTTCTGTCACTCTCATACGCCGGTGGGACAACTACTCGACACGACCGGTAAGGTATAGGACCGACGGCTTTACGTGCTCTCGGAGGCACGGGGGTGAAACACCGCCAAATTCCCAACTCCGGGCTGTTACTATACAGAAAGACTCAATAACTAAACTTGGCCCGACCCGGGCTTCGAACCCAGGACTCCCGGGTGTTCAGCCGTATATGCTAGCCACTACACCACCGAGGCAGTTAGCAAATATACATACATACAAGCTTTCGGCATTTATTATTATTATTTATTAGTAGTCCAATTATATTCGTATTTTAATTAAAAAAATATTATTCATATTAAAAACATAAATAAGTTAAAAGAATAGTTTATTATAAAAAACGTTATCCAAACGCCCACGTATAACGCTTCACTTCATAAAGCATAGTACACAAAGGTCTCGTGCATTCATTTTTAAGATAAACTCACGTTTTATCTCACGCTCTATTAAATGGACCTACCGCGGCGTCAGAATTATTGGCCTGTACTTTTTATGATACTAATGATTTACCCTGACTTTGTCCGAATGTAATGTGATTCACATACTTATTAATATGTAGATTGTTTATTTTGTTTTAGCCTCGTTGATCTAATGGCTATACATATAGTACAGTAGTATCTATATAGTAAACTAGTATAGCCGTACGGCTGTAGATCCGGAGGTTGTGGGTTCGAGTCCCTGGTCTGGCCAAATAAGAAATTCTCAGGAACATCTTCACTCTCTTCCTTGAAGAGCACATAGGGACTACGTGTCCTACGTCTGATATCTTAGTGATCGTGTCGAATTGTTGACAGCACTTGTTTTTGCCGACAAAAGTTTCAAACGGTACATTAAACTAAAAGGTGTATCTTAACTCCATGTGTGTTTACGTTCTTATACGAAGTGAAGATCCTGTTACATGGTTATATACACGTCTGCAATTATAAATATGTTGGGACTTTAACACACAACACCATCTAGTTCCATTGTAAGCTACGAGGCCTGTGTTACGGATACTGGATAGTGGATTCTAGTAGTAGTAGTATATATACATATACACTATTCTTTAATTGCACTTATATGTAAAATACAGAAATTAACATACAATAAAATTAGATCTTTTCCAGTCAACCTAAGTGAGTTAGAGAGATAGTATTAAAAAGTAGGCTAAAGTACAGTTACTCAAATAAAAACGGGTTCCATTGGCACCCTTCTGGTATAGAACCTTAAAAAGTATACAATCAACAATAGACTACTGCTTTTTGAAATCGGTAAGAAAAATTAGAGGCACATTAATTACTAAGTAAATAACATAATCATATGCCCTGGACGTAATATCCTCGAGTAATCGAGTTACTCTCCAGTGGATAAAGGGACACAGTGGATCTCTAGGCAATGACGCAGCAGATGAACTAGCAAAGAGAGGATCTGAGATGAGAGTGGTCGGCCCGTACCCACTTCTCCCTCTACCTTTCTCACAAGTTCGATCCTGGATCCGCCAAAGATCTACAGAACTACACAACCTTAGATGGTCGCAAACCACAAATTGTAGGCAATCTAGACTAGCATTGCCTGCAGTAAACCTGCGACTGACAAAACGACTACTAAGTCTCAACAGAACCAACCTAAGAATAATGATAGGGACAATAACGGGCCATTGTCACCTAAAAAACATCTATTCATAACCGGCGGCACTGATAGTCCTCTATGCAGAGGATGCTTCAGTGCCGAAGAATCCGTCACCCACGTAATCCTGGAATGCGAGGCAGTGGCTCATCAACGCAAAGAAATCCTCGGATCAGTGAGGTCACTCCGCGAAGCCTGTGAAGTTCCCAGGAAACTTCTGCGCTTCTGGGCGGAGCTGGGCTGGCTAAATTAGCCAGGATTCTAGACGTACAACGGACCAACTATGAGTCTAAGTGCGGAAAATAGAGTCCACTTTACATTACATTACATTACAACATAATCATATATGCGTAACACAATTTGAAAATGAAAATATACTTATATAATGACACTAATTTTGATCATTTTTCCTGTTTCTTTGAAATCGAAACCTAATTGTTTTGTTCAATAAATAATAGAGTCAAAGGAAATAAAGATCAAAAGAGCTTAAAACAATTTAGTATTTATAGTGTATAATATACTTTGATTTGAATAGCAGTGGTAGCCGACAAACCGTGGTGGTCGACAAACTTTTAAACCAGAATAGCTAGTAGCTAGATGTTTAACAAAATTAAATACCTACTTAATATTTTATTAATCATGATAGGGTGGAAACAACCCTTATACACCCTATTTGGATATATAAAGTTTCATCATAAGTGACGTGAAAGAGCTTTAATGTATATAAAACATTTAATATTTAACGTAATATTCCATAAAAGCTTATAATATTGTGTAGAATGTACGCAGCACTCCCTGATAAAGGAATTCAACGTCCCGTTTTTTCGATTTCAATTTAAATCATTTTGACAATAAACAATTTTTAATTGGAATACAAGATAGCAATCACCTGTAATGTTCCTATTAATTTAAGAATAAATGAATAAATATGTTGCGACATTAACACACATCACGATCTAGTTCCATGATAAGCTACGAGGCCTATGTTATGGATACAAGATAGTTGTTACACTTCATATATATAATTTTACATATATACATATATATTATGAATATAAACACACATGACTGGAAAACAAACATTCGTACTCATCACACAAATGAATGCCCCCAGCGGGACTCGAACCTGCGACCGCTGGCACATCAAGTAAACTACAGACTGAGCGAAACGTGTCGTCAAATGCGATGAAGACAAGGCTATTCAGAATCTACATATAACTTACAAACTTTATCTGTCTATGTTATTAGTCTAGATCCATAATCGAATCTCATGTGTCAGAATTTAGTTGCCATACGGGAGTCGTACAACATGATACATTTTGTTACGAGTTTGGATTATAGGATCGATATTGAAAGCTTGTCACTTGCAATATACACGTGTTACTGCTATTAAGTCATTTAGAGCAAATCATTCCGCTATTAATTTAATAATACTTTGTTAGTTTTACGCAAATATTTGGCATTTTACTTAAACTATCTTTTTGGATTTTACCGCGGTTTTATGTTAATTATTTGCTCCCGACGTTTTGACCTATGACACATTTAAAAAATTTGAAATAACGAAGTCTCTAGAAATAGAACATTTAAAAATGTTCTAGTAATGTCAGTAGCTTCTAGGAAACTGCTCCGTCCCTTTTGCACTCACAGCAATTATGCTTTTTTTGTCCTTGTCATGGATTGGCAACTATTAAAGCAATGTGACAAATTATTCTTCAGCATGTATCAAGATTGATTTTTTGAAGTACAGACGTTCTACACTCGCAACCATTAGGAAGAATATTATAAAGATATATTAAAGCACTTCCAGGATAAAACCTAAGCAAACCAAGGGGTTTTCGGTAGTATTTGGTAAACTCAAGCAATGTATTCAGCCCTTTTTAACGTCCCACTGCTGGGCACGGGCCTCCTTTCAATACGAGGGGAATCAGGCCATAGTCCACCACGCTGGCCAAGTGCGGATTGGTGGACTTCACATGTCTTTCGAAAACTTGCCAGGTTCTCTCAGACATGCAGGTTTCCTCACGATGTTTTCCTTCACCGTAAGGCAAGTGGTAATCAAGTTAGAGAATGATTCGCACATGAAAATATATCAGGAGCGAGACCCGGGATTTGAACCCGCTTCACTCGGTTTTCCAAGCGAGCGCCTTACCACTGGGCTACCACTGCCTAAACTCAAGCAATCCTATTCTCAAAATGGCTTACAGGAAATATGGGACCAATTTGATGTTGCCATGAAATCCAGAATTTTCAATATGGTAAGTCGATGAAGAGCTTATTACAAATTCCTCCATATACCTTGATATTCAGTTTGAGAAAGCTCAAGCTGAATACTTCAAAGGTTTGAATAAAGGCAAATTATTTTCAGAATATTACCTAAAACTCATATAAAGCCTGAGGTATTTTACTTTATTCTATATTATAACGTTCAATCGGTTACAGAAGCTTATTTTGAAAATTGATTGTGCCTTTCAATAAAAATGTGTCGTCATATAGTCGACGCCATCATTTATACATACTAGTGACACACTCTCGCTTAGCTTGGATTCGTCCCTAGGTAGGTTGTACTTGTTAGTATGGAATAGATAGATTATATATATTTTTTTTTTCATTTATTTGGAGAAGCACACTTACAACATACATACACAGCATTTTTAAAATTAATAACAATAATAATATATCTTATATGCATGTCATTTACAAGTGGGCATAGCATTTCTACATTCAGCAATTAAAAGTACAAAAATCATAATTGTAATAATATAAGAATCAAAAAATAAATCTAAATAATTTCATTTTATAATGGAAATAAAAAAATATATATAAAAAATAAAATAAAATAATCATCATGTACAAAAAAAAAAAAAATAAATTTAGTATAATAATGATATATTATTATTATATGTACATATATATTATTATAATATGTACATACATAGGTATGATGAGTTGTTGTGTGTTGTATTATAAGTGTTTTCCCGTAGGAGTGAGATAATCTCCCGCGGTAAAAAGTAGCGTATGTCACTGTCCAGCCCTGCAGCTATCTCCACACAAAAAATTACGTCAATCTGTCACTCTATTTCGATTTAAAAGGATAGACAAACAAACACACTTTCACATTTATAATATTAAGTATGGATCGTCAAAAGACAGGTTGTAATAAAAAAAACCTTATTGCTAACAGTCTTTTATATACTATAGTATAATTTTACGTTGTAAATAAGGTGTTTTATTTAGTCAGTGATTTTTAATTGGCGTTCGTAATGGTGAAATTGTATGGTAGAGACATCATATACATATCGTATTGCATATCCTAACGAAGTCGTGCGTTCGATTCTTACGAGGAGTAAATTTAGTTTAGAGGAGTAGTCATATTCATCATATATGTAGATGTATATACAGACATGCTTAGACAAGATGAACTTTTACAATCATGTACGCTTTTAGAAAACTATATATATATATATATATATATATATATATATATATATATATATATATATATATATATATATATATATATATATGTATATATATATACGGTCTAATTGAGAACCTCCTCCTTTTTTTGGAAGTCGGTTAAAAATAAATAACTAGAAATTGATATCCATATCAAATTAACTTAAATATATCCATTATGTTTTAAACATATATTTATTTTATTATAAAAACAAAACAAAAGAATTATGGGCAATATATTATTTAACAGTTACTGGACATTTTAAATATAACTTATCTAAAAAAAACTTAGCTTAACTAAAACTTTAATCTTTTTTAAATTTTTCGCGGATTTATTTTGATTTTTTGTTTCCTACGTTTCGAATGCTTTACAGCAATTATAGTCACGGTAGAGACTAAAGTTTTAGACGTCTCAAAGGTCAAAAGTCAAATTAACAAATATTATCAAGTACTTTGGTGCCATTTATTTATTTAGACGACACGTTTGGCGCTGTTTGTAGTGACCGTACTAGCTGTGCTGACGGTCGCGGGTTCGAGTCCCGCTGGGGGCATTCATTTGTTTCATGAGTACGAATATTTGTACTCCAGTCATGGGTGTTTATATTTATAATATGTATGTATTTAAAATTATATATGTGTAGTGTATCAACTGACTGGTATCTATAACACGAGCCTCGTAGCTTACCATGGAACTAGATGGTGCTGTGTGTTATTTATTTATTGTTTTTATATTTTTTTTGAAATCATTGTGTAATTTTGTGGCTAAGCACTGCCTGTAACAGTTATACCTTTGAGACCGCGTCATATTAAAAACATCCCATCCACACGAATCCCACGGGCTTAACTCAATGTTAAAGTAACGTGAAAGTTTTAATCTTAATTAAAACTAAATTTTAAACTTACTTCGACTATCAATAACAAGGCCCCCTAATTTGTGTCTACAGAAGTATTATACCTGTCATCCGAAACTCACATCACGGCCCTTTTAATACTTGATTAAGATATGCCACTGACAGATGGAAAGCTTCGATAGAAATGAGGTCAAGGAGCGGGTGTGGGAATGAGTGGATTTAATCAAACAAACAAACTAACAATGATGTATATATACCTCACACTAAATAGACGGAGTCCGCCAAAATAAATATCAAGCTCAAGATAGTAGAATGATTTGCTCTTTATGTTACTATTTTCGATTTTGCCATAGAGATAGTTTACTTTCTTTAAAGAATATGAATGATTGAATGAAATAAACTTTATTCAATTCATATGAAAAATTTTATACATATAATAAAATTGTAATAATGTACTTCTGGAACTCTCAATTTCCCCAACATTTTCTTTTGAAAATCCTTTTTTAAAATATTACTAACTAGCGCTAACCAATCCCTGTTTCGCGACAAATTAACATTAAGAAAAGTTATTATTATGTAATATAAATAATCAGTTAAATATTAAATTAATCTATATCTATTAGTAAAAAAAAATATTAAAATTAATTCAGTAGTTTGAGAGTTTATCGCCTAAAACTAAACAAATAAACAAACAAAACAGATGTTTAGACATAAATGTTATTGTTAAAACAAAAAGTACAATATTACTAAATCAAATATGAGATTAACGGAGTAACCTTTGTGGCAATGTCAATCACCGCCGCCATTGTTTATCAATAATACGGTGCGCAATGAAATTGGCATATGTAAGAGTATACTAGTATGTAAATCCTAAGAATTTGATTTTTGGTCATCTGAATGCGGGCGGAGCCGCGGGCAATGCTAGTATGTAATATAAAAATTATGTTGTTAAATTAATATTCAATTTTTGATAATAAAATATGAATAATCAAATAAAATAAAATACACCTAATATTATTTTTAATATTAGGTGTATTTATTTTTATACAAAATTAGTATAGGTATAAATTGTCACTTGTATATTATTTTAAAACATTTTTGTTTGGCTTCAGAATAAATTATTTGTATGTCAAGTAGAATAAAAATAAAAAAGTGTGCGTGTGTCAGCTCCGACGCACGATTGGAGTTTGCTCCTACAAAAAACAGAACGTTTGATATTTTAAAATAATCAATTTTATTATTAAAAATAAACTAATAATATTATATATAAATAATTATAACATAGATAATTAATAAATTTATTTATCATAAAAATTTCAAATCATGTTTCTTTTTCGTATTCTTCTCAGCAAACCCTTTCATTTGATATCCATATCATAAGGGTGCATAAAAAACAGTTCGCCATTTTTGGGAGTCCGCCATATTTGATTTACAATGACGTAAAACGTCACACTTTTGTGTTAATAATACTAATAATAATAAAATTACTATACCCGAGGCATTATATGAAAATCGATTCTTAAGGAGTTAACTCGAATTTAAGTAGAAATTTGTCTTATCTTTTTTATCTCTGTCTATATCTACTAATATTGTAAAGAAACAGAGTTTGTTTGTTTGAACGCTCTAATCTCAGGAACCTTCCTTCCTTCAGAGTCCTTTTATTGACGAAATCTATAATATATCATCATGCTACTCAAGGAAGCGAAGCAGTATTGACCATCGCGGGTGAAATTGCGGGGCACAGTTAGTTTATTATAAGATGACTTCTTACTGATTGAATGTTTGTATGGAAGGTAGATAATATGACCAATCGTCCAAAACCTTCATCGGAAAAACTTTATTAATTAATGGTCAATCAAACTAAAATGTACCGGAAAGACTTTTGCCTTGATTTGCTTGCCTTTTTAATTAAAGAGGATTAATGCTTAAAAAATACAATAGAAAATATTATTATTTTTACTATTTATATTTTACTCTCGGAAATTGTATTGGTTTAATAATACATACTTTGTATTTATAATATTAATTATTATAGACAGGTAGCGCCACCTTTTGGCAATTTTTATTACTAACAGTAGCCTATGTCTTACTCTAGGACATTATCTATGTACTTAAATTTCATTCAAAATATATCAAGCCATTATTTACACCTAGAAGCATTACTTTCCCATCAGAAAAAAAAATTAACATTAAAACGGATTTTTTTATTTTTAAAGTATTAATTATTTTTTAATAATAATTTTATTTAAGTTAGTAATAATCAATTATATTTAAAAAAAGAACTCAATTCCTTCATCCAAAATTTTCTTTACAACAGTAAGCCGTGTCATTGAAATTAAATCCACAAAAGGATCATAGATGGCGTTAGTAGTAGATTACATCGCGCTATGGTTTCGTTCACATCGAAGGTATAAGTACTTTGGCTCACACTTGTTATGCCTCGACGGATTTGGATGAAATTTATATTTTTGAACTTCGTTAACAACTTTATAGTTGTATACGATAAAAAAAAAAATAAGAGTCCGTGTATGAATGTGTACACGCGTAAGAACTAAAGCTTCTGTAGGTTATCGGTACTCTTTATGAAATTCAATTTATGTTTCAAATAAATAGGATAGGTGAGTTACTAAAAATAACACATCTTTTGAACCGACTTCCAAAAAAAGGAGGAGGTTCTCAAATCGACCGTGTATATATATATATATATATATATATATATATATATATATATATATATATATATATATATATATATTTATGTTTGTTCGCGGATTTTTTCGTCGTTTATGAACCGATTTTGATAATTCTTTTTTGTTGGAAAGGAGATATCCCAAGAGTGGTCCCATGATAAGGAAACCAGATGATGATGGGATCCCAGAGAAATCGAGGGGAACTTTCGAAAATTGTAGCGGCGACTGCCAGCCAATACAAATCAAAGCACACCGACTTCAAAAAAATCTGATTAAGTATCTATTCTAAATGAAAACCCCCGTTTAGTTATTTTCTACTTTTCAGTGCCTGGAAGTCGGTTTTTTTTTTAGTTTTTTTTATTAAATAGAATCGTATTAATAGTGTTGTAGGCATCAATCGGCTATTTGATTCGTCATTTAAATTTACTTAATCGCTATATTTAATTAATACTAAATTATATTTCAAATATCTTAAAATAGATTAGCGTTTTGTTTCCGAACGGGTTTTGTATTACCTTTCCAATTCACTCGTGTGTTTTATTATTTTGTATAAATAATTACTATTTATTACAGTTATAAATTATTTGCATAATTACATATCCAATATGTATTTAATGTTAAACTTATATTTAATAATATATCAGAATGTATTATTTCAAATAAGTTGCTTTTTGATCATTCTGGCGTAAGTGCGGGTACTTGTATTTAAAGCCGTGTAATGGTTAAATCGGGGTTGAATTGTATTCAGGCGGTGATAATAACGTTTTGCTATAACGATCCATAAGTGCTGTTCGCCACCTTCGTCTTGCTGTCTCGCTGCGCGTTTCATAAGAGAACTAATGCTTAAAAATGCAAAAGAATATATTATCATTACTTATATTTTATTTTCAAAAATTGTATATTAATTTAACTTAAATATAATATAATAAAATTTCTCTTATACTTTAAATTTTAAAAAAGTAAACGCCTATATGGCAAAATCGAGAATAGTAGCATAAACACTAAATCACGCTACTATATTTGACTTTGACATTTATTTTAGCGGACTCCGTCAATATAAATCTTTAGTCTAAGGATTTGACATAGAAATACCTAAATTTTGCCACTTAAATATATATTGATAATATTAGGACCAGTCCACACTATATTGCCTATCACACACATTATATTGCCTGTCACAGTTTGTTCTCGATCCCATGTCGATAGGTTAAAGTATTTCTATACAATTTAATTTTCTTGTTCATGGCTTCAAAGAGTGCCAATAATCTCTGCTAGAATGGAGAAGACACAAAGGAATTTGGTCGGTTATTTCTATACATGAGTCAATAAGTGCATTTACGCTATCAGTAAGAGTGAAATTCCGAGTCACACTCCAGCAACATTTTTTGTATAAAAATAAGTAAATAAGTAAAAATGTTTTATCAAACCATATGTAGTATAATAACCATAATAAGTAAAAAACTTACCAAACCATATCTCTGTGATCGGCACTATAATGTGGATCGGTCTATAATCTTCTTATACCGACTTTCCAGGAATCTTCTTCATTTTTCGTGACAGTGGCATAGTAATTTGTGCTCAACTGGCACGTTTTGAAGCCATTACAGGAAAATTCAAATGAATTGAAAAATTTGACATTTACGATAGCTACAATATTGTAAGATTAATAATATAATTTAAAAATAAGAAATCTAGTTTCTTCTATCTATGAATTAATACGTGAAGAGAAAACTTTGTACTCTTTTTTAAGCACATTACGCTTAAGGAGCATGAGCTTTGGCATAAATTTGCCAAAAAAAAAAATAGAAACTATTTTGTTTAGAAACTGTTTTGTTTAGAAACTTTAGATCATCATTTTAAGTTACGAATTTCAATTTCGATTGTAAAGCTTATCAAGAAAAGCAATCAAATGTAATAGTATCTTCAATTAATTCGTCCAAGAACTGTGAAATTGAGATGCCATTTCCAAACAATTTAAATTAGATACTTTATTTTTCAGATAAATATTTCTCGTCAGTGTTTAATTTGTAAAAACAAAAAGAATTAGCAAAAAAACATCAGTTTCTTTTACAATGTCTTCTAACAGTAGAGTTATTTTTAAATAAAACTATTTTTTCGGATTATTTCGCGGATCTATTTTGATTTTTGGTTCCCGATGTTTCGAATGCTTTACAGCAATCATGGTCACGGGAGAGACTAAGGTTTTAGAGGTATCAAAGGTTATACAGTTGTTAGAGATAGCACCTACCCACAAAATTATAAAAAATGACACCAAAGTGCCTTACAGTATCTGTTAATTTTACTTCTAAACAAGTTTTACTTTTAATAAGTTTATATATTTTTTATTTTTATTTATCGTCATACTTAAGATTGATCTGCGTGACTGGCAAGCGTCGACTCAAATAACCCACCTCTTTGTACCGCTATAATGGAGTTATCATGTTAATAAAATGACAGTGCGTACTTTCTAACAAATTGTTTTAGAGGATGTATAACATACTAGAGACATACTCTTACTTCGCTCGATTGTTTGGGCTTTTATTTGTTACGAAATCACGTTACACACTAACTTCCTTAAAATTTTGAATTTAAGAATTATATAGAACTAGCGACTCACCCTCGCTCCGCTCGGGTTTACCCTAGGTACGTTTTAACGGTTAGTATAGATTTTTCAGAAATGAGATATTTTCCCGCAGTAAAACGTATCGTATACGTTGACCCTATTGATTGAATCAGCTGTTATCATATCAAATTTCGCCAAAATGTGTCCAGTAGCTTTCACGTGATACGTTCCCAGCGAGACAGATTGAGTACTGACAGACAAAAATTCTAAAAACTATAGATAGATTCGACTGCTGTATCGATAATAATGACTATTTATTTTAATAAGATTTTCCAAAAAATATTTAAAGTACAGATTCGACTCAGAATTTTATTATATCCTACCTATAGATAATTTTTTTTTTTAAAACACTATTTATATCATCGAAATTCAATATTTCAATAATGACGTAAAGTGAAGAACAAAGTAATAAGTTACTAGTGTATCTATCCGTAAAGGATAATGAAAAATATTTTCCTTTGCGATGCGTATTTTACAAATTTACCAAATAATGGTAAATAAAAAAGATATTTGAGGTAAAATTTATGTACCGTCAAAGAAAATGTTGTAAATAAAAAAATATACTTTCTAAATAAAAACCGTACCTACAGAATATTGAACTTTTCGAAATATTTACTAAATGTAAGTAATATACGCTCTAACGCCTTATTAAATTTTATGAAATGTGTTTAATATGTTGCCCTGGGGCGAACAAAATGTTCTTATTTCATCATATATATTGTACGTGGATTCTATGTGGAATTTGCTTTGTACAATTCTTTAACAGATAAATAAAATTGAAGTATCTGATTTAAATTGTAATATTAGAATAACAAATTTTACTAAATGAATACGAAATTATATATGGTACTTAAAAGAAAACTAATTTTTTTTTCTGTCTGTCGGCTAATCTCCAAATTGGCTTCACTGATTTTGAAACCTTATAGCTGATGTTATAAGGTTTAACTTAGGCTACTTTTATTTTAGAATAAGAATTAGGGTTCCGTTCAAAAAATTAAAACGTACGTACTAGGGACGCACCCGAACGAAATGAGGACAAAATATAACTAAAACAACACTTTTGAATATTTTTTTTTTATTTTACGCAAATATTTGACTTTATAAATAAAATTACTTTTACGTTGACAAATAAAAAAAGAAGTGCACATTTTAACATTGAATTGCGCTTTTTTAGGTCTCTTTTGTTCATCGCTTTTCGAATGACAGAATTAAAATATACGTTGTTTTGCTTAAAAAAGTACTTTATGTGATGTACGTAAGTTCGAATTTGTGTTTAGACAATAAGAACTTTCGATTTCTGAATTTTATTCTTCGGTTTAACTTAACGTCACATGTCGACGCCACTTTTTGAAGAGATATTTGTTAGGAAATATGTATCTATGTTTTTATATATCAATGTATTTTTCAGTTTTTTCTTCACTGTGTCATTTTTGAATACCTTATAATATAGTACCAGAGCGACCGAGCTTCGCTCGGAATTCATTTTTGTTATATCGTATTTTTTGAATAAAAAAAAACTAAAAACTTGAATAAATAAAAAAATAAAAGTAAAATCTTTGTATTCGACCGGGATTTGAACTCGCACATTTGTGAATGTCAATCTTGCACCTTAGCCGCTTGACCACGATACTTATGGCCGAGCGTAAAAAATTATCGACCATATTTTGCGTGGAATAATGCGAAAGAAAACTGTATGAAATCCCGAAAACAAGCGTTTTCCCATACATAAGACTAATCTAGATCGATTTTTCGCCCCCGAAAACTCCCACATACCAAATTTCATCAAAATCGTTAAAGCCGTTTCCGAGGTCGCCGGTATAAATAAATAAATATACAAGAATTGTTCGTTTAAATATATTAGACATAGTAGCGGGAAAGTAAGATTTTTGGCGTCGCACACCTACGTTATAATTATCACCGATGTTGTCTACTAACAAAATTAACGTTGTTTTTTAATAATACGTATCACATTCGTTGGTTGGATAGTGCATGGGTGATAGTGTGTCACCGGGGGCCGCAAATTCAATTTCCGGATGGGGTAAAACAGGTTGCGGCATATTTGGTTTGGACAACGTCATCCACAATACATTATGTCGATAGTGAAAAGAGGGGTAGTTATGTTTAAACATAGGTATTACATAAAATTTTCTCAATACTGTATTTGTTTTTGTTATAGTCATTTACAACTCAAATCTTGGAACTCAATTTTAAATTGTCGTATTGATTTGAAACTTAGTATTCATTAAAAAAGGCAGTGCTAGCAGTAGTAACGCTTGTTTGGGAAAGCAAGTGAAACGGGTCCAAATCCCGGAACTCGTACCTCTGATATTTTCATGTGCGAATCATTTTCAAAATGATTAATATTTGCCTTACTGTGAATAAATCTTTTTTTTTTATGCGATTCAGTGACAAACGAGCAGACAGACCACCTGATGGAAAGCAGTACCTGTCGCCCATAACACCTACGGTCCATGCACTTAGGTTTTAAGTAACAAAAATGCAGAACCACAGGTGCGTTGTCGCTGTGAGGACTAAGATGATATGCCTCTTGCCTGTAATTGCCCTGGCTACCTTATCCTTCAAACCGGAACACAACAATGCAATCATTGTTGCTTGGCGGCAGAAATAGATAAGGGGGTGGTACCCATCCAGTCGGACTCCTCAGGCTTGACAGAGTCCTAGCACCGGTAATCGTGAGGAAACCTGCATGTTTGAGACAACTTAGCAAGTTTTCGAGTCAAGCTATGTGAAATCCGCCAGCCCGCACTTAGCCAGCGTGGTGGGCTATGGCCTGATACCCTTCATATTGAAGGGAGGCCCGTGCCCAGCAGTGGGAAATTAAAAAAGGAGAATTTAACAAGAATTAAAGAAGGAGAAAAAAGGAAATACAACCGTATGAAAATTGGTTTACGATACTGTAGTTGAATACCATCGACCATACCATACCATCCATGCTAATCCTATTAATAAAACCTTGGACTTATATCATTTCTGCTGAGTTCCATAAATTGAAGCGTATCTTTTAGGTTTTTAAAACCATTTATTTAAACTATAAAATAATATATAAATTTAAGGTTATAATTATTTAAACGAAAATTAAAATTAATATTGGCGAAACATTGACGTTGAATTGAATCAATCAATTCTGGGCAGTGGTTGTGAATGTATAGTAATTTGAAAATTAAATATTAATTAATGTATTTTACCCCTACCATGAAGTGAGTATTTCATTCTGAAAACCGTCATTGTGCAAACTCGCGAGATCTTTTGCAAAGGAATGACGGCCTCTCTACTTTTTACACAACAGAACAGACTGGTCAAATATTTATTGTGTAATACAAAAGCGATATTACCATTTACCCAAATTTTATATTTAAAGTTCAGAATATAAATTTACAAAAATTTGAATATCGTTTCGGCCAGCAGAATATAACCAACTAGCGGCCCATCCTTGTGTCATGAGAAATTAATACTACGAAAAATTAATACTTTGTGGTTTAAATAATAATATTAATAAATATTACCCTTACCATAAAAATAATTTTTCGTCATACTGTAAACTCGTTACATCTTTTGCAAAGGGGCGACGAGATCGACTCAATCCCTCTACTTTTTATATGTGAAACTAGCGACTCACCCTCGCTCCGATCGGGTTCGTCCCTATTTACGTTTTAGTGCTTAGTATATATTTCTCAGAGATGAGATATTTTCCCGCAGTACAAAATATCCCATATATTGACTGGGATAACGAGCTACCGTCATACCAAATTTCGTCAAAATCTGTTCAGTAGTTTTCTCGTGATGTGGTCACAGACAGATAGTAGACAAACATTTTAAAAACTATAGATTTCGCCTCTGTATAGATAATAATGACTATTTCAATGAGTTCTTTCAAAGATATTTTATGTACAGCTTCGACTTAGTTAGAATTTTATTATATGTATAGGTAGATTAAAAGTTATCTATCTACTGATCTACTGATTATTTTACGATTAGGCTTTAGATCAAACTGCCTGACGTGATTGATAGGGTTAAACTTTGGTGGGTAATCCAAAAGAGATTAATTTCCACTAAGGTAAGGTTTTTTGAGGTAATCTTTTAAGGTGAAATTTTACTTCTTAGTGGGTAAAAAAGTTTGGCTTATGATAAAATAATATTTTTTAGATTTTTACTATTATGCCCTTCCACAAAATGTATTTCAGTATACATGTGCCTGTATTTAATATTTTAATCATTATATTTTTGGTTTTTCTACTATCAATATTATGTAGTGAGAATATTTTATTAATAACTAATTAATCGTAAATAACTACTATAATAACGTATTAAAGAAAGTGTTACGTAATTAACTTGTTCGCTTGTGACTATCGAGGGTAGCCATGGTAATGGTATCATCAATTTTGTTTTTTAATCAAGTCTTTTATGCCCAACTGATATTATATTAACACTAGTATTGACAACCTTTTGACGCAGAGAATTGAACATCTATCTCCACACCGAAGATCATGGGTTCGATTCTTACTCGGGACAAATATGTATGATAAGCCTATCTATTTATGTGTATGTCCGTGTATAATTTGTATTTTTTTATAATCTCTATATCTATAATTTAAGTATAGGAGAGTAATATCTGGTACCTATTATTCCATTTAATCATATACTAGTTATTTATAGTTGTAAACTAGCAACTCACTCAATTAGCTAAATAATTGAATTGAAATATCCATCAAATAGTTTGTAAGGAAAATGCTTGTAAGACAAACGCTAAGGCATTTCCATAATCACCTCGCTTTCGTCAAATACAGAATAATAATAAAACATAGAATTAATGAAACAAAAACAATCTGCAAACAGTTTAAAACGTTTGTCATTGTCTGACGAGGACTTCAATTAAGCCGACCCCCAGTAATGGGGACACGGTTAAAACGTAATTTACGTATGCACCAAAGACCTTCGATTGTTACATTGACGAATTTAAATTTTAAATAATATAAAATCTATATATCTACTGTAAAACTATTTTAATATTGCGTATGTTGATATAAGTCTGTCTGTTTGTCATCTTTTCATGCTAAAACTGCTGAACAGATTTGGATGAGTTTTGACAAAGATATAGATACCTTTTATGCGTGGCTCGGTTACTATGTCAGGATTGACTACTTATCCATAAATACGCCTAAATAGATAAAACATGTTTCTAAGTGACTTTGTTAGGATTGTATGAAGCCAAAAATTTCAATTAAAACTATTTCGATGAACGTACGTATTGTACTCGTAGTTTTTAAGACGTGGAATATTTTCGTTACCACAGGTTTGGTCGCGTGTAATTTTGTATAAAGGTACATCAACGTCAAAATTTAAAAGTAATATTTATTAGAATAGATAGAGCATATGCTAAGTGTAGTTATAACTTACAATGGTGTGGTAAATCGGCTTATCTCTATAGTTAGATGGCAATAATACTAATTGCCTTATCAATTACTTAATTAGCCATTCACTAATCAGTTACTGTACATTGAATAATCATATCGATAATACCTTATTATTGGTTGTGTGGGTGGTGGCTTCATAGGGTCTGGGGTTTGATTTTTCTGTGAAGAAAATGCAGATTGATGTTTGGAATTAATGTTGCATGTTGCTTGTAGAATCACACTAATAAAATTAATTGTAGATATTATAATTATTATTGGTATTATTATAATCATTATTGTTTTGGGTATGTAACGTTTTGAAACGCCAGTAATGAA
Source organism: Argynnis bischoffii washingtonia (assembly GCA_033884665.1). NCBI lineage: Eukaryota > Metazoa > Arthropoda > Insecta > Lepidoptera > Nymphalidae > Argynnis > Argynnis bischoffii. Next base: position 6,351,413 of record JAEMGE010000029.1, read on the forward strand.
ACATATCTACTAGCGACTCACTCTCGCTCCGATCGGGTTCGTCCCTACTTACGTTTTACCATTTAGTGTAGATTTCTCATAGATGAGATAGTTTCCCGCAGTTAAAAGTGTCCTATATGTTGACCCGGATAACCGGATATCATCATAACAAATTTCATCAAAATTTGTCCAGTGGTTTTCTCGTGATGCGGTTACAGATAGAGAGATGAACAGACAGACAAAAATTCTAAAAACTATAGATTCGGCCTCGATTATAATAAATAATAATAACTATTTCAATAAGATTTTCCAAAAAATATTTAATGTACAGATTTGACTCAGAATTTTGTTATATGTATAGAAATAGAAAGAAGTCTATATGAAAATTCTATTAAAGAGCAAACCAACTCTTTAAACCATAACGAACCAGAGATATAGTTGGTGCTATTTATTTTTGTCAGGCGTTATATATAAATAAGTACTATTCTACTCGACCAGCAACCTTAGCAACTAGGCATTCCCCTTGGTCATATAAAAGTATTCCTGTTATCAACTATAACAGTGGGGATTTGAGTAACAAGCGGATTCATTTTTATGATTTCTATGACTTAGGTTGAAATACAAAATTCGCGGGTTATTTTTTTTCCACTATGTATTCAAAAGAATCTATACTATAATATTATAAAGATGAAGAGTTTGTTTGTTTGTTTGTTTGGTTGAACGCGCTAATCTCAGGAACTACTAATCTGATTTGAAAAATTCTTTTTGCATTAGATAGTCCGTTAACTGAGGAAGGCTATAGGCTATATATCATCCCGGAAAAATCTACGGTTCCCGTGGGATAGATTTGTTTTTGTCTAACTCCGAAGCGAAGCGAGGGTGAGTCGCTAGTTTAATCTAATAAAGTAATTTGAGCTGATTGTTCTTTCTTCCTGTTGAGTTCCCAAAACTACAGCGTTATGTGTATAGTTGTAAGTAGTGTGGAATACGCAATTTCTTTTCATCGCAATAGGTCATAGACGACGATCTTGTATCATCTATACATATAAATAAAATTGGAGTGTCTGTTTGTAATGTCAAAATAACAGCTTTATACTAAATACATATGGAATTATATACGGTATTTACTAAATACATATAGAGACACACAAATTTGTCTGTCTATCTGTCTGTCTGTTTGTTTCGGCTAATCTCCGAAACGGCTGGATTAATTTTAACGTGACTTTCACTAGCAGATAGCTGATATTATAAGGAGTAACTTAGGCTACTATTATTTTAGAAAAAAAAATTAGGGTTTGGCTCAAAAAAATAAAACGGGTAAGTCGCTAGTTTGTCATAATATCATCAAGTATATCAATACCATTGTATTGATAACACTACAATCACGAGATCTATATAAATTTATCTAATAATGATGACATTGTATGATAAAGTTCTACATAACATTGTTGAAAAAAAAATTCGGGCATTATTGAAATACGCACATGAAAATATCAGATATGCGAGACCTGTGATTGAACCCGCTCCACTCGCTCGGTGTCCTAAGCGAGCGCGTTACCAGTGAGCTACCATGAACTATGAATAACGTATGTATATATGTGTGTATGTATGTACATTAATTTTGCATACATATTTTGTGAATTCAAAATGAACACTTAACTTTTTATATTTAGCCATAATAAATCAAATTTCTTTGTTCAGCAATTTAAACCTACTTTGGAGTTTTTGATAGGATTGTTTGCGAGTTTCAAGGAGGTTTACGAAACGTCTTGATGCTCTTACGGTTAAATTATGCGGCTGGTGATGTTTGGCTTTTGTTTTAGCGGTTAATTTTCTCACAAGTTTTCTGTACTGAATATTTCTAGCTGAACTTTAAGTAATACTGTGTTTGATAAATAACTTGTTGCTTTTGTTAATGTGAAATTTGTAAGTATTAATAATTTCAATTTTTGTAATTATGAGTGTAGAACATTTTTATATCCCAACTAACGACATATCCTCGCTTCACTCGCATCTGGAAATGCCTATGCTATGCGTTATCTATATATTAATACGTGATGCAAAAACTTTGTACCCCTTTTTAAGCATTTTAAATGTACGGAGGAGTATGAGCTTTGGCATAGTTAAAGTTTACATAGAGAAGGACTGCAGAAAGCAAAAATTTATTGACTTTCTTTTACCCGCGAATCCGTTCGCGCACTTTATTTATATACTTACATACCTTCGCTCTGGTCGGGTTCGGAATTAGGCCATAGTCTACCCGTGTACTAAATTAATTTAAATCAAAAGGACTAACAAACAATAACACATACACATAGATATATCCTTTACAAGTTCCTAACTCTCATGAAGCTAAGAGAATAAAACATCTATATTTTATCAAAATGCTAGTTGTCAATTAATTTTGCATTATAACACATAATCTGTATTAATATTATGAATGTGAAAGTTTCTGAGTATGTATGGATGTTTGTTACTCTTTCACGCCAGAACGGCTTAACGGATCTGGATGAAACTTTTATCCCGGAAAAATGTACGGTTCCTGTGGGATAGGTTTGTCCTTGTTTTCCTAGAGGTGAACGGAGCGAAGCGAGGGTGAGCCGCTAGTTTACAATATGTTGATCAGCATCGGTAAGCAGTGATAGTATAGAAGTTACGCGTTGGCTTGGGAAGAATTGTACCGGGTTCATATCTCCGATCTCTCAATAATATTTTCCTACGAATCATTTTTAACATGATTACCACTTGTCTAACAATGAGTGAGATAGGATGGCTGAGTACCTACCTAGTTTTACCAAACAAAACTTAACAAGTTTTCAAAAAACTAACCTGCACTTAGTCTGATTCTCCTTGAATTGAAAGGAGACCCAATGAAACATTAAAAAGATGAATGATAACCAGAATCGAACCCACTACAATCTATATACAAATAATTACACTTACCTACAAAAATAATAATAAATCGCAAAAATACAACACTAATTTACAACATCCAATTCAAAATACTGTTAAAATGAAAACACTACATTTATTTTTATGTAAAAATTTAATCAAAGTGTTCTACCATGCAACATGTTAACCTTTTTTTATTCTTTACTTTCTTGACCTAAAATATGAACATGAATATATAAAGTTACATTAAAAGCGAGTAGCTTAAAGCTTTTCATCTGGCATACATTTCCGTTGCTCGGTTCGACCTACTTGCATCGTTATTCTAAAAAACCGGCCAAGTGCGAGTCGGACTCGCGTACGAAGGGTTCCGTACCATTATCTATAAAAACGCATGTCTGTTGTATGGGAGCCCCACTTAAATATTTTTTTATTCTGTTTTTTAGTATTTGTTGTTATATCTGCAGGTACATCATCTGTGAAAATTTCAACTGTCTAACTATCAAGATTCATGAGATACAGCCTGGTGACAGACAGACAGACAGACGGACGGACGGACAGTGGAGTCTTAGTAATAACGTCCCGTTTTACCCTTTGGGTACGGAACCCTAAAAACTATCATAAAAATAGTTAAAGAAAATACTTTGAAAAGGCACAATCGACAAATGAATCTATTCACGATGTAAAACCTTGTTTGGTATATGGTAGAATATGTAATATTAGCTTTTAGTAATGGACTGGCTTGAATGGGCTTTCGTACAATACCGGAAGCCGAAATTGTAATATTAAATATGTTTAACCGAATTTAATAACTTTTTTAAATAAATACCATAGAATAAAATTGGTTGGTTTTATAAATATATTTTTGCCTGTGGTAAAAAAAAGAAACTTATATTGTATGTTATCGAAAGCATCTATTTTACGTGGACTGGGTGAAGTTTTTAGTCTAAGAGATATCTATACATATAATAAAACTGTAGAGGTCGAATGTCTGTACATAGAAAAAAAAGCTAAAAACCGAGTCAGAGGGATGTAAGAAGAGAAGTAGAACAAATCCAGATTTATTTTTTTTATATTTTTGTATCTCTGTCTGTTTATCTGTTTGTACGGGCTAATCTCCGAAACTGTTGGACCGATTTAAATGAAATTTTGTATGGTGGTACTTTATATGCCCGGTCAATATCTTAGATACCTTTCAACTCGGAAAATTAAAGAGTTGCCGTGGGAAAGTTAAAAAACTATAGGGTAAAAGCCGGATAGTTGCGCTACCTTTTGAAAATCTTAAATTACATAAAAATTAAGTATCTACCTACAACATGCTCCATGTATAATAAAACATTGGTCTTTAATCTTTCATTGTGACCTATTTTTCTAAACACAATCAATATAGTTTTTCAGTAAATCCTGTTTTATTTGACCTCTACAAAAAGGGATAGTTGCCCTCTGTGGCGGATAGTTGCCTCATGTTAAAAATGCTTTGGGGGATACTTGCCTCATGCGAGGATAGAAGACTCATTATGAAATTGCTTCGATTTTTTTTTGGATTAAATTTATGTAATTAATCATTATTAATTATTAACATCAATTTATTAAGTAGGTACTAATCGAAATACTAATCAATACAACTTTTAAAATACAAATAAAATCTCCAATATTTAAGTTATAAATAATAATTAATTTTACAGATAAAAATAATATGGCAATCAACTTTGGCACAAATATTAAAATTAGTGGGAAGGTGGATATCACCAAGAAAAATTTTAAAATCAATTACGACGGCAGAACTTTCAAGTTTTCACATGTTACACAATATTCTTTGAATGATGAACAAGTTTCCTGGAAGCACAATCCAGTCTGATTTGGATTTAGTATTATTGTAATTTAAAAAAAAATTACGACAATCAACAACTGAACTTTTCTCATTCGCATTTTCTATTTTTGTATTAATGTCTATAACTCTCTTAGTGTCTTTTCAGTGTCTCTTATCGTCTTTAATTTCTTACTCCTTTTTTGTACTCCTTTAGTAGCTTTTTCTTTGGCTACTTTTTGTATTTATCATGCTTTTTTTACTTTCACCCTTGGAACTATAAATTGTTATTTGTCATCCTTTAGCTTTTTCTCCGTTCAGTTTAATAAATATATGTTTTCACATTCTGTATCACTGCTCGAGAAATCGACATATTTTTTGATCTTTTACTTTCGTTTCGACCTCTTTCCTACATAATTTTCATCTCGTTATCAGCTGATTTATTTTCAACCATCTAAAAATCTTTTTATTTCTATGTCTCCATTCTAGTTGTTGGAATTTAAAACTTTTGCAGATTGTTTAGCCCTATTAGACATGCAAAACTCTTGTTCATATTTGCGAGGCATTTTGCCTACTTGCAACTCTAATTGCCCTTAGGGCGACTATCCGCAAAATTATATGGGGCGACTATCCTTTTCTTTACGGATACTTGCCCTTATCTTTTGAAAAATAAATAAAAGCTATTTAACAGTATAAGGTAATAGGTAGTGTAATTTAAACTTCACTGCATGCGTAGAAGCAAAAAATTGACTGAACCGACTACCGTAACAGAAAATATTCAATAGAGAATACTCACGAATATTATTTCAACGCTCGTCAACGTTCTGCCGCGGAAGATTTTCGCTCACACAGACAAAACACGTGTACCTAGTCCTGCTACTTCTGGCATGGACTTAAGGTCTGTGGAAGAGGCGCTTCAAATTACAGAAGAGCGCTAACGTCAGAGACATCTTTAATATAGCGTATTGAAAACTGCGGCAACTATCCAACTGAGGCGACTATCCGGGTTTTACCCTAGTAACTTATACAGCTTAGTGCATAAAAATTACTGATTGGATTTTAATGAAACTTTAAAATAATATAGTTTATACATCAGAATAACAATTAGGTTACTTTTTATACCGTAAAAATGTACGAATCCCGTGGGATAGATTTTTTTTGTTTGTCTAGAGGTGAGGCGAAGCGAGGGTTAGCCGCTAGTATTTACATATATGTACATATAAGTAGATAATTAGGCATACGTATTATGAAGCGATAAAAAGCTATATTGTTCTACAATATATATATAGGCAAAGACAAAACAGTTCAGTACCCTTTTTCTCATCCGTTTTTAGTATAAACACTTTACACACTCTTACACTGAGCTATCTCGAATGCGAAAGTGTATTTGCCTTTTCTGCTCTTAGTTACGTGTTGGTTTTTGTGTTGAAGCTATAGAGATCTCGCCTCGCTTTCTTAAACTAAGTAAACGAGAATGTACAAAGTCAGAATCGTGTAAAGGGTTTTCGTCTTGCAGCGTTTATGATTAGAGCCCAAGACCTGATCTGTAACCACGTAAGAACGCGGCGTTATCTTTATACCTTACTAGCGACTTACCCTCGCTTCGCTCGGGTGCGTTCCTTAGTATGTTTTAATTTTTTGAGCGAAATCCTAACTCTTTTTCTAAAATAAAAGTAGCCTAAGCTCTTTCTTATAATATCAGCTATCTGCCAGTGAAAGTCCCATTAAAATTGGTTCAGCCGTTTCGGAGATAAGCCGGAACAAACAGACAGACAGACAAACATTTTAAAAATTGTGTTTTTCTTATAAGTGCCGTATATAATTCCATATGCATTTAGTATAAAGCTTTTATTTTGACATTACAAACAGACACTTCAATTTTATTTATCTGTATAGATTACTTTATTATTACAGAAAAAGCTATGTAATCAAATACTTTGTAATTAATAATTTCAACCCTAATTGAAATAAAATTTTATAAAATTTCTTCTTAATTAGAGAAAAAGCTCATAAAATATATTCAATTTACAATGTTCTAACGACAGCAAAATGTACTAATGATGTCTGTAAAAGTAACAAGTATTTTCTCGAACGTGTTTGTAAAAGGCCATAGAAATAGCGGAACTTTTCACAAGCTTTCAGGAAACGTTTTTCACGCTATTCCTTTGATTTACAAACGAGTTTAGAATTAAATTTATGCGTGTAATGTAGGATTTTACTGTAAAATCATTTTAAATAGCCAAATTTTGTACAAATGGAGCTTTTACACATTGCTGCACATTTAATGGAAGCTTTACGACATATTGTCTGTACAAAGAAATAGTTTCATTTTCATGTCTAAGTTAATGTATCAATTATATTTTAATACTAGCATCATTTATAGCATTCATCTAAATCCAAATGACGTCTCGTTTGGCTTCGATTGTAGTGACTTGCTGTGCCAACGGTCGCGAGTTCGAGTGTCGCTGGGGCCATTCATTTGTGTGATGAGCACGAATGTTTGTACTCCAGTCATGGGTGTTTATATTTAAAATATGTATGTATTAAAAGTTATATATGTGTAGTGTATCAACTATCTGGAATCCATAACACAAGCCTCGTAGCTTACCATGGATCTAGATGGTTACGTGTGTTAATGCCCCAACGTATATTAAAAAAAACCGTTCCGCTGATTAAATATGAAGGAGTAACCAGTAGTAGTAGTTTGATTATATTTTTGGTCAAATTCAAAGAGGAGATATTCGATTCGAATGCATATATTGAAGTGATAACTTCTATAGGCAGTATTGGATGGGCAGTAAATTCATGTAAGTCGTCATCGATATGTTCACGTGATATGTTAACGCTAACACTCAGAGTGCCGATAGATGTCAAAACCAGATAAATGTAAACAGTTTTAATTTACAAGGTCAAACAATTAATTTAAACATCCAAAAATAACAAGTGTTTGTTTATAGTTTTAAGTTTTCAGTTTTGTCGGCAGTCCTTATGACTGCTTTTTTTTAAACGATTTTTCCTTTACCCCGCCATCCGTTTTCACCTGAAAACCACTCCATCCGCCATTTACGAGAAAACCACTGGACAAATTTTGATGAAATTTGGTATGATGATAGCTGGTTATCCAGGTCAACATATAGGATACATTTTACTGCTGGAAAATATCTTATTTCTGAGAAATCTATACTAATCGTTAAAATATACCTACTACCTAGAGAAGAATCCAAACGGAGCGAGGGTGACTCGATAGTCCAATATAAATTTCTAGATAAAATCTACCCATATAATTTTGAAGGCATGTTTCGGTACATTAAGCATTTCTCAGTTTAAAATTAACTTTGTTTATCCATCTGTACGTAATGGTAATATATAAATTCCTGTTCCACATCCGGTTGCGATGATACGTTCGGTTTCTGAAATGCTACCAACGACGTACCCTTGACACGTGAGTGGTATTGGATAATTTGCGATTTACTCTTACTAACCTGAAATACGTTGATGTAACATATAGGCTATTGTTAGTACAAAAATTAAAAAAAAGGTGTCGTTACCTGTGTATAAGGCACGTGGATAGTCACTCGAGCGAACCAAGGACAAGTCGCTAGTACAACGTACAGTGTATTTATTTATGAAGATATTTATGTACGTTTGTATAAAAGTTATATTTGCATGTGTTTTCATTTCATAACGGATAAAAATAGAGCGAGTTATTGTATAAAGATATATTTAACATTTTCAAAACTAACGTTACTCTTTAAAAGTCATTATGTTTCATATTTAACAAAATTTTATTTTTTAATAAATATAAAAAATACTCTTCAAATTATTTGAAATGAAAAATTCTAAACTTTTAATAAAAAGCGCTATTAAATTGTACGCTTTAGCCCGTACTACGAGTATGTACGAGACTGCGCTTCGCTGCGTGTATAGAACATATTATTCATGTTAACGTATGAATTATGTAGCACCTAGAATATAGTTGCATAATGTTTTTGAAATTTTATTTCAAAACTTCGGTCTTTCAAAACTAAAGTCCTTATAATATCGTGAGACAGTAGTCTTATTTGTACTACCACAGAGGTAGCGGGTTCATTCCTGAACAGGATAAATTAAGCTAATCGACTGTTGATACGTGTTTAAAGCTAAAAAATGTTTGCTAAGTACATATGAGTAAATTTGACGACACGTTTGGCTCAGTTTGTGGTGACCCTACTTGATTTGCCAGCGGTTGCGGGTTCGAGTCCCGCTGGTGGCATTCATTTGTGCGATGAGCACTAATGTTTGTACTCCAGTCATGGGTGTTTATATTTATAATATGTATATATTTAAAGTTATATATGTGTAGTGTATCTGGTATCCACAACAAAGGCCTCGTAGCTTACTATGGAACTAGATGGTGTTGTGAATTAATGTCCCAACATATTTATTTATATCTCGGCAAACATTAGCTTAAACAAAAAATCTGTTAGAAACATCTGACTCAATTTTTTTTGGCTTATTCAGAAATTCCAATATTTCTATGTATTACTTACTGCACTAATGTTCTGTGATATTTTAGTACTAATGTATATTAATTAACTAATGATGATTTCTACGCGACCGCTGAGATCAGTCACAAGAGCGAAGCATTATGTACTCCCCGAGGCACGGAATATACAGCCAGCTTTCCAAGTCCAGACTGCCACTGAGAATTCCTTTGTATAATAATAGACAAGAAAGAGACAAGCCAACTGCACAGAAGACAACGTGCACTCTCTATTCCTTTCACTCTCATACTACGGTGGGACGACTACTCGACACGACCGAGCAGGACCGACGGCTTTACGTGCTCTCCGAGGCACGGGGATGACACACCGCCAACTTCCCAACTCCGGGCTGTTATTGAGGCTTACTATACAGAAATATTCAATAACTAAACTTGGTCCGACCCTGGACTCGAACCCAGGATCTCGGGGTGTGCTAGTCACTACACCACCGAGGCAGTTCTTGGTATATAAAGCCAATAGCTATCGCAAATTCAGAAATTCGAACCCAGTACCATCCGATATGCAACCGTACTAGATAATCCGTAACAAAGGTGTAACACATGTAGATTCTTAACCGCAATTTTGTTTAACATAAAGAACAATAACTAATTTAGTCAATAGGAAATAGCTTACAAAATGTCAAGGAGAAATTCTCATTTGATAAATCTGCCAAAGATTTGAGCTGTTTAGCATCATCATTAATCTTCCTATGTTGCGGACCTTGAGTGACACTCGACATATTTGAAAAATGGTGCCAAATATCACTTTTTTAAAGATATTTTTTTATAATTATAACCTATTTTATATTATTAAAAACTATAACCTATTAAACTAGAAAAAGAACATGAAAATGGGTTCAGTATCTGCAAAAAATATCACATAAATAATTATATGTACAAATTTCTTTCAAAAAACTCTGTTTTGAGTTAATTAGTTTGTTTTTTTCTTTATTTTCAATTCCATTAGTATTATAAATACGAAAGTTTGGATGGAAGTTTGTTACTCAATCACGCCAGAACGGCTGAACGGATCTGGATGAAATTTGACACAGAGATAAATTATAGTCTGGAATACTACATAGTATACTTTTTATCCCAAAAATATGTACGGTTCCCGTGGGATAGATTTGTTATTGTTTTTCACTATAGACGAACCCGGGCGAAGCGAGAGCGAGTCGTTAGTCTGTAATATTAAAAAATATATAACTAGTTAATCATTTCACATTACATTACATTATAAATAAAATGAGCAAATTGAGATTTATATTGAAATATTTAAACGTGTGTAAGAAACCAATAAAAAGCAAAAGATTTTTGTAATATATTCGATAACGTTTTAGCATTCCTCCGAATTTATAGGCTTTCTTAACCTAATAAAATGTACCGCATTACAGAAACCTTTTAAACGTACTTTTCCTGTTGGGGGAAAGTTCTATTTGTGCCAGATTTGTGTACAAGTTCGCAAAGCTATACTGGATTTGATAAAACTTTATTTTGATATGAAATTATTTTAGAAAAAACGTATGAAAAAAAAACTGGATCGTCAATTTTTTTAGGAGAATTAGTCCTGAGGAAGGTATCATCGGCTCGGATGGCAATTATGCTAAGAAGGCCTGTGAAAAGCTCAACACGAGCCTTTTTAAATACCGAGTTACAGTATTTTAATTATGCATTATAGTTAGTCCGCATATGAGTTGGTATATCTCAATGCCACAAATTTTCGTGAACAAGACACTCTGGAATATAAATATGCCTTACTCAGTAATATATTATTAATTTTAGCTTTAAATTTTTGAAAAGTTAAATTCGAGACAATTTGTGGAATTCTATTATACATATATTGTATGAAAGATAATATAAATAATATAATAATAAATATGTTGGGACATTAACACACAGCACCATCTAGTTCCATGGTAAGCTACTAGGCCTGTGTTAAGGATACCAGATATTTGATACATTACACGTATATAACTTTAAATACATAGGTACATATTATAAATATAAAAACCCATGACTGGAGTATAAACATTCGTGCTCATCACACAAATGAATGCCCCCAGTGGGACTCGAAGCTCTGGCACAGCAAGTAGGGTCACTACAAGCTGAGCCTAACGTGTCGTCGTTATATATTAATAATTTCATAGAAACTTTACTGTCCAGTAAACTCTTATTGAATTTTTATTATTGCAGAAACTTTATTATAATATAATGAATAAGTTTTACAAAACACCCTCGCTTCACTCGGATTCTTCCATAGTAAAATACAAAAACAAATCTATCCCACGAAAACCTTACATTTTTACGGGATAAAAAGTAACCTATGTGCTGTTCCAGACTATAATCTATCTCTGTGGCAAATTTCATCCACATCCGTTAAGCCGTTCTGGCATGATTGAGTAACAAACATCCATACAAACTTTCGCATTTATAATATTAATGGGATTTTAATAATAATATGTAAATAAATGGCGTATATTGTTAATTTATCATTCAAACTGTTGAAAAACTAAATTAACTATATTTATGTACAAGCCATAGAGGCCTAACTCATATCTTTGCATTTCACATTTTGTCCTATGCATGCGTGCACTAGCAAACTAAACATTTTTTATATATAAGATAGACTTGAATTTAAAAGCTAGCTTTTACTATTCTAGAAATGTAGTTTTATATTCTCTTGATAAAATTATTTTGGCCCAAATGAGATGCCTTTGCAAGATGAATTGGACACGACCACGGCTTTGTATTAAAGCGCGTATGAATTATTTATATGTCTATATTTTCTGTTGGAGCTTGATATTATGAGTAAAATCTTATTTTTAAAGGAAAAAAATATTATTTCTTGAAAAAAACTTAAGTATATTAACATAACATTAATGAACTAGCGACTCACCATCACTTCGTTTGGGTTCGTCCCTAGGTACATTTCAACGGTTAGTATGGAATAGATAGACTATATATTAAATGATGATGGCATGATGATGATTATAGCTTTGCTCAATAAACGGGCTATGTAATGCAAAATAATTTTTAAATAGCATTAGTAGTTCTTGAGATTAGCACCTTCAAACAAATAAACAATTAAACAAACAAACAAATTCTGCTCCTTTATAATACAATTTAGTATACGTTTTGAAATATTTCATTACGTGAACTGTTTAGAGAATAATTAAACATTATGCAATAGTGCATGCTCCTACATTTTCCCTTTACTGTCAAGATAATGATGATTATTATCTATACGAAATTATGATCTAGATAATGGAGATGTGGTTAAAAAAAATTATGATTCTGATCAAATACATATGTGTGTGATATAACTAGATATTTTGCTCTGTGTTGGAATCAAACCTAAGATCTCCGATATAGACGGTAGTGCAAGTAAAATGATAATTTTTAGTCTAATATTATTATGAGCTTGTTTGTGAGTTTGTATTTTAAGTAAAAGATTTCTTTTAGTAAAACACCACCCGAATTTTCACATCTAAATATTTGAGGGTCTTTGTGACGTCTTTTCATGTCAGTACTTTGTTCCCTTTAGAACAATACCCTATTTAAAAACACACTTAATGCCTTGTCTGGGTGAAGTGACGGTACGACAGTGTATTCTAGTAAAATAGAAATAAAAAGCATTATTTATAGACTCAAATCGAATACCAGCAAGTGTTTGAAAAACATACACCAGAATAATATGTTTTTTTTTTCTGCTTGTTTAAATTCTCTAATCTCTGAAAGTATTACTCAAATTTGAAGAGATTTTAATTTGTTCCCTTAATTTTTAACGAAGAGATTAAATCACCCGACCTTAAATGTGATTCTGACCGAGTGTTAGATTTGACGAAATTATAATTTATAAGTATGCGTATATAACTCCTTAAAAGACATAACACCTCGTCTTATCGCCTCTACTGGTGACAGGAGAGCTGGCGTATTTTTCGGCCAAAGAATCGGCATTGTCGTTCAGCGGGGGAATGCGGCTAGCATTCTTGCCACTATTCTACGCGGACATGACTTGTACAGTAACAACTAAGTATAAATAAATAAATATCTTGGGACATTAACACACAGTACCATCTAGTTCCATGGCAAGCTACGGGGCTTGTGTTATGGATACCAGATAGTTGATACATTACACATATATAACTTTAAAGACATACATATTATAAATAATATTTATATTATAAACACCCATGACTAGAGTACAAACATTCGTACTCATCACCCAAATAAAAGCCCCCAGCGAGACTCAAACCGGCGACCGCTGGCGCAGAAAGTAGGGTCACTACAAACTGAGCCAAACGTGCCATCAACAAAGTATACATTTGTTTTGTATATGTTATTAAGTATATCTGTAATTCTCTTTATTGTAAACATTACAATTGTTTGATCTTAAATTAAGATTTGTAAATTAAAAAAAAGTATGCTTAAATAATATTTTTATAGTACAAAGAGAGGTATATGATTTAAAAATTTTTCGAGGATAGTTAGTTTGGTGAGTATTTGTAGTCCGCCAATCCGCACTTGGCCAGCGTGGTGGACTATGGCCTGATCCCCCTGGTATTGAAGGGAGGCCTATGCCCAGCAGTGGGACGTTAAAAAGGGCTGAATACATACATACATACATTTATAGTAAGGTGTGTGAGTGTTTTGTATTCAGAGAGAGAGTGTTTGAGTGCTAATTTGTGTTTGTGTAAGTACTGTGCATGCCCCAGTAATGTGTTGTATAGTTTAAGGTTGAATGTGACACCTATGACACCTGTGACGTTAATAGAATATAATAAAAGAAAAGAAGAATGATTTGACGATACGTGTAAGCGTGAGGTTTTCTGTAATTTTAAAATAACTAGCGACTCACCCTCGCTGCGTTTTAGGTTCATCCCTAGACAAAAACAAATCTATTCCAATGGAACCAAACAGTTTTCCAGGATAAAGAGTAACTTATGTGCTATTCCAGATTGTAATCTGTCTCTGTGACAGATTTCATCCAGTTCCGTTCAGCCGTTCTAGCGTGAAATAGTGTCAAACATACATCCATCCTCACAAACTTTCACATTTATAATATTAGTATGGATAAATAGTGTTTAGTTATGCAAGTGCTTTTATTAGTATCAATCGATCTTACAAATCTATACTAATATCATAAAGAGGTAAAGTTTGTGAGTTTGTGACGTCGCGTTGTAGGGAGTAATCTCTGGATCTACTGAACCGATTTAGATGAAATTTGGTAAGAAGATAGTTAGAGACCCTGGGAAGGACATAGAATACTTTTTATCCCAGAAATCATCCCTTAAAGGAGTAAAAATGGGGATGAAAGTTTGTATGTGAAATCAAGGGACCAACCCAAGCGAATCGAAGGTGAGTCGCTAATTAATGTATATATTTAAACTAAGCAAGTAAAACTGCATGCAAAAGCTAGTGAATTATTTAAGCCACAAAGACAAATACAACATACAAACGAAGTAAGTTAAATAAAATCTCATAAAACACCGCGAACAGTTAACATTTACAAAATAACAAAAACCATTGTATTTTTAGAAAGTCTAACTTATGACTTAATTTGTGTGGGTACAAGATGTTTGATACTGTAATTTATACGGCGCTAGTTGCGAGTGGGTGGTCCCGCTCGGACGCTCGGTCAAACAAAATGGACTTAGATAATTTATTAGGTTGAAATATAACTTTTTTAGTAATAATATTTTTTACTATTCCATTGTATTGTTACCTTATTTATATGCTTAAGAAATAGTGAATGTTAGCTTCATTTATACTCGTATATACATATGATAAAATTGTAACTGAATCTGTACAGTAAATATTTATTGGAAAATCTTATTGAAGTAGTCATTATTATCGATACAGAGCCCGAATCTATAGAATATACATTTTTCATATCTAACTTAAAATCGCAGATCAAAAGTAAACGTTTGCTTTTTAAGTAGCTAGCTAAGCAGTTAGTAAGTTTGTTCCAAACTCTTTCAGTAGAACGAGTAACTTGTTTGAAACTAAATATTGTCGTCTTGAGATTTTAGCTGAGGTCTTCGAACTTTAGTATAAATACTTAAAGTAACTTTTCTTCAAATCGGTTTTTAGATTTATATAATGTATCTGTCTATACATATAGTAAAAGTGTAACGGATTGCTATCTGTCTATTATTGGGGGTCTTTATTAACACAGTGGAACCCAAGACAATGATTTTTAGATTTTTTTTCTGTTTATCTGTGCGATCGTACGCGTTAAGCTCAGAAACGGCTTAACCGTTTTGGGTACGGTTCACTAATGCATTGTGGTAACCTTCACTTTACATTTAGTATTTGCTTTATTTAAATTGGTTCATAAATAAAAAAGTTATTTCAATTTAAAGAATCATCTAGGGATGAATACGACCGAATGAAGGGCGAGTCGCTAGTTTGTTTATATTCGAGATGAAGTTTATTTATTATCATTTATTGCTCAATACTTTACTGAACTTCATTGATTGTAACATCAATTGATTACTTCGGTGAAATAAAAAATATGACAATAGATACGGTAAAGAAAAAGGTGTACCATAGGATAAGAGAAAGTAATTAAAAAATCGATTCGATTCGATTTTGTTAATCTTAAGCTATGAAAATCAAAGTCACGACTACATCAGTAACAGTTCCAGTTGCTTTGGTTAATACCTCTTACTATCATATAAATTAGGCTAGTTTAGTTTCGATACCTATACAAATGATACTATGACACAAAGTGAAACTAGATACATCATTGATGCTAGTCCCACAAACGTACGTGCATTACGTCCATTTCTGCTTCTCACCTACACATTGTGGAAAGATCTTCCTCCTGAGGTTTTCCTTGAGCGCTATAATATGGGGCACTTCAAGAGTCGTGTCTTCGGGTTCCTTAAAGGCCGATAACGCATTCGCAACTCTACTTATGTTGCAGATGTCTGTGAGCCACGATAGCCACTTACCATCACGCAGATCATTTGTTCTTTTTTCTATTAAAAAAAAAAGAACATAGTGACACAGTGACTTAGTGACACACTCAATTGTGACACAGCTAATTAGTGACCCATTGAAAACTTGTTCACTAATTGGCTGGGTCACTAATTGTCCGTGTCACTAATTGAATAGGTCACTAATTGTGCGGGTCACTAAATGAGTGGGGCACTAATTGGTTGGTCACTAATTGAATTCGTCACTAATTGTGTGGGTCATTAATTGGTTAGGTTACTAATTGAATGGGGCACTAATTGTGTGGGTTACTAATTGTGTGGGTCACTAATTGCGTGGGTCACTAATTGTATTGGTCACTAATTGTGTGGGTCACTAATTGAAAGGGTCACTAATTGGTTGAGTCACTAATTGTGTGGGCCACTAATTGGCTGGGTCACTAATTAAATTTCTAATGCTGCTGCTGTTTAGTAACATTAATAGTAAATAATATATTGTATTCAAATATAGGTATATGGGGAATGTAAGATGCTATCTATATCGTCATAATAGCACATTCAATTTGGTATCTTCTATATTTATTACCTCCATATAATACATACTAACGACACGGGTTTCGTCCAGATGGTTTAGCTTAAGGTATGCTTGAAAATATTGTTTTCTAAACAACCCTTTTTTACTTTACCTCTCCTTTGGGGTTGAATTGCGAATTTTTTACACATTCATTATGGCCTATTAAAAATTCAACTCGCTAAGCCCAACAGTTTAATGTGTGCATTAATGAATCTCACTACTAAAAAGTTACTTGTCTATATAGAAGACTAATTCTGCCCGCGGATTTGCTCGCGTTTATACGTGATAAGTGGGCTAGGGGAAAGGGAGGGGGGGGGGGGGGGGGAGGTGGGGTAAATAAATGGTAGCTTATGTCCGATCCAAGGATGCAATCTACGTCCTTGCCGATTTTAATCGAAATCTGTTCAGCGGTATCATGCAAAGGTAACAGACAGAGTTACTTCAACATTCATGATATTAGTATGGATAATCCACGATCAAAATACATTAGAAGCCAAAGTTAATATAATTTAACAAAGTAAAAGTCGCGTGACTTATGTTTTAAAAGCATTTGCGTGTTGATACAATATTTCAATACAACATCAAATCTATTTAATGAGAACACGAAATGTAACGTTTGCAACGACCATTTTTAAATAAAACATGAGTTCTATATTAACATATATCTTTCAATAAAGTTAATTTAATTTGTAAGGTTTGATCCATTAAATAATATCTTTTCGGATTTTTTCGTAGACACTGTCTGTAACAACTATATTATGCTTTATGTATCTTTAAGACGTCTAAAATCTTAGTCTGTCCCGTGATCATGATTGCTATAAAGCATTCGAAATGTCGGGAACCAAAAATTAAGATAAATCCGAGAAAAAATCTATAAATATAGTTTTATTTAAAATATCTAATATTCGCATAAATCTATGAAAGCATTATGTGATCAATTATTTTGTAACAAAAAAGAGGTACATATAGTGATAACAAAATCACTCGAAAATAATAATATAATCTTTGTAGCATATTCAAGAAACTTTTACTATATTGTGAGAAGTATTACATGCATTCAGCCCTTTTTAACATCCTGGGCATTGCTGGGCACGGGTCTCCCTTCAATGTGAAGGGGATAAGGTCATAGTCCACTACGCTGGCCAAGTGCGGGCCAATTTTTATTGTTATTCT
Source organism: Argynnis bischoffii washingtonia (assembly GCA_033884665.1). Taxonomy (NCBI): domain Eukaryota; kingdom Metazoa; phylum Arthropoda; class Insecta; order Lepidoptera; family Nymphalidae; genus Argynnis; species Argynnis bischoffii. The sequence continues at coordinate 6,369,298 of JAEMGE010000029.1, forward strand.
CTTCTCTTTTCTTCCCTTCCCTACCCTTCCGTTCCGTCGTCTCGTCTCGTCACCTCTCCTCTCCTCTCCTCCCTTCCCATCCCATCCTTCTCTTCTCTTCTCTATAATCTAGGCGCGTTTGACCAAACGTACACACACATACGCACGCAAACACTCAAATACACACGCACACGCACAAATACATGCACATTATATTAGTAATCCGATTTAGATAGAAACGTATATTTGAAATCTAATACCAGCAATGGTTTGTAACGAGCGATTCCATGCTGTAAATTTACGACGTGATCACGGTGACCATTATTGGCTTAAGAGCAATGATTACAGAAATCTGCGGTCGTACAAAGATTAATTACTCCAATATATGTAGTTAGTGTTAAATATATGTATATGCTTTACTTAGTTACAGAGTTTGTAATTTTAAAGTAGAGGTCACAGATTTGGTTTTCATTACATTTTATCTAATATTAAAAAAAACATTAATTTTGTGATTATTTTCAATTCAATTCAATTTATTTGTTTACGACTTCAAAACGTCCTAGTTAAGCACAGATTGTGCTTATTTTTTATCTACGAGTATCTATCTTCGAATAAGGTATGTACGTATTGAAGTGATTTTTTGTATGAATGGAAGAGGCTTATGAAGCGTAATAGGCTGCCGCGTGTTTGAACGTTTTTAGGGTTCCGTAGCTAAAAGGCAAAAACGTAACCTTTATAAATTGATCATGTCCCTCTGTCCATTTGTCTGTTACACTGACAATTATAAATAAATGAAGAAGATAAAAGAAGAAGATGAAGAATTTGAATCCACAGAATCATGTGAGATATTTTTACAAAGTCTACATTTGATGACACGTGTGGCTTAGTTTGAAGTGACTCTACCTGTTGTGCCAGCGGTTGCGGGTTCAAATCCCGCTGGAGGCATTCAGTTGGGTGATGAGCACGAATGCTTATAATCCAGTCATGGTGTTGTTTATATTTATAATGCGTATATATGTATTAAATGCTATATATGTGTAGTGTATCAACTATCTGGTATCCATAACACAAGCCTTGTAGCTTACCATGGAACTAGATGATGCTGTGCGTTAATGTCCCAACATATTTATATTTTATGTAAGTACAAATTTCTAAATGACTTTTCTATTTAAACCAATAGTTGCTGAATTGCGGTCATATACGTATGTATGTATGTGCTAGCTCGTAAAAGTATGACTGTTCATATATAGCGATATGCTCAGTAATATAAATGTAGGCTATATCATTAAATACCACTGTTTTATGAAATGTTCAACTACTTCACATCTATCGACCGGGTAAAGAAAAGCGATTTATTTGATAAAACTAATATAGCAGTGCAAATACACGAAATTAGTGATGGGAATTCGTATGAGCTGAGTGACCAGAAACTGTTGCATGACTTTTTTGTTTAATGTATTACAACATTAGATATGTATAATTAAAAAACCACTGAGGTAAGGTAAGTGTCACTTGGCTCGCATAATGCACTAAGTATTCTAACAATTTTACTAATATTATAAATGTGAAAGTTTAAATGTTTGGATGTTTGTTACTCATCATGCCAGAGTAACTGAACGGATCTGGATGAAATTTGTTACAGAGACAGTCTGGAATAGCACATACACTACTTCTTATCCCGGAAAAAAGTATTGTTCCCGTGGGATAGATTAGTTTTCGTTTTTCTAGAGGCGAATCCTAACGAAGCGAGGGTAAGCCGCTAGTACTACGTATTATAAATGCCAAACTTTTATATGTGTGTCTATAACACATAGGATACCGCTATTTGATTTCCGCTATGAGTCGCGAATCTTGAACAAGAAGGCATTTTAAATAATTACAAAAAGAACCTTCTGACCACCCACGGCGGACAATCTCATTGAGACTAGCCAACTGCGCAGGAGATAATATATTGCACCAGTGTGTGCTCAGACACAAGTGCACTTTCTATTCCTGTCACTCTCATATTCCGGTGGGACGACTACTCGACACGACCAGTGAGAGTTAAGGCGCAGGACTTACTATATAGAAAAACTCAATAACTAAACTTGACCTGAACCAGAAACTTCCGGGTGTGCAGCCGTACGTACTAGCCACTAAACCACCAAAGCAATAAAAAAAAATTAAATCAAATAGTATGCAAACGAAGGTAAGTGATACAACTTTGTTGTATAATTAATGTTTAAGTACGAAATTCCTGGAAAATCTCGCGGTAATTCTATGTTTTATTATAAAAAGCTTAAAGCTACGAGTATATTATACTTTATTATAAAAAAATCAGTACCTTAAATCGACATTTCGTGATATAAAAGCAATGGAACATAGGATAAAAATTTAAATAGCGACGGTAATTAGCTTATCGGTTGATATCAACTATTTATTGTAAATGCAAAAATTTGTATGTGTGTCTGTTTGTTACTTCTTCACATAGAAATGGCTGGACGGATTTGGATGAAATTTAGTACTCAGATAGGTATAACATAGGCTACTGTTTCAAACCTAGAAAAGAACTCGAGCGAAACAAGGATAAGTCGTAAGCAAAAAATATTTAATTTTATATTATGCCTATCGAAAGACCCGAACTGATCGGACAAAGACCCAGACTTACATCTTGTAGTTTCTTTAATTAGATCATTTGGCATCAAACTTTTGACTGACTTCAAAAAAAGGCTGTGCACGATTCGGATTTTTTTTTATTTCTCTTGTGCTTTATTTGTTTACTTCGCCCGCGTTAAAATTTCCGATTGCTACTTTTCATAGGATCCCGCTAGGCTAATCTGAAAATTACTTGAAAATTCCATCAAAATCGGTCCAGCCGTTTTGGAGTACGTAGGGAACATATTTTTTTATTATACTCGTAGATTACTGCGAATACGAGTATACGAGCTACGAACAATTAATTGTCATGCAAACCAATTTGTTATATATGTTATACCTCACCTTAGGCCAGAATAATAACTTCCAAAGTCATGTTAAGGTCGGTATAAGTAGTTTGTTGGTAAAATAATCTTATATATTTAAACGAGCAATTCTTGTATATTTATATCTTTATTTATTTATTTATTTATTTATACCGACGATCTCGGAAACGGCTCTAACGATTTTGCTGAAATTTGGTATATGGGGGCTTTCGGGGGCGAAAAATTGATCTAGATTAGTCACATGTCTGGGAAAACGCGTGTTTTCGAGTTTTCATGCGTTTTTCTTATGCATTATTCTACGCAAAATTTAATCGCGACATCTATACAACTTTCTCAGTAACACTTAGTCACTTAATGTAAAATTATTTTTAAGCCAAATTAAAAAGAAAATTGTTCTTATCGCGACATCTATACAACTTTCTCAGTAACACTTAGTCACTTAATGTAAAATATACAATCTTTCAAGAACTCCGAGCGAAGCTCGGTCGCCCAGGTACTTAGTTATAATATTAGATTTGCTGCATACTTCCATGTGATATTCACCATTCAAACTCACTTTAAGCGTCGTCTAATCTTTCTTTTTAGCTATTGAGTATATATGTGTATATTACATGTAAGTATGTATTTATGTATCTACATGTATGTATTTATGTTTGTAAATGTAGTTTATCATTGTTGTATTTAGTATTAATTGTACCGTCCCGTTTACGGTTCCATTAATCCTTTCACTAAAGGATGTCTATAAGAGATTGCTCATAACAATAAGACGACCTTTGCATGCCTTTTTGTTATTTTTCTTTTCATCTTCTGTATTCTTCTTTTGTGTGCGCCATAAAGTACTCATCTATCTATTTTTAATAGGTTAATAGAGTTTTATTTACCTTCTCTACTCCTTTTGAAGTACAGAATTCAAATTGCTGGCGCCCTGGTTTGCAATCAGTTCTCACATTAATCAAGATACGAATAGTATAGTTTAGTGCGATTGTAAAGTGATGTTGCTTTGCAAAGACCATGTGTAGCATATATTATATAAAATAACTAGTAAATTACCCTCGCTTTGCTCGAATGTGTCCTTAGGGATTGATTGATTTAGGAATACGGAGAGAATAAACATATAAACACATTTTTGTGAGGCAGGAACCTTTGTGGATGTACGTAGAACAATTAACCGAAGTTTTATGTCAATCAGATGAATGGTTTAGAAATGTATAGAGGACAAACATACAGAGAAACATCATTTTTTATTTATAGAGATCTCCTTTTAAAAAATATCAAAAATATAAAATTACTATTTATTATTAATTACACTTGACCTTCTGTTTTTTCTGGCTGATCTCAAAAATATTGCTCAGATTTAGGTCAAGGCTATAATTTGTAAATATTATACAAAAATAATCCACGTGTATGATGACGACAAAAGAAGGGTGTTATTAGTTTAACGTCTGTATCTGTCTGTCTGTGGCATCGTAGAACCCAAAGAAGAACCGCTTTTAATTAAGATTTTTTTGTTTGAAAGGTGACTTCAGTGAGAGTGTTCTTAGCTATAAATGAAGAAAATCCGTTCAGCCGTTGGCAGACTATCAGCTCTTCGTGATGGTAAAAGAATATCAGTAACTTCCACAGATTTAATTCATCCGAAACTTGGTATCCCGTTAGTTCAATGGCATTGCAACAATATGGTATAGCCTGATGCTGCAGCATCATCTGAGATCTGCAAAATACTCCACTTTTTACTAAAATACTGCTGAGATATCATGTAGGCTCATTGAAATGGCCTCAATGAATATATTATTGTGTTGGGGGTTTTTTAATTTCTTTATTTAATTTCTTGTTATTAGAAATGTGACTCATTGTTGGCAATAATACTACACGACCAATTCGCTATAGTAGCACTTTACCATCTAAACTGTCATCGTATCTATTCACAGATGGCCTCTTGTCTACAGTGTAGGAGCAATTAATCGAGATTAATTCCTGCTATAGCTTCCTTTATATGTTACTTGTGTTTATGATTAAATATGTTATTTTGGTATTATATTAATCGATCTAATAATAATATCTTATATATACGCCAATATTTGACATTTTAAATAAAACTATATTTTCGAATTTTTTCGCGGATTTATTTGGTTTTATTTTATTTTATCGACCTAATATTATAACTGGAAAGTTTATATATGCATTTAATCGGATAAGTCAACTAAAAGCTATTTTAGAAAGCTTTTGCAACCATATTTGCTTTGAACAACGAAAGCACTTTGAAAATAAATTGTCAAGTGTTTTTCAGAGTTTTGCAGGGTTTCAGTCTATTACAGAATATTAAATGTGTTACGTTAACAAATAAATAGAGTTATTATTGTAGATAAGTAATGTATTTGATTAATTTGTTTTGAATTCGCGTTAATTAACACCTACTTGCACTAGTTTAATACTTAATTTTAAATAACTAGCGCTTACTTCTGTTCGGGTGAAACATGATTCTTCCGGTTTAATACATACATAAATATCATAACACCGGTAGATTATTTTTGCAAAAAATTATAAATTATCACTAATAACCTTCCTAGATAATCCCTCTTTCTATTGATGGAAACAGTATGAAAATATGTTCAGTAGTTTGTGAGATTGTCCTTAAATAACCTAAACTCAATTTTAATTGAATAAATAATGTATCTTTATTTTAGTTCCAATGGAAAGCGATACGTGTTAGTTTTGGCAGATCTGTCATGTGACCTGAATTTAAATTTATTGATAATGAAATATTTTCACAGGCCTTATAATGAGCGTAAAAGCCTTTTTTAGATTATTCTCGGTAGGATAATTAACATACTATTATTTTACAGTCCCATGTTTTCTTTAGAAAAAGTAACTTTAATTTTGTTTTTCATGTAAGAATTTTAATTATATCATTATTTATCTGAATAAATGTTTGGCATAATATTGATTTTCTTTTTCCATGAAAATTCAGCGTAATATCTTGTTTTATATAGGTATACTTACTACATATTTCGAAATAATTTGATTTAAAACATATCAGCCCTTTTCGAATTCCCACTGCTAGGCACAGACCTCCCTTCAGTACGAGGGGGATCAGACCATAGTTCACCAAGCTGGCTGGCCAAGTGTGGGTTGGCGGACATTATATGTCTTTTGAAAAATTGCTAGCTTTGGTTCTCTTACCTTTGTTTTAATTTACCATAAAGCAATAATCAATAATCATGTTAATAATGAATTGCAAAAGAAAATTAAAAAAATTGCAAGACTCAGAATTTGAACCCGCTTCATTTGGGTTTCCAAGTAAACGCATTGCCACTGGGCTGCTTTCTTTGATTTAATATTATTTATTTAACGTTAACAAAATCCAGCTAAGAAAGTACCTCGTATTGAAATATAATACCATCATCAAACAAGACATCAAAGCGCCGTAAAGTGGATCAATGTTGGGCTAACGACTTTAATATAGTCTAGGAGACACAGTTTTTTATTGTCATATATTTAGTAACTAGATCCCATTACTATATAATTTATGAAGTAAGTATTATGCCCCTTGTCAACATTTTAACTGATTTATTGAAATAAAAAATAACTTATATACTTCGTATATTAATCCGTACTAATATTATAAATTTCATATTTATAATATTAGTATGGATTAATATATGAAGTTTGTGAGGATGGATGGATGGATCTGGTTAAAATTTGGCACAGAGATAGATTTAGTCTGGAATAGCACAAAGGTTACTTTTTATTCCGGAAAAATGTGTAGTTCCCGTGGGATGGATTTGTTTTTGTGTGGAACGAACCCGAAGCGAAGCAAAGGTGAGTCACTAGTTATTTCTATGCTAAGAAGCAATATTGATTTTGTCGCAGTTATATTTTTATTACTTTTTCAGGACGTTTTGAATGCTTTAAAGTTAACATGATTACAGAAAATATTTGAGAGATAGAGAAAGAGATATAATCCGAAAGGGTAGTTTTATTTAAAATGTCAAATATTCGCGTAAATCTAAGAAAGTATTAGGTAGTAAATAAAACACATTAATGAGTGAAAACAAATTGAATGAGGCCAAATTTGAAGGTTTTACTAGTAGATTTATAGATCGTCACCATTCAGCCCTGGGCTTCATTATCAAATCACCTTGTTGGAATCAAATTAACAATTTTAATCTGGATGATAAAATAAATTATATGATGATGGTAATTTGTGCTATGATCCAGATAATCTGGAATTATAAATACACGTTTCATATTAAAATATAAAATTCAGACGTATTGTATAACATGAAACAATAAAATGTAGCTAAGAGGCAACGAAAAGAAATCATGAAAGTTGGCTTTTGTCATTTGTAATATTAAGATATGACCTACCCAAACAAAAAAATTAAAAAATTGGATAATTTATCCTTTATTAAAAACGATCAAACACGGAATGTTCATGCTCTTAGTCTATATTACAAAGAAATCAAGCTATTTATTATTTCTTTAGAAACGTGCCAGATTATGTTATTTTAGAATAACATTTATCTATTTATACACTGTCTTTTCTCTTCATCTATTTATACTAAATAACACTAGCATCTCTTTTTATTTAAATATTGGTGGACGATGAAACTTGATATCGTTTACATAATACTGGTATTTTCTGTTATATACTTGGTTTTTTCTACTGGCTAGAACATTGTTTGAACTCTTATTTTAGTGAAAAACCCTTACCCTTAATTATAATTTTTAATTATTTATACATTTATACACTTTATCTTATCAAGCATTACGTTGAAACCGCAAAGGACGGATCAATAATACATAAATAATCTAGGCATTAGGCAAGTTTATCCGCGGACAAAATCTAGTCTAGTTTTATATGAAAGTGATGAAATATGAAGAATCACAAAAAGAGTAAGGTATCGTGTCACATATGTATGTTGATTTAGGTGTATAATGATTATGTACATACTATGTACATAATCATTATACACCTAAATTAAAGTACCTACCTACTTCATTTTTTTTGAAGTCAGTAAAAACTTAGACGATTTGTTTGGTTTAGTTTATGTGATGATCTTACTTGCTGTGCCAACGGACGCGGGTTCGAGTTTCATTGGGGGCATTCATTTGTGTGATGAGCACGAACGTTTGTACTCCAGTCATGTGTGTTTATATTTATAATATGTATGTATTTAAAATTATATATGTGTAGTGAGTGTATTAACTATCTAGTATCCATAACAAAGCCTCGTATTAATGTCCCAACATATTTATATATAATTAGTAAAAATTCTCTCCGAACTTTACCAAATTATGACCAAAAATAACCAAAAAAAGAATTCTATTCATGAATTACATATAAAATAATCCGTAGCAAGAATAATTGGCTTATAAAGTTTAAACTTACGAACTTTATAATTACTTTTCGTAATAAAAGAAGACGTTTATTTCTATACCTGTCTTCACTTGACCCAATTAAAACTGTTTTTGTTTCTTGGTAGAACACTCAAATGGGCGAATTTATACTGTTTTAAAATTTTAACTCTTAACATTTTGTCAAAGTGTCTGTTATATTAAAACAGCTATACGATTTTAATTAAAAGTTAACCAGCGTTTGCCTGCGGCTTCGCTTACGTATCCATATGTATGTTGTCTCAGTAGGTACTTATTTGTCCAAACCATTGACGTAGAGAATGGACTAGATCTAGAAAGAGAGAAAGCGACCGTGTGGCCAATATCTATCTTTTATTCCAATTTGAATTTATAAATTCAATACAAAAAAAAAAGATATTACCTATTGAAAATTATAATATTATAATAAAATGTTAAATGGTTATAAATTATCCTCATTATCTTCATTAATCATATTTCAATTAATACAGAAGACTACTGGCCGCACATTCGTTCTGTCTCTGTCGCTTTGCCGCCATATTTAGCTGACGGCTGGCAAAGAAACGCTCAGGTCACTCTCTATGTCTATGGTGCAAACGACTAATTTACCGAAAGAGTTTTTTATATAGGTTTATTAACTTTTAAATGTCAATTCTATTGGTATCAAATACACATTTTATTAAAAAATCCGAAAATATTTTATCTAAATATGTATATTATGTATATTAATCTTAAAAGTTAAGCTTTATTTTTAAAATATACTATATACTATATGAACTAATAAACACTAAGGCGACGATTCGTATATTGTTTAATTTCACAGCCCCTAATGGTTGAAGCATGAATATCGATAGCCTTTTACGTTACTTTCCAGGCTATAAAATACAATAAAGACATTTACACATCCGACTCAAACAAACGACGTGTTCAAGCAAATAAAAGAACAAACATTAAAAATTTCAGCTTTATATACGAGTATGAGCTTGCGATATTTATACTTTATATGAGTCCCATAGGGTATATAGATATTAGTAAAAAGAGATATTAGTATTTATTGAAACCATTTTGTAATTTTGTTTGTAGGCAGTGTCTATACTATAACAAATATAATTTCATGATCTTTGAAACGTCTAAAACCTTAGTCTTTCCCGTGACCATGATTGCTGTAAAGCTTTCGAAACGTCGGAAACCAAAAATTAAAACAATGGGGGCTACCGCGCTTGAATTCATCGCGAGAGGGCGCTAGTGTTGACTGAGTTCTCTAGAAATATCAAATGGTACTGAAAAATTAAAGCTCGCAAAGCTTTTTATCGCGGATTTTCACTAATATTCATGATTATTATAAAGATTGTTGCCATTCCTGATTAGTTATGACAGACACGGTATAGCACAATAAATCTTATTGGTTTAAAAGAAGAGTAAGAAAAAGGAATTTTTTTATCATAAAATAATTTTTTCGAGCGAATAATTATAATTATTATATTAAATTTGGGATTTGTTAGTGCGTAGTTTTTTTACGACAGCGATAGGACCTCACTCGCCAGTGGCGCCAACTGGTGCCGCCAGAAACAATACCCGTCCTCATTCCGCGAAAGAATCCAAAAAGATAGTTTTATTTTAAAAAATTGCAAAGATAGCTTAAACTACGTTACATTAAGTATTAAAAAGTATTAAAAAAATAAGTATTTAAAATTGGTATTATAGTAAAATTTATAAAAAATTAATTAAGTCCCTTGTAACGAAGTTAGAGTGAAACAAACTTTGATAAGCTTTTCCAAAGTTATTTTGGGATTCGATCCGGCAAATTGAGATGTATTGCAAACTTTTAGTATCCATCATCCGGTTGTTTGGACGAAAGTAATTAAGACGTTCTGAAATTCTAAAACTTGATCGTTTTTTATGTTGAGTACTTTATATATTTTGTAATTTTAAATAATCAGAGATTAAAACCCGACTATACCTAAAATTTTACTACCACTTAATGTCCTGTAGAAGGCATCATATTGAATTTAATGTGACGTCACATAGCCTTTAACCAGCGAATAATCAAGACACTTCTAACGATACCTCTTTTGTTAAATTATATTAGGTAGCTTAGAAGATTTATGGAAACAAATGAACATACATACATCTACGCGTAGCTTGCTGAAAGACCAACTCTCCGTAGTCGGGTAAAAAGGAAATAAAAATCTGTCATTTATTTGAAAACCTCTCTACTGGCTTAGACAAAATGTCATTCTACAATCGTTGAAGAATAGAAATTTTATGGAAATGACAAAATTAATCATTATATCACAGTAGGTACCATAACATGTCATTCCCATAATAAGTGTTCATGGCTTTCTATTCGTACATCGTTTTTATAAAACAGAAGCTCATACTACTGTTAAATAATACTTAGTAGTTTGTACTAATATTATAAAAAAGTAAAGTTTGTGAGTTTGTTAGGTTGTAGGGGGTAATATCTGCATCTACAGAACCGATTTAGATGAAATTTGGTTAGAAAATATTTTGAGACTCTGGAAAGGACATAGGATACATTTTATCCCGGAAATCATCCCTTAAGGGACTGAAAATGGGGATGAAAGTTTGTATGGAGAATCAACTTAGGGACAAACCCGAGCGAAACGAGGGTGAGTCGCTAGTCTTCCTATAAAATAATCTAGGCAAAAAGCAAACAAGTTATTTGAAATTAAGCTTCTAAAATAGTGAACTAAAACTAAAACTGAACTTAATGACTAAAGGGTTTATTTATAAAAAATATTCTGTTAAAAAAGTTAACAGACGTTGTCGGGATCCGAAACCTGTTGTTATCTATACATATAATAAAATTGTAATTGAATCGTATCTGTATATTAAATATTTTTTGGAAAATCTTAATGAAATAGTCATTATTATCGATACAGAGGCCGCATCTATAGTTTATAGAATTTCTGTCTGTCTGGGAAAGCATCACGAGACAACTATTGGACAGTTTTTTAATGAAATTTAGTAGGATGATAGCTGGTTATCCGGGTCAACATATAGGATACTTTTTACTGCGGGAAAATATCTCATCTCTGAGAAATCTATACTAAACGTTAAAACGTAACTAGGGACGAACCCGAGCGGAGCGAGGGTGAATCGCTAGTATAATATATTTTTAGTATTTCGTTTACATCGTTAAGTAAAAACCTTGCATCACAGTATCGTTGCGTATTTATCTCAAGATCAAGTCATTGAAGGGACTTGATGAGACTCTATTTATAAAGTTTAAATTGCTTCTTGCAGTTTGTATAGCTTAGTCACTTTTTTATTTTTTAGTCTTAAAGATCTTAAATGTTCATTAGTGCTTGATTTTCCATTCGTGCTTAAAAAAGCTAAGGTCTGAAGCTTTAAACTTGATTGTAATAATTGAAAAATATTATTTATTCGGTAAGCAAAATCCAGAGTATGAGGATACTAAAAATTACCTACTTTTTTGGTAAATATCGATTATCTTTTATTAATTTATATATATTGAAGCGAGTTGAAAATTGAGTAAAAGTAAAATGTAGCTAACTATATTATTATATTGATTGTAAAATAAGTATATTATATGTACATAAATAATATGCACCTAAGTCTAAGACTAAAGGATTGTATAGACGGTGTGTTTCTTTGAAGAATAAGAGAAATTTTATTAAAGTATTAATTGCTAATTTCCAATTTATGAGAAACAAATATGAATATTAAAAAAAAATATTTTTTAGGCATTAGTTCTCTTAACATTGAAAGAGAGATAGCATAATATTAGCTTTGTTTTTCTTAGTTATAATAAAATATGTTAGCTATTTTTAATAATGAATAATAAACTACTGTTAATATTAAAATAACAAAAAGTGAAGGAAAAGATCGTGAGGAAACCTGCATGTCTGAGAGAACGTAACAAGTTTTCGAAAGACATGTGAAGTCCACCAACCCGCACTTGGCCAGCGTGGTGGACTATGGCCTGATTCCCTTCGTATTGAAGGGAGGCCCGTGCCCAGCAGTGGGACGTTAAAAATGGCTGAATACATACATATATACAATATTAAAATTTGCCACAAGTAGTTGCCAAGTAATAGAGTTTGCCTCAATATTACTAACGACCCTCCTCGCTTCGCTAGGGTTCGTCTCTAGGTTGCTTCCTTATACAAACTTTCATCTCCATTTTCACCTCTTAAGGGATGATTTTCGGGATGAAAACTATCCTATGTTCTTTCCAGGATCTCAAACTTCTTACCAAATTTTATCTAAATCGGTTCAGTAGTTTCGGAGCCTATTCGATACAAACAAACAAACAAATCTTCATCTTTATAATATTTTATTATATATATTATTATATTAATAATACAAAAAGCACCAAGGAATGCATTTGAGAAGAAGCGAGGGTAAGTCACTAAGATATTATAACAGTTAGGTTAGTTCAAAGCCATTTCCATTGTACCACTTATCATTTACCACGCTTCCTTAACTTGTAAGGCAACAGCAATTTCTGGCAAGTCGATTTTAATGTACTATATACATTACTTGTAAAGGTTAAAGACTAATTTTAATAAATAAATATAAACGGACTCCTATTTTAAATGTCAAAATTTGTTTGTATGTGTGTTTGTGTATATGCTTGTTACTCCTTCACGTTGAAACGACTGGACAGATTTGGATGACAAACTATTTAGACTATCTGAAGTAACAGTAACATATTATAGGCTACTAGCCACTCACCCTAGCTTCGCTCGTTCGTCCCTAGTTACGTTTGAACGTTTAGTATAGATTTCTAAGAGATAAGATATATTCCCGCAGTAAAAAGTATCCTATGTGTTGACCCGTATAACCAGCTATCATCATACCAAATCTCATCAAAATCCCTCCAGTGTCTTTTCCGTGATGCGGTCACAGACAGATAAACAGACCGACAAGATTCTACAAACTATAGATTCGGCCTCTGTATCGATAATAATATCTATTTCAATAAGATTTTCCAAAAAAAAATATTTAACGTACAGATTCGAATTAGTTACGATTTTATTATATTTTGGTTATTTTTATTTTAGTATAGATATAGAATATTTGATATTTAGATAGACTCCCGAGAGAAGGGTAGGTAAGTCTCGAATCATATATACAGTAAATACATCATTCGTAATTGAAACTGCCCGTTAACTAATAACTGCCACTTTCATTAAATTAATACATTGAATACTAAAATAATTAAAATTATACAATGTGTATTTTAATTAAAATGTTCAATGATTAAATAATTATTTAACAGATTCAAATTTTCACGACTTTTTCTGGAAACTTCGAAAAATATTTGTTTTGTAAGCTTTTAAATGTTATCCATTTCAGTGTTTGGATATTACTTTGAACCATTTTAAGAATAAGTTAAAGTTATCGATAAGCAAGAGTTGCGAAATTGTTTTTGCTGTAGAGCAAATGCTAACCTTTTAAAAAGGAAATACGTTCTTAATTGAGTTGACCTATTCACGCTAATACTAAAATCGAAATAGCCTTTTATTCCACCTACAAAGACCTAACTTAAAAAAGTTTACATAGGTATAATTGCATAATCTAAATCAAATGCAAATTTTTACATAAAACGATAATCGAACCAGTTAATATATAAAAAGGCAAAAAAAAACCGTTCAGTACGTTTTTGTCCTCGTGTTTGTCAACCGATTATCTTTTTTTTATGCAGTAGCTATTGTCTAGTTTTAGTTTTATCAATGACAATGTTCATATAAAAATATAGTATCTGGACGGAGTTCTTTTTTGTTATATTGTATTTTTGATTAAAAAAAAACTAAAAACTTGAATAAATACAAAAAAAAAAACGAAAGTAAAATCTTTGTATCGAACTGGGATTCGAACCCGGACCCCTGTAATTGTTAATCTTGCACCTTGGCCGCTTGACCATGATGCTTTTGTATTATATTATAACCAAAGGGATGGACAGTTTTAAATATATATTTTTGTTCCAGTAAGTAAAACAGAGATGGGTAATATTTACGATAATGCCACAATAGCGGGTTAAATATGGGGTATAGTTATCAGTTAATGTGTTTTGGTTCGCCAAACGATATATCAAGAATAAATGTGAATTTGTATTTTAGTTTATTATATATTATAAATAATGATAATGTATGACGTATATTTTGTATTGACAATATAATAAAAAATACAATGTAAAATGTATGTTGGCAACACTACCAATTTTATTTTACCTGTTATAATAAAGGCTATTTTTGTTATGTTATCTTGTAGTAAACGTCTTTTTACTGAATAAAACCAAAATTCATGGGAACCATAACTTCGTTTTTAATTCATATAACAAAATTCTGTTAATTTTTTTTTTTTTAAGTTTTAACGGTCAGTATAGATTTCTCAGAGATGACATATTTTCCCGCAGTAAAAAGTATCCTAAATATTGACCCCGACAACCAGCTATTTGGACAGATTTTGATAAAATTTAATGTGTTGATAGCTGGTTATCCGGGTCAACATATAGGATGTTTTTTACTGCGGAAAAATATCTCATCTCTGAGAAATCTACACAAAATTTTAAAATGTACCCTACCATTCTGCCCGTGACCACGGCTGGTGCAATCCAATCGAAACGTCGGCAATAAGGTAACGTCGGTAAGTTAATTTTAGTACTTATTTCAATTTTCAGGCAAAATCGCGGGTTTTGCTAAAGGTACGTTATATATCAAAGGGAGAAAATTATAAAAGTTTCCTCTCAGAAACAAGTACAATAAAGCGTGCTTTGAGAAAACTGTTTGAGCAAGAACAAGATTATGTCTAGAAATACTTTCTTCTTATATCATAACTATTTGTACAGAGTCATAAAATAGTAGTTGTATATAACATGGCTTGTTTATATGAATGAAATAAACCAGCAGTTGTCGAGACGTTTTCTCATAAGTAAAAGTATTCTTTATCTTATTGTTAGTAGAACTACAGATCATATGTAGAACGTACATATGTACCTACCTAAGGTATGTATTTTATTAAATTAGTTTGAATATTCAAATTTTTCTATATATTATACTGTATACATATTATGTATGTATGACAACACGTTTGGCTCAGATTGTAGTGACCCTACTTGCTGTGCCAGCGGTCGCGGGTTCGAGCACTAATGTTTGTACTCCAGTCATGGGTGCTCATATTTATAATAATTATGTATGTTTAAAGTTATATATGTGTAGGGTATCAACTATCTGGTATCCATAACACAAGCCTCGTAGCTCTAGATGGTGCTGTGTGTTAATGTCCTAACATATTTATTTATTAGTATAATTGATATAACATAAGTTCCTAACCTTTCCGGGGGAGAGCCAACTCCTACCGGGCGCGTCCCCAGGTGGCGGATCGGGGAACGCCACGTCTTAGATGGCAGACGCGGTGGGGCTGCAGG
Source organism: Argynnis bischoffii washingtonia (assembly GCA_033884665.1). Classification (NCBI taxonomy): domain Eukaryota; kingdom Metazoa; phylum Arthropoda; class Insecta; order Lepidoptera; family Nymphalidae; genus Argynnis; species Argynnis bischoffii. The sequence goes on from JAEMGE010000029.1 coordinate 6,385,033, forward strand.
GGAAGAGGAGTGCCGGTGTGTCGTTGCCGCTCTCCCTGTCCTCTGCAGCCGATTGAAGGGTGCTCACTTCGGTGGGCGGTGTGGTTTAATGGGGCTGCTCCGGGTACTTCTCTGGTTCAGCAGAGTGGACTGTGGAGCAGCCTCATTGGTTTGGTGGCCGTCAGGCCTACCGCCAGGGCGTCGCGGTAGTTATGCGTAAGCGATCCCGCGGCGTCCCACTACGGCGGAGGGGAGGAGAAAGTTGGGGTTTAGTGGGTTAGTACCGGCTCTTCTAGCCGGTGACACATAACCACCTGGGGGATAGGTGGTATGCGTAAATGCATTCCTCAACTATAAAAAAAAAAAAAAAAGTTTCAAACCTTTCTCTATCATTGAAACAGTGTCATACAAATACAGGTAAATTTAAATAATTGGATCTGTTCATTCCGAATGCAAAATTATTGCAGTATAGTTCTCGCCAAAATTGAGTTTCTCTACAGTATACGAGTTTTTTTACCGGGCAATATTTTTTATTACAATAAAAAATATTTGTTGCTACATTTTATATTTAATACATTTTGTATATTCATATGTATGAGAAGATAATTTTTGCAATACTAGCGATTCACGCTGGCTTCGCTCGGGTTCCTTCCTAAGTACGTTTTAAGTTTTAACGGTTGCTATGAAATAGATAGACGATAATATATATATTTATATGATGAGTTTTATATCCCTTACTTGAGAAATGATTGATATCCCATACAAATTTTCATCTACTTTTCCTTCATAACGGATCACCCTTTTCATCATTAATCATTCTGGGATAAAAACTATCCTAGAGTATCTAGAGTCTCAAACTACCTTCATACCAAATTTCATCTAAATTGGTTCTGTAGATTTTTAGTATATCCATTACAAACATACGAACATAAAAAAATTATCTTCATAATATTACTATAGTTGTCTGATCCTTATAAAACCAACAAGTTGTAAGCTAAAACATGAATGCGCAATTTTTTACGCACATTTTACGTTTATACGCTCAGTTTCAAGTCAACATACTCAGAGAATATGATATCTCGCGTAAAATTTTACACCTTATTCATTCTATTAAGGGTTCTAAAAAATCCTCTTCTTACGCCTTTTTACTCAATTAAGTACGTCGTGATGTTAATATTATCGGAAATATTGCCTTTTATCATTATATTATCAATATTTTAAAACATGCATATTTAAATAAAGTGCCAGTTCAGGCAGTTTGCAGCTTTTCGAACGGGTAATTTTTAGAAAAATCTTGCATACTAAAATGAAAAATGTGACAGTAACTCTATTCGCTTGTCACCGTTTCACACTTATGCAATTTCAGGTGATTTTGGGCACCGACATGGATTATACCATGGGGACGGACATACCTTTTATGTCAACCCCACATACCATGCGAGGATCTGTGGGCAAGAACTAGTTTATTATACTTTTAACAAAAAACAATAAACTATTCGCCTATTGGTTCTATTATGAGATTAGCTTTATAATAAAATGTTATATTTTCATCCGGATTCACCTACAAAATTGCAAATTGATGTGTGAATATATTATTATCAATTGAAATTAATAAGAGCATGTTATTTTGTTTCCCGACGTTTCGAATGCTTTACAGCAATCATGGTCACGGAAGAAACTAAGGTTTTAGACGTCTCAAAGGCATTATATAGTCGTTACAGACAGCCTACCCACAAAATAACAAAATGAATTAAAAAAATTAAAAAATGGCACCAAAGTACCTTACAATATTTAATAATTTTAAGCATTGTTATAATTTTAATAAGTTTTATAATTGAATGTGGAATATTATTTATTTATTTCAGATATTATTATGTAATATTACAAAATATTTATATAATCCATAAAAAAAACCGAAAAGATAGTTTTATTTAAAATGTCAAATATTCGTGTAAATCTAAGAAAGTGTTATAAAAACAAAAATTACCAAAAGTTGATTGATTAGTTTCTATCGCCAGTTTTCCTCAGATACAAGACATCAAGTATTTTATACAGCCTCTCAGAATGCTGAAGTGGGGCATTGAAACACTAAATTCGATTAACCCCCGAGCCTTTCTACGAAAGTGGCGAATCCAGTTTTGGGTGGAAGCCAAATAACACAAGCTGTTTTCTTTAAGTTGAAGATACTTCTCTAAAAGTCAATCTCTTCTGATGATTAAGAAAAATATTGTTAAATATTTGAACTTTATATTGATACTTAAAAACTAAATTGGATTTGAATATCACTATCTACTGTGAGTTCGTTAACAATGATAGTCATTATTAAAAATGTTAAATTTAACTAAAAACCGGGAAAATGTGGAAAAAAATTACTGTCTTGTAATACTTTCTTAAAACGCGAATTTTTGATAATTTTAAATAAAACTATCTTTTCTGATTATTTCGCGGATTTATTTTGATTTTTGGTTCCCGACGTTTCGAATGCTTTACAGCAATCACGGGAGAAACTATTATTTGTGACGTCTCAAACGTTATTATATAGTTCTTAAAGATGGTAACTACCTGTGGGTATATTATACAATAACTTCTAAAAAAAATCAACAATTGATATTAACAATTAAAAATCTAAGCAAATAAAACTTTCTTTACTTCTAAAAATAACATAATTTACTTTTTGTACATAGCTTTTAATGTACCTAAAGATCTCTTGCTTATTAATTCTAATATAAAGCTGTCAGATGTTACTTATATAGGCTAAACAAGGCTTACGGTCTATTGTTGTTAATAATATACGGCTTTGACTGACCTTTGACGGTTAGCTAACAAAAGAATGATAAGGAGTAATTTACACGAAGAGTGTTTTCACCAAAGACATACCAAAAATAACAACTGTTTGTTTATAGTTTTAAGTTTTCACTTCTGTCGGCAGTCCTCATGACTGCTTTTTTTATTTTTGTTTGTTTGTACCGAATAAGCTCCGAAACTACAAAACCGATTTAGATGAAATTCGGTAAGAAGATGGAGACCCTGGGAAGGACATTGAATAATTTTTATTCAGGAAATCATCCTTTAAGGGGGTAAAAATGGGGATGAAAGGTTGTATGGGGAAGCAACCTATCGACGAACTCGAGCAAAGCGAGGGTGAGTCTCTAGTATTTAATATGGAAATGCTAATCGCTGTTTAAACCAGATGTAAGAGATCCAACAGTAATCACAAAGTTTGAATGTCTTTCCTTCTCCAAATAGTCCATATGTAAATAGCAAATATGTATGTAGATGAAACTGTACGAAAATCGCTTGAACTTGACAAAATTTCCTACGAGATCGTGTTTATACAATTTGGGATATCATAAGTAAAATTCAGTGTAAGTACCAGATGTTTTAAGTAATAGGTATTTCAGTTCTTACTTGCATATCTATACCTACATTAAATATTTTTTGGAAACTCTTATTGAGATAGTCTTTATATCGATACAGAGGTCGAATCTATAGTTTTTTAAATTTTTGTCTGTTTGTCTGTCTCTTCCCTCGTCTCTAATCTCTTAATTACTGCCCTTGTTGTGGACTCACAAAGTTTGACAAATATACAAAGACGGCTTCCGTCGTGTTATTTTTAGATTCGTAACTTCGCAACAAGATTTACCAAAACATGGCTACAATATTAATATTTAAGGCAAAAATCGTACGCTAAAATTGCATTTACATATGTTCTATATGTTTCTATATGTTCTAATTGCATTTACATATATTCTATAATCATATTTTAATGTTCACTAACGACTCACCCTTGCTCCACTCGGGTTCGTCTCTATGTTTTAAGGTTAAGTTTAAGAGATATTTTCTCGCAGTAAAAAGTATCATGTATATTGACCCGGATAACCAGCTACCATCATACTAAATTTCAGCAAAATATATCCAGTGGTTATACAGACAGACAAAAATTCTAAAAACTATAGATTCGGACTCTGTATCGATAATAATGTCTATTTCAACAAGATTTTCCAAAAAATATTTAATGTACAAATTCGGCTTAGTTACAATTTTATTGTAAGTATAGATTTGGATTTGCAATAAGAATGTAATCAAATAAGTTTATGAGTACCTAAACTTTTTTTTAACCGACTTCCAAAAAAAGGAGGAGGTTCTCAATTCGACCGTATGTATATATATATATATATATATATATATATACATATATATATATATATAGTTTTCCTAATATTGTGCATGTTGTGATTGTGTTAAGTGGATAACCATATAATCAATGTACTGATAGCATATTTTAAATGGTCATGTAATAAATGACAGTGTCGTATTATAGTTGAAGTATTTTCTGTTGACGATCCTAAATAAATAAATTCAGTGAAATTGGTTGCCATTACTGAAAATTAGGAAAGACGAAATATCTGGTTGCGTTAGTGGGAAACATTCTTTCCTGAACTACTTATATATTTTATTTGTACCAATGTGGATACATGGATACATATATTTGTGAAAGGTACACAATAAGTATCATAAACTGGGTAGTAACAGTTAAACTTTGTAAATAACACACATAGTAACCGTAGACTAAAACCACATTTGGTGAAATCAAATAGAGGATCCGAGCAAATATATATGACGAGTTTGTCGTATTTTAGGGGCTTGAGTAAAAGGATATTCTGCAATCAATTTTGTCAATATAAATTATAAAAGATGTGGGAAATAAACATTTATGCCTTTCGTTACGTTGTAGTATGTCAAAAGATTACATATATTGTATGTATATGTATTTAGCCCTTTTTAACCTCCCACTACTGAGGACGAGCCTCCCGTGAATACTATCACGGGTCACGTTTTACTCCACTATGCTGGTCAATTGCAAGTTGACGGACTTCATATGTCTTTTGAAAACTTGCTAAGTTCTTTAAGACATGCAGGTTTTCTCATGATATTTTTTATTCACCACAAGGTAAGTGGTAATCATGTTAAAAGTAATTGATACATGAAAATATCAGAGGTGCTATTCTCATATATGAATTACCCGGGATTTGAACCCCCTATACTTAATACTTTCTTAGACTTACGCGAATATTTGACATTTCAAAATAAAACTATCTTTTCGGATTATTTCGCGAATTTATTATGATTTTTGGTTCCCGACGTTTCGATTGCTTTACAGCAATCATGGTCACGGGAGAGACTAAGGTGTTAGATGTCTCAATGGCATTATACAGTTGTTACAGACAGCCTACCTACTATTTTACAAAAATGATTTTAAAAATACTCAGTTTCCTAAGCGAGCGCATTACCTATGGGCTACCATTACATCCTCAAGCCAAATCTATACTAATATATAAAGATGAAGAGTTTGTTTGTTAGTTTGAACGCGCTAATATCCGATCTACTGTGTTATAATTTTTTTTGTTTTTATGGCCTATTTATTATGGACGGTTATAGGTTATCTTACATCAAAGTATGACGTACGGGAGCGGAATAATTTTACGATAAATGACCTGAGCGGAGTCGCGAGAAAATGCTAGCATGTCATATCAATAAATTTTATTCTTCTATTACCGATAACAGGCTAGTAAAATATTTTACTAGAGAAAACGAACTTGTCAGTTGATAATATATTAAGTACCAGAGGCTCACCCTCGCTCCGCTCGGGTTCGTCCCTACTTACGTTTTAACGTTTAGTATAGATTTCTTAGAGATGAGATATTTTCCCGCAGTAAAAAGTATCCTATATTTTGACCCGGATAACCAGCGATCATAATACTTAATCTCATCAAAATCCGTCCAGTGGTTTTTCCGTGATGCGGTCACAGACAGATAGACTAAAATTCTAAAAACTATAGATTCGGCTTCTGTATCGATAATAATGTCAATTTCATTAGGATTTTCCAACATATTCGACTCAGTAAGAATTTTATTATAGGTGTAGATTAGCTTCATTCGATTTCAAAATACATTTAATTTTAAAAAACTTGTGATCTTACCATTTTATTAAAAGTCAATAAATTCAGTCAACCGTGGAGCTATCATCGGCTTTTAGCGGGATTCTATTGAATAACGTTGAGAATCATAAAATATTACTTTTCAAAGCATTATCAAAGGTTTACAAAGTAGTTTAATATATTAATTTCATTTATGAAGTTGATTTTCAGTTTTTATTCTAATATTTTGTTATACATGTTTATGAAAAACCATGAGCAATCATCATCATCTTGTCTTAATTTACTATTATAATTATTTTGGTAATGCAAGCTTTCGTGGCTTAAAAATACTATGTTAAAATAACCAATATATCTTTTTTTAAATAACAATGTATATATAGTATGTACAGTAGTAGAAGGACTTCTCTCTCATTTAAGGCCAATATCACTCTTGAACTCTGGTGGAACCCGTGAGAGTTCAGGCATTAGATAGACAGACAGCTTTACGTGCTCTCCGAAGCACGAGGGTGTAGCACGGCTAATTTTTTAACTCTTGGGCGTAACTGAAAATTTCTTGACAGAAAAATCCAATAACTACAATTAGCCCAACTCGGGTATCGAACCCAGGACCTTTGGATCTGCAACTGTACATGCTATACGCTCGGTCGAGAGGATTGAAATGAATAAAAATTAGAAATATGGAAATTGATATTTTTAAAAGCTGTTGCTATAGAAAAATACCATCAGGTTCACTGTTAAATAGAATTACGTACAAATAAAATAGTAATATGACGACACACTTGGTTAAATTCGCAGTGACCCTACTTGCTGTGCCAGCGGTCTCGTGTTCGAGTCCCGCTGGGGGCGTTCATTTGTGTGACGAGCACGAATATTTGTACTCTAGTCATGGGTGTTATTATTTATATGCATGTATTCAAAGTTGTATATATGAGTAGTGTATTAACTATCTGGTATCCATAACACAAGCCTCGTAGCTTAACATGGAGCTAGATGGTGTTATGTGTTAATTTCCCAACATATTTATTCTTATTTATTTATAATATTGTGTTGCATATTCCTTGTTCTTTTAACCTTACAATGTTAAAAGAACTGCCACCTTCATACGTTATATTTTGTATTCCAATAAATAACAAGCATGTGTATGAAATATCCCTTTGAAATATTGCCTTACGACACAAAAGGGTGAAACAAGGTCGTAATAAAACCGTCACCAGATATTAATGTCCTCACACCATATCCGACAGTACTATAAAAGGGACCTTCGAAACCATTAAATGCCTTTTTGAATTGCAAATTACAGAGATTTAGCTGTATTAAAATTGTAGAAATGGAAAATTTAGTGAGCCATTGATTAAGAAATATTATATTTGATAATTACATTTTAATAAAAGGTTTTTTTTTTAAAAGCCAGAATCTATACAAAATCATTTTTTACAAGTGTTAGTCGATTTATCTAAAAAAATATAGTAGACTAGCGACTTCGCTCGCGTTCGTCTCATTTTCACGATTAGCTATCTTTAGGTATACATAAATAGTAGCTTGCTACTTCTAAGATATTCATTTAAATGATATAGTGATTTATCCTCGCTTTACTTGGGATGCGTACACTGTACGCGGATTTTGTTAACAATTTCATGGGTTTTAATTTTTTTTTCGCGGAACCCTGATTCTTTTTCTGAAATAAAAGTAGCCTAAGTTACTCCTTATAAAAGCAGCTATCTGCCAGTGAAAGTCCCGTCAAAATTGGTCCAGCCGTTTCAGAGATTAGCCGGAACAAACAGACAGACAGACAGACAAAAAAAATTAAAAATGTTGTTTTGGTATATGTACCCTGTATACATCCATATGCATTTAGTAAAAAGTGATTATTTTAATATTATAAACAGACACTCCAATTTTATTTATCTGTATAGACTAGTGACTGACCTTCGCGCCGCTCGGGTTCGTCTTAACGTATAGATTTGTTACGTTGTTACGTACCTTGTTACGTTTTAACGTAACGATTAACGTATAGATTTCTCACAAATGAAATATTTTCCCGCAGTAAAAATTATCCTACATGTTGACCCAGATAACTAGCTATCATCATACCAAATGTCATCAAAATGTGTTCAGTGGTTTAATCGGTCACAGACAGACAGACAGACAAAAATTCAAAAGATTCTAACGATGACTATTTCAATAAGATTTTCCAAAAAATATTTAATGTATAGATTCGGGTCAGTTACAATTTTATTATATGTATAGATATGCATAAATCACTCTTAAGTCACAACTTATCGTAAATTTTGTAATGAAGAAAATTTTATTTTAATTGATTTGCATTTTTGAAGTGTTCCATTTATTCCACAATCGGATAAAAAAATCTATGTATGATTTTTGACTGCGGCTTTTTGTGTTCTAATAATAGGACAACCCCAACAGCCAACGTTTAGGGCTTTAACCCAAGGGTTTTAAGGAATTTCAAGATGTCAATTGTAAAAATATTAGGTAAGTTCCGAATACTCATAATCACATGCGTTTAAAAATCTTTATAATCCTATTAGTTAGAATTGTTTTATTCTATTATGACATGAGTGCTCATATCTAATTTCGTTTTTCCCCTCAGTCGGTTAAGGTTCTGTTTTTACGTATAAAAACACAATGTTTACAACTTAAAAAGCTTATAACATCAACTTGTAGGTATATACCTGAATAAGAACTTAATAAAACTATTTGAATTTAAAAGACGTAGTACAGAATACCCTAAACGCTTCTGTGGATTTAAAATTTGTTTTTACCCCACAGTTATATAAATTAATGTTATCCCATTGCACTTCTCTATTATTTATTTTTACTTTCTTGACAAATTTTAAGCTAAAAGTTCCAATAATTACGTTAAATGTCTGTTATAAACAGATGGACAGAAAGACATGACGAAATTTTAAGGGTTCCTTTTTGTCTTTTGGCTAGCGAACCCTAAAAATTGCCAAACGACTTATATTTTCATCTATGAATCATCTTTGGATTTATCCAAACTAAGTTAAATATGATTACAGAGCTCTGCTATAATATTCTGCAACAAAGTGTACAATATCATTTTACTAATCAAATACATCCCTTTTGTTTTACGAAAGGAATATTCTATTCCCTTTCCGATATCACTTTCTTTTGTCATTCAGAATAAAGTATTACGAATTTAGAAGAAGAATTTAATATATCAATATGGAATGTCCAGTGTTATTAATGATTTTCCCAGTAAAACTATTGAGCTTCAGCAATTTTTCCTTCATTTAATTACATCTACAGAATACCCTACAAAATGACCATCACAATAATTTAAACACTATGTCCCCACCGTTGTAATATGGCATCATCTATCTTCTACAGATTCTACGAATGACAATACTTTTAAAATATTAATATTAAAAAAATAAAAAACTCATATCTGTATTAATATTATAAAACTAGCGACTCACCCTCGCTTGGCTTAGGTTCGTCCCTTGGGTGATTCCCCATACAGAGTTTCTTCTCATTATTCACCTCCTTAAGGGATGATTTCCAGGATAAAAAGTATCCTACGTCCTTTCCAGGGTCTCCAACTATCTTCTTATCAAATTTCATCTGAATCGGTTTAGTAGATTCAGGGATTACCCCCTACAACCACACAAGCTCACAAACTTTACCTCTTTATAATATTAGTATAGATTGTAAATAATAAAATAAATAATCAACATCAAAATAATATTGTAAAATATAAAATTATAAGTAACAAAATATGAAAACTTAATATGGTTTATAAATAATCTATACATATAATAAAACTGTAGACGTCGATTGTCTGTACATAGAAAAAAAATTCTAAAGACCGAGTTCGATTACAATTTTTTACTGTACGTCATGAGTCTACTACCAGTTCGGAAGGAAGAAGTCTCAGACCTGAGAAGAACTGGCGAAAGAAACTCAGCGGGACTAATATTTTTTAATAAAGTATAATTTATAATATTTCTATAAAGTTGAAGTAGCCTGGAGGCGATCACTTCATTCCCAAGGGTAATGCTGTCTTCTATAATTTTTTTTTTATTTAAATCGGTCCACGATTTAAATAAAATTTTAAATGATGGCACCTTATATCCTAGGCCAACATTTTAGATACTTTTCATCCCGAAAAATTAAAAAGTTCCCGTGGGATAGTTAAAAAAATATAGTAACTTATAAAGCTTAGTAAACAAAAACTACTGATTGGATTTTAATGAAACTTTATAGTAATATAGTTTATATATTAGAATAACAAATAGGCTAATTTTTATCCCGGAAAAATGTACGATTCCCATGGGATAGATTTGTTTTTTTTTGCCTGGAAGTGAACCCGAGCGAAGCGAGGGTCAGCCGCTAGTGAAAAATATAATTAATTGAGATACTATAATTAACAAGAATCAATTAGGCAAATATAACTAAAATTCCTAACACAATTTAGTTTCACTCAAAACCATGTAATCAAATGTTGGAACTTGATAAGATCTTAATACTTTTGACGTTGAACTCAATTGATTTGTTTTTACGAGTTTCATATAATACAGTTGGTAAAAGAAAGTTTTTCAATTTCATAAAATTATATCTTAATAACTAGCGACTTACCCTCGCTTCGCTAGATACGTTTTAATTTTAATAAATTGAAACCCTAATTCTTTTCTAAAATAAAATAGCCCAAGTTATTCCTTTTAACATCAGCTATCTGCCAGTGAAAGTCTCGTTAAAATTGGTCCAGCCGATTCAGAGATAGCCGGAACAAACAAACAGACAGACAGACACAAAAAAAAATTAAATTGTGTTTTTCCTATAAGTACCGTATATAATTCCATATGCATTTAGTATAAAGCTGTTATTTTGAGATTACAAACAGACACTTCAATTTTATTTATCTGTATGTATAGATTATTATTAGTTTGTAAATTTGTCCATGCTACAATCGTGTAATTATGAGTTGCTGAGTAATATAAAAAGCCTAGCAGTACAAGTATATCTTTAGTATCATATAAAAACTCCTCAAGAAGTAATTAGTGTTCTTTTAGGAAAGTTTTTTTATTCGAATATAACAATCCTTGAGGTATCCTAGTCATTAAAAAAGAATCTATATATAAATAGGCAAAGACAAAACAATTCAGTACCTATCATCATCTGTTTGTCAACCAATTTTCTTTTTTTTTTTGTTTAATAGCTATTGACGAGTTTTAGTATTATCAATAAAAAAAAGAATATTTTTTTTTTAATTTTCGGTCGAATCTCGACCACTGAGTGAAAATTAGTTATAATAAAAGTCCTTCCATTATTTAATATACTCAAAAATACCATTCCATTAAGTGCCTCCTTTACGAAATCGGTCAAAAACACAAAATCACTTGTCATTTTTCGACACTACACAATTTTTGATTTGGCAATTAACAAAAACTAAAACGTGTCATACGGCAAGAGTGATAATTGAATTTCAATCGATTACCATTTTTATAGTACTAGATTTTGCACAGTAAGCCTGTCTATTTCACATGAAAATTTCTACAGTGCAATTTAAAGCGGATTTTGGGAGCTCGTTACTCTTTCGAAACGTTTGATATTTAGTTTTACCAAATAATTCATAGAAAAATGTTAGTGTCACTATCAGGTCTATCGGAAATTTTGGCAACGTAGATGTTTTGTATATTTACAAAAAATGGTTGAAAGAATTTTAGTAAATCTTATTTAATTGAATTGATTTTCTCTGAACATGATTTTTAACTATGTCAGTTACGCGCAATCTTAACCGATTTCCGGTCACAGTCACTTTTACTCGGACTTTAAAAATATTTTTGTGCATTTTTATGTTCTTCAGTCAATATAACTAAGTCTTATGGCTAAGGATATCTCTGCAAAAAAAATATTACCTATAGTATACAAATGTGACTAGAAAGAATATCAGGAACTGAACTAACATGAGTTCAGTGTGGTACGGTGATGTGATATAACGCCGCCAACTTCCCATCACACTGCTACTAACAATTTCTTAGCAAATTATTTTTGGCCCAAACCGGGACTCGAATTCAAGACTGATTTTAGTTTAACGTTTTGTAAAAATTTTCAAATTTAATTATATACTATTTACAGTTAGCCATATTATGTCCTTTTACGAAATTTTGTCATTATAGAATTTAATTAAACAGAACTTCTGGCACAATTACACCCCTATAAATTCAACTGGAGTGTCATTGTTTAAACTAATTTTGAACAAACCCCTATAACAGTTTATGCACTTCTCTCGATTTAGATTTAGTATAAAAATATAGCATTTTTAGTTGATGTATGACGAATCTTACTAATAATACTAGCGACTCACGCTCGCTTCGCTCGCGTTCGTCCCTAGGTACGTTTTCACGGTTAGCTATGTTTAGGTATACTTAAATAGTAGCTTGCTACTCCTAAGATATTCATGTATATTATATAGTGATTTACCCTCGTTTTGCTCGAGTGCGTACGCTGTACGCGGTTTTGTTCACAATTTCATGGGTTTTAATGTTTTTTCGCGGAACCCTGATTCTTTTTCTAAAATAAAAGTAGCCTAAGTTACTCCCTATAACATCAGCTATCTACCAGTGAAAGTCCCGTTAAAATCGGTCCAGCCGTTTTGAAGATTAGCCGGAACAAACAGACAGACAGACAGAAGGGCAGACAGACAGACAGACAGACAAAAATTGTAAAAAAAATTGTTTTGGTATATGTTATTTTAATATTACAAACAGACACTCCAATTTTATTTATCTGTATAGATAAATTTGAAAGTTTAGACGTTTGAATGTTTGGATGTTTGTTACTCAATCACGCCAGAACGATTGAACGGATCTGGATGAAATATGGCACAGAGATAAATTACCGTCTGGAAAAACACATAAGCTATTTTTCATCCCGGAAAAGTAAGATTTCCGTGGGATTGATTTGTTTTGGTTTTTCTAGAGCAGAATCCAAACGAAACGAGGGTGAGTCGCTAGTTCATTATAAGACATTTACTATATATGATAACGGCGCAAAACAATTAAAACCTATGAAATTGAACAAAATCGTAACCATAGAATATAAAAATTTATTCCACATATGTAAAGATCCCATCACACATTTGATCTTATACTAAATTAGATATTACATCTAATGGTGCAAAGAAGGCTGCCTCGGGGCCATGGGGGAAGAGATAAGCACCGGAAACTCTGGCTATTGATAAAATACCTGTTGGCTTATTGCCACTTTATATGTAGATTGCAGCTGAGCTTCAATATTTCTCTTTAAAACGATATATGTATGTACGTGTATATTTTTTCATTTAGTGATGATGGAAGCTGGGCCTTACTTTCTTATTATAAATTCGTTTACTGTTTAGTTTATTCGTTTATTTATTACCTGAGAATTGAGAAAACACGATTTTTGGTAAAAGGGACTTAAAGATGAACAAGAAGTTCATTTTTTTATAAATAAAATTGTGAATGGAAGATTGTGATTTATGTAGAGTAATAAAAAAAAATGTGCTAAAATGTGTTATTTGTTGTGATGTATTAATTATAAGCTTTTTGTTTCTTATTTAAAAATATTTAAAACAAAAATTAATATATTTGTTTTTAATACACATTAAATATATTCAACTAGCTTTTGGTATACAACATACTTTGTTTACTATCTTGGACAATATATGTAAAAGTATTAAGAAAATCACAAAATGTCATTATGTAGTTGTCTTGAATAACTTGATGAAATAATAGAAGCAATACATCTTATGGTTTTATTACATATGTGTAAGTCAATTTACTCATTCTATAAAAGTATCTATATAGTCCTTGCCATATTAGATATTCGTCCTTCGACGAAAATATTACATGAAAGCTAGGTATGTATTATAGCTGTGTAGCTTTGCACGAAAGCTCTTCAAATAGCAAAACCCTAATAATAAGATTCAAGTTATCTTGGTCTTAGCCGTTTTGCTAAGTGCACATTAAAAACTAAAAACTTTTTTATTACTTAAGATGTAATAAACATTCTTTTTTAATGTTGGGAAAGGAAATGCATTTACGCATACCACATGTATATACATATACAGGTGGTTATGTGGGTGTCATTGGCTAGAAATTCAGTACTACCCACTAAAACCCAATTGAGCCTACCCCGTCTTAATGGGGCATCACAGGTTCGTCTACAAGATATAATTTACAATATAATAACAACTTCTCCAAAACCACTTTAATACTAATTATCCACCCCTAGAAGTGGGTTTTTTACTTGAAAATTTTATAGTACTCTTCTAAAAATTAAAAAATAAAACAAATTAAATATCACGCACAAAAAAACGACTCAAATTGAGTACTTCCTATTTAAAGTCGGTTAACACTTAAACTGCAGTTCATTCTTTCTAAAGAAATATTCTTAGCAGCGTTCCATTTCTAATGAGAGCGCCAACAATTTTTCTTAAAGACCGTAATTAGGATTGTATGCAATGCCACGATGGTTGTAATAATAGTAATTAAACCTAGTAATAAAACAGCTGTTGTGGCGAATTTTGTTATTATTGCAAATTTCGCAGGTTCGATTCCCACATACAAAACTTAATTATTTTGATCATAAACTTTATTAGTTTACTTTTACTAGCCAATCTGTGTACGTCGTATTTTAGGGGTTCACATTTCGTTCGATTATTACATGTTTAGTGTATTGGTTTTGGCTACTGAATCCCAAAGAAGGATTATGTGTTTGAGCCGTATGTATGTATGTATCTCCAATCCTATATATTGATGATTCATTCGTCTTGACTGTCATATCTATATACATAGATACCATTAAAAATTAAAATGGCGGATCTAAGGCGCCAATTTTTTTGTCCGAATTAATCGAGTCGAGTATCAAAATACAAATTTTATGAAGCTATTACAAAAATATATATAACTTATATGTACATAAAAATAATTTAGCATAAGAAATTGTTAAATAAAACTAAATATGTTTAACTTATCAAAACTAAGAATCTTTAAATAAAAAAATAAAGTAACATTACTATTGCACTAGCGGCTCACCCTCACTTCGCTTGCGTTCGCCTCTAGACAAACAAAAACAAATCTAACCCACGCGAACCGTACATTTTTCCGGGATAAAAAGTAGCCTATTTGTTATTTTGATGTATGAACTATATTATTGTAAAGTTTAATTAAAATCCAATCATTGGTTTTTGTGTACTAAGCTGTATAAGTTACTATAGTTTTTTAACTATCCCACTGGAACTCTTTAGATTTTCGAGACGAAAAGTATCTAAAATGTTGACCGGGGATATAAGGTACCATCAGGCAAAAGTTCACTTAAATCGGTCCAACAGTTTCTGAGATTAGTCCGTAGTACCAGACAAACAGACAGACAGAGAAACAAAAATTTGAAAAAAAAACTGGATTTGATCTATTTTTCTTCTTACATCCCCTGACTCGGCTTTCAGCATTTTTTTTTTCTATGAACAGACATTCGACCTCTACAGTTTTATTATATGTATAGATTTCATACAGAAAATGGATGAAAATATATAAATAATGCTAGGCACTAATTACGTTTGTGGCAGCCTCAAAGATCGGCTGGAAACACGATTTATTCAAAATAACTTTGTTAGTATAGAATTTTATTACGTCTAATTGATTTCCAATAACCATATTATGAGAAAGATTCTTAAACAAATTTTACAACAATTTGTTCCTATTACTTAGTCTTGTGCGTATACACTCGTCTCGAATACGTATACATATTACGTCCTTGAATTAGTGTAGGTTTCAATTTGAGGAGGCAGAGGTAGTCCATTGGTAATGCGTTCACTTGAGAAATCAAATGCGGGTTCAAATTCCGGTTTAATTTAATTATTTTCAAATTTTCTTGAAGGAAGACATTGTGAGGAAGTCTGCATGTTTGAAGGAATTTAGCGAATTTTCGAAATATATGACACGTTCAAGTGCGGGTCGCACTTGAACCGCGTGGTGGACTATAACCTGACCCCCCTCGTATTGAAGGGAAGCCCATGCCCAATAGTGGGACGGTAAGAATGGCTGAATACATAAATACACATACTATGTATATCATATCGGTAGTCATAGTTAAGGAATTATAAAAAAGCTGTCGTTATTCAAAAGTTTTTTGAACTAGACCTTTTAAATAATTACTTATTGTTATTATTTCATGCATGCTATAAGTACAATTTGCTTCTAATAAAACAGTATAATATTACTTCTCAAACGTGATTTTGGTTGGTATGTCAAAACTTTTTTAATAAGTTAAACTCTGTCAACATAGTTGAATAGATCATTTTCAAAATTGTTTCTCGATAGTGACCAAAACTGAGCAAAATGAATATAGTTTAAAATGTATGTTAAAGTAAAATCATATATTGTTTTGTTGTAAATGTTGTAAGTGCGATGTAAAATTAAAGTATTTTTTTAGATTTACTGAACCGATTTTGAAACTACTCGCTCTTTATTAGCTTCACTATCCCAAAAGAGACTGTAACATACTATATCAATACACCATACGAGAAGCCACGGGCGAAAAGTAGTTATCTATCTATACATATAATAAAATTGTAACTATGTAAGCCGAATCTGTACATTAAAATAGTTTTTGGAAAACCTTTGTTTTTAGACTTTTTGTCTGTCTGTCTGTTATCGCATCACGATAAAACCATTGAACAGATTTTGATAAAATTTGGTATGATGATAGCTAGTTATCCGGGTCAACATATAGGATACTTTTTACTGCGGGAAAATACCTCATCTCTGAGAAATCTATACTAAACGTTAAAACGTAACTAGGAAAGAACCCGAGCGGAGCGAGGGTGAGTAGTTAATATTATAAAGCATTATAAAAATTACGCTACTATTTTTTAATGGGCGACCTTTATTTGTTGCTATTAACTTAAAACATCAAATGTAGGTCGGGTAAAATAAAAGCAGGCCAGCGATTTACAAAGCGTGAACTAACCAGTGCTAATGTAAAATGGCTGCTGGAATTAGAGGATTACTGTTGATGTTAAAATATTATTTCCCTATATCGTTGTAGGTATTTTAATTAAAAAATACTCTACCACGTTCATATTTTATTTGAAAAGCTTTATTTAGTGGTTTTGTATCTATATAATATATTTTCATTTGGATTGAAGTTATGCCTACATTTTATGATGCAGTGTAGTTCAAACTGTGACTTCGCATCAATTCAACCAATTGATTTGGTATCTCATTTATTATTATTCAAGATATTTAAGTTTCAAAAATCGGTCAAGTGCTAGTCGGACTCGCATACGAAGGGTTCCGTACCATAATCGTCTTTTTTTTTTAAATTTGCATGGCAGCCTTTTTGAAATTCTCTATCTTGGTTTTTTATTATTTGTTGTTATAGCGGCAATAGAAATGCATACTCCATAAAAATTTCAACTCTTTTTCTATTACGGTTTATGAGATACAGCCCTGTGACAGATGGATAGACGTACAGCGGAGGCTTAGTATAGTAATAGGGTTCATATGGCACCCTTCGAGTACGGATCCCTAAAAAAAGAAGTAAGTAAGAAAGTATATTAAATATAAAACAAATACAAATAGATTTTTAAAAACTACAAAAACAATAATTTTCACTAAATACATATATGGGTCTCGTTAAAGCGAATTAAATAAGTCGAAACTTGAAGTTCTTACTAGTGGCCAAAAGAGCCACTAGTAAGAACTTCAAGGTTTAGACGTAGAAAGCGTAAGAATACTTTTCCCCTGAAAGTTTGAATCTTTATTATAACGATTTTTAATAGGTAATGTCAGCTTTCCTAGAGAACAATTGTACAACCTTTTAAACAGTCTAAAACTAAAAGAAGGTATTTAAAAAACTTCATAATTTCGAGCGTATTTACGTTTTCTTTTTACCTTTCTGATTAAGATTGATTTATTGTGATGATGACCGATTATAACAGAGCCTTTGTTTATATATATTTTTTTTATTTTACCATTATTTTTAAATGATTACCTCATGGTTGATATCCCATATAAATTCCAAGAGAAAATGTGCACCTACTGAATTAAATAATTTAAAGGTAATTGTGAGGTTTCTCTAATTATAATATAGTTTACAGACTTAGAAGTTGAATATTAAAATAAATTTATGGTAAAACTAGCAACTCAGCTTCGCTCCGTTTTAGGTTCTTCCCTAGTTACGTTTTAACATTTAGTATAGATTTCTCAGAAATGAGATATTTTCCCGCAGTAAAATGTACCCTATATGTTGACCCGGATACTAGCTATCATCATACCAAATTTCATCAAAATCCCTCCAGAGGTGTTTCTGTGATGCGGTCACAGACAGACAGACAGACAAAAATTCTAAAAACTATAGATTCGGCCTCTGCATCGATATATAATTAATAATGTGTATAATCATTTAATGTACTGATTGGACTCAGATATTGACAAGAAAGCCAACATAAAAACTCATACGTAAGCCTAAAGAAAAAGAAAAAAATAATATCTAACATAGCATAATCATAAAAATAATATAGTACTTACAATGAAGGAAAAAAATATGTAAATGAAATAGCATTATTCCAATTTGCCTCAGCTAATGATACTAGCAACCACTTCTTAAAACTGTTAATACGTGTGCTGAATATCAATGTGGCTGATATTGTTATTGTACGGCTGGTTTGTTGGCCATTCTGTACATTTATAGCAAATAGTCGATGTGTTTGTGGACTTCACATTCTATATCATGCTTGGACTGTGACAAAATTTTGTGAGAATTTTCTCGATACTGTCATATATGATATAAGTGAAAAGATATGGTGACAAGTAAGCAAAAAAAAAAACGGTCAAGTGCGAGTTAAATACACGAAGGGTTCCGTACTATCATACATGTACTTTTTATTCATATGACTTTTTTACTCTATGTACCTATAAATCTGAAAGTTTGTGAGGATATACAGATATCTGGATGTTTGTGACCCTTTTACGCAAAAACTACTGGAATTTAATGAAATCTTAAAATAATATAGCTCATATATCAGAATAATATATAGGCTACTTTTAATCCCGGAAAAATATACGGTTCCCGTGGGATAGCTTTGTTTTTGTTTTTCTAGGGGCAAACCCGAGCGAAGCGTGGGTGTGTCGCTAGTTATTAATAATGATTATAATCTAACTCCAACCACAAGGCGAACACTAGTATAAGAAAATAGTATTAATAACAAAATACACAATGAGTCGACACTACAAAGAATATTAGATATCACGACGCGCTTGTCAACTTAATTGAACGTATAACAGAGGACATCGTAATATAATAAGTTATTGTATTACGATCGTATTGTAAAAGTGATCGCAGACAAAAATATTTCTAGTTTTTGTAATGATAATAAATATATTAAGTAATATATTTTCTTAAATGTTTGCTTCATGATCAAGATTATGATTTATATTAACAGAAAGACAGACAGACAGACAGACAGAAATTCGAAACTATACATATATCATTTATTCGATATTTTAATAATATTTTGAACAAACGTAATATTAAACAAAGGCTCATAATTACATAATAAATATGTAGTTAAGTACTAATTATAGAGCTTTATACAAAACAAAACGAGGTTAAGCCATGAGAATAAACATTTGTATTATCTTTTGTTATTAAAATATTTAAAACATTCATAATATTACTGTTGAGGACGTGCCTTCCGGGATGTAAAGGGAACCAGGTCATAGTCCACCTCCCTGAGAAATTGCGGATAGGTGAACTTCAATGTCTTTCGAAAAATAGGTTAGGTTATCCTGGTTAGGTTAGATTTCGTATATTTTCCATCGCCATAAAACAAGTGGTAATCATATTGAAAACTAGCGGCTCACCCTCGCTTCGCTCGGGTTCACCTCTAGAAAAAACCAGAGTAACAAAAAATTTGAAAAATGAAACTGGATTTGTTCTATTTCTCTTTTTACATCCCCCTGACTCGGTTTTTAGCATTTTATTTTAATGTACAGATATTCGACCTCTATAGTTTGGTTATGACCTTTTGAACGAAAGTCATAGTTATGCTCATTTTCTTCATATCTCAAGGTCAAAGCGAAATACGATGTGAACTCGTATAAATCGCTTTTCTACATCAAGCACTAATTGACACATAAGTTTCAATATAGGTTGCCATTAGGGAGCTGGTTCGCTGTACTTATCCGGCTAAACCCTTTCATGTAAATCGGTCCAGTAGTTTCAGAGCTTATTCGGTACAAACAAATAAAAAAGTCTTTCCTTTTTATAATATTATAGCGAACAAAAACAGATTTATATCACGCACCTTACCCGCCCAACGCAGTGTACCCGCACTACGCACTTTATCGCCCTACGCACTTTACCCAAACTACGCACGTTACCCACCCCATAAGCCCCCCCCCCCCTCTCCCCTTACACACTTTAACCGCCCTACCCACGTAGCCCACCCTAAGCACTAAACCCGCCCTACGCTCATTACCCACCCTATGCCCTTTACCCACTTTACGCACTATTATCGCCTTACGCACGTTTCCCTCCCGAAGCACTTTACCTGCCATACGCACGTCACCTGCAATACACACATTACCTACCCTACACACATTACCCGCCATACGCACATTACCCGCACTACGCACATACCCAGGAGTATATATAATCTCACCGGCTCACCCTCGCTTCACTGGGGTTTGCCTCTAAACAACAAATTTATCCCACGTAAACCGTTCATTTTTCCGGAATAAAAAGTTGCTTATTTGTTATTCTGATGTATGAACTATATTATTGTAAAATTTTATTAAAATCCAATCAGTAATTTTTGTGTACTAAGCTGTATAAGTTACTATAGTTTTTTAATTATCCCACGGGAACCCTTTAATTTTCCGGGATGAAAAGTATCCTAAATGTTGACCGGGGATATAAGGTACCACCATAGAAAATTTTCGATAAATCGGTCTAACAGTTTCGGAGATTAGCCCGTACAAACAGACAAACAGACAGAGTAACAAAAATTTGAAAAAAATCTGGATTTGTTTTATTGCCCTTCTAACATCCCCCTGACTCGGTTTTTAGCATTTTTTTTCTACGTACAGACATCCAACCTCTACATTTTTGTTATAGTATAAATAGATAGATAGATTATTTTTCAAAAAAGGGTTGTTATTATTTAAAAAAATCATAAGAAAATATAATATGCTTTCAAAGGTTACCTAAAACCTCGCCTTAGTTTTAAGTTTCTAGCTTTGAAGGTTTTCGAGATATGTCCTTTTGAACTAAAGTCATAGTTACGCTCATTTTCTTTATATCTCAAGGTCAAAGCGGAGTACGACAGTGAACTCGTATAAATCGCTTTTCTACGTCAAGCACTTATTGACACATAAGTTTCGATATAGGTTGCCATTAGGCCGGTTCGCTATACTTATCCGGCTAAACCCTTTCATCTAAATTGGTCCAGTAGTTTCAGAGCTTATTCGGTACAAACAAATAAACAAACGAAAAAGTCTTTCCTTTTTATAATATTATAGCGGCTCACCCTCGCTTCACTCGGGTTCGCCTCTAGACAAACGAAAACAAATCTATCCCACGGGAACTGTATATTTTTCCGGGATAAAAAGTAGCCTATTTCTTATTCTAATGTATTAACTATTTTATTGTAAAGTTTCATTAAAATCCAATGGGTAGTTTTTGTGTAGTAAGCTGTATAAGTTACTGTAGTTTTTTAACTATCCCACGGGAACTCTTTGATTTTCCGGGATAAAAAGTATCCTATATGTTGACCGGGGATATAAGGTACCACCATGCAAAATTTTGTTCAAATCGGTCCAGCAGCTTCGGAGATTAGCCCGTACAAACAGACAAACAGACAAACAGACAAACAGACAGAGAAACAAAAAATTAAAAAAAAATCAGGATTTGTTCTATTGCTCTTCTTACAGCCCCCTGACTCGGTTTTAAGCATTTTTTTTCTATGTACAGACATTCGACCTCTACAGTTTTATTATAGTATAGATGTCGCGCACCGCTAATATTTTCATGTGTGAATCACACATGAATATATTAACGAATTTGAAATCGCATTGCTTCGCTTTCTTTTCCAAACGGGCGCGATTATAAAAAGCTTACACTGCCTAAGTTTTATTTCCACAACATAACAAATTAAATAAAATTAAAAATATGTTAGTATTTGTTTTATATTTAATATCATTTCTTACTTACTTCTTTTTTTAAGGTTTCGTACTCTAAGGGTGCCAACGGAATCCTATTACTAAGCATTTGCTCTGTCCGTCCGTCCGTCCGACTGCCAGAGGGCTTTATCTCATGAACCATATTTGGAAGAGAGTTGAAAAGTTCACAGAGTATGTATTATAACAACAAATAATAAAAATAAAAAAATAAAATATAATAAAATAGAAGTTAATATACTACATACCTAATGTTAGTCTTATAAATATTTTGAGGAAAACAAATATGAATAGAATTTAACTATCTATGTAAAAAAATAACTGTTTTTATTGATAACACAGGTTGGGTTTCCTCTTCAAATTCACATTGGTCTATCCTTAAGCGTACGGTATCATATTTATTAAAATATGAATTATTCAGCCCTTTTTAACGTATCTACTGAGTATGGATCTTCCTTCACTATTAGAGGAAACAGGCCATAGTCCACCACGCTGACCAAGTAAAAATATTAGGTTCAGACATGCAGGTTTTATCACGATGTTTTCCATCACATCACATTATTATTCCGCACAACGGACACGTCAGAGGTTAGAGACCCGGGATTTGAACCCACTTTACTTGTATTTCGCGCGCTACCACTGAACAGTGATACGTCTCTAATAAGAATGTCTAAGTTAAGAATAATAAAGATCATATTAAAATAATGGAAAAGATATACAAAGCAAACACGAATTTATCCAAAGTACCTCTTTTTTTAATGTTGGGTAAAAATGGGTTCTGAGAATTACACAAAAAAATTAAAAAATAAGTTAATCAATATTAAGTGTCACGACGATGGGAATATAAAATAAATCCATCTTTTCCTTTCAATCTTTCGAAATTTAATATAAAATAAACTTTAAATTAAATCAAACCCAACAATTTATTACATTATATTCTTGTTTATCTACACAAGTATATCTCGGGACAAGTTTTTATGTCATATAAATTGTGTAATGTAATAAATTGTTGGGTTTGATTTAATTTAAAGTTTATTATCTTCTTTTTAGAGCATTTAAATAAAAGCTTGTTTTTAAAAATGTTTTCTTATGTTCAATTTATTTTTTAGGTTTTATTTTATTCGTATACTTCTCAGCAATTCCCTTTCATTTAATATCCATATCATAGGGGTGCAAAAAAAAAACATAGTCCGCCATCTTTGGAAATCCGCCATATTGGATTTAGAATAACGTTTAGTCAAATTTAACTAACAAGATTTGATCATAGACAGACCGACACCAGGATAGGTGAAACTAAATACAATTTTGTAATGATAAATTGCTAATTTTTGACGTCCGCTATTTTTTAATCGACTTCCAAAAAAAGGAGGAGGCTCTCAATTCTACCGTATATATATTTTTTTTTATGTTTGTTCGGGCATTTTTTCGTCGTTTATGAACCGATGTTGATAATTCTTTTTTTGTTGGAAAGGAGATATCCCAAAAGTGGTACCATGATAAGGAAACCAGGATCTGATGATAGGATCCCAGAGAAATCGACAGGAACTTTCGAAAATTGTAGCGGCGACTAGTGCGTTTGTTAACATCTTCATTAGGTATTTTAAAGCACTACTATTTAATGAAGGCCTGGAGTCGATCTGATGATGGACCCGAAAGATAGTCGAGGGTACTCCTCAACGATTTACAGCAATTACCTGGTGTTTGGGCTTGATTAATTTGTATTGATGATACGTTTACACTACAAATGGAAAAATAAAAAAAAACCGACTTCCAGGCACTGAAAAGTAAAAAATAACTAAACGGGGGTTTTCATTTAGAATAGATACTTAATCAGATTATTTCGAAGTCGGTGCCAGCCAATACAAATCAAAGCACACTGACTTCGAAAAAATCTGATTAAGTATCTATTCTAAATGAAAACCCCCGTTTAGGTTTTTTTTTACTTTTCAGTGCCTGGAAGTCGGTTTTTTTTTTTTTTTTTTAAGTTTTTTTTACAATGACGCCGATTTACAATGACGCTACTTCACTTATAAAACCATTTCATTTGGTATCCTTATCATATGGATTAATGTGGAAATTATAAATCGCCATTTTGCAGCGGTCGTCATATTAGATTTACAATGACGTCAAATTGCTTATTGTGTTTCACTCATTAAGCCCTTTAATTTGATGCTCATATCATAAGAGTTACTATGGAAATGACAAATCGTCATTTTGTAACTTCCGCCACATCAGATTAAAAATGGCGACACTTAGGTAATCGTGCATTGCTTTGGAAACCAAACTAGTTTACCAAATTTCAGCTTAATCGGACACTGGAAAGGAGGTCAAATTTTACTTGCAAGATCCCATTACCGAACTCGGACAGGTAAAACTAAATAAAAGCTTGTAATAATTAGGAGTTTTGTGACGAAAATGAAGTAAGATTAAAAATCAAACAAGTGTTTTACAGTATAGTGCAGATTTCAAAAGTTCTGGCGTACAGCCAACCAAAGCTTGGCGTAGTCATTCATGCCGACAGTGTGGAGTAATTAGAACTGTAAGTATACATTTTATGATGAATAAAATCTATATTGTACTCTACAGTTAAAGCATAAATTAAATTTAACCAAGAAATATTCTTGCCACAATTCTACGCGGACGTAACTTGTACAGTAATAAAATTAAATGTACATTTGTTTTGTATATATAACTAGCGACTTATACTCGGTTTCGCTCGGGCCTTAGGTACGTTTTAATTTAATTGAGCGGAACCCTAATTATTGTTCTATAATAAAAGTAGCCTAAGTTACTCCTTATAATAATCAGCTTCCGTCAAAATCAGTCCAATTGCTTTGGAGATTAGCCGGAATAGACAGACAGACAGTAAATTATTTCGTATGCATTTAGTAAAAAGCTATTATTTTGTCATTACAAACCGACACTTTAAAAAAGTACTATATAAATAATATGGGTTAAAGTATGAAATTGCCGATTTGTACTGAAAAATTGAAATTCGTTTTTTTTAATTTAACATATTTATTTAATCAAAATAATTACCATTATGATCTAAACATTGCTGCCATCTAATAGGAAGGTCAATTATGCCTTTGCGATAGAACTCTGGTGATCTAGATTCGACAAACTGTGTGAAAGAATTTTGTACTGCCTCCCGAGAAGAACTTTTTTTACCATGTGAAAAAAGTTTCACTCAAAAATCTCAAACCATGAAGGTTCTACGTCAATTCGAATTAACTTCTATTATTAAAATATTTATAAATGCAGTCTTATAGATGAAGCATAAGGTTTATGGTGGATTTTCATATTAGCTAATTTCATCTAAGGCCTTTAAAAACTTTATTAATTTCCCTTCGTTTTCTTTAAATTACTTCATCTAAATTCTGAGGGATCTAGGGAAATTTTCTCTGATAACTAATGATACCTCATCCAACATCTAGATGAAATATCATATCTACTTTTGTAATCCTACGTGGTGGTGTTTAATTTTAATATTTGTATCAATAGATTTTTTAATATAAAACTAGTTTAAGGATATGTATAGTCAAAGCTCAAACGAATGTAAGTCTAATCGTAAAATAAAAATAAAAACTGTGGCGATTTTCATGATAATATGTAGTAATGACAGAACCGACACAAATACTACGTGCACAGATCACATAATACTATACTTGTAATATGTGTCTTCATAGAAATGTACGTATATATATATTTAACTAGCAACTCACCCTCGCTCCGCTCGGGTTCGTCCCTAGTTACGTTTCAACACTTAGTATAGATTTCTCAGAGGTACTGCCAGCCTGCATAACCAGCTATCATCATCCCAAATTTCATCAAAATCTATCCAGTGGTTTTATCGTGATGCGGTAACAGATAGACAGACACATAGACAGACAGACAGACAGATAGACAAAAATTCTAAAAACTATAGATTCGGCCTCTGTATCGATAATAAAGTCTATTTCAATCAGATTTTCCAAAAAATATTTAATGTACAGATTCGGCTTAGTTACAATTTTATTATATGTATGTATAGATTAAAAATTATATAATAGAAACTTTCTTTTTAAATAAAACACTATATTGTTTTAACTGTAATTTTTTTTCATATTCAAAATGATAAGAAAGAGTGTTTATGTAAACAACGTAAAGATAACAAAGCTTAATGAATGATAATCCGCGCTTAGCGTCCACAAATAAAGCGACTTATCTCGTCTTGTTCTACTTAATACTTTGAATTTGCTACTTAATTTTCCTTTGTAAAATCTGTAATATATACGTTCTGTGAAATATTAACAACCTTTTAAGTAATTTAAAGTTATTACCTGGATACTAATCTTAATGTACATTTGCCGGGTAAAACCTAAACTTGACTACTGCTCTATATTCCTTTTTAACGTCCCACTGCTAGGTACGGTACTCCCTTTGATACGAGTGGGATCAGGCGGCAGGCTATAGTCCACCACGCTGGCCAATTGTAGGTTGACGGATTTTACATGTCTTTGGTTTTACTAGGTTCTCTCAAACATGCAGGTTACCTCACGATGATCTTCCGTAAGACAAGTGGTAATCACGTTGAAAATGATTCGGACATGTAAAGATTACAGTTGCGAGATTAGGGATAAAACCCACTTCACTCGATTTCCCAAGCGAACATGTTACTATTGGACTTCCACTGCCTACATGGCTATCACTACCTAACTCCGTACTTCAGAAAGCTAATGCCTTCGAATTCTTTATATTTCTGGAAGGCAGTACGTAATGGCGGACTATTAAATAAATCGAAACCATATAATATAAACATTTCCTTACATGAGAATCGAACCTATGACTCACTTCTAGTAACATGCCACACGTAGTAGGATAGCATCAGCGAAAAATATTTCAAATAAAGGAAAAACAAAGTTCCGAAGACACTTCTCGAACTGGAACATATGTATTTCAAGACGATCCTTAAGGGAAAAATAATGAGTGTTGCCCCTACTATAATGCATTTGTTATGTGTGTATATACTCGAATATTCTATAGCAAAACTCTGCGAACATTGGACAGATGTTAAAAATTATAGCTTAACTTTATAAGGTTTCGTTATCAATTTGTAATGGACTAGTGACTTTGACTTTGCTTATGTCCCTAGGTATTTTTAGCGATTTGATACAAAAACACAGCTTTTATTTTTATGTAAAAATATAATTTATATGTTTTACAAGCATACATATATACAAACTTTCCTATCATAAAGCTGAAGAGTTTGTTTGTTTGTTTGTTTGTTTGTTTGTTTGTTTGTTTGTTTGTTTGTTTGGTTGAACGCGCTAATCTCAGGAACTACTAATCCGATATATCATCCCGGTTATTACGGTCATTTACGGTTTCCGTGGGATAGATTTGTTTTTGTCTAGGGACGAACCCGAAGCGAAGCGAAGGTGAGTCGCTAGTCTATAATAATAGTAATGTGACTTATATGTATTTTTTGATTTCTTCTTTACATTTCATAGGTTTGAAGTAATCTGTTCCCATGAAAACATAATGGGACCAACACATAAGAATCTCAGTCTCGGGATCCATCACTGAGTAACTATTTTGAAGTAAGTAACCACGAGAAAGATAAATATATATAATAATTATGGCTTTTTCATTTAAAATAATCTATTGAATAATAGACATTCTATGACTTAGTTGGGTCAAAATAACAGTTTTATACTAAATGCATATGGTACTTATGAGAAAAACACAATTTAAAAAAAAAAATATGTCTGTCTGTCTGTTTGTTTCGGCTAATTTCTGAAACGGTTGGACCAATTTTAACGGGACTTTCAATAGCAGATAGCTGATATTATAAGAAGTAACTTAGGCTACTTTTATTTTAGAAAAAGAATGAGGGTTTCGCTAAAAAAAATTAAAACGTACCTATGGACGCACCCGAGCGAAGCGAGGGTAAGTCGTTAGTGATGTTCTCCTGACCGATTCCGGCCACAGCGGCCAATCTCATTGAGACTAGCCAACTGCGCAGGAGATATTATAGTGCACAAGTGTACGCGCAGACACAAGTGCACTCTCTATTCCTGTCACTCTCATACTCCACTGGGACGACTACTCGACACGACCGGTGAGAGTTAAGGCGCAGGACCGACGGCTTTACGTGCACTCCGAGGCACGGGGGTGAAACACCGCCAACTTCCCAACTCCGGGCTGTTACTGAGGCTTACTATACAGAAAGACTCAATAACTAAACTTGGCCCGACCCGACTTGGACTCGAACCCAGGACCTCAGGATGTGCAGCCGTACATGCTAGCCACTACACCATCGAGGCAGTTAGTTGTTAGTAATATATACAAAGCGAGGGTGAGTCACTACTGTTGTCTAAGAGTCCTGATTAGCTTTAAAAAATGTTTTCGTTATTAGAAATACACTATCTCTAAGTCTATTTTTCTACGAAGCACGAAAGCAGAGGCGAAAAAGATTAAGACTAAAACTTAGTCTAGACTAGATTAAAATTAACACTAAGAGAAACTTTTCAGAATTTTATTAAAAATGTATACAATACCAACTTGGAAATCACTTAAAATCAATTATTTTACCTTACTTAGAGATTTTATTTTTAAAAATCGCAAAGGTATACCATACATAAACAGCCGGATAAAGTATCTCTTTTTTGTTGAAGTCGGTTAAAAGTAAGTATACAGACGAAATATTTGTTAGGGGCAACCAAATGTTGAGGGTCACTCGAGTTTGCAAGTAACTTGTAACAAGTACGTGTACGTTGACAGTTGAGTCTCATATAAACTTCTACAGCAAAAAAACTAAAATATATATGTACATATTACATGTGTCTACTATCTACTAATAATATAATGTAAATCCGAATGTTTTTTTTTTGTTTTTTTTAGGTATATGCTGAATTACCATTTAGTTTTTATCAACGTAAATACGTTATAAATCGTAATAGTAAAGTAAAGTAACGCTTTTAACGTAATATGTTATAAACGTTATAAATCAAGCGAAATGGCGGGCATAAGTTAAATTAGTATACTTATAATATGATGTATAAATATAAAAATATTCTATTTTATTGATACATTAATGACAAAAAATCCTGGCCATAATATTCTCTTGACCAACTTTGACCATGGCGGCCAATCTTATTGAGACTGGCCAGATGCGCAGGAGATTATTATAGGGCACAAGTGTACGCGCAGACACAACGTGCATTCTCTATTCCTTTTATTCTGAAAGTACGATGGAACGATACTTCGACACGACCGGTGAGAGTTAAAGCGCAGGACCGGCAGGCAGGCAGGGCGGCTTTACGTGCTCTCCGAGGTACGGGGGTTACATACCGCCACCAGTTCATATCAAATTATATATATATATTATATGTTCTGGTATTTATTTATTCTCTCTAATGTTTATGTAATATTTATAATACATATTTGTATTTATGTATTTATGCTTTTATATTATATATGGAAATATAGTGTGTATATATAATTATATATTGTATTTATTTTGTTTTACATATTTTGCTTATCCTTATATATTTCCTTATCATTCTTTGAACTTTCTCTTTCTGTCCCGCTGCGTAATACTATTTCCCACATACATGGGTTGACTGGAAGAGATCTCTTATAGAGATAAGTCCACTTTTGTCCACGTTTTTTTCTATGTATTGTTTTATTTTATTACTTATTTAGTGCAATAAAGAATATATATAATTATCGATTCGATATCATTCTTCGTATAAATACGCGTCATAAGACCAAATTCGAAGTTTATTAGTAGCTCGTAATCAGATCATTATTATAATCGGCTTATAGTAAATCCCAATAACCTATCTATCAGTCATCTTCTTATTAAAGACAGAAATTTGATATAATTTCTATGAAGCTTATGTCAAACAAGCAATGCTCAGCTCAGCGGTAATGCGCTTGCTTGAGAAATCAAGTGAAGCGGGTTTAAATCCCAGTTCTCACACATCTGATATTTTTAATATAATAATTTCAATATGATTATCCCTTGTTTTACGGTAAAAGAAAATATCGTGAGAAAGCCTGTATGTCTAGAGAACCTAGCAAGATTTCAAAGGTTTTCATGTGAAGTCCACCGACCGGTGGACTTGGGTTGTACCGGTGGTAGGACTCTGTCAAGCCTGAGGAGTCCGACTGGATGGGTACCACCCCCTTATCTATTTCTGCCGCCAAGCAACAATGATTGAATTGTTGTGTTCCGGTATGAAGAATAAGGTAGCCAGCGCAATTACAGGCAAGAGGCATATCATCTTAGTCCTCACAGTGACAACACACCTGTGGTTCTATATTTTTGCTACTTACAACCTAAATGCATGAACCGTAGGTGTTATGGGTGACAGGCACTGCTTTCCATCAGGTAGTCTGTCTGCTCGTTTGTCACTGAATCTCATAAAAAAAAAAACGCACTTGTCTAGCGTGGTGGACTGTGACCTGATCCCATCGCATGCTAGTAGATGCGTGTCCAGCAGTGGGATGTAAAAAAGGCATCAATACATAATTACGTCAAACGTCTATCGTTTATAAGGAAAACCACAAATAGTCGAGGTTATAAAATATCACAATTAGATTTAAGATTTTTAGGCAATAATTATGTTAGCTACATACAAATGAAATGAAGAAAATTATATTAAAAGATTTCTTTATTTTAAATAAAAAATGAATTCGCCAACATGAATTTTTAATTAAGAGTAAAACGTTAACTTTACAGTTCATTATTTGTAAATCATAACTGTGCAATTGACTTTTGCAGTCATTTAGAGTGCACTCGAGTGTTGAAGTACTGAGTTAAGATAATCAAGAAACAAACAGATCCATCTGTTTTTGTTAAATTATACAAATAAATGGATGCAATGACCTATTGATTATAATTCTTATGCATCGTATTTGACGTACATTTAATTCATACTACTAATATAATAAAAAGTTTGAGAATAGAGGTTTTTGATGAAATTTTATAGATGATGATAAAAGTTATATTACGGAGACAGTGGTAGCTCAGTGGCAACGCGCTCGCTTTGGAAACCGAGTGTAGCGGGTTCAAATCTCACATGTATATAAAAAATGCCTATTTCTAAAAGTTTAGTTAGTAAAAGCGCAGTAGTTTATTAGTTATTAAAAAAGACTCAACATAATACGAAATTTGTATTATTTTTTACCTTTTAAATTTAATTTGTCAAATATTAAAAATACCTTGTGGCAACATTTTTATTGACTGTCGTGGCAACATTCAAAGAAAACTTCTTTCGTAACAAGGACCCTTGAATAACGCCAAGGGTGCAAAACTCTAGACGAGATCACTCGAGAAGATTCTACTCGAGGGAGGTTTAAAAACAAATATTTAATTCAAGTAAAAGGGCAAAGCTGGGAGATTAAAGTTTTAAGAAATAATGGATGTATAAAGGTGCTTTATACTCAAATTATACCAATTTGTGTGAATGTTTGAAATATTAACAACTTTTGTGGATATCTTTCGTGAAATTCATTCATATTTTGCCTTATAGCGTAGATAGATAAATAAGAAAATCTCGCTTGTTGTGCCAATGAAGGGACATCGAAATGTCAAAACCAGCGATGTTCCTCGACGTTCAAGCTTTTCTATGATTTAATAGGAACATTAAAATATTAATATAAGGTTTGTTAATATATTTAATAGTAGCTTACCCTCCTTCCAAATTTTAACTTGTTACAAAAAAAAAATTGACAGAAAATTTCTAATGGTTATAGTTGACTTTACTCGGGACTCGAATCCAGAATTTTCCGATGTGCAAAATGTAGGGCAAGTTATAGTCACTAAACCGAAAATGTAGTTTCACATCTACTAATTCAATCAAATATGGACCTCATAAGAGTCTATACCTATTGTACGACAAACCCTCAAAGCCATCCTTGTCACGCGCCATCAGTATTTCCATTATTTACGTATCAAAGTAATATTCACGTAATATTTTTGAAGGCAGCCTCATCAATGTCGTTTTCATTTCGTTCAGCTCAAAGCTAAAAATGAGAGTGCAGTGACACAAACGGTCCTCGTAATTTCTTTGTAAAAATGAAAGATTAATATGAAATTTTACATCTAAATTTATCTTTGTGGACTTGTTAATATAAGGACACGACAAATTGCCTCTAGACATCTGTAAAGTTGTACCCCATTGGTGACGCGTTCGCTTGAAAAGCCAAAAGAAACAGGTTCAAATTCGGGTATCGTAGCTCTGAAATTAACTTGCGCGATTAATCTATAATATCATAAAGGGATAAAGTTTGTGAGGTTGTAG
The DNA here is from genome assembly GCA_033884665.1 of Argynnis bischoffii washingtonia. NCBI lineage: Eukaryota > Metazoa > Arthropoda > Insecta > Lepidoptera > Nymphalidae > Argynnis > Argynnis bischoffii. The sequence goes on from JAEMGE010000029.1 coordinate 6,417,448, forward strand.
GCGGTAATTTCTGGATGGACAGAACCGATTTAGATGAAATTTGGTAAGAAGAAGTTTGAGACCCTGGGAAGGACATAGAATACTTTTTATCCCGGAAATCATCCTTTAAGGGGGTAAAAATGGGGATGAAAGTTTGTATAGGGAATCAACATAGGGACGAACCCGAGCGAATCGAGGGTGAGTCGCTAGTTTGTAATATTATGATCTTATCAAGATCATCTTGACTTGATGACATGAAAACATTATGAGGAAAGCAGCATGTCTGAGAGATTTGATCTAGTGTTGGGAAGACGTGTGATATCCATGAATTCGCACCAGCATCATATAGTCCATCCGCACTTGGCCAGTGTAGAGTATTATTGACTAATCGTTCTCGCATTGAGTGGATTTCGTGACCAGCAGTGAGTCTTTAAAAATACTAAATTATATTATAATAGGTATATTTATTATATTATGTTAAAGATGTGGTGTATTGATACACTCACAGTGAGAAATCACGGGATTCAAACATCACTATGTTAGAATTTTGAGTGAAGCAAGTTCTTTTTGTGAGATACTACATATACTTTTATAATTATCTATTATTAATATATGAATTTGCCTTATAATACATAGTAGTGCAGTATCGATACCAAAATTAAATAAAATATATATAAAAATATATAATTTATATATATATATATATATATATATATATATATATATATATATATATATATATATATATATATATATATATATATATATATATATATATATATATATGTATTGTAACTAATAATACTTAATAATAAATTTAAAATATTCTCTTTATTATAAACAACGTTATAAATATGATATATGTATATGAGGTATCAAATTAGAAGGTAATCATAATTTTCTTATTTCTCCCACTAAAGATGCTATAAAAATATTTTTTCAGTATCTTAAAGCACGTCTTTGATCTCACACCGCTCGTTAACCTACTTATTTCATTGCACTGTGAGCTTTAGGGTGTATGCTCACCATGGTTTTACAAACGCACATACACTTCATAAACGCGGTTTGTCGGTGTATATTTTGTATTGCGATGTATATTGTGTATGTACGTCGTCTCCACATATTCTGCATGAATGAAACTAAAAAATGCAGAATTTCCATTCGTATCCATATGAAATGAAATTAAGCTTTATTCATATAGACTTATAAGCACTTTTGAATTGTCAATTTAATTTAAAGAGCGTCAGTGTATTAGTCCGTTGGGAAGCTACCACCGGTTCGAAACGCAGTTCTGCTGAAAAGAGCCGGCGAGAGGCGAGATACAAACGTGGTAAACTGTGGTAACGCCTTAACATGTCGCCGTGTGTATAGGCCTTTAGATGTTTAGAAATACTTCTTATGCGGTTAAATCAGTATTTTTTTCAAATGAATATGTTTTACTTAGCTATTTAAGTACTCTTATTTCTTTCTATTGATAGTAGCGCACTCTCGTTTATTTGTATTCAGTTCTCTTTAACGTCCCACTACTGGGACGTTAAAAAGCGTAACCTAATTCAATACGAGGGGGATCAGGCCATAGTCCACCATGCTGTCCAAGTTCTGGTTGAAACACTACACATGTCTTTCGAAAACTTTCTAGATACTCTTAGACATGCAAGTTTCCTCATTATGACTAACACCGTAAGACAAAAGGTAATCATTTTGAAAATTATTCATACATGAAAATATTAGAGATGTGAGACCCGAGATTTGAAGCCGATTCACTCGGTTTCGGCTACCACTGCCTTATTATTTTTTCTTTACTTATTGTAATAATACTTAGATTTCTAACTTTTCTATTTTGACTAAACTGTTTCATAATTTTAAATTATATTACATGTATAGTATTATAGAAATCCGTCTGGATGTTTCAGGTACGATGCCCGAATAAAGCTACTGACTCAAGCTTTAAATTAGACTATACTGCGCTGCCTCTAGTCAGAATAGACATGTGGTTTTCACTAGTGACACTTTTACTTTCATATACTTGAATTATCTAAAAAGAGAAATATTTCTAATTTTTTTTTTTTTTTACATATTAAAGACTGATATTCGATCATAATATTTTAATCCTTAGGTACTTTTAATGTAAAAAAGTAATAGCTATACGTATACAAAAAAAAAAAAACTTTCCATACAAGAAGATTTATTGTTACCACAAGTTCTGGCTTCGACTTAATGCATTATAAATATCTTTAAACCGGTAATATTCAAAGGAAGAGCGATGAGACTCTTTAGTACTTTAGTATAGGTACTTTACGTTTTTTTTTTATTAAAACACGAAATTCACTTAAAACATTCATTAATAGCTACTAAAGAAAATTGATCGACAGACAGAGGAAAAAAAGGTACTGAATAATTTTTTCTTTATATTTTTTTAAATTTAATATTATAATGATTACAGTCAAATTTCAATCACTGGTTGAAAACTAGTTCGTATACATTTTCAAACATAATCTACCTCTTAGAGAATGAGATAATTACTTTTTTAATGATTTTGAAGGGTACCTTTTATGGTAAATTATTTATGTATGTATCCTGTAAAGTTTTAATATATTTTATTACTACAGATGTTAAGAATAATAAAGGCTATCCTTTATTCGAGGATTGAAAGAAAAAAGTGTGTATGTACTTATGTACGCACGTAAGAAGTTATACTTCTTTGGCGTAACAGAACAAAAATAGCTAAAGATTTCATCCCGTATGTCACAACTCTCTGTTTGTAAAAGGAATGCAGCTAACATTATCATGTCGCTTTTTGGCTGTCGGTGTGCACGCGCATCGTAACAATTATATCCTCATAATTTTTCCAAACGTGCCAAAAGAAGTATCACTTCAAAAATAAATAGAAATTTTATCCCATCAAGAGGGCTGCAATAAAGCGGGGGTAGGTCACTAGTTTAGTTTTGAATATATTGTAGTGAATGCTAAATAGGTCAATGTCCAATTTTATTGGATTAGTATCCCTTGGTGGTGCACGACGCCTTTGTCAATGAGGGATCGGGTCTCGAATTTGTAATGAAGTTAGAATACGTTTATTAATATTAAATTATTCGGAACTGTCAGCGTCTCAGCAAAATCGATAAATGTTATGATTGAAATTTAAAGTTAATCAAGAAGACAGGTCGACATAATACTTTCTTATATTGACGCGAATATTTGACATTTTAAATCTACCTATACATATAATAAAATTCTAACCGAGTCGAATCACCGAAAATAGTCATTATTTTCGATACAGAGGCCGAATCTATAGTTTTTAAAATTTTTGTCTGTCTGTCTGTCTGGGAACGCATCACGAGAAAACCAATGGACAAGTTTTGATGAAATTTGGTATGATGATAGCTGGTTATCTGGGTCAACATATATAATTTCCAAAATTATTTTTAACGCTATTTCATAATATATTATAATTGAAAGACTTTTCTTAGGTACTAACTAATTCCACAAAACAGAGTAAATTCTCATAAGAAATGTGGAATTAAGTTTGCTTAGTCGGTAACTAAGCTGAAACATGTAAACGTAAAGCTTTAAACTAAGTATTAGAAAATGAAGAGTGCTTTGAGAATGTAATACAAAAAGAACACTTTGTTAGAGCGCCTTTGTGATAACGTCATGATATGAATTATTAATATCCAATATTTTCTTTAATAAAACGGCAAAATTGCATATTCAAAGGCGAGTATAAATATATTAAATGAAAATGATTATGCCGTCTGTTATATAGAAGCAGTCAATAAGCATGGGTTGATTTATAATTCAAACCATAAAATATATTGTGATGCTCAAATTCAGACAAGAGTAAATCCCAAATGTATCGTTCCAAGTTAAATGATAAAAACGATTCGATACGATGAACTTCAACCTCAAGTGATAATATAAATAAATAAATAAATATATTGGTACATTAACACACAGCACCATCTAGTTCCATGGTAAGCAACGAGACCTGTGTTATGGATACCAGATAGTTGATATACATATATATATATATATATACATATATACATATATATATATATATATATATATATATATATATATATATATATATATATATATATATATATATATATATATATATATATATATATATATATATATATATATATATAAATATGTTGATAATAACTTTGTGTTAAGGAAATAGAAATTTATACCGGAAAAGAAACAATATGTTTTCATAGAAAGGGTTTGGGGATGTCATATGTTTTTTAAAATTATAGTATAGGATGCTTGTAAAAACAATAAAACTAATAAATATATATAAACTAAACTAAAATCTAAATTGGATCCGATAGTTAGGTTATTATTATTTGAATATTATCACTATATACAAAGTCGCTTCCCGCTGTCTGTCCGTCCGTATGTATGCATAGATCTTTAAAACTACGCAAGGGATTTTGATGCGGTTTTTTTTAATAGATAGAGTGATTCAAGAGGAAGGTAATGTATTATACATATAAATGTATAATACATGCATATTATAGGAAAGAATAGCCGAGATATTCAAAGATTTTTATTTCATACTAACCGTTAGAACGTACTTAACGAACCCGAGCGAAGTGAGGGTGAGGGTTTATATATTTTTTCTCATCTGCGAATTATGTGTGGGCTTAAAGAAATCGAATGTAAAATGAAGAAAGCCGACTGACTTGGTCCTAGATCATTAATATAATCCACCAAATTTCGAAAGGTGGTGAGCAGGCACGTTGCTCATAGAAGATGGTAAAGGGGGCCGAAGATTTCTCTAGTGGAAGGTTAAACTTGGGTTGGCCCCTACAAGTTTAACTAAAGAACTGGCAAAAGCCGAATAAATACCTCAAAATCGATTAGCGTGGAAATTTATACGCTATCTTGTATAATATGTATATAGGAAAACCCCACGCAAGCAAAGCCGATGGCAGTTGGTAGTATATAGTATAACTAACACACATATGAAACATGCATGTATGAGAAAACCTAGCAAGTCTGTCAATCCATATTTGGCCAGCGTGGTGGACTATAATCTGATCCCCCTCGTATAAACTAAGCCCGTGCCCAGCAGTGGGACGTTGAAAAGGGCTGAATACAATTAATTTTTTTAACTTAAAAAAGTTACTAACTATTGAAACACTAAATTACCTTCCTTCTACCATAGAGACTTAGCCACCAAAATATAGCATAACAGTCTTAATACTTACCCGAATACAATTTGTAGTAAGGTATTATTACGTGCTTTTAACTTCAAATATTATAAAGGAGAACAGCTGTTCTGTCACAGTTTTCAACATACTGTACGTCTTTCAAATAAACCGCTATTAAATCTAGAGTTTAACGTACTTGAAATCTAAATAATGTGGGCATGGCGTGTTGGTTTGTAATTCTAAGCGGCAGATTTTATCGCACATCTTTAATTAATTCAGTACTTCTTAAAGGAAATAATAAACTTGGTTCAAACGGATTTCTACAATAGGTGAACCGTTTTAAATAATTTGTTCCTGTGACTACATTAGTTAAAAAATGTATTAACTTTAAGAAATGGCTTTACGATTGGTTTAATTTTTTATGTACATAGGTATTATGTAATGTGATCGTTGATTATGAACGATTATTATGAAAATTTTATGTTTTTTTTTCTTTAGTGCAACCTATCAAAAAAGGTTCCATTTTTTAACGGAAAAATCTCCGCTATATATGTTTTACTTCCTTTGAGGTCAAAGCTTAAGTTAGATCTGGTACTAATAAATAAATCTAGGTTGATTTGTGAAAGGCGTATTAAAGCGTTCATTTGAAAAAAAAACCACAGTGAGCTTTTTTTATGCTTTTCAGAATACAATAAAACTCACGAGAATAGCAAAATGAGTGAATGAGTGTGTTTTTTTCGTGTTCACACTTTAGTGACTCATCACACTTGAGTGGAATTGGGAATGGACCTACCACGTGACCGGAGCAGCGGGCAAAACTTAGTATGTAATGTTAGTAATAAAGATTTTTTTTTAAATTACGAACTGTTTTTTTTTTTAATTTTTAACAAAACATTTTATTTTGCTATGTTCAAAAGTAAGGTCTAATCCAAAGAGCCAATTACGTGACTTTAATTGAAACAAGTTATCTTGTTACAGACGGAAACTGAAGAGTCTATAACTTTAATCCCTACATTAAATAAATACAATTAATCTCGTTGCTTATTCTCTTAATTATAGGTCATCTTTTCTACTATAATTATAGCTTTTATTTTTATTTTAGTACTAACTAAAATAAAAATAAAAGCTATAATTATAGTAGAATCCTTGCTTCGCTCGGGTTCGTTCTTAGGTACGTTTTAACGTTTAGTATGGAATAGATGGATATGTTCATAGGTACATATATAAAAGTAGGTAAGCAACTTAAAAAAAAAAAAACTTCAAATCATACCCTATTTTACCTTGATTGGTCGTAAACGTCGATAAATTCTTTTTTTCTTAACAAAATTGTAAGATATAATAATTTTTTTGTCCTATAATTATATTTATAATATGTATGTATTTAAAGTTATATATGTGTAGTGTATCAACTATCTGGTATCCATAACACAGGCTTCGTAGCTTACCATGGAACTAGATGGTGCTGTGTGTTAATGTCCCAACATATTTATTTATTTATTATTTATTGTTTTGTCCTTTACTTGATAAATGTTTGATTCTCCATACTAACTTCCACCCCCTGTTTCACCTCCTTAAATGATGATTTCCGGGATTAAAAACTATCCGATATCAAACTATCTCCATAATTTTTTTTATCTAAATCGGTTGGATTTAACGTGAAAACAGACAGACAGAAATGTATAATATTAACTAGCGACTCACGCTCGCTTCGCTCGCGTTCGTCCCTAGGTACGTTCTCACGGTTAGCTATGTTTAGGTATACATAAATAGTAGCTTGCTACTCCTAAGATATTTATTTAAATTATATAGCGATTTACTCTCGTTTTGCTCGTGTGCGTACGCCGTACGCTGGTTTTGTTCACAATTTCATCGGTTTTAATTTTTTTCGCGGAACCCTAATTCTTTTTGTAAAATAAAAGTAGCCTAAATTACTCCTTATAACATCAGCTATCTGCCAGTGAAAGTCCCGTCAAAATTGGTCCAGCCGTTTCGGAGATTAGTCGGAACAAACAGACAGACAGATAAAAATTGTAAAAAAAAGTTGTTTTGGTATATGTACCGTGTATACATCCATATGCATTTAGTAAAAAGCGGTTATTTTAATATTACAAACAGACACTCCAATTTTATTTATCTATATATAGATATGGATTACGTATACTATTGTATTTTTTTTTGTATATTTTAGACCTCTTTCCCATATTGTATAAGTCTAATTAAATGAAATTAGTTTTTGTATATCATTTTATTACAAACTTTTTAATTTCTTAAGCAATCATAACGATTAGTTGAAATGAAATGAAAGAATATGAAACATGATGAAATGAATACACGTACTCGTTGAAAATGAATATTGTATGTTATTTTTAGGTTCCAAATGTAATAGGCAGTTAGAGTTCCACCTATCTCTCTCTTATCTCTTCTCAGTAAAAGTTGTATTTTTTATTCTAATGTTTAGCTATATTAAGCAAGTTATTTGCAAGCAACAATGATTGCATTGTTGTGTTCCGGTACGAAGGATAAGGTAGCCAGCGCAATTACAGGCGAGAGGCATATCATCTTAGTCCTCACAGTGACAACGCACCTGTGGTTCTGTATTTTTGCTACTTACAACCTAAATGCATGAACCGTAGGTGATATGGGCGACAGGTACTGCTTTCCATCAGGTAGTCTGTCTGCTCGTTTGTCACTGAATCTCATAAAAAAAAAAAACACTTTTAGGTTCTTGTACGTTATTAACATTTGTCACGTAAATTAGTTACTTATAAAATATACTAAAATAACTTGAAATAATGTATCCGATCATTTATTCAAATTTTACAAATTATTCATTTTACGCATACAAGAATATTGTTGCTGTTATTATCTATACTAATATTATAAAGTTGAAGAGTTTGTTTGTTTGTTTGTTTGGTTGAACGCGCTAATCTCAGGAACTACTGATCCGATTTCAAAAATTCTTTTTGCATTTGATAGCAGGTTAACTGAGGAAGGTTATAGGCTATATATTATCCCGGAAAAAAGTACGGGTCCCGTGGGATAGATTTGTTTTTGTCTAGGGACGAACCCGAAGCGAAGCGAGGGTAAGTCGATAGTATTATAATACTTTTATAAATTAAAACCTTTATTGAGAACAATAATGTAATTTATTATCATATAATTAATGGTACCTGAAGGCACATTAATATGATTAACATTTAATACACCAAAATTGACCATAATTGTATGCAATAAATAGAAAATATTTATTAACATTACTCAAAAATTAAAAAAATATTTGGCCAGTTACTATTAACTTGAATGCTAGTTTATATACACATATATAAAATTCGACGTGCGTATGAATGTTCTCTATGGACTCTAAAACAGAGCGATTATGATGAATTTTGAGGCAATCTTCAGAATAGCCCAGCTATCTTGTGAAGTTTGGTACCGATCGGAAATTTAAACGCGGGCGAAGCCGCGGGTATTGCTAGTGTATTATATGGAAAATTGTCGAAAATTTAATTATTTTTATCTTGATGATGCAAGCATATTATTGACATAACATTATTGCAAGTTACATACGTGCAAGAAATTAGTATTGTGTAATTGATCCTTAGGTAATACGAATTATATGCGTTATTCTATTTACACAAACGTAAGAGGCTTAGAAATGCCTATGTTAATAATATAGATTATTGAATATGAACACTCAAACTAAGCTTTGATTACATTTAAAACACTGTTTCTTAACGTGGTTTCGCATACATATATGTGAATGAATTGTACAGGAAAAAGGAAGAAAACTGCCTGAGTTGGATACAAACCTTCTATTTTTGTAATGGATGTAGAATGTAGATTCTTTCGCCAGTTCTTTTCAGGTCTGAGGCTTTTTCTTGTTAAACTAGTAGTAGACTCATGACGTTCAGTAAAAAATTATAATAATTTAACACAGAATAAGATATTTTGAATTTGAATTTAGATATTACTAGTGACTCACCCTCGCTTCGCTCGAGTTGGTCCCTAGATTGCTTCCCAAAACAAAATTAATTAATTAATTTGGTTTTATTTTTTTTTCGTGGGACCCTATTTTTTTTTTAATAAAAGTAGCCTAAGTTACTCCTTATTACATCAGCTATCTCCCAGTGAAAGTCCCGTCAAAATCGGTCCAGCTATTTCAGAGATTAGCCGGAACAAACAGACAGACAGACAGATAAAAATTGTAAAAAATGTTGTTTCGGTACATACCGTGTATACATCCATATGCATTTAGTAAAAAGCGGTTATTTCAATATTACAAACAGACACTCCAATTTCATTTATCTGTATAGATTATAAAATGAGCTATAAGGAGTGAATTTTATTTACTAGTTAACGTCCTAACCTAAACTTGCCATGTATACAATAATACAATAATCGCTGCGGTACATATTTTTGAATGTTACTTTTAAAATAACTAATGATGCTATAAACTCCAAAAATTAAATTAAATATTGAAATGTTTGGATTTTAAAGATTTTTAGACATGAAAACATGAGTCTGTTTCAGAACCCTTTCAAAATAGTTCTAAAATCAATGACCTAAATCTAGACTTCTATACAATTTTTTTTTTATTTTTCTATACACCTATTCTATTTAATTGTATACAATTTTAAACAATATTGCAAATACTAGTTGCGACCCTAACTTAATACAGCGTTAAAACTATAAAGTTAACTCTCTTGTTTCTCATGAAATATGATCTGCTTTGGGCGACCAGTGAAGCGCTACCAACTTCCTACATTATTCATTTATCACTCAACTACAAAAATAGCTTGGCTTGTTTTGAAACGTAGTTTGTGCTGAAAAATTTGTGGGACTTTTATTGGCAATAAAATTAATAGTTTGTCGTTTGATTCCTATTACTTTTTTTTTATATTTCTTTGAAAACTGGTTGCTATGTACATATGTAAATAAACCTTTCTTAACTCCAACTACTGGTCACAGGATTCCCTTCAATACGAATGGATCAGGCCATAATCCGCCACGCTGACTAAGCACGGGTTGACGGACTTCACATGTCTTTTAAAAACTTGCTAGGTTCTATCAGGCAAATAATAATAATGTTGGAAATGATTTACGTGAAAATATCAAACCTCTGATAAAACCCTTCACTTGGTTTCCCAAGCGAGCGCGTTACCACTGGGCTACCACTGCCTTGCTATTGTACATACTACATATATATATATATTATATATATATATATATATATATATATATATATATGTATGCATTTTTGTAGGAATCTAAGTAACTTGTACAAATCAGATCAATTCCTCGATCTATGAACTGCGATCTAGTAAAATTGCTAAAAATATTTTATTTATATTTTATTTTATTGCCTCTAATAGAAGCTTTTACGCCAAGTAAAGTGCACTTTTGTTCACTTAATTTATAGCGTTTTTACGTAGAAGTACTGAAGAGATATAAACAACATAGAACCCTCTAATACTCTTAGGGCCATATTTTTATGTCACGACCTTCTTTTTGTGAGAATTCTTTACAAGACATAATAATATTGTAATGACTTTGCACTCTGTCGTTTTCTTTCAAACTATTTCGACTACAGTATTAACATTAGACTAGTAAATGATATATAATTTACCATTTACTGTCGTAGATTGACAATGGGGAATTTGTGTGTGTGTTTTTTTTATTTTTTTATACAATAGGAAACATCATTATATAATTGTAAAAAAAATATCCAGCTCCAAAAATCTAAAATTTAGTATAAATTATTTTTTTTAAATATCATGCCGATACGGATACTTTAAACGCCCGCCATTTCGCGCACTTGGCGTAACGTCACAATATGATATACACTGAAAAATTACGACTTGATTTGTAGCGAACAAAATCGCTAATCGCTGTTATGATAATGACCAATGGCGTGCGTTTCAACTACTTTAAATTTCCTACCTACATTTGCACTTTTTAATAATTATTTTCTTACTAGCAGCTCACCCTCGCTTGCTCGGGTTCGCCCCTACATGATTCTTTAAATTGACATAACTTTTATATTTATGAACCGATTAAAATACAACAAATACTAAATGTTAAGTGAAGCTTACCACAATACATTAGTGAAAACCGCACCCAAATCGGTTAAGCCGTTTCTAAGATATGCGACAAATAGACAAACAGACAAAACAACTATAAATCATTGTTTTGGGTTCTATTGCGTTAATAAAGATCCCCAATAAACGTTTTTCTCAAATATCTTACATGTACAGACAGCGATCAATTTTATTATATGAATAGATTAAAAAAGAAATTACATTAAAAAATATTGATATAGGCTTAATTCAAAAACAATAAAGATTATTAAATAATATATATTTCACCTATATTTAAATTACACACATATTCCCTTTGATTTTTATTTAAAACGGAAACGTCTGATCAATACATTTTCATGAGTAATAATGAGTATTACATCAGCACTAAATCCTTTATCCCATTACAGTTGAAAATCTTATCTCGTCTCTTGGCGGTGGACCAACACTTTGGTGACAAATCGATAACCGTTGATTGTACTGTAGTTATCTCAATGCCGGTAGAATGCATACAATTGTTTAACTAGACGTTGAAATTTTTACATATAAAATTTTAAAGATTTTTAATCTGATAATACGTTTTCCGCACTAGGCCAGCGTGGTGGACTATGGCCTGATCATATTGAAGGGGAGTCCAGAGCCCAGCAGTGGGACTTTGAAAAAAGCTGATATGTATATGTTATAGGCAAACTCCGAAGCTCCGGCGCTCCTAGGTTGGACTGGTCAATCCTCAGGTCAGACTGAATGACTTAGTCAAAGCCCAAACAAATGTAAATTTTCGGCCTTTGACTAAACAATTTTCGTCAAACCTGGGAGAGACTAATTTGGTCAGGCAAACGTCAAAACACAATTTTATTAAATCGGGGTTTGACGAGTCAAACTCCGATATAGGTATGAAGTGTCTTATCTTCGTATATTTGGAAGCATTTTATCATTTAAGCAGCTTTCAAGTCTTAAGAACCGCTTAACTCTGCCAGTTCTGACACCTGATTGGTCAGCTTACGTGATTTTCACTTTTATATTTGAGATGCTTTGAGAGAATGCCGTGTGGCATTAGGCCCGCCTTTTGTACGATGTGCAATAAAGTATAAAATAAATAAATAAATGCTTTGGAATATACGGAGGTTAGTTTGTAAGATCTTTAAACTTTACTTTTAAAGCTTCTTTATCCACGTTTTTAGTAACAACAACACCGTTTGATTCACTCATCTTCAATTTTACACAATTACACGCCCGCACGCTCAATGAACGAACATGAAATGACAAAACAATCGGTCGGAACACCGCGAGAGACATTATGAACCTGTTTAAACATGTTCAGATCAACGTTTGACCGAGTTTTGCAGTCGCTTCTAGGATTGACTAGGCCAAAACCGAAACAGAATAATTTACTTTCGACGTTTGACTGAAAAGTTAGGAGCTCCTGGATTTGACTAAAAATACTTCAGGCAAAGGGCGAAATTGAAATGTATTTCGGGGATTGCCTGATGGCTTTGGCCAAACCTAGGATAAACCAGTCCTTCCGCGAAGAGACTGTGTATCGGACTTTGACTATAACATATATACTAAAATACTTATATATAATAAATTAATACATTATTTAACGAGATGAACGAATATTTATATATTTCGCATAGAAAAAGGTATCTAATTTTGGTTGTTTTCTGTTTTTGCGAATTTATTTTGGTTATTGTTTTTTGTGTACTCGAACGTCACGGGAAATTCAAAAACACAGTTTTGTTTAAAATGTCAAATTCCTCCTGGTTAATTTCTAAGATATCAATTGTTAACTGGCACACCGGTGTGCCCGCGACTCTCGACAGGTTAAAAATTTAAGTAGGTATGTATGATGGATGCAATGCTATATATCAAGATGTCTAGGCATAACCGTCCCCTTTAAAATATTTAAAAAAATATAAAATATTTAATTTCATTTACATCAAATCTCTTACTCATAAAAAACTTATGTGTATATTTATATAAATAATGCTTATATAGTTTTTGAGAGCTTTATCTTAACCTAAACGTTTTATCTTGTTCAGCTAGAATGGCGTTTCGTTGTATCAAAATTTTATTATAGTATGAAAGCTGCCATTTGTAAAATTAATATGCAAAATTATAACAAAATTGTATATAAAATTAAAATAATATAATACATATTTTATAGTAAACTAACTTTTTTACATTTAGACCTTTTTACATTATAAATAAATAAATAGTTATCTATAGATATAAGTACTCTACTAAGATTTTGTGTTTGTTTTTAACACACTAATCTCTGAAACTACCAGTCCGACTTCGTATGAATTCTTTTTGCATTTTATAGCTTATTTGAGGAACGTAAAAGGATATCTATTAGTTTCATCATGTTATCTTTAAGAGCGGAGCAGACACTCATATCAAGAAAATGTGAAATAACAATTATTTTGTACAAAATTAAAAATACAAAACAATAGTAACAACAAATAAGACTTATTTATATACGTAAAATTAAAGTTTCCAAAATCTTTTAAACCCATTTCGATGTGCCACTTATACGTAAGCATTCATTTGGGTCTCCCATAACTTCCCATAAAGCCTGGCTGTACCATATATTTTAACATAATTTGTATGCGACGTTACGAGGACAGTTGAGTTACTCTGTTGTTTGGTTGAACGTGAAACTTATGTCAGGATTTACTATATCTTCTACAGTATAATAATGTATTTTGTTGTGTTAGCTGTAATAATAACAGAGGAATTATTCATTAACTTATGCAAACGGACGAGTATATTAGTAGGGAATTACGACAAATATAAACTGGCATCACCCCAAACTGGGTATATTATCTTATATATTTAAACGAGCAATTCTTGTATATTTATATCTTTATTTATTTATTTATTTATACCGGCGATCTCGGAAACGGCTCTAACGATTTTGCTGAAATTTGGTATATGGGGGCTTTCGGGGGCGAAAAATTGATCTAGATTAGTCACATGTCTGGGAAAACGCGTGTTTTCGAGTTTTCATGCGTTTTTCTTATGCATTATTCTACGCAAAACTTAATCGCGACATCTATACAACTCTGTCAGTAACACTTAGTCACTTAATGTAAAATAATTTTTAAGCCAAATTAAAAAGAAAATTATTCTTGTCGCGACATCTATACAACTGTCTCAGTAACACTTAGTCACTTAATGTAAAATTATTTTTAAGCCAAATTAAAAATAAAAATTGTTCTTATCGCGACATCTATACAAGTTTCTCAGTAACACTTAGTCACTTAATGTAAAATATACAATCTTGCAAGAACTCCGAGCGAAGCTCGGTCGCTCAGGTACTGTTATTTTATTATTTTACAAATATGAAGTTCATTTTGTTTTTAAAAGAAATTTTAGTATATACCTAAAATAACATATAGGGTATTGTATATAAAAATCGATGTGGTTATGTATGTGGACTCTAAACCAGCTGGAGCAATTTTAATGAAATTTTCAGGGAATCTTCAGATAATAGCCCAGTGGATGATTCTGTGCAGTTTGGTGGTGATCGAAAGTTTGAACACAGGCGAAGCCGCGGTTACTGCTTGTATTACATTAATTTTCACAGTACGGAGATAGATAGTTAACAATATTATTAAGTAATACACGTAAATACACACAATTTATCATCGGTAAAGGACGATAACCGGCAGGTGTGTACAAAATCAGTCATAATTCATAATAACGACGATGCCGACAAATATTGCTTTCGATATTTGATTAATCGATGGTTACGAGTTGCCCATGCAATAATGACGCTATTAATATCCTATGATATTAGTCATGTTAGAATTTAGTGCTTATAAGTTGAATTTCTATAGTTTAAACTAGCGGCCCACCCTCACTTCGCTCGGGTCCGCCTCTAGACAAATAAAAACAAATCTATCCCACGGGAACCGTACATATTTCTGGGATAAAAATTATCCTATTTGTTATTCTGATGTATGAATTATATTATTCTAAAGTTTCATTAAAATCCATTCAATAGTTTTTGTGTACTAAGCTGTATAAGTTACTATAGTTTTTAACTATCCCAAGGGAACTCTTCAATTTTCCCGGATAAAAAGTATCTAAGATGTTGACCGAGGATATAAGGTACCACCATACAAAATTTTATTTAAATCGGTCCATCAGTTTCGGGGATTAGCCCGTACAAACAAACAAACGGATAGAGAAACAAAAAATTTAAAAAAATCTGGGTTTGTTCTACTTCTCTTCTTACATCCCCCTGATTTGCTTTTAGCATTTTTTTCTATGTACAGACATTCAACCTCTTTAGTTTTATTATATGTATAGATTATAAAATGAAGTTCATAAAATATCTCTAAAACGTTCTCAGTAATAAAGACCGTTTTATTTTATTTTAATGGTCATCATCATCATCATCTTAAAGCTTTACAGCGACGGGCAAACCTTGGCAGGTTTCTCTCTTGCACTCCTCACACCAACAACTTTCAAATTATACTTCACGCCGTCTTACCACTTAAACTTTTGGTCTTACTCGACCATCCGGCTTACTAATAAAAGATAATAACGGCACCGTATCTTATTTATAATAGTTTGTGTATTTTCTTTATTATATTGTATAAAACGGACCGAGGATTTCCATCAAACCCTGGTATTGCTAATATTGACAATTTTACTAGGGTAATTACAATTTCACTGAATGTGCTTAGTGAAATTATAATTTACCTAAAATTGTCCCTTGATATTGTAAGAAAAAGAGGCGAATGATAAAACTCTGGGTAGTTACAATTTCACTAGTGAAATTATAATTTAACGGATCTTATAATTTCCCTGCGACATATGCAGTTTGTTAAAAGGAAAGCGTGGTGTTGGTAGCCCTGGATGACTGAGTGATAAACCTCTAGTAAATAAATGGAATCTATGTTAAATTTCTAAAATTTCATTACAAAATAACCTTTTATATTTCTTTGCTTTACTAAGAGCTCATGTTCTAAGCTAAGAAAGCTTAGACTTAAAATGAACTTGAAATGAAATGAAAAAGACTTCACATTTGTTTTATTTTATATGTGGGGCAGATAACAAATTCTTTAACAAAGCTCATTTACTTTGTAACTGTTTTATTTTAACCAAGAATGAGTTTAAACTGCCCCAACTAGCAACAGTTTTCAAGTTTAAGTGGTTAACAGTGTACCGTGAATTGGTTGAGTTAGTCGATTTTTTTAACTTTGTGAAGCAGAAAACTTTACTGAAAGTGTTATGAGACCCGATCAAATAACGTTTTACTAAAAAAGCATTTTGTTACACCAAAAAGGGGCAGGAACTAAATTCGTATGTATGTTTTTATATTACACTATATCTTTATTAGTTGTGGATCAATTACCTACATAGAATGGTCCCATATAATTTTACATATCAAGGATAAATTTCTACCGCTATGATTTTGGAAGTGAAACTTCTTTAGAATCGTTGTGATTTGAAACTCGATGAAACGAAAATGCAACATTAAAAAGAGACAAACACATAAATATATAGGATTAAGTCGGCGAGAAAATGAGATAGAATACATTGCCATGTTGCCATGGTAACCGTTGTTATTATGACAAATACATAATATTATATTCTTTCCGTATATGATATTCTATAAATATATGATTGTAATATGGCTAATATACCTTGTTTAATTATTGATTTGTTTTAATTGAAGTCTTATTTTAACCGCGCGTAAAGGTTACACGCACCCATTTTCTAAATTATAAATTACTGTTCTTAAATTACATTTAGAAGATTTCTAAAAATGATTAAATAAGAGGAAGTTACATAATATTTTATTATTATCCCTTATTCATAATATGCTTGAACGTTCAAAGGACACAGATCCCTTACTAATACCCTTTTATGATCTCCAATAAAAAATTGGTCAATGATCAATATCTTTTGAGGGTTCTATATTTAAAAATTATGTAATATTTACTAATGGAATCGTGAATCTGACTCACTAAGCAGTTTTTATTATTTACTATTTGATTTGATTATTTGAAGTATAATGACACCATGTTTGAGAATTGTATTTGTATTGTATTTTTACTATTAAGGGAAAATAAATAAAACCTAAACACTTTTCTTATACCTATTAGAACCAGAAAAGACCTATGTAGATAAATTTAAAAAGCAAAAGCCTTTCTTAATATATATATATATATATATATATATATATATATATATATATATATATATATATATATATATATATATACATCATAACAACATAGACTTAGAAATAGAGTTTTTTCGACCCTTTAGACACAAACCCTAAAAACGAACCACATAAACAAACAGAATTTGTCACATCTTCTATTACAGTATTAGTTAATATACATGATTAGATATTCCGATAACATGCCTTTTACATACAAATATCGTACCCATTTAGTATTCACGTTGGGTTACCCAATTTGAAGATAAAGATCGCATATGATGACATCTCATTATCAGCAGAGCTTTCATACATTTAAAGGCCTTTCCATAAAGATAATAATAATAGCTTTATTTACATTCTTATGAAAAATAAACATATTATAATATGATATCTATACTAATATTATAAATGTGAAAGTTTGTATGGATGTATGTTTGTTACTCTTTCACGCCAGAACGGCTGAACGGATCTGGATGAAATTTGGCACAGAGATGGATTATAGTCTGGAATAATACATAGGCTACTTTTTATCCCGGAAAAATATACGGTTCCCGTGGGATAGGTTTGCTTTTTTTTCCTAGAGACGAACCTGAGCGAAGTGAGGGTGATCCGCTAGTTACTAATATATAAGAAGAAAATGTGTACAGTTTGTTTTTGCATAAAATGGGGGTGGTTAAAAAATCTATGAATTAGTGGTTATTTTTTACTGATGACTTCAAAAAATGAGCAAATAAATACTTTTAAATCGGTTTTGTGGTCGGTCTACGTCTACTTACAATTTAACGTTTAGTATAGATTTCTCAGAGATGCGATATTTTCCCGCAGTATAAAGTATCTTATATGTTGACCCGGATAACCAGCTAACGTCATGCTAAATTTTATCAAAATCAGCAAAGTAGTTTTCTCGCGATGTGGCCATAGAGAGAGACAGACATAAATTCTAAAAACTATAGATTCAGCCTCTGTATCGATAATAATGATTATTACAATAAGATTTTCTAAATAAAAAAATTTTTTAATGTACAGATTCGACTCAGTCAGAATTTTATTATATGTATAGATTTCAAAAAGCCTTTATGAGTGGCCTCTTATTTTAGTATAATATGATCATGGTCGACTTCGACGACTGGGCGAACACTATTTATTATGTATAAAAAAGTTTGTGAGCTTATGTCTATATGTTTGTTACTTCTTAAATGAAACGACTGGACGGATTTTGATGAAATTTAGTAAAAATTGTGGCCTGAAGTAATACATAAGTCGACTTGTACTTTTAGAAACACATGAGCAATGCGAAGGCAAATCGCTAGTTACAGTATACAGTGGTCATTTAATATATATTTATTCTAATATTATAAAGAGGAAAGTTTTTTTTGTTTGTTTGTTTGTACCGAATAAGCTTCGAAACTACAAAACCGATTTAAATAAAATTTGGTTAGAAGATAGTTTGATACCCTGGAAAGGACATCGAATAGTTTTTATCCCGAAAATCATCCCTTACGGGGGTGAAAACGGGGATGAAAGTTTGTATAGAGGAGCAATCTAGGGAAGAACCCGAGCGAAGCGAAGGTGAGACGCTAGTGTCACATAACGTATGTATATGTTCACTAATGATACTAAATGCAACGTAAATTTTTATTTAGCATGCAAGAACAAAAATTACACTAATTATAATAATATGATAACATTGTTATTTATTCGTGTGTATTTTTCGTTCTTTAAATATTGTACTTGGGTGTTATGTTTGTAATTTTTTTTCTTCGATCCAGCAACGTGGTTTACACGCGATTCAGTACATGAGAGTTGTATACACGTACATACACGTCTGTATAATTCCGCAGATGTTAATTTTATACGAAAATGTACAGATCAATAGAAATAATAAGGCCAATGTGATCGTAATACATACTGGAAGTAATGGGTTTGATGCTCAATTGGGTGAATTAATACTTTCTACGATTTTTCCCGCGACTCCATTTTGCGGGTAGCATAATCTGTATTAATGTAATAAATGTGAAAGTGTGTTTCTTTGTTTGTTTGTTTGTCCTTCTTTCACGTCGAAACAGAGTAACGGATTGGCGTGATTTTTTGTGTGGAGACAGAGGGCTGGAGAGTGTCATAGGCTACTTTTTACCGCGTAAGATTATCTCATTCTCATTCTCCTTTAATGTTCTTCAATATAGTTAAATAAATATGTGTTTAAGCGTTTTTCGAAATTCATCCCATAAGGGGGTAAAATAAGGCATGAAAGTTTGTATGAAACCTACTTTTTTAGATTTCATTTTGTAGTTTCAGCGTGAGCGAAGCCGCGAGTTCCGCTAGTTTATTACATTCTGGTATTGAAGCGACAAATAAGTTTCTTAAAATCATTTTTTTTCAAATGAGACTAGTATTAGATTAGCATAATCTATACAGTATAAACAAACCGTAAAACAAACTCTTCTGTCTTTACTTGTGTTTAAACAGAAGTTATCTACTAATATTGTTTTAAAATATTTTATGTTCGTTTCATGGCTTCCAGATCGTGATTTCTAATATTAAATATAATATAAAATTTTATTTAGTTCATATTTTATAAATACATATAAAAGGCAGTGGTAGCTCACTAGTAACGCGCTCGTTTGAGAAACCGAGTGAAGCGGGTTCAAATCCCGGGTCTCGCACGTCTGATATTTTCATGTGTGAATCATTTCTAACATGATTACCACTTGCCTTACGGTGAAGGAAAACATCGTGAGGAAACCTGCATGTCTAAGAGAACTTAACAAGTTTTCGAAAGACATGTGAAGTCCGCCAATCCGCACTTGGCCAGCGTGGTGGACTATGGCCTGATTCCCCTCGTATTGAAGGGAGGCCCGTACCCAACAGTGGGACGTTAAAAAGGGCTGAATACATACAATACATACAAATACATATATTGTATTTTACGAAAAAAAAATAATATATCATTTTGAACAACCAAAAAAGCTGTTTCGCAAGTAAATGATGAAACGATAAAAATACCACATAGTAATATTTATTACGTTCGTATGAAGTTACATCAGTTATACCATTACATTGCATTTTAAATAACACTTGGATAATAAAATTATTGCGAACATTGTGTACCATATAAAGTAACAGCAATAACATAAATTTCAAGGATAATATTTTCGTTTGGCCAAATCATGAAAAAAAGAACAAACTTGAGCCTTTTTTTTTGAGATCATTCATAAATTATATCGACACTATGGTTTTTTATTGTGACTACAGATGTTTAATCATTACTTTTTAACTAAAATATACAACTAATTAATAACAGTAAATATATTTTACCCTAAATATTTTTCTTATAATTTATATAGGCCTTTACGTTATAACCTATTCATTGAAAGAATTATAAAAAAAATTATCTTTATATTTTATACTAGCGACTTTCCCTTGCTTCACTCGGGTGCGTCTCTAGGTATTTGTTCACAATTCCATGAGTTTTGATTGTTTGCACGGAACAGAATATTATGTCATCACTGTACACTTCATGTACCTACTCCACAAACGAAAAATAATATAAATTTTCATGTGCCATATTATAATAGTTATTTTCACTAATATGTCTAAATTATACAACAAATCTCATAAACCCTCAGTTAATTGCAGAACTTTGTAAATTATACGCGACCTAACTGGCGAGAGTGACCACAGATGATGAAAATTAAGTGGGGTCTCTTATATATATTACTCGCATATGTTATAGATCTAATATAGATATATGTTTGTAGTTGTTGATGAATTAACTTTACCCAAATTTTGCAAATTTATTATAAAATTCAGGTTTTTATTTTGGGATGAATGATTTTTAGTCTAAGATCCGACCTTAGGTGGATATTCCTTCATCGCTTTTCCTTTATATTTTTGCTATAAATGTATTAAGCAATATAACATGATAGAGCTGGTCTTACATACGTAATCGACATCAGTTGAAATCTTAAAATAGTAACATTTTAACCCTTTTTTTGACAACACGTTTGGCTCAGTTTGTAGTGACCTTACTTACTGTGCCAGCGGACGCGGGTTCGAGTTCCGCTGGGGGCATTCATTTGTGTGATGAGCACGAATGTTTGTACTCCAGTCATGGCTATTTATAATTATAAAATGTATGTATTTAAAGTTACACATGTGTAGTGTATCAATTATCTGGTATCCATACCACAAGCGTCGTAACTTACCATGGAACTAGATGGTGCTGTGTGTTAATGAACCAACATATTAATCTATTTTATACAGGTAAATAAAATTGGAGTGTCTGTTTGTAATATTAAAATAACCGCTTTTCACTAAATGCATATGGATGTATACACGGTACATACACCAAAACAACATTTTTTACAATTATTGTCTGTCTATCTGTCTGTCTCTCTATCTGTTTGTCTGCCTGTCTGTTTGTTCCGGCTAATCTCCGAAACGATTGGACCGATTTTGAAAGGATTTTCACTGGCAGATAGCTGATGTAATAGGGAGTAACTTAGGCTACTTTTATTTTAGAAAAAGAATCAAGGTTTCGCGAAAAAAAATTAAAAATCATAAAATTATGAACAAAATCCGCGTACGCACTACGCACCCGAGCAAAGCGAGGGTTTTTTTTTGACATTCAGTGACAAATGAGCAGACAGACCACCTGATGGAAAGCAGCACCTGTCGCCCATAACACCTACGGTTCATGCACTTAGGTTTTAAGTAACAAAAACGCAGAACCACAGGTGCATTGTCACTGTGAGGACTAAAATGATATGCCGCTTGCCTGTAATTGCGCTGTAAATCGCTATATAATTTAAATAAATATCTTAAGAGTAGCAAGCTACTATTTATGTATACCTAAACATAGCTAACCGTGAAAACGTACCTAGGGACGAACGCTGTAAGTAATAAAATAGAGATCTGCAAATATTACTCGTCATTAAAAATTCATATACATGTGTTTGGAAGAAAAATAAACTACTTACTAACTAAAAAACTAATCATAATATGTCAATCAAATAATATATTTTTTGGTGTTCTAAAAGTGTACCTAATTGTAAAATGTCATCTTGTCTACCCCCTGGACTAAAACTTCCAATTTTTAGACTGTTACCTAGAGTAACATATAGGCTATTGTTAACGTAAAGCGAAAGGTAGCTCTACTTTAATATAAAGCCTAATTTACTTACAATATATGAACACAAATAACTATTTCAGTAAAACAAAGCTTACAGCACAATAAACTCATATGAATATTTTTCCATCTAAAATAAATGTTAGCTATACATAGTACATATAAAAGTTAATAAAGCGTAACAACAATTCCAAAATGGCGCATATTGTATTTATTCATGATTTTCCTTATAAGCTTTTTCTTTGGTATGTCGTATTATTGTTCATTAGTCTCTAGTGTGAGCCAATTTTGCCTAAAACAGTACATATACGCCTATCTTTACGGCATCATCAATAGGAGGTAGAAAAAGTAAAGACATGGAACGAAAATAAATTTGGATAAAATGTTGCTATTTATTTATAGCAAGACTAGCGACTCACCCTCGCTTCTCTCGGGTTGGTTCCTAGTTATGGTTTAACGGTTAGTATAGATTTCTCAGAGATGAGATATTTTCCTGCAGTAAATAGTATCCTATATATTGATCCGGATAACCAGCTATCATCTTACCAAATTTCATCAAAGTCTGTGGAGCGGTTTTCTAGTGATTCATCACCAGACAAACAAACGGACAGACAAACAGACAAGAATTCTAAAAATTATAGATTCGGACTCTGTATCTATAATCTATACTAATATTATAAATCTGAAGAGTTTATTTGTTTGTTTGTTTGGTTGAACGCGCTAATCTCAGGAACTACTAATCCGATTTGAAATTCTATTCTAATTCTAATTCTTTTTGCATAAGATAGCCCGTTAACTGAGGAAGGCTATAGACTATAATATATCATCCCGGAAAAAGTTAGGTTCCCGTGGGATATATTTGTTTTTGTCTAGGGACGAAACCGAAGCGAAGCGAGGGTGAGCGCTAGTAATGAATATTTCAATAAAATTTTCCCAAAAAATATTTAATGTACAGATTCGACTGAGAATTTTATTATAGAAGTTGAAAGGAATCCAGAGACGAAATTATCTTTTCGGATTATTTTAGTGGATTTATTTTGATTTTTGTTTCCCAGCGTTTTGAATTTATAACAGCAATCGTGGTCACGGGATCGACTGTTTTAGACGTTTGAAAGATTATTATACAGTTGTTATAGACAGTCCCGTCAAAATCGGTCCAGCCTTTTCGGAGATTAAACATAAAAAATAGAAAGAAAAAAAAAATTTCCTTACAAGTACCATATATACTTTTATGTATATTTAATAAAAACCGGTCACTTTGAAATTACAGAGAGACATTTAAATTTTATTTATTTGTAAACATTCAGTTTTCATAACAAATATAAAGAACAAAAGTGTAAAGAATTGGCCTTACAAATAAAAGCTGTTAAAATTGGTATTGAGTTTGGCTTCCGCAGTTATTTCTTCATTTTATTACTCAAATTTTTATCGTAAAGTACAGAAAACAAGAAAAGACACTTGTCTTTAAGTAGATAAGATGCTTTTGCAAAATTATTGTTTATAATATAATATTTGATATTTTTGTTTGAAATATTATCACTTTTTAACTAAAAGTTACGTTGACTTCGCCTTGAAATTATTTATTCCGTCGTTATTGAAAAAACCACCAGAAAAGGTGAAGGATATTGCGTAACATGCAGAAAAATACAAACATATTAATAAGATAACATAAGAAAGTCTTCCCATTCTTTATAACGACATGTTTGGCTCAGTTTGTAGTGACCCTACTTACTGTACGTCACAGGTTCGAATCCCGATGGGTACATTTGTGTGATGAGCACGAATGTTTCTACTACAGTCATGGGTGTTTATATTTATAATATGTATGTATTTAAAGTTATATATGTGTAGTGTATCAACTATCTGGTCTCCATAATACAAGCCTCGTAGCTTATCATGGAACTAGATGGTGCTGTATGCTAATATACCAACATATTTATTTTATTATTTACTACTTTTTATATTTAATTTAATTTAAGTTTCTTTATAACAGACTAATATGTCGTAGAATCGTAAAGTTACTCAATAAAGTAACTTAATTGTGTGCGAGAAGAAGAGTGATAAAGTAACTTATGTGAGATGAAAGAACGCAAGCGAAAATGATATTAGTTTCGTCCGAGTCCCGAGTCGGCTAAAGTTTAATTATTGAGTTTTTCTGTTAAGAAATACGTAGTAACAACCGGTGTTGGGAAGTTGACGGTGTTTCACTCAAGTGTCTGAGAGAGCAAGTAATACCATCGGTCCTGCGTCTTCCTCTCACCGGTCGTGTCGAATTGTCTTTCCATCGAAATTTGAGAGTGAAAGGAGTAGAGAGTGTACTTGTATCTGCTCGTACACTTGTGCACATGTGGCTTATCTCAATGAGACTAGCTGCCTTGGCCGAAATAGGTCAGGAAGACATTATAATCTGATTACCGTTATTCTACTGCTGCGTGAAATAAGGATATACTATAAACAAATAATCAGAATAGTATTATAAATGCGACAATTTGTTGCCTTCTTCTATAAATGGATTAAACCACACTATTTTTTTTTAAATCTTACTAATATTTTCAGTACAACATACTCTTCATTTCTATAGACATTATTATTTACACGT
This sequence comes from Argynnis bischoffii washingtonia, assembly GCA_033884665.1. NCBI lineage: Eukaryota > Metazoa > Arthropoda > Insecta > Lepidoptera > Nymphalidae > Argynnis > Argynnis bischoffii. Next base: position 6,442,583 of record JAEMGE010000029.1, read on the forward strand.
ACCATGTTAAGAAATACACAGGTAAAATATTATTTCAATATAAAGATACAAATAATTATATATTAATTTTGCTTATTAAAAAAAACTTTTAAGCTGCCACACGCAGTTCCGAGAGATGAATATAATAAGGCAAAAGAACTTATAAATAATTCATTTACCTTTTAATACAAAGGCGAACTTCTCTTTAGCGATCCATAATTAAGTTTAAGACGGTAAAAATGTTTTTATAATAAAATTCTATCGGACTACTATTATAAATTTAAAACATTGTGTATGTGCGTATGTTGCATGTGTGTATGTGCGGGCAAACGGACGTATGTGCGTGCGTGTGCGGTGTGTGTGTATGTGAGTGTGCATTTGCGGAGTGTGCGTGTGTGTGCAGTGTGCGTGAGTATATGTGTGTGCATATGCGGTGTGTGCGTGCGTCCATGTGTGTGTGTAGGTGTGTAAATATTCATGTGGAAGTATTCGTCTGGAGGTGTGTTCATGCTTATTATTTCTTTATTTCTTGACTTACCCTCGTTTTACCCTGGTGCGTTTTTTTTTTTTGCGTTACCTGACAGTAGCCTATATTACTCTCAGTCATAGTATAGCTGTTTAAATTTCACACAAACTCATACATACACGCGTAACAATATTCGCATTTGGCATAAGACTATTTGGCTTAGTGGCTAAGTATCTACATAATATTATATTCAAATTAGAGCTCGATAGGAATAACTATTTATACAGAATAATTATTTATAACATCCACGACTTCGTACTCAGTTCGGACAAAATTCACAGTAGTATCACTTTAAAAAAATCTGTATAAACTCTCATAAGCGTTTCTTTTCCTTTCTCTTTTCCCATTTAACATGTAACTTTCAAAAAAACAGCTTTTATCGGAAACTTTTTTGTAGGTGCATTAAGATCAAAAATTAAGAAGTCACTGAGAGTAGAGTACCTCACGAAGATACTTCTCTCAGACATGGAGATTTCCTAAAGACGTTGTCTTTTACCGTATTAAGAAGTAACATGAAAATATCAGATTTGCGAGACCCAGGATTTGAATCCACTTCACTAGGTTTCTAAAGCGAGCGTATCACCAATAGGCTACTTTAATATTATAGATAAAAAGTGCAACCTACCATACATACAGTATTATTTACCGATATCTAATACAAAATATGACTGAAAAATGAATGAAAAACATATCGAAGTCACATTAAGTCAGCACGACTGACTACAATCAGAAATCCGGATTGCAAGTTGCGATCATAAATCAATACAATCGCTTGGAAAACACTGTAAGTACTACTACGTGCTTACAAACACGTGTTAGTTCTAACGTGAATTCGGATTGTGGTATTCATTGAAATGGAGCGGTGAAAGAAATTAGAAACTATAGGTGGGTTTTGTACTATGGGATAATATCGTTCATTAGAATTTCCTGAGATAGATTAAAAAAATGTAGAAAAAATTTGAAGGGCATTCTACATTTTACCGGTGGTAGGACTCTGTCAAGCCTGAGGAGTCCGACTGGATGGGTACCACCACCTTATCTATTTCAGCCGCCAAGCAACAATGATTGCATTGTTGTGTTCCGGTACGAAGGATAAGGTAGCCAGCGCAATTACAGGCGAAAGGCATATCATCTCAGTCCTTACAATGACAACGCACCTGCGGCTCTGCATTTTTGTTACTTAAAACCTAAGTGCATGAACCGTAGGTGTTATGGGCGACAGGTGCTGCTTTCCATCAGGTGGTCTGTCTGCTCGTTTGTCACTGAATGTCATTAAAAAAAAAAAGTTATTTCTCTGACTAAGAAATAATATAGACAGAATGTCATAGAACTAAATATGAAACCAAACAATAATGTTTTAAAATACATTAGTATAAGGGTTTATTCTATTTTTTATTAAAATTATAAAATGATTTCATTTTTCATTTTTGTATTTTTCGAAATCATTTTATTGTTTTGTAAAGTGCTGTTTGTAACAACTGAATATAAACCTTTGAGACGTCTACAACCTTAGTCTCTCCCGTGACCATGATTGCTGTAAGCATTCGAAACGTCGGGAACCAAAACTTAAAATAAATTCGCGGAAAAATCCGAAAAAATAGTTTTATTTAGATATTTGTATAATAAAAAAAAGTTGCAATTATGAAATTAAACAAATAGACATAGATAAATAAAAATTTTGGAAGTAGAAGATCAACTAAAAAAAATACACCACACCAGCTTCAATTATCTTACTGTTATAGACGAAATAAAAATTAATTAACCATAAAAGTCGACTCACAATCATTAAGGAGAAATCTTGTGACATACAAAAAACCATACACCCACATTATGATCTATTTCTGAAGTTTATCAAAAATTCATAAAATTTTTTAACTCTTTTAAATAATATCTAATGCTTTTGCTTAGTAATTACTAGCCATTTTTATTTTCTAAATCTTTATTTAGAGTACTTTAAATTGGACTCAGTACATACATACGTACATACATACTGTCTTTATATCAAAGGTTTCGGGTAATCTTTTCTTACGTATGTATTCAGGGCGCGTCGGCTGGATTTACACTACGTGAGTGTTACTTCCCTGCGAAATCTACGATACACTGTTTAACGTGATAATGAGATAAGGAGTCTTAGTCTTAGTTAAAACTCGCAGTTACTCGCAGCTTCTTTCGAATTTCAGAATCATTAAAATTTTGTTATATAATAATACTTTTCGTATCGCTTGTAAAAAAGAATTTTTGTAAAATTCTTACATTATCATTTGATATTAAATTAAATATGTCTGCTTAAAATAATATTGAATTGTTCAAGCAAAAACATATTTATCTACAATAAAGGAAATACATTGAAATTACAAAAATACTTAAATTACTTAAACACACACCAAATATACACTTAATTATAAAAAATTGCATAACATATTAGCAAAATTATTGATCAAATTCTCTTTGATCAATAGAAAAATAGAATCTACACTCAAAAAAAACATGGTTTTAAGAAAAAAACCTAACTTTCATCCATTACCAGAATCGAACAAGCTAAAAGTTAAAAATGTCATAGTATTTTCCTTTTTATGTCACTGCTATTATGTGAGATGATCATGTTCATTACGTTAAGGATGCTGGAGGAACAAAATGGATGAAGGCAACATTTCAACCGAATGAAACTGCTCATATTACTAGCGCGTTTTTATATTTCACACGTATTTTTGCTGAAATTAAAAACATGATAGTCTAAGATCCCGATCTATGTAATGAACCCCTCACTTTTTTTCCAGACAAAATATATATTTTTAAGCCATTAAACATATTAACAAACACAATCCAGGGGGATTGTCACCAAAAATTAGCTCCAGGCATTTTATTAAAAGTCCTCCAGTCTGGAGATGTTTTGGTATGACAACCCTATATCATATTTTTTTTTTAATTTTGATACTTGGTTCATTCCGAAAAACGATACAAGCAATTAACTTCTTCAATTTAGCCGTTTATACCTGGAAGTCAGATAATGTGTTCGAAAAATGCCGCCAAACGTACGATAGAATTTTCTACAAATGTTTTACTTTCGATTGATACTAATTTGTCATAGGAAAAAAATTCTTGTACTGTATAAAAAAAAACACACATTTTTTTTTATTAAAAATTAAAAAAAAAGTACTGGGTCGTGTTTGTTAATGTGCTTTAAAAAAGATATTTTGTCTCAAAAAAGAGTTAGGGGTCTATCACATAAATCGGGATCTCCTACTATGTAGTAAACTTTATCTACTACAATTACCTCTAAGTAACATATTAATATTGCGTAAAAACTTATTTGTCCAAAGAACCAATTTACCAAAAGGCTCTTTAATACACAATTATTGTCTTTTAAATATCAATTCTGTTATAAAATACACATTTTACTTTAAAAAAGCCTAAGGGATGTATTTTGTCTATATAATATGTATATTTTTAGAAATACAGCCGTCAATAAAATGAATATCTTATATATGGTACATATATTACTTTTTATGTAAGAAACTAGCGACTTACCCTCGCTCCGCCTGTGTTCGTGTCTAGTTACATTTTAACTTTTGGTGTAGATTTCTCAGAAATGAGATATTTTTTCGCAGTAAAAAGTATCCTATATGTTGATCCGGATAACCAGCTATCGTCATACCAAATTTCATCAAAATCTGTCCTGTGTTTTTCTCATGATTCGTTCCCCGACAGACAAAAAAAATAAAAACTATAAATTCGGCCTCTATATCGATAGTAATGACTATTTGAATAAGATTCGACTCAGTTACAATTTTATTATATGTATAGATTGTATTGTATGTATTCAGCCCTTTTTAACGTCCCACTACTGGGCACCGGCCTCCCTTCAAGACGAGGGGGATCAGGCCATAGTCCACCTGTATTAAAACACCCTCGTTGTTCAATCCAGACTTGCACTTGTCTAATTTTTCTCTATAGATACAATTTGTGATAAAACATAAGTTAATACAAATACATGTCTTTTTTAATATAACGTCTAAATTCTAAATATTAAGCAAATAGGTAATAAAAGATAATTTTATCCAAACATGGAGATTATTTCAGGCTTAGGAACCATGTAAATGTACTGATAAGATACCTTGCTACTTTGCATGTTGACGATGACTAACATTAGCGTGTTATTCGTTTAATCTCTTCTTAATATTTCTTATATCAAATAAATGAGGTAGGTATAGACTAATATTTTTGTAAAATATCTTGAATTTACTAACAACTTATTTTTAATTAAGCTTTGATGTACATATATATGTATATTAATTATGCTGTCTTTTGTTGTAAGTCCGAATTAATATATTTATAACATCATATAGTTTAACGATCCTATTTTACCGAACAATTTCCTTCGTATCTTCTCCATTCTACGTGACATTGGCGAAGTAATTTGTGCTCAACTTGCACGTTTTGAAACCAATAATAAGATTTGATTGGCAATATACATTTTAAGGGAATGCCATCGCACTTTTTATTATTATATTTTTTGTCTGTTATTCGAACATAGCGTAGCGTCACTTGTAATTCTAATAAGTATGAAGTTATGAGGCAACAGTAGTCCAGTGGTAACGCGCTCTCTTGGGAAACAAAGCTGGTTTGCGAATCATGTTTAACATGACTGTCATTAAAAAATCGTTCTAATTAAATACTGGATAAAATATTTTAAATATCAATACATACACGTTATCTATATTTCAAAAAAAAGTATGGGAAAATCCTAAAATCAGTCTAGAAATAGTAAAAATATTGCCTAGATGTGATATCTCGTACGTAAATCAGTCGTACAATATAAATACCTAAAGACTAGAAATACGCTGCACAAAAATTGCACCTACATGCAGGCGCTTAAAAATCATATTCTGAATAATATATAAAATGCAAAATGTCAGCTATTATGAGTAAAAAGTTCTAAAATGCTAAAAAACATCAACAATTTTTCATACGTTGTATTTTGCGCTCTCGCGCTTGAGCAATTCTCATTCATTTTAAAGCATTATGTAATCTTGATATAATAGAACATTAGTATTAAGTCAGGAGTCGTGATATAAGTCGTGAATAAATGAGAGGAGATATCACTGTGTCATTATTGTGCAGGACAAAATTTGATATTTAAAATTTCTACTACAGCGAAAGTAGCGGGTTCGACTTCCTAGAATAGGTAATTTTTGTTGGTAACTTGTTTTTGCCTGCGTCTTGGTTCGCGTATTAGGTATGTATGTTGATAAAATATGTTGTATTCTATAATTAGATATCTCTATTTAAAATGACACTCAAAACTAATAATATTTAAAGCACTAAGTTTCGCGTTTACAAAAATAATGCCTGTTGTATAGGGACAACCCAAAAATTTATTAAGTTAGAACAGATATTATAAACCCACAATATAGACAAAACTCAATCGATAGCTCTTTCATAATTTTCTCCTCAATTTCAAAAGCAAGTTATGCTAATGAAATCATGTAAAACATAATTATTATTTCAGACTGAAAAATAAATATGGCGGCAAAAAAAAATTGTGTACAACCTATTTTTAAAGCTCAGTCTGAACACTTCTTACTAAGGATTTATTCGAAACGTCCGGAACCAAAAATCAAAATCCAAAAAGAAGTTTTATTTTAAAACTAGCGTCTCACCCTTGCTTTGCTCAAGTTCATCCTTAGGTACGTTTTAACGGTTAGTGTGAGATAGATAGAGTATATATTATATATACATAGGTAATAGGTATAAAATAAATAGTTCTGACCTTTTCGATTTTTTAGCTGTTCTTTTGAGTTTTCCCCGATTTTTTTATACTTAAACCACCCCTGATACACCCCCAATAAAACAAAAAAATAATTATTGAAATCGGTTCAGCCATTTTTGAGTTTTAGCGAGACTAACGAACGGCAATAGATTTTTTATATATATTTATATAGAAGATGTCAAATATGCGCGTAAATCTAAGAAAATATTAAAAGAATAGAGGTTAATTATTAAAGAATTACTATTTGTTTCCGGTCCAAAAATAAAAACTCCAGCCAACGAAGAAAAAATTATGCAACTAATTATGTGGATGAGCTTGAGTATTTTTATTAAAGTCATTCCTTGACCTGTTATTTTCTGTATATTCCGTATTTTTTATGATAAACTCACTTGTTTTTATCAAAGGAGATACACAGACATGTTTAGTTTTGTCATCCGATAATAAACAAAAGGTAAAAAGTGTTTTGTTTTTGTTAATTTTTAGGCTGTGGTTACCATTGATTTAGGAATGGTTTTTAATAAAGCATTAAAGTCACTTGGGCTCTTTCTACCTATACGATTACGCGATTATTTCAATATTTCCAGAAAGAGAAAGAAGGAGTATTTTCTCACTAGATTCTGTCTATATATCTCCCTCAAAGGAAATGTATGTGAAGACGTATAAGAACACTATACAAATACAAATACAATACCTACCTACATACATTAAAAATAAAAATCGCAAACACTTATAGCTTGTCCAACCAAGCAGCAAACACGTAGCCGCTTCATAAATCTATAAATGGGTATCACCGCGTGTGCCGAATGTCCTACATTGCAACACGGACTTGTAGAAAATAAAAGTTACCATTAAATGAATGGTCCTCAACATAAGAACTATTTCTGTTAATGTTGCCTGGATATTTTATAAACTATATATATTCATACTATGAATCAGACTATATTATAAATGAAAATTTGTATGTATATACATATGTATGTATGTATCAGAGCTCGGAAATCTGTTCAATTTTTAAATCGGTTTTGGTCATTGATCCCAAACCGAAAGGCTTTTCGGTTTAAGGTTTCGATTACGTTCTTTGACCGGTTAAATCCGGGAGAACGATTGTCATAATCGTTACAATTTAGATTTCATTAACAAAATTAACCGGTTAAAATGAGTTTTTTTGTGTTTACATTTGGGACACCTTTGCTAATGGTGAGTGAATGGCTTAGTAGAATGCATGCACGTTTCTTATTTATGAATAAATTCATCGGTTTATTTCGGTATCAAAACCGAAATCCAACCTTTCTCTTAGAATAACCGTTAACCATTATTATTTCGGTTTACTAAACCGTTCGTTTCACTAACCGGTTAAAGAACGAGCGGCGAAATAAGCTGTTTCTTAAACCGGTTCCAAGCCCTGGTATGTATGTACGACATCTAGAAACATAGAAGCTCTTTAAAGGCACTTAGGGATGTTAATAAGCGAGACTAGGGTAAGTCACTAGTTTATAAATAAAAAAAATATGATGATGTCTTGGCGGATTTTGTTTATAGAGACTGAATAATGGGAACGTTTTGCTCTAATATTGTAAAAGACAGTATCGTTGCTACTCTGTTCGCTCTCTGCATGACCGACCTTCTTAAGAATGGTAGGTGCGTGTTTTAGACATGTCTGTACATCAATACCTCTCTCAAAATCTCTTAACTATCGGATTTACACATAACATACGGAGTCTCGTGCATACAAAGTCAAAGGTAACTGTTAGTTTTAATATATAGAAAATGTTTGAATGGAACATATAGATCGAGTGAATATCATCGAATCGTAACACTAAGTACAGTAGGTTTGAACTCAACGATGGTTAATTATTTATTAAAAGTAGAATCATAAGAATTGATTTACTTTTGTCGGAGATACCACGTAAAATAGACAAAAAAGAACATACTCGAACTGAATACCTTCTTTTTTGAAATCGGTCAACAACAAATCAACACACACCCGTATTCATAATATTAGTACCGTTTTCTCACTATTCATCTCATCTAGTTTTGTTGAATTACTCCACTCTCGTTGATTGTAGTGTGATATAAGATAGCCTTTGACTTGCTTCTAAGCCTTTCAGTATAAGTATATATGTATATATTAGGGTATAAAATTCAAAAGGATTTTTTCTAATCGGGCCAGTAGATCCAGATATTTGTTCGTTCAAACAAACTCTTCAGTTTATATATTAGTACTAGCGACTCACGCTCGCTTCGCTCAGGTTCGTCCCTAGGTTGATTCCCCATACAAACTTTCATCCCCATGTTCACTCTCTTAATCGATGATTTCTGGGATAAAAACTATCCTATATCCTTCCCAGGGTCTCAAACAATCTTCTTACCAAATTTCATCCTAATCAGTTCAGTAGTTTCGAAGTCTATTCGGTGCAAACAAACTAACAATCAAATCCTTCCTCTCTATAATATTAGTATAGATAAATAATATTATAAGACTTAAGAGAGGAATTGGCATAGTTACCAAAACATTCCCCAAGTAAAGCGTGAAGTACGTTTATTTCATTTATTGTGTACTTAATAATAAATTCTAGTAAGGTAACAGAGAGTATCGTAAACTTAGTAAATAGCAAAACTTCGTAAATTACGCTATAGCTGTTAGCTCTGACCACATTCGGAACAAAACAAATAAGGGTCGAGATAAATGGATTCTACTTGGCGAGAAAAATGAAAATGGCCTAATTCATTTCAACCTACATCGCAGAAAGGAAGGAAGTTGTAAATTAGGATAAGAAATATATATATGTCACTAGCGATTCAACTTCGCTTCGCTCAGGTTCGTCCCTAGATACCTTATGACAGTTAGTATGGAATACATCACGGTTTCTGTGGAATACATAGACTATATGTAAATATTTATATGTAGGCATGATTTATCCCCAATACAAAGTTTCACTCCCCTTTTTACCCTCTTAAGAAATGATTTCGGGGTAAAAATTATCCTATATCCTTCCCAGGGTCTCAAACTATCTCTATACCAAATTTCGTCTAAATCAGTTTAGCGGATTAAGCGTGAAAAGGAGACAGACCGACAGACAGAGTTACTTACGCATTTATAATATTAAATATTAGTATGATTTAAATGAAATCTAATACATTTTATAGATAATACGTCAATTTTCGTTTTTGTTTTTTTTTTCCTACATTAGCATGTGCTGTAATCCAATGGATACATCATATTTCTTTTTTAAAAGATTGTTTTCTTTAATAATAAAATGTCATGTAAGCCTATCCTAACCTTTCCCGGAAGGGATCTATTAAGATTTATAATAGTAAAATGACGACACGTTTGGCTCAGTTTGTACTTACCCTACTTGCTGTGACAGCGGTCGCCGGTTCGCGTCTCGCTGGGAGCATTCATTTGTGTGATGAGCACGAATATTTGTACCCCAGTCATCGGTGTTTATATTTATAATATGTAATTAAAGTTATATATGTGTAGTGTATCAACAATCTAGTATCCATAACACAAGCCTCGTAGCTTACCATGGAACTAGATGGTGCTGTGTGTTAATAACGTCCAAACATATTTATTAATATTATTTATTATTAAAGTCGCAAAATTGTATGAAACAAAAAGAATGTATTGATTTATTCAAAAACTACAAAAGAGTAAAATGAGAAAAGAAAGTTTTAGGGTCGAATGTCCTTTTTTGCATATCCACCATATGGACCCCACACGATGTTCCCACCCTTGTTTAGAACGTTCGTCATTGTAACTAAATAATATTTATACTTAAAAATTAAACAATAAAGTTAATTGTATTCTTTTGACGTAGAACATTTTTAATACAACCACCCCGTCGCGACAGCGGAAATAGCTTCATCTATTAATTAGACCAGGGCTGATGCCTTTGAAAATAATAAAAAGTGAAAAAATAATAATAGTAGGATGAAACCCATTGGAAAAAGAAAAAAATATAGCAAAAATTATATAAATAACATAATAATGCTTTTTCGATATTAGGTTAAAATAAGGTGAAAAAAAATAAATATTTTAAATCAAAAAAAAAATACAGTGTGTTTGGGACATAAAAAGGTAAGTTTGCACCAAATTTTCTGAGAAAAATTTAGTTTTTGTAAAAGATAAAAATAAAAACCAAAAACTTAGTTATTTGAATTTTTTACATAAATTTTGAGGTTATATGAAAAAAGTGTAAATACAAAAGTTGTAGATCTTTTTATTACCTACAACTTTGCTATTTAAGTTTTTTTCATTTCATTCATAGGACTTGTAGTATTTCCGGAAATCGACATACACCGTTTTTTACCCTTAAAACCTCCCTCCCTTTCGCTTCCCGACCTCAGATCGCCCGTAAATTATTTTTCCTTTAATTTTTGTTATATTTTCTTCCTTTTCCAATGGGTTTCATCCTACTATTTTTTTTTTTTTGGTTTCAAAAATTATCGACAGTGGTCTAAATTGTATGGCACTAATTAAGATATGAATAAATAAGCTTTTTTGTGCTTAATACTTTTAGAAGTTGCGAATAAATAGTTGAGGATACAATATATTATTTCCTAACTAACTACAAAAATAAGAAAATACTTAATTTAGGTGTACGTATATTTTTATGTATGCTTGGCGACATTTTCCCTTGTGAACCGATTTTAAAAATTCTTTTTTTATATAAATAGATAATGTAAGGTCCATATTTAAAGAAAATTGATAAAATAGACTCAGTGTCAGTCAGGGCTGGGCAGAACACCTCGAAGATCAAACCATAATTCATCACGCTGGCCAAATATTTGAGGGTAATTAGGTTCTCTCAAATATACAAGTTTCCAAACTACGAGTATGTTTTCTTTTACCGTTTTTAGGATTCCGTACTCAACGAGTAAAACGGGACCCTATTACTAACACTCCGCTGTAAGTCCGTCTGTCTGTCTGTCCGTCTGTCATCGGGCTGTATCTCATGAACCGTGATAGTTAGACAGTTAATATTTAAAGAAAAAACTAACTACTTTTAAAAGTTATCTTTTGAAGTTTAAGTAAAATTTTAAACATTTTTTTCATTAAGCATATTTGCTGAAAGGTAAAATAAAACGTAGATGAAACTACATGCAATAGTTATAATAAAGGTTTTATAGAATCATTTTCCTTAAAATAAGAAAGAGATAATTAATACATTTTATCTATCTCATTCACACATGGGTGGATAGAAAGGATATAGAAATTATGATAATGAGCTGTCGTCATTTTCACAGTAACCGGTTTACATGTTAAAATATGTGTTTAAAGAATATTAAAGTACTGAAATAGTTTCAATTAACATTTGCACTGTATGCTTCATACAATTGAGAGAGAGAAAAAATAATGTCTATGTTATCAAAAAAGATTACAAATTATAGCAAAAATCGAACCTCTAGACTTTGATAAAATAGACCCAGTGTCAGTCAGGGCTAGGCAGAACACCTCGAAGATCAAACCATAATTCATCACGCTGGCCAAATATTTGAGGGTAATTAGGTTCCCTCAAATATACAAGTTTCCAAACTACGAGTATGTTTTCTTTTACCGTATTTAGGGTTCCGTACCCAAAGGGTAAAACGGGACCCTATTACTAAGACTCCGCTAGCTGTCCGTCTATCACCAGGCCAATTTACATAGATGATGTATTTCTGTTGCCGCTATATAAAAAACTCTAATAAACAGAATAAAATAAATATTTAAGGGGGCTCCCATACAACCAACGTGATTTTTTTCTCGTTTTTGCTCGATATTGATAACGGCTACAGGTAGACGCTTGAAATATTCAGAAAATATTTAGTTATATATTCACTTTAAAAATAAATTATTTAATTAAAATTAAACAAATATTTAACTAAGTGGGGCTCTAATAAAGCAGACTTGATTTTTTTGCCGGTTTATAGATAATGGTACGGAATCCTTCGTGCGCGAGTCCGACTCGCACGTGGCCGGTTTTTTTCATAGCCTTTTGTGCTGACACCTAATATGAATAGCACGAATTATAATATTTATTTTATGTATTGCTTTTACAATATATACATATATACATATACAAACATACTAGTGGCTCATTCTCGCTTCACTCGGGTTCGTCTCTAGAAAAACAAAAACAAATCTATCCTCTTGCCTTGCGTATCCATGGTGTTTCCGCCATCGCTCTAATATCATCTTCCTATCAGGAAAAGTATTTTCCTTATGTTCTTTTGCAGTCCCTTGATTACCATTCTATTATGTCCTTAGTACATTCTACTTTTTTCCCCTAATTAGCAAATGATGAAATTCGCACATGAAAATCTCATAGGTACGAGATCCTGCTTGAAACTAACTTAGCTTGATTTTCGAAGCGTATAATAACTTTTTTTGGTCGTTTTAAATTAAAAGATAAAGGCTTTTATTCTTAAAATACTTAAGCTTATCTAAAGATCTTCTTCCTCGAGCCTATGACTGTCACGATAAACCAACACGTAAACGAATAAATCCTAGGGTCACACGCGCCCTGAATATAACATTGGAGCTAGTTCAAATTTATTTTATTGCGAAAATGGTCGTAACAAACTGACATTTTTATTTTATTGATCAAAATTTTTATGATACGTATGTTTTATGTATAATTATGTTTAATTAAAGTCAATTGCATTGAAAATGCAATCTATGATTAATGTTTAGTTATATTGGTACTCCTTTTCAAACGGCTTGACCGATTTTAATTATTTTTTTGTTTAATTGTAGGATACCCGATTGGTTGATTTTAGACCAGGACCGGAATTAAACCCGGTATTTGGCGCTGTTTTTTAATAAACCAAATATCAAATATCATGCTCATATTTTTCTTAGTATTATGTTACCTTTATACTGTGTTTCGATTCAATAGTATTTGTTGTATATAAACATACCTACACGATAATTATTAATGTAAATGTAACTCTGTCTGTTACCTTATTGTTTTAGAGAAATTGCATCCTGGGGACGTATATAGGGCTTATTACCTTTACCTTTATTCCCGCCCCACTTACCACATGAGCGAAGTCGCGGGCAAAAATTAGCATATTAAATACTAGTTAGGTATATATTTTTCAGGTTTCTAATTTGGCTCAGAAAAAATTAAAAATATATATTTACATTTAAATTATTATTATTAGTCCCTGGATGTCAGGTATATTATATCATCGTCTCAGTGTTTATTTGTCCAAAAGGAAAATTTACCAAAAGAATTTTATTACACAATATATAATTACAGTTGTAAAATATATAAATCTATACATATAATAAAATTCTAACTGAGTTGAATCTGCAAATTTATTTATTTTTTTGAAAATCTTATTAAAATAGTCATTATTAATCGGTACAGAGGCCGAATCTAGTTTTTAGAATTTTTGTCTTTGAATTCTTATCATTTTTTGTACATATCTAAAAAAGGATCTTTATTTTATATTTAAGCAGATACAATAATTAAATATTTATGATCATCGTAATATCCTATAAAGCAGTCATAATATCATAGAAAATATACATAAATAGTTCCTTAATCTTTCTTGAGAGCAACGCAAAAACCTTTTTATCTCCTGCTAGTATCATTCACCTTTCTTACGAATCCTTTTATCTCAGTCTCTATAAGCCACAAGGGTCTAAGCGAGATTTCGTACATCCTTTATGTTCGGATAATGGTAACTTTCATTGACTGATTTACGCGTCAGTTATTTTGTGTTAAAAATTTGAATATAAAAACCTTAGGTATATCTATACTTTTCCTCTATAAGTTTTACTACCTGTGCTTGGGTAAGGGCTATGATTTTAATAATGACCGACTTTAAAAAAATGAGATAATCAATTTCAATGTTTTTGACGACACGTTTAGCTCAGTTTGTAGTGACCTTACTTGTTGTGCCAATGGTCGCGGGTTGTAGCGTTGGGGGTATTAATTTCTGCGATGAGCACAAATATTTTTACTCCAGTCATGGGTGTTTATATTTATAATATGTATGTATTTAAAGTTACATATGTGTAGTGTATCAACTATCTGGTATCGATAACACAAGCTTCGTAGCTTACCATGGAACTAGATGGTGCTGTGTTTTAATTTCCCAACATATTTATTTATTCATTTTTGCGTATGACCTAGTACCATAATACCTTTATTAGTGAATAACTCATATACCTATTGGGTGACAAAGAAAAAGGACCATATAAATTAGAAAAAAAAATTGTTTCTAAGGCTGTTGCTACTTTTAAAGTGTGAATTATACAGATAAGTTTTTATTGTCTGAGTAGATCTAGGTTTATATATGGAATGAGCTTTCCGATCTACGTGCACCTGTCTATCACGTAAAGCAGTAATCACCTTTACAATTTTGTCGTTTCACTGCTCATTTGTTCACCACTTTACCAAAAGAGTATTTATTAATGAAATTATAATTGGCTTTTAAATGTCAATTCGATTAATATAGAACTAACATTTAACTTTAAAAAAGCCGTTAAAAATGTATTTTATCTACTACTAGCGATTCTCCCTCGCTTCGCTTCGGATTCGTCCCTAGACAAAAACAAATCTATCCCACGGGAACCGTACATTTTCCGGGATGATATATAGCCTATAGCCTTCCTCAGTTAACGGTTTACTAATGCAAAAATAATTTTTAAAATCGTATTAGTAGTTTCTGAGATTAGCGCGTTCAACCAAACAAACAAACAAACTCTTCAGCTTTATAATATTAAGTATAGATATATACTTGCATAAATCATAGAAATTAAGCATTGTTTTTAAAATAGAGTAAAAATAATGTAGAATTGACACAACTTGCAAAAAAAAAATCGTGCTCAATTTTATGTAGGTTTTCTTGATTTTTCTCTTAAATTTTGCTGATTAGTTTTTATTTAAGTACAGGAAAGTATTTAGGAAATTCAGTATTTTAGGAAAAATAATAATAAATTACGTAAAATAAAAAAAAATCGTAATTCAAATTATTAACTAAAATAACAAAATATGTCTCTTTATTTTTGTTTGACAACATAAAATTACATAGAAATAGAAATAATTACAAAAAACGAAAAGAAAGAGGGAGAAAGAGAAAGATATTATACACTACTCGCTTGTGTATACGACTGTCGCGCCTGCGCACTTTTATCTTACGCACTGTTCATTACGCTCTTTTTCTTACGGTTTTACTATCACATTTTTTTCAGTTCGGTCGCGCAGCAAAATCCCTATCTCCTCCAAGCCTGCCGTAAGGAACTTCGTTCCAAAAAACTTTCTTGTGTAAAGTACAACAAGTATTGGTAATTTGAACAAATAAGCTCTAAGGCGACGATTTATAGACTAAATTTCATTACATTACAAAAGCATGCGAAGTCGTAGATAGTAGTTAGTATTGAGTTAGAGTAGCATATAATCCTATGTAATATTATTAATACGAAAGTTTAGATGGATGTTTGTTACTCAATCAAACCAGAGCGGCTGAATGGATCTAGATGAAATTTGGCACAGAGATTATAGTCTGGAACATCACATAGGTTACTTTTTATCCCGGAAAAATATACGGTTCCCATGAGATAGATTTGTTTTTGTTTTTTACTAGGGATGAACCCGAGCGAAGCGAAATTGAGTAGCTAGTAATCTCTATAAAGTAATCTTCTATCTATTCATACAGTACCGTGGAACAAAGTGGTTAAGTTTTAAGTAGCATAAGCTTCATAAAGCCATGTCTGCATCTGGCTGATTAAAATAAATTGAAAACTCTAATTTACGCCTAAGAACCTAAACTAATTTGGTTAACTCACACTTGTTTATTAACTTTGTTTTGTTAGTTAAAACATTATTTATGTTACCTGTGGCATTGACGCTGGTTTGTATTTCTAGTTGAGAACAAAAATAATAACTAAAATGTACACTTTCGAACTAAGTGTAACTACATATAGCATTTTAAATTATGCTAACATGGTCACAGGACTACCGTGCTTGCTGTAAAACATTCGAAACGTCGCGTCGGAACCAAAATGTAAAATAATACCGCGAGAAAATCCGAAAAGATAGTTTCCTTTAAAATGTCAAATATTCGCGTAAGTCTAAGAAAATATTAAAAGACAGATTTCTTAATATTAAATTACGGGGCGTAATTGGTGAAGATATTATTTAACAAATACACAAAAGTAACATTTGACAACATTTGAAATTATTACATATATTCAAAAATACAGCTCAAGCTATTAAAAGACAGATTTCTTAACATTAAATTACGAGGCGTAATTGGTGAAGATATTATTTAACAAATACACAAAAGTAACATTTGACAACATTTGAAATTATTACATATATTCAAAAATACAGCTCAAGCTATTAAAAGACAGATTTCTTAACATTAAATTACGAGGCGTAATTGGTGAAGATATTATTTAACAAATACACAAAAGTAACATTTGACAACATTTGAAATTATTACATATATTCAAAAATACAGCTCAAGCTATTAAAAGACAGATTTCTTAACATTAAATTACGAGGCGTAATTGGTGAAGATATTATTTAACAAATACACAAAAGTAACATTTGACAACATTTGAAATTATTACATATATTCAAAAATACAGCTCAAGCTATTAAAAGACAGATTTCTTAACATTAAATTACGAGGCGTAATTGGTGAAGATATTATTTAACAAATACACAAAAGTAACATTTGACAACATTTGAAATTATTACATATATTCAAAAATACAGCTCAAGCTTAATTGACCAATTGGGATCATTTCGTAAGTAATTGAAATCGTTTTAGATCCGATCTTTAAGATTAATTTGAACCACCAATTTTTTTAATGACCTCGAAATTTTAAACTTTCTGTAGTTAAAAATCACTGATTATTTATAACCATTTCGTGACCAATTTGGATCACTTTTTAAAAGGCCAAAGTTCAAAAAGGTAGCTCCACCTTTTAGGGCCGCCTAAAAGGTGGAGCTCAAAAATACTCCTTTTTTGAACAAATAAATTTGTATTCTTTGGATGTTCTTTATTTGCTGTACAGACTTCTATTGTTTTTTTATTTATATAACAAAAAACGCTAAAAAAATCTCATCTTTGTCTTAATTTAATTAACTTACTTCAGTTAAATGACATGAAAGCTCATTTGTCCAAAAATAAGGGTTCCTAAAGCACGTTTTTTTTTCACAATCTACTAAAACAATGTAAAGAGAGACATCTTTCTACTTTTGTTTCAGAAATCATAAAAGATTAAGAGATACTTTGAGATGTAAATCGTAGTTTTGAACGTTGCGTATGCAAAACCACGAGTCTAACTGAGAGCACTCTGTTTATACATTCCCAAAGTTTAAGTAAACAGCCGTATTACTGATGTAGTGCGAGTGCACTTAGTCTAGAAATGGAAAAGAAAATCTAATGTTTTTTTGTTATTAAACCTTTTCATATTTTTTTTAATTGGTGACATTATAATTTACTTCAACCCCTCCTGGATAATTTCTAAGAAATCAATTGTTAACTGATACGCCGGCGTGTACGCGTTCCGCAAGTGGTTAAGAATTAGGTTACAAGTGTTTGCCAATTGTTATTGCAAGTTATTATTAAAAAGGTTAACTTTTTTTGCATATATAATACTTCCCTTTTATACTTCATTAGTACAGTAATTCAAAAGTGTTTAAAATTTTGTCTGTATAATAATTGTAAAATTTTTCTTTTGCTTATATACTTATGTATTTTTATTATTATATTTTATACTTATATATTTTATACTTATGTATATTTATTACTTATTTATTTTATGCGTCCAATGTGTACTTAATTCGTTGTTAACACACGTTTTTCGCGTGTGTTGAAGACACAAATGTCGATAATCTACATTTTGTTAAGTTTATAGATTTTTTTCTTTTTGTTTATAGAACTTTTATATGGTTTATCTATATAGAAAAATAAAATTGAAGTGTTTATTCGTAATTTCAAAATATCAGCTTTTTACTAAATGCATATGAAATTATATACGGTACTTATAAGAAAAAAACAATCTTTTTTTTCTGACTGTTTGTTTATTCCGGCTAATCTCCGCAACGGCTGGATCGATTTTGACAGGACTTTCACTGGGAGATAAGGAGATTTTATAAAGAGTAACTTAAGCTACTTTAGGGTTCTGCAAAAAAATTAAAACGCATCTAGGAACGCACTCGAGCGAAGCGAGGGTAATTCGCTAGTATGTATATAATAATACGCGCAGGGGACGCACGTTTATAAAACATGCTTTTATAAACAATGCGCATTTATAAAGCGTTAATTAAACTTAATAAAATAAATAAATTAAGGCGTAATTTATAATATTTATCACTCTATTCATTTTTATTTTCTTAATTTTTTATTGTATTTTTCAAATAAAGCCAAACTTTAGTTTTTAACCCCCGACGCAAAAAGAGGGGTGTTATAAGTTTGACGTCGATGTCTGTCTGTCGGTCTGTGTGTGTGTATATATCCGTTTGAGGCATCGTAGCTCTCAAACGGATGGACCGATTTCGATGTGGTTTTTTTTCATTGAAAAAAAATGTTCTTAGCTATGTTTGGTTAATATCGGTCCAGCAGTGTAAGAGTATCAACTCTTTTCTAAAATTATTTACTTTTTAAGGGTTGTTCCTTAAACTATAAGTATTTTTTGCGTAGGGGTTTTTTTTTTAAATTTTTTATTTATATTGAAATTGCATATTTTAGAACCACATAATAATATAAAGCAATTCGACAAACTAAAAAGAAATATAAGTACCAAGTTTCAGAAGCTATTATAATTTAATGTACTAACCAAATTTAATTTATACTCAAGCTGTGCAAATTGTAGTCATGTTGGAAGTTGCGGGTACCGTACCTGTGTGTTTAAAGCAGACAAACGTTAAACTTACAATAAATATACTATGTTCCTTCGCCAACTTGTGTTCATCTTTTTTGTTTGCTTTTACGCTCGGGGTTTTATTTTTATAAATAATTTTATATTTACACCTTTATAGTTTTGGTAAGTTAGACATTTTTGGTTTTATTTAACAGCTTAAAAAAGGTAGGTTTCATACAAATTACAAAACTTATTTTATCTCCTTATGGGATGAATTTCAAAAAACGCTAAAACACGTATTTATTTAATTGTATTGAAGAGCATCAATACCAAGTATCAAGAAATTCTGATCACAAATATTTTTTGGGTTGTGTTATAACGTGTATTCCCGTGGGAATGAGATAATCTCCCGTGGTAAAAAGTATCCTATATGTTGACCCGGATATCCAGCTATCATTATACCAAATTTCACTGACAGACAAAAAATCGAAAAACTATAGATTCGGCCTCTGCATCGATAATAATGTATGTCTATTTCAATAAGATTTTCCAAAAAATATTTAATGTACAGATTCGGCTTAGTTAGAATTTTATTATATGTATAGATTTCCTATGACACTCACGTTATAAAGACGAATCTAACGACTCCACGACTTAACGGAATCGATTAAGACGTTTAGTAATTACGAGGGAACGTAGGATGAGACGTACACATATACATATGTACATATATGTCAAACTCTCATCTAGGAAAACAGTTTCTAGGCCTAGATGAAATAAAAGAGTGCAAACCTAAGAAAATCCTGGCATTTTCAAATTCTGCAGGGTTTAATGGTTCACTCTAATGAAGAATGTGGCGATCACAATAGACCAGAAATGGTCGCAGTGACAACATAGCCGCAAAAGGGAAATAAAAAAATAAATAATATATGTCAAACTCATAACCCTCTTTTAGGCTTCACTGCAATCGGGTAAAGACAAAACACGTGGCATATTACAATTTCAAATCACTTTAAAGCTAATAAGAATAATTAATGTATTTTAAAGTCACGTTCCGTATCGTCGTGAAAAAAATGTTAAAAAATTGCTTATTCTGTACCAACTGTAAAGCAAACGCTTGCCGCAAGTTAATTAGGCTAATTAAAAACAATGATGTGCCACCCACGTAGTGGCCGCCGTGCTTTTATATCGTCAACAACGCGCCGGTGAATTTTACAGTCTAACGTGACAACAGGGTAATTTGTAAAAAAACTGCTACAGCGTAAAGCAAAAATTTATTAAATTGAGCATTTTTAGGCCGTTATAACTCGTGTGGAATGGCAATTAGATAGAAAAATATCTATATATAATATATTTCATTATATGGTATCGAATGAGGAAGTACTAAAATTGAATATGTATGTATGTTCATACGTGTGTTCAAATGTGAACCGATTTTCATGAATCGTTTTTTAATGAACAGTTCCTAGATCATACCTCAATGATGATTCTATTATCTTCTACTATCTTATTTTTCACCTTTATATGTAGAAAAATACTTTTCAATTATTGAAAACTAGTATGCACTCAAAATAGTGTTCCCAAATGGTCGAAATACGATGGTATTTTTTTTTAAATTAGTAACACTAAAACTCGTTAGTAACTACTAAACAAAAAAAAAATTGGTTGCCAAACAGAGGAGAAAAATGTACTGAACTATTTTGTCTTTGTCTATTTATATATAGACCAGCGTCACCCTCGCTCCGCTCGGGTTCGTCCTTACTTACGTCTTAACGTTAAAAAATATCCTATATGTTGACCCGGATAACCAGTTATAATCATACCAAATTTCATCAAAATCTGTCTAGAGGTTTTTCCGTGATGCGGTAACAGACAGACACATAAAAAATCTAAAACTATAAATTCGGCCTCTGTATCGATAATAATGTTTATTTCAATGAGATTTTTCAAAAAATATTTAATGTATAGTAATTCGGCCTACAATTATTTTATTATATGTAAATCACCACTTTTAAATGGTCCATACAGAATATTATATGGCAAAATAATTATTTTTTATGTTATACGAATTTAAAAACTGAAGTCAACAGGTTTAGAAAGTCACTTTATGTAATGAATACCTTTACTGGTACTAGAGGAACTTAGCGGCGCGACGTCGCGTTGTTCAGAGTTAGCGCGATGTGAAAACTTCTAACAATTTTAATAATGGTTGTAAAAGCTGCTGTTATTAAAAAGCACAGCTTTATATCTTTATCTATTATAAACTCAATTTTTTTTATTGCGATTAAAAACGTTAATATTTGTAAAAAGACTTAGAATGGACTCTTTTCGTATTTTTCGTGGATTTATTTTAATTTTTGGTTCCTGACGTTTTAAATATCTAGTATAGTATTACGTAATCCTTGCAAATGCTTTAGAGCAATTATCTATTAACTAGATCGAATCTGTACATTAAATATTTTTTGGAAAATCTTATTGAAATAGTCATTATTATCGATATAGAGGCCGAATTTTGATATTTATGTCTGTCTGTTTCCCTGGGAAGGCATCACAAGAAAACCACTAGACAGATTTTGATGAAATTTGAAGAGAAATCTATACTAACCGGTAAACCGTATCTAGGGACGAACCCAAGCGATGGTGAGTCCCTAGTTTCCTATAAAACATGAGAAATTCGGGAATTACTAAAAGTTCACATTCTATAGGTTTCTTGCATGAACTCACAGAAACCAAACATTTTTTTGAAATTATTCCAGGACGTCTTTCATGCTAGCTAGTTCCATATATAAAGAAATATTTTAAAATACAAACAATGCATTTTGAATTTGCATAGCTTGAAGCAAACCAACAGGCAAGAGAGACGTAACTTTACAATTTAATATCGACAAGTTTGTTTTCTGAACAGTAATATATCTACGAACAAAACAAATAATAGCAAGTTATTACAAAATTGCGTTCTACAATCGCTAATAGAAAATTTAAAATAAATAGAAATGACATAGTAAATCGATATGTCATTGTATGTAATCAATATCATGATTTCTATATTATTACATTTTAGCGATATAAATTGTAGAAAGTTACTTTATGTAATAGGTTATATCAAAGAAATTGCTTAATACATAATGTTCTATACAACATTAAAACGCTTCTTAATATAACTTATGTATTGCTTATAAAAGAAAACTTATTAATTTTGGTCAAATATTTTATAACATACATTTAAAAAAAAATGAATAGAAAGATAAAATATCTATTCTATATAGTTATTCTATAATTAATTCGCCCATATAATGTATTTCTGTAATATGGCTTCAATGCCATCATTCAAGCCTATGGTGTTAGCTTTCACCTTTACCCTACATTCAATTTAACGAGAAATAAAAATTCATAGGAAAATGTCAATTGTCAGCGAAGCACTTAAAAACGGATTTGGAAAGCGACTGATTGATCTCTTCATTAGAATAGATTTAGATATGTAAAGGTTTTAATGGCTTTGTACATACATATGTTCGTTTTTATTTAACCACATGGAATAAACAAAAAAAAATATGAACCGCATTTTTGACAATCTTAGATTTCTTTGAATTTTTGAATTTCTTGGCTTTTCTGTACTATAATATTCATGTGTTATATATATAAACCTTCCTCTTGAATCCACTCTATCTATTAAAAACAACCCGCATCAAAATCCGTTCCGTAGTTTTAAAGATCTAAGCATACATAGGGACAGACAGACAGCGGGAAGCGACTTTGTTCTATACTATGTAGTGATGCATTTATTCACTGTTACATCTCTGACAGATCAAATAAAAGAGATTATGCAATCTTGATGTACCTAGGTTAACTATAAATTCTTGGAGCATATGAAATAAATGAGTCAAAAAATGAATCTACATATATTAAAACAATTATGATGTTTAAAAACCCTATCGATCCTAGAGTCCTAACACACGCAAGATCAACTCGCACTTGACCATTTTTCTTTAATAATGTTTTGGGATAAATATAATAAGACTTTGACACTAAAAGCAAATAGTCTATGGATAGAAAAGAAATTTTATACGAAGTTTCATCTACTATTCCGTAGATTAACTTAATTTTACTGGGGTATACTATATGAACTAAGTACATGTATTCAGCCCTTTTTAACGTCCCACTGCTAGGCATGGGCCTTCCTTCAGTACGAGGGAGATCAGGCCATAGTCCACCACGCTGGCCAAGTGCAGGCGGACTTCACATGTATTTTGAAAACTCGCTAGGTTATCTCAGATATGCAGGTTTCCTCACTATATTTTCCTTCATCGTTAAGACATGAACTAAGTACTGGAAGACAATGCCAATGAACATCAACATCCAACAAATATGTAGTTGTATTATATTGTAATAAAATAAAAACCGGTCAAATGCGAGTCGGATTCGCACACTAAGGATTCCGTACTATAATTGATTTTTTAAATTTACATGGCGTCATTTTGTAATTCGCCATCTTGGTTTTTTATTATTTGCTGTTATAGGGATAAAGAAATACACACTCTGTGAAAATTTCAACTTTATACCTGTAATAGGTACGGTTTACGGGATACAGCTCGCTGACATACAGACGGACGGACAGCAGAGCCATAGTAATAGGGTTCCCTTGGCACCTTCGGGTCCGTCCTAAAAAGCCTTATTTTATCCACTTCAGAAACCTTTTCATTTTCAAGATATAAAGTAATGTTTGTTCTCAGATCTCAAGCTATCTCTTCCCCACATTGGAATCGGATTAGCGATTTTTTTTAATATATAATAAATAACCTCCCTTTTTTGAAGTCGGTTTAAAACACAGAAACACAATTAAGCGTATAATATTAGTAGGAATATATACGATTTTAGAAAATTAGATGAAATGTTGTGCTGTAGGCAATTTCATTTAATTTCAACATTACCCCTCATTTGTACGTGAAGGTTACTTTAAATTAATGAAAGCGAAACGTAACGAAACAATGAAATAGAAAAGTTTTTCGTTTTTAGCGTTTATAGCTGGAAAATGGCCGGTGTATTTGTTTCAGAAGAATTGAATTACTTCGTGAGTCTTGAAACCTAATGAACGTAATAAGATGGAAATTAGACTTTATCTACTCGTTCTTAGAATAAGTGTTTATCTATCTTAACATATAGTAAAATTCTAACTGAGTCGAATCTGTACATTAAATATTTTTTCGTAAATCTCTTTTTAGATGTTTTGTGTGTCTGTCTGTTTGTCTGCCTGGGAACGCATCACGAGAAAACCACTAGAGAGATTTCGATGAAATTTGATATGATTATAGCTGGTTATTCGGGTCAACATATAGGATACTTTTTACTGCGGGTAAATATCTCATCTATGAGAAAAATATACTAAATGTTAAAACGTACTTAGTCGCTAGTCATTAATATTTTACTTGTTATTTGCCACAAAATTTGAAACTTATTTTCCGGTATATCAATAGAATATCAGTCAATCAGATTAGGCACGTAACCGACTCTTCAAATGGTACTTTCTAAAATAGTTTCTTAATATTGATAAAATTATGAAATAGATAAGAGAGGGCCTGTATCCGTCTATTGTAGTGTAGTATAGTAATGTATTATCTAACCAACTTTATCAACTTGTAGTCCCTACAAGTAAATAAAGTTGGCAAAACTATATATCTAGATACAAGTTAAATATTTTACGCATATTTGATTCAAGTCTTTGTCGTAATTTTAAATTTTTTCTACACATAAGTACTAAAATCGCATGTACTGGCCAGGAAAAATATACCCCAATTTTTACAAACTATAGGTATAAACTAAACTATAAACTTTTTATATACCTATGTATATATTTAATTACTATAAAGGACACTTAATCTATATCTATATTTGATGGTGTCTCTGTGAACGGTCTCGGTGGTCTAGTGGTTAGCATGTACGTCTGTAGGTCCTGAGTACGAGTCCTGGATTGAGCCAAGTTATTGAGTTTTTCTTTTAAAAATTCCGGAGCCTGGCAGGGTTCCATTTACGTAAAGCCGTCGATTCTGCGCCCGATCTCTCACTGGTTGTGCCACATGTCGTCCCACTGGAATATGAAAGTGATAGAAATAGAGAGTGCGTGTTGTGTCTGCGTATATACTTGGTCACTATAATATTTCCTAAGCGACCGAAATCGATTAGGGGAACATCATAATTGACAATCGCCATAGTGCAATACTCGATTCACGAGTTTGATATTCACAATACCAATTTTAAGGGCGGATAAGAAGAGTATTTCGGGATAGGATAAGCAAAATACCTTGTATTCATCGATTAACAAAAAACTTTATTACAACAACAACGAATTAAACTGTCTGTATGTACGCTTGCTCTACTTTTTGTCAGTTTGTACAATACAATAGCAGACACAACTTGTGCCATATTCATGCGCAAGAATATATTTTGTAAGTTAAAAAGAATGAATTGTTACAAAACATTGTTTAAAAACCCACACCTACCTATAAATACTCTCATAAACTGCCTCAAAAGCTCTGTGAATTTTCATGGATTTTATTTATAAGTACCCTTTCGTTGTGAACATAAAACATTTTTATATCCTTACAAACTTTCACGCTATTTTCTAAGTTAACGTTATTGCCTATAAAACTTATGATTATAACCTATATGTGGTTTAAGCGTTTTTGGAAGCGAGTTTTCGATATATTTTGCATAAGTATGACATATGGTTAAGGTCTCTTTAAGAAAAAAAATTAAGAAAAATTGGTAATGCTAATGTATGTTAGAAAATGTTGTTATTGTAAAGCATATACAGGATATTGATGTTGAAAAATAATATATACCGACTATATGTTATGTATGTCTAAATAAATAAATAAATCATTAAAATAAATTAACACACTTAATTATCATATATGTAATTAAAATTTTTAAAGTTAAAAAAAAACTAAATTATAAATGAGAAAAATTGAATGAGTGTTTATAATACATCTTCACACTAAAACGGCTTAACAGTTTTCGATGAAATTGACCGCACAAATAAACAATGACTTGGAATAATACCCATATACATAGATTGGACGCCTAAGGACACGTGAGTGAAGTGGGGTTAAGTTTAAATAAAACTATCTTTTTGGATTTTTTCGCGGATTTATTTTGATTTTTGGTTCCCGACGTTTCGATTGCTTTACAGCAATCATGGTCACGGGAGAGTCTCTCCCGAGAAAAAATCCGAAAAGATAGTTTTATTTAAATGTCTAATATACGCGTAAATCTAAGAAAGTATTATGGGTTAAGTTGCTAGTGTAAAGTATAATTTTGTTAGCGATTTCACAAGCGTGATAAGTATATCATTGAAAAGCAGGAAATAAGTAAGCCCTCTCCTTTCCAAATATCACTTAAGCCATAGAGTCATTACAGTGCGAAAAGGTAAACAAATACAAACTAATTTTCTCGAATACTATTCGTCAAATCGTTATGCCGCATCCACACACTTGCCAAATAATACAAACTTCAAATCCTTTATAAACGTACAAACGTGAGGATGCATCACAAGCACTCGACGCTCCTTTGATTTTGGAACAAAAGCCAATACGATCGGAACGCCACAAGTGCAAACCCACACAAGCGAAGTCTAACGCCCTCACACATTTGAATTTGTGATGGCATGTCAAAGCATAGCGAGCGTGTAGAGCCTGCATTAAAATTAATAATTTTATTAATTCTCGATTAAAATATAGGCTCTGTGTGTATCGTAAACTTTTAACGTAAGTAAATATAAGAGTTTTTTTTATGCGATTCAGTGACAAACGAGCAGCCAGACCACCTGATGGAAAGCAGTACCTGTCGCCCATAACACCTACGGTTCATGCACTTAGGTTTTAAGTAACAAAAATGCAGAACCATAGGTGCGTTGTCACTGTGAGGACTAAGATGATATGCCTCTTGCCTGTAATTGCGCTGGCTACCTTATCCTTCAAACCGGAACACAACAATGCAATCATTGTTGCTTGGCGGCAGAAATAGATAAGGGGGTGGTACCCATCCAGTCGGACTCCTCAGGCTTGACAGTCCTACCACCGGTACGGTTATTTTTAGATGAAGTATGTAAGTATGATGAAATCACTCGCAATTATCGACAATTTTACTTTGAATGACTCATAAAGCTCAGCACCATTTACTGAGGCGGAATTGCGGGATTATAATAATAATAATAATAATAAGCCCCCTAAAATCCATCCATACGTCCGAATCGACCATCTGATTCACGTAGGGGGCGGACACGTGACAATAGATTACTGGCACGGCTAACATGGCTATGGTAACCCATTAATGGAGAACATGGACAATAATAATAAGAATAAATAATAAGAGATAAAGAGAGAATAAATAATAAGAGATACAGTTTGCGGCCGCTGCCCGGGGGTCGCCGGGGCGCATCTGGAGCCGACGCTGGATGCTACAGTATGCGAACCGTTGGCGACGGGGGACTGAGCAGGCGGGTTCCCCTCGAACAAAATGCTACAGCCGACCAATCACCTTCATTATCTCCTTCCCCATCAAGCCATTCTCTCTTCACAAATATACCGTCGCCTTCTTCCACTCATACTCTATTTCACTCATCTGATTCATCACCATCATCTTCATACTCATCACAAACAAGGTCAACAGCTGTTGTGCAGGAGGCAACTGCCACTAACTCTGTACCCACTGCTGGCCCTTCACGTGCGCGAAAAAAATGGACAGAAAGTATGAACCGCTTTATATGGCGCACATATCTTAACATAACAAAATGTGAAACTACACTTATGAATAATTATTTAGAACCCCTACACCAAGAATTCAACACTAAATTCCCCGAAATGCAAGTAACACGACAGCGTATAGGAGATCAGCGAAGAGCGATATTAAGAAGAAAGCTATTACCACAAAACATATTAGACGAAATCAAAGATGAAGTAATGGACCTCTTACAAATTGAAAATCGTTTGCAAACACAGAATTCTAACCAATTAACTCATACACTTCCACCGACAAACGCTAGAATGCGATGGTCGAATGAACTCAATGAAGAAATTGTTAGGTGCTACTTTGAGGTGACCAAACTAGAGACCAATAAGACCGGATATCGGAAAAATTTATTTGAGTTATTTATTGCTAGACACCCACACTTATCACACCTCACAGAACAAAGAATTGCAGACCAAAGAAGATTAATATTTAATAACAAGAGTATACACACTGATAGAATTAATGAAATAAGAAGAGAAATAGAACTAAAACTAATCATTAATACTCAGTCCACTTTAAATCAGAATGCTGCAACAGGAGATGCTATTTATCATACCCAATTAGACAACTCAGCTAATTCAATATCTGTTCAATTAGACTCACAACAACTAACACATCCACTGACACAAAGCAATAAAGATAATGTGACAGAAAAATATCCAAGTGAATTATTAAAGTATGTTGAAACAGAATTCAATAATGCACTGACCCGATTTATTAACACAAACCCAGAAGCAAGGCCGTATATCCCCAAACAGAAATCGTCTCGTAAATTTTCACAGATAGTCCAGCATTTGAATAGTGAAATACTCCCGAAACACTTAGTTAACAATTTAAGCTTTAACTCCTTACACACTATAATATATACAGCCGCTTTCACGGCAGCCCTCTGCAATGGCACAAAATTTAATTTTAGTGAAAGAAATAGTACACATAAAAAACCATCGTGGCAAAAAAGAATTGAAAGAAAAATAGGGAAATATAGATTAGAAATAGGTAGACTTACACAGTATATATTAGGGAATAGAAATCAGAGAATAGTCAAGACAGTTGAAGATATAAAACTGAAATACAAAACCCACACACAACATGAAGAACCTAATACAGAACCACAACACTTCTTAGACACACTTAAACAAAAATTAAATGCAACTTCAAATAGACTTAGGAGATACTTAACTTGCACAAAACGGAAACAACAAAATTACACATTCACTACTAATGAAAAACAATTTTACAGGAATATAACAAGCACACATCATAACAACACAGCACAATCAACTGAAACACCATCACAAGAAGATTTACAACAATTCTGGTCAAATATTTGGGAAACCCCAGCGCAGCACAATGTGGATGCGGTGTGGTTGCAAAGGGAAACAAACAAACATATAGTTCAAATGGATTTCGAAAATATCCCCTTAGATATTATCACTCAAATTATCAAGCGTACTCATAACTGGAAAGCACCTGGCACCGATAATATACACAATTACTGGTACAAAAACCTAACTTGCACTCATTCATTCATTCACAAGCACATAAATCAATTCATACAGTCACCAAGTACATTGCCGACATTTATAACACATGGAGTTACATATATGGTGCCAAAGGGATCGGATACCAAAAATCCAGCTAATTACAGACCAATAACGTGCTTACAAACAATATATAAAATAATAACTGGATGTATTAGTGCTATAATTTACGGGCATGTAGACCATAATAAGATATTAGTAGAGCAACAGAAAGGATGTAGAAAAAATAGCCAAGGTTGTAAAGAGCAACTAACAATAGACGCAATAGTTTTGAAACAGGCACAGAAAAGAAACATCCACACTATGTACATAGATTTTAAAAAAGCATTCGACTCGGTCCCCCACAGCTGGTTACTCCATGTATTAAAACAATATAAAATTCATCCAACCCTCATAACGTTTTTGAGCTCTGCCATGGTTCAATGGAATACAAGATTAAAGTTGACCACCAATAACAAATCATTAACTACGGAACCAATCAAAATCCGTCGAGGTATCTTTCAAGGGGATGCGCTGAGTCCATTATGGTTCTGCTTGGCTTTAAACCCCCTATCAGAACTACTTAATAACACAAATATTGGATTCAAACTGAAATATAATAACACAGACCATACACTTTCACACTTAATGTACATGGATGACATCAAACTCTACGCATCAAACTATAGTGACCTTGAAACACTAGCAGATATCACACAATCATTCTCTACCGACATTTGTATGGAATTTGGAATTGATAAATGCAAAATACACTCAGTTGTCCGCGGAAAAACACAACATAATACGTACACACTAGACACCGGCGAACAAATAGATCCCATGGACGAAAATAGCACCTACAAATATCTAGGATTTCACCAAGCAAAACAGATAAAACAAAAACACACTAAATTAGAACTTACGAAGAAATTTAAGCTAAGATTAAATCAGGTTCTAAAAACACAATTAAATGCACGAAACAACATAAAAGCTATAAACACTTATGCAATACCAATCCTCTCCTACTCATTTGGAATAATAAATTGGTCTCAAACCGAATTGACAAAATTGCAACGAATAATTAACACTCATATGACTACTCATAGAAAACATCACCCTAAATCTTGCATCCAACGTCTTACTTTACCACGTCAAAATGGAGGAATAGGTTTAATTGATATCCGCAACCTACACAACAATCTGATTACCAAACTTCGTAACTACTTTCACTCAAAAGCTGAAAATTCTGAACTCCACAAATGTATAACTGAAATGGACAGGAAATATTCGCCGCTTAACTTACACGACAGACATGTGCAATTTAACCAAAATACAATTAGTAAGCAGCAGAAAATAGAAGCATGGTCTCAAAAATCACTTCACGGAAGACATCTAGCTGATCTAAGTCAAACATACGTCGACAAAGATGCGTCGAACGAATGGCTGCGGCGTGGAGAGCTCTTCCCGGAGACAGAGGCCTTTATGGTAGCCATTCAAGACCAGGTAATAGACACACGTAACTACCAAAAACATATTATTAGAAGGCCCAACATGTTGACTGATTTATGTAGACGATGCCACTGTAGTTCTGAAACTATTCAGCATATTACTGGAGCCTGCAAGTCCATAGTCCAAACTGACTACAAGCATCGGCACGATCAAGTAGCCGCCATCATACATCAACATCTTGCACTTAAATATTCACTCATCACTCAGGCACAAAAAACCCCTTACTATAAGTACACACCTCAAACCATTTTGGAATCTTCTAATTACAAACTTTACTGGGACCGTACAATCATTACCGACAAAACCATACACTATAACAGACCGGATATATTGCTTCTCGACAAAACTAATAACACCGTATTCTTGATAGATATTGCTATACCCAACACACACAATCTTGCAGCAACATATTCTAGTAAAATAGCTAAATATACGGATCTATCCATAGAGCTTAGGAGTCAATGGAAAGTGCAAACAGTAACCACAATACCAATAGTCCTATCAACTACAGGTGTTATACCGCATACTCTACATACCAGCCTAGAAACCTTAGGTCTCCACCGCTCAACTTATATACTTCTTCAAAAAGCCTCAATTTTAAATACTTGCCGAATTGTGAGAAAATTCCTGTCCTTATAGGTGATAGCTTTCTTAGAATATCGGATTTTCAATAGAATTATACCCGTAGATTATCATAATTATTTATTTATAATATTTTATTTATATAATTACATGGCTGATATCCTTTTTAAATTACCGAAACTTATGAAAAATCCACCCAGTTTTTGCTTGGCTATTTGCTCGCATTAATTGGTTATACCCTAGTCACCTAGGAGAACAAAATTGTAAAAACATAATAATAATAATAATAAACATAAACACAAAAAAATAATAATAAAAATAAACACTTGCAGAACAGTAAGAAAATTTTTGCAACTTTCTTCAGATAATGATGAAACAGTACAACAAGCCACCCAGAACTGATTCAGCACTTGGTTCACACCCGTGCTGGGTCATATTACCAGGCACAGCCTGAGATATCAAATTTGATAAAAATAAAATAATAATAATAATAAAACATTTATTTCAGATTTGCATCCATATATGTTAGTAACAATAAGCTTATTCTAGGGTTAGTAATAGTTTTATAATAATATAAAGAATATGTGGCTTCCGATGAAACTCCTGTGCTAAAGATATCGGTAGCTAGCAACAGGAGCATGGAGCTGTATCCAGCGACAAAACAATGGGGAGTCCCATCGGTCGGCCAAAGTGCTCAGGACGGTGTTCGATGCGCCGCGCACTCGCGCCCACAGTGAGGCGCACCGCTTCCTAATGATCGTGTGGAAGCAATCTGTACGCGTCTCAGCGAACATAGATGACGCGCTGCAATAACGCGGCAGACCGATCAACATCCTGAACGCATTATTGTACTGGACGCGGAGTGCGTTATATGCCCTCTGCGTGAAGTCAACCCACAGACTACACGTGTAGAAAGATTGACAGTACGCTTTGAAAAGCGTCAATTTGGCTTGTTTACTACAGCGTGCAAATCTGTGAATCAGCATATTACAGCGAACAGATAACGCCCTACGCTCTCGCTCTATGTCTACAGTGTCTGTCAAGCTCTCAGTGACCCAGTGACCCAGATATTTAAATCGATCAACTCTTTTTAACTGAGAGCCCCCTAGGGTAACACAAGTTACTTTTTTTTGACTCTTCGCGGCTCCCGCCTGGAATACCATAAACTCGCTTTTAAGCGAGTTATATCTGAGCCCATGAGCCACTGCGTACTCTTCGCACATGTGAAGTAACTTATTTAAGGCGCCGATCGATGGGCTCAGCAGCACCATATCATCAGCGTAACTGATGTTATTGATGCACAACCCGCCTACATGGCATCCTATATATGTGCTGCTGAGCTCCTCGATCAGCTTGTTAATGTACACGTTGAAGAGCTTGGGCGAGGTCAATCCCCCCTGTCTCATTCCACATTCCAAACCGTACTCATCTGACCGCGAGCCAGCCCGTTTAACACAGTTCCTCTGATTGTCATACCAATATTTGAATATTGATATGACATCCGGAGGTAGACTGGTTTCGCACTGTAGCTTTTTCCACAATAAATTATAGGATACTAAATCGAAAGCCTTAGACAAGTCCAAAAAGCAAGCATAGACTGGGGTTTTTCTAGCTGTGTAGTACTGTACAGTCTGCTTGAGACAGAAGATGGCACTCTCCGTAGACAGGCCGGGTTTAAAACCAAACTGTAAATCATGGATTTTAATATTTTCAGCCAATCTTCTATCAAGCAACCCGTCCAGCACCTTAGCTATAACCGTAGCCAAGGATATAGGCCTATAATTGGACAAGTCGGAGGCATCTCCCGTTCTATTTTTTAAAATAGGCACAACAACAGTATACATTAATTCTTTCGGTATGAAACAATGGCTTATGCATAAATTAAAAAACATGGATAAAACTCGCGGCAAATACACTCCCGCGTACTTCAGATGCTCGATGCTGAGATCATCATGACCGGGTTATAAACGTATATAAATGTGGTGTGCCGTGTTTCGTATACTAATTGCGTGTAAATGTGTTTTTAAGATGTCTTTGGTAATATATATTTTTTTGTAATTTTAATCTAATAAATATTGAAAGTATTTCCGAACGTTAATAAAAGAAAAGGGACAAAAATTGTTTAGGAATAACATAAGGCGTTACCAATAACCATGTTATATTTCCATATATTTTTTAGTTTTCTAAAATAATAAACGATTGTAAAATATCATCTTGTCTATGCCTGCTGACATTATTTTTCTTATAATTTTCACTTTCATATTTTCTATTCGTAATTCTATATTATAAATCAGGTAGAAACATTACACTCTAGTGCGCTTCTCCCGTTAGGAAAGGTTATTGTGCATCATTTAACGCCTTGTGGGCAATTTAACATTTAAGACTTATTTAAGCACTAGTAACTTACCCTCGCTTCGTTCGGGTTCGTCCATAGTTACGTTTTAACGTTTAGCTCGGAGATGAGATATTTTTCCGCAGTAAAACGTATCCTATATGTTGACCCGGATAACCAGCTATCATCATACCAAACATCAAAGTCTGTCCAGTGGTTTTCCCGTGATGCGGTAACAGACAGATAGACAGACAGACAGACAAAAATTCCAAAAAATATAGATTTGGCTTGTGTATCGATAATAAAGTATATTTCAATAAGATTTACAAAAAAATATTTAATGTACAGATTCGACTTAGTTACAATTTTATTATATGTATAAATAGAGAACATGTTTCATACTAACATGTGTAGTGGTCAGTTTTTAACTGATTCTGGAAAAGGAAAAGATGACATTCAATTCTGTTGAATCTGATTTAGCTCTTTTAATGTCCTACTACTGGACACAGGTCTCAATAGGCCGGGTACAGTTGGCAAGGTTCTCTCAGACATGCAGGTTTCCCCACGATGTTTTCCTTCACCGTAAGACAAATGGTGATCATGTTGAAAATTATGTAGAGGTATTAGAGGTACGGCACCTTGGAACCCGCCTTACTTGGGAAATCAAGCAAGCGCGTTTCCAATGGGCTACCAATACGCAGGTGAATCTACATGTAATAAAACTAGCTATTAGTAATATTACTTATATCAAACAGATATAAAACATGGTACCAGAAATGTATTTAGTAATAAAGAGTGGTGTTACAGGTACTTTTTCTACTTAAATCTGCGTTTTACCTTCACAAAGCAAACATAAAATCCATTCCGTCTCGTTGCATTACCATTTGGCTTTGAGCTGGAAAACGAAAACAACTACTACTAGGTAAGTTCATTATTTAAAAAAAAACCTTATACTTAGTTTAAGAGTTTTTTTTCATGTCATTTGTTGTATAATTATGGAAAATTATTTCGGAAATATTTTTAATTGGTTAAGGATGAAATTCTTACTTTTAAATAAAAGTTTAGTTAACAATATATATACATATATATTTTTTTTTATGTCAACAAGGGGGCAAACGAGCAGGAGGCTCACCTGATGGAAAGTGATTACCGCTGCCCATGGACATCTGCAACACCGCAAGGCTTGCAAATGCGTTGCCGGCCTTTCAAAAGTGAATACGCTCTCTTCTTGAAGGTAGCCAGGTCGTAACGGTTCGGAAAGACCGCCGGCGACAGCTGATTCCACAGAGTGGTTGTGCGGGGCAGAAAGTGTCTACGAAAACGCACTGTTGTGGAACGCTGGACATCGAGATGGTGTGGATGGAATTTACTATTTGAATTTACTATTTAATATGAATTTATGCCGTAATACAGGTCTCCCTAGTGTGTGAACGGAGGGTATCATATCTTTTATGTCGACAATTACTGCCTAAAATAACTTAAATTGAGATTAGAAACTAATATTGTTCTGTATCATAATATATGTATGTTTGTTTTTGTATGTAATATTGTTTACTGTATGTTATGTGTTTTATTGCTCAATAAATTATTATTATATAAAATTAACTACTAACTCCGCCAACCCGCACTTGGTCAGCGTGGTGGACTGTGACCTGATCCTCCTCGTATTGAAGGGAGGCCCGAGCCCAGCAGTGGGACGTTAAAAAAGGCTAAATACATACATACAACTACTAACTAGCTTAAACTAACAACTTAACCTCAATTACTCTAGTGATTTAGGTACCTAATAATAGCATATGAACTACTCTAAGTCATAATCTGTATATGTACTAAATTTCAACCAAATCTGTCCATCCGTTTTAACGTGAAGAACTAACAATATACACATACAAATTTTAGTACTTATAATAACATATGATATTAAGTAATCGATTATTCTAATAATCGATTATAGCGTCAGTTTATCACGAATATATCGATTTAGTTAACAGGTAATTGTGTTAAGCGCCATAATATTGTATGCTTTGACAGGTTCACGTTATCACTAATATATTTATCGATAAGCTAATATATGAGCCATATTCGGCTTGGCTTTAGAAGCAACGTACATTTATGGTAAAGTTTATTGGTTTATGGTTTGTAACAAACACAGACTGGTTTTAAATAAACAGATTGGTTATTACCAGCATTTTCTTTCTTCATTTCTTCATTTTTGTCAAAAAAATCTGTTTTTGTGCTTAGGTACATGGCTAACGATGGCTAAACCTTAAGAGATGCATCAAAATAATGTACCGGAAAATTGTAAGTCTTATAAAGGCCTACAGTAAAGTCGGGGACAGCATGTGTGTATTTCCTAAGATACACTCACAACAACTATTTTTATCTATTTAAAATACATGAAGCAAGGGTTAGTTGCTAGTTATTTATAAGGTAATTAGGGTTTGAGGAGATTTGAGGGTAGCTTCTTGTAGTTATAGTAAGCTTCAACCTTAAGCAAACTATGTGTAATATTAGCTTCCGGGCTATCTGAAGTTTGAACTGTAAGGCATGTGTATTTTGGTTAATTATGTTATTACTCTATAAATTATAATTTCTATGAAATATTTAAAAGACAAAAAATTATAGGTATATTATAGGTATATTTATCAAAAACGCGTAATGTCTATTTAGTACTATTTATGTTAGCAAATTTTGGCACAATAATGTTAATTTCCTACAGTGTTTCTATTATAATACCCATCTGTAGTTGTCTTGAAGGAGATAGCAATAATATAGATAAAGCCACAAAAATACAATCAAAACTCAAACGTTCCAGCACTTACATTGCATAACTCGTTTGAGTAGTTCGCCAAAAGAAATGTTAATGTAGTTTTAATAAAAAATATTTTAAACTCAGAAACCTTGTGGTATATTAATTGCAAAAGGTGAGTAAGGAACAAGAGAGGAAGCGGAAACAAAAGAAAAAGCAAAGAGCATTGAAAAACTGTGGTAATCGTATGTTCGTACATACATGCACTGAATTGTACAGTGTGATTTTGTATTTAACATACATCAATATTAAAATCAAAGTACCTGTCACCATTTGTATTAAAAACTAGCGACTTACCCTCGCTTCGCTCGCTCGGTATGTTTTCATTTTTTTAAGCGGAACCGTAATTCTTTTTCTAAAATTAAAGTAGCCTAAGTTACTCCTTATAACGTCAGCTATCTGCCAGTGAAAGTCCCTTAAAAATCGGTCCAGCCGTTTCGGAGATTAGCCGGAACAAACAGACAGGTAGACAGACAACAAAAAATTTAAAAATT
Organism: Argynnis bischoffii washingtonia; assembly: GCA_033884665.1. NCBI lineage: Eukaryota > Metazoa > Arthropoda > Insecta > Lepidoptera > Nymphalidae > Argynnis > Argynnis bischoffii. The sequence continues at coordinate 6,479,705 of JAEMGE010000029.1, forward strand.
GTGTTTTTCTTATATGTACCGTATATACTTTCATATACATTTATTAAAAAAATGTTACTTTGACATTACAAACAGACACTTCAATTTTATTTATCTATATAGATAATTGTGTGTCTATCTGCTTGTACCATCTTTTCTACCAACACTCTTACCAACAAGTAATGAATGTTACTTTTTAGCCTGGAAGAAAAGTGTTTCCATTGGATAGTGATTAGATACCAAAAGGCTTAACTGATTTTAGCAAGATATTTACAGATGGGGTAAAATAAGAATAGCACAGGCTTTTTATTCATTAAAAAGGCAATTCTAGTAAATATAAAAACATCAATAATATTTAATTATGATCCCAACTAAAATTCTAATCAAAAAGAAAAACTCAGCAAAAGGTTGATTGAAATAGTTTCTTCCGTGTGCACAAGTGTTTGGCGCCGAGCCAAGCGAAGCTCATGAGACAATGAGACGGGTAGCGCAAATGTAAAAATGAGAGTAAAATTAAACTAATAATTAAAATTACCGTGTTATTTTAATTAACTTCTTATACTTAGTATTTTATATTTTAAAATTTCTAAAAAAATATCTAAGTCTATTCTTTTCCATATAATAAGGCTTTAGAAATAAATTCGTTTATGATGCCAAATAGCTATTTAGTATTTAAAATTTTATCATACTTCATAATGATTCAATGATGACCTTCTGACCGATTTTGGTCATCGCGGCTGATCTGTCAACAAATCGAAGGAATTTACTAATATTACTTATAAATGTAAAAGTTTGGATGTTTGCATGTTTGTTACTCAATCACGCCAGAACATGAACTAGATAAAATTTGGCACAGAGATAGATTATTCATTTCATTCGGTTGGTGTTTCAGTCACTATTCAGACTTTTTAATAAAATAGTATTTACGTCCCATTTATGTATATAATATACTTACGTAGCGAAATACTTCAGTTGAAGACCCTTTGATAAAGTTAACTGTGATGTGTAAAATTTGCCATTTTACTTTCAACCTATTAAATAATTTTTGCGGAATACATGTTTCACGAATTTTGTACATGAGAGACTAAATACTTAAAACACGATAGATGAATTTCACTTAACTTTAACCAGAAAATATAACCAATTGAAAGCACCCTTCGCGTAAGAAACAGATGATTTTCATCTGTTTCTTACGGGTTTCAAATCTCAAGTTACATACTTCTATTATCTTACCTTTTTTTTTTTAATGTAAATTAAACTTTAATTTGCAATAAAGAATATTACAAATATATCTATACTAATATTATAAAGCTGAAGAGTTTGTTTTTTTTGTTTGGTTGAACGCGCTAATCTCAGGATCTACTAATCCGATTTGAAAAAATCTTTTTGTATTAGATAGCCCATTAACTGAGGAAGGCGATAGGCTATATATCATCCCAGAAAAATGTACGGTTCTTGTGGGATAGATTTGTTTTTGTCTAGGGACGAACCCGAAGCAAAGCGAGAGTGAGTCGCTAGTTTAATTATATATACAAAACAAATGTATACTTGATTATTACTGTACAAGTCATGTCCGCGTGGAATAGTGGCCGCAATAGCCGCATTCCCCCGTTGAATGGCAATGCCGATACTTTGGGTGAAATTAAGCCCTTTCTCATATTACCTACCAGTAGAGATGAAAAAAATAATTAAATATGAATTTTATTTTTAATTCGCATTTTTTCCCATACACTATGAAAATTTGATTTTTTTTTAATTAAATTATAGGGATAAAATATAACAGTTCACATTGCTCTATTTCATATGAACATTCATACGATAAATTATGATGTCTCAACACGCTATCGTTACACCCGTCTCCGGTACATCTTGATTGCCGGATATTATTGCGTTAACACGTCTTATCTTCTGGTAAGGTAGAATACACAGACACTTGCAAGGAAAAACATTGTAATTCAACATTGTCGCAATCTTGAATTTGAACTTTAAATGTATGAGGAATTAATGTCTATTTTAAATTATCTGAATATGGAGTTACAATGTTATACTTTGCTTTAGATTATTAGATATATTCGAATAGTATGCTAATAGTGTATGACACAGCGTGTAGGTACAGCAATATCATTTAACTGTCTTGTACCTTATTCGATTATATATCAGAAAGTCCTGGCTTCAACTCTGGATCAATTAAAAAGCTTATTATGTTTGCTATCGATAATTTCGCATTAATTAGAAAATTGACGATGTTGCTCTATCAGAGATTTCCTGTAAGAGTAAATATTTCTTCGAATTAAACGGTAAGGGGGCATTTTACAAAGAGTAACCTTTGTTTACGTATAAAAGTGCACTATCATATATAATAGTTCCTGGCTAGCCTCAGTGAAATGGATCATGATAGAAAACCGGTCAGAGGGATTCTTTATTATTATATAGCAGTATTGACCTCGTATGGAAGCTGAAAATTCAATATCTATAATATGATCATCGGCTATCATGTAAACACAGTAACCATACGACCACTCGTTAAGTAAAAAATTGAAAATGTCTCTTTATCTACATAATACGTTTTTTTATATAATAGCTTACATAGTTATATAATTGTAAAAAAAATATCCAGCTCCAAAAAAACAAAATTTAGTATATTTTTTTTAAATATCATATCAAAACGGATACTTTAAACGCCCGCGCCATAGCGATCTTAAAAAAATATCATATTACCTTTTCTCAGGGGAAAATCCATTGATTAGCTACTGTTACCATATAAAAAAATGGATGCGTGTAATCTTTACGCATTGAAGTAAAACTTCTTTAGAAAATATCGCAATTTAAGACAATATCAACGTTTACTATGGCAACAATTAGTCATAATAGCTTTTATTTAATTTATGCACAATTATCCCACAGTAATGAATATTCATTTTATATTAATAATTATTATATATTTTTATACATGACAATTTAAAAATAATATATAAATATATTTTTTTAATTACTAATGATACATTTGACTCTCACTTCCGCCACATTCATTTTACAATGTATTGACTTAAACTTCAGTCACACCTAAAGAAGTTTTACTTTAAAAAAAAATCTTCTAAAGGTGCAAAAAAGGTAAGTTCTTAGCCGAATTGATCGTCTATCTCTAAATTGAATCGCTAATACAGAAAACTAAATGAAATATACGAGAATGACTTATATACGTACTATAAATATGTATATTATGTATTAGCGACTCACCCTCGCTTCGCTAGGGTTCGTCTCTCAGTACGTTTTCATTTTTTAAGCGGAACCCTATTTGTTTTTCTAAAGTTAAAGTAGCCTAAGTTATTCCTTATAACATCATTTATCTGCCAGTGAAAGTCCCGTGAAAATCGGTCCAGCCGTTTCGGAGATTAGCTGGAATAAACAGACAGATAGACAGACAAAAAAATTCAAAATTGCTTATATGTACCGTATATACTTTTATATGTATTTAGTAAAAAGTTGTTACTTTGACATTACAAACAGACACTTCAATTTTATTTATCTGTATAGATAACTAATATCCACATATCCATATGTTTGTTAGGTTTCTAATACTGATATTTATCGTATAAAGTTTAACTGGTCATAACTAGTCTTAGATATATTGAGATCAGCCGTTGGGGTCTCGAGGTTGAGTGCGTGATCCTTCCTGGGAGGTTCCGTTGGGTTTTGAGTTGGTAGCACTGCCCTTTCTGCCAAACTCAGACATGACTGTATACACGCAGGTGGTATGCGTAAATTCCTGTCCCAGAGTTAAAAAAAAATATATTGTATTATTCTAATACTTAAATGTAGAAATTAGACATTTGTCGTTAACATATTTTACTATAAAAGCCTATAATAGATGAATAAATATGCTGGGACATTAATACACAGCACCATCTAGTTGCGTAATAAGTTACAAATCTAGTGTTATGGATACCAGATGGTTAGTTGCATTACACATATTTAACTTTAAATACATACGTATTATAAATATAAACACCCATGCGTACAATCATTTGTGCTCATCACACAAATGAATGCCCCCAATGGGACTCGAACCCACGACCGCTAGCACAGCAAGTACGATCACTACAAACTGAACCAAACGTTTCTTCAAAATAAATATACTTTCGTGAAAAAAACGAAATATTCCATGACAAAACACGAATAATAATATTATTATGAATATTAAAAATAAAATATCTGAAAAAATATTCGCTAACGCACTAACAAGGCAAATGAGGTGAAACCGGTTAAATGGAGCGAATTGAAAAAGCAATTTAAAGTTCGTTGAAAGAATTCGTAGTGAGCTCAAGCGAAGGTTTAATATGGGATAAACTTTAAGCGGCAGTACCTTTCGGGACATAGTATACACTATTTAAAAATCAAATTTTAAATAACTATTCGTAGTACTGTTCACTTCACTATCACTAAGATATCTTGTGAATTAATAAATTTTCGATTATCAGTTAGCATATCCTGTGGTTCTGCAACTACTTTAAAATACAGTTTAACTATAGAGGCAAAACTAACTGTGCTAGTGTATATATAAATAAATGAAAATAGTAAATATATTTGGATATTAATACACAGCACCATCTAGCTCCATGGTAAGCTACGAGGCTTGTGATATGGATACCAGAAAGTTGATACACTACACATATATAACTTTAAATACATACATATTATAAATATAAACACCCATGACTGAAGCACAAACATTCGTGCTTATCACACAAATGAAACCCGCGACCGCTGGCACAGGAAGTAGAGTCACTACAACAAGACAGTAGTAGATAAATAACAATTGAGCCAAACCTGTCGTCATACATTACTAGTACTAAATTACCTATGAATAAATAATCCAAAGTAATCAAAATGTATGTGCTCTTAAGTATGAAGAGTCACTCAATTGTTGTATGGGGAATGATTGGTTCGAGACAGTGGTTATCTTAACTTATATCTTAAATTATATCTTAACACTCTAGAAAGGAACTGACCCCTTCGTTAAGCCGATTTCTACAATCTACTAGTATATAAATAATAACATTATTTTTACTAATAAAATACGTTGATACCATATGCATGGTGGAACTCCTTAAAGCCTTACCTAATGTTACAAAATAAATGTCTACATTATTGTAATACCTATAACTGTACAGATAAATAAAATTGAAGGGTATGTTTGTAATGTCAAAATAACAGCTTTATACTGAATGCATATGAAATTATATACGGTACTTATAAGAAAAACACAATTTTTAAATTTTTCTCTGACTTTCTATCTTCTATTTGTCCCGGCTAGTCTGTATACTGTAATTTTAGAAAAGGAATTAGGGTTCCGCTCAAAAAAATTAAAACGTACCTAGACGAACGGTCTTGAACGAAGCGAGGGTAAACTCGCTAGTACATAATAGTAATAAAAAATAAGGGATATCTGATTTAGAAAATTTAACATTAATTACCAAGGGGGTTTGTTAAATTAATTACATCGTTTTAGCATTAGTGCGTTTATTTATTTATTTTTATTTATTAAACGTTTATTTCAGACAAGAAGTCCATAAAAAAAATCATCAGTATTTTACAGTAACACAGGAAATAGAGATAATATACTACATAATTATAACAGAAGTAAGCAGATTGAAAATACAAATATTTCACGTTGAAATAAATAAATCATAAGTATATGTCAATTTAAGGCATGTAAATCAGTCAAATTAAATTAATACTTAAATTAATTATGTTTGAATTTAATTAGAAGTTATTTTGATAATAATGTTCTAAATTTAGTTTATGCCATCTCGTTTATTTTAGACGCGGTCCCAAACTTTACCCTTTCCTATGACATGCAATTTTCACCTACAAAGTGTTACTTAGTTTTGATAAACTAGAAGATATTGTCATGTCATGGATTTTACTTAATTAAAGCAAATGTTCCTTTTGTACCAATGATTCATTCTTAATTTAATTAGAACTAATATGAATAATAACAGTCTATACGAGAGTTAGTTGTTTTAAAAGAATTTATCATTATTTTATTATAAACTATAGTATTATTTTAGAAAAAGAATCAGGGTTCGAGTTTCAGATTAAGATTTTTTGGTCTCAAATACAACAGAAACACTTGGTATTATAGATAGCCTGTTTATTGAGGAAGGCTATAGGCTATATATTATCCCGGAAAAGTGTACGGTTCCCGTGGAATAGATTTGTTTTTATTTAGGGACGAACCCGAAGCGAAGCGAGGGAGAATCGCTAGTATAATATCATAAAGAGGCAAAATTTGTCTGTTTGAACGCGTCAATCTCAGAAACTATCAATCGGATTTGAATAATCCTTTTTCATTAGATAGTCCTTGTATTGAGGAAGGCTATAGAGTATAGGCTATATATCGTATAATATATAGTCTATCTATTACATACTAACTGTTTAAACGTACCTAGGTACGAACCCGAGCGAAGCGAGGGTGAGTCGCTAGTAAAAATTAAAGCTATAAAACTTCTTTGTATGGAATGGGGTACCAATACTTATATATTTTTTTTTTATGAGATTCAGTGACAAACGAGCAGACAGACCACCTGATGGAAAGCAGTACCTGTCGCCCATAACACCTACGGTTCATGCACTTAGGTTTTAGGTAACAAAAATGCAGAATCACAGATGCGTTGTCACTTTGAGGACTAAGATGATATGTCTCTTGCCTGTAATTGCGCTGAATAGAAATTACTATGTAATTTGTTGTGTTAGTAACAATTAAATTTGTACCTGAGAATTGAGTTAATAAAAATTAAAATAGCGAAAATCTTGCCATATTTTCAACGATGTCATATAATATGTAATGTTTCACTAAATTTACCATTTCACAAACTTAATACTAAAATACCTTTCGTATTTGGCACAAGTAAAAGACAGGGGAATTTAAATAAGCCCAGCACGAGACAAGTCGTGGAGGACGTGCAAAATTTGGCTGCAGCAAAACTTTAGTCAAAATTAAATGTAGTAACAGATGTATATCCTATAGATGCATAAAATTGTAGCGTCTGTTTGTAATGTCAAAATAACAGCTTTTTACTAAATACGTATGAAAGTATAAACGGTATAAAACTGTCTATTTGTATGTCTGTTTGTTCCGGATAATCTCCAGACGGCTGGACCGATTCGGACGAAACTTTCACTGACAATTTTAATTTTTTTGTCTGTCCGTTTTTTCCGGTTAACCTCCGAAACGGCTGGAGCGATTTTGACGAGACTTTCACTGGCCGATAGCTGATATTATAAGAAGTTTTTAAACTTAGTAGTATAGTAACTTGGCTACTTTTATTTAAGGAAAAGGTTTAGAATTCCGCGCAAAAAAATTAAAAACCATGAAATTGCAAACAAAATACCTGTTAAAACGTACCTAGGGATGCACCCGAGCAAAGCGAGGGTAAATCGCTAGTTTTAAGTGAAACTATCTTTTTGGATTTTTTGCGGATATATTTTAAAATTCGACAATTTAGTTAAATCCTTGATAATATACGAAAAGATAGTTCATGGCACTAAATAATGCAACAATATTTAAAAGACAATAATTTTTAAAATCGCAATACCCCTTATAGTAAATAATATAATTTGATTTACATATGAAATTACAGCAGAATTCAGACACAAGATTTATAGACTTTGTAATTTTCATTTATTTTGGACTGAATGTGTAATGAGGCTTGATTTAAAAGTACCTTTTAACATAATGAGATTCGAATATAATTATTCTTACTTATTAAAAAAGGTACTGGATATGATATTTAAAAACTTAGGAATTCTTTAAAATTATGTTGAACAACATTAATTGCTCTATATAATCTACTAGCGGCTCACCTTAGTTCGCTCGGGTTCATCTCTAGAAAAACATAAAGATATGTATCTATTCCACGGGAACCGTACATTTTTGCGGGATAAAAATAGCCTATGTGCTATTCCAGACTATAATCTATCATTATACCAAAAATCTAGATCCGTTTAGCCGTTCTGGCATGAATGAGTAACAAACATCCAAACATCTAAACTTTCACATTTATAATAGTAGGGATCATTCCACACATATTTATATAGAATATTTAGTTTAAGTTACCAAAAAAGAACGAGATAAGTCATAATGTACGAAATCATTACATTCCTTAAATTAAAAACCTTGTTAGTGTAGTGACTAATTTTACGGTTACATATCTCAAAGTCATATGTTCGAGTCCCAAGTCGAGTCAAAAATGTTATCCTTACTTGAAAAATGATTCTCCATACAAACTTTCATCGCCCTTTTCATTCCCTCAAGAGATGATCTCCGGGGTAAAAACTATCCTATGTCCTTCCCAGGCTCTCAAACTATCTCCATACCAAATATCATCCAAATCAGCTTAGCGGATTAAGCGTGAAAAGGTAACAGACAGACAGACAGAGAGACAGACAAACAGACAGAGTTACTTTCGCATTTATAATATTAGTACAAATTATCAGTTAAAAAATAGATTCAATTAAAAAATATAGGTATAAGCAATGAAATAAATGTCAAGACCTTAATTAAAGCGATATGGTGCAGGTAATTGGAAATACTGAGTCATTAATCTACTTTAATTTATCTTCTTAAATGCTTATTCGTATGTAGCTTTTTACTTGACGTTGTAGAGGGGTGATATGCATTTGATTGCCTTTAATGAAATAATAGTTTCGATTTCCGATAGGTGCAAAATGAATATTGTACATAATATGAACATGTAGTTGGTCTCGTAATTTCATGTAATTATTGGAATCTTATATAGGTGATATCGGCAAACCTACCTAAATGTGACAATAAAAAAAATATGTCAAAAAAATTAAAGAATGTGTACACGTGCAAGAAGTAAAACTTCTGTAGGTTATCGGTACTCTTTATGAAATTCAATTTATGTTTGAAATAAATAGGATAGGTGAGATACTAAAAATAACGCATATTAGGCATATCACAATCATATATTTATAGAATATCATTTCAGGAAAGAATATAATATTATATATCATTTGTCAGACAATGACAACCATGTTACCAAGCGTGTGTAAAGAAGTTTTACTTCAAAAATGTTGTATGATTAAAATATGTTTTTATTTGTAGGTAAATAGTAGCGAATTTGTTGCTAAGCCCCCGATTTTGTTACTCAATTCAATTTCCCAAAGAAATGATGTAGCAAATTTTAGACAATATAGGAATTCTTTAAGTTGTTGCTCTTGAAGAAAAAAATAATCCCCTGTTAAGCATTCATTCTGCACTCGTATGTTTGTACGGCGCCCAGCGGTCGTTTTATAACTCAGCGCTTGAGTGACCCTCGACACTATGCCCCTAACTCGAAACACGTCACAATAATCGAACTTTTATTGTATATATGTGAAAGTTTGTATGTGTATACATTTGTTACTCTTTCACGCTAAAACAGCTCTATGGATTTGGATGAAATTTAGTACAAAGATATACTATGATCTAAACTAATCTAATATATAAATATCTCTTGTCACGGTGTTAGTGTTCGCATTCCTCCGAAACGGCTGGACCGATTTTAATGATTTTTTTATATATTTGGTAGGTATGAGAATAAATCGTAAAGAATTTTTCACCTTCCTACCCCCACCCCCTATTTTTAAACGCGGTTTTAGTATTTTTGTATGAACAATACGAATAATATTATATAAATACATAGCGACAAACCCGAGCGAAGCCGTGGGTTTTGCTAGTAATATATAGACATAGGCGTGGTCTGTAAGGTATCTAGGAACTCACCAAAATGAACGAAGGTTAGTCGCTAATGCGAAATCGTTATATCTATACATATAATAAAACTTTAGAGGTCGAATGTCTGTACATAGAAAAAAAATGCTAATAACCGAGTAAGGGGATGTAAGTAAAGAAATAGAACGAATCCAGATTATTTCAATTTTTTTGTTTTTCTGTCTGTTTGTTTGTTTGTACGGACTAATCTCCGAAACTGTTAGACCGATCAAAATGAAATTTTGCATGGTGATACCTTACATCTTCGGTCAACATCTTAGATACTTTTCATCCCGGAAAATTATAGAGTTCCCGTGGGATAGTTAAAAAAATATAGTAACTTATACAGCTTAGTACACAAAATCTACTTGTTGTATTGTAATGAAACTTTACAATAATATAGTTCATGCATCAAAATAACAAATAGGCTACTTTTTATCCCGGAAAAATGTACGGTTCTCATGGGATGAATTTGTTTTTGTTCTAATTATTTTTAAGTATTTTTGCAGTCGATTGACTTTTTATAATAATTAAAACTATTTTTGTTATATTTAATATCAGTACTTCACGAACTTACTTTTAATAATATCTCACGAGAAAAAGGTCTAACCAACAGAAATACTTTTGCATTTATAGTTAGTATGTACGATAAACTCAAGAATGAAAACCCACAGTAGTGGATATTCTACTCATTTCTCTCTCAAGTACCGTCCAGTGTTCGCTGAGTATGTATATGTTTCGGTGAGCAAAGGGCTCTCGACAAATTGTCTTCTACTTTTTTCAGGACAAGGGTTACTTGTTTACTGACTTTTTTCGTAAATATATGTATATGGATAGCTTTGATTTATGAACTGTAACAATATTTTATTACTTCAATAATACACGGTGTAATATTAAGTTATAATATTATTTATATTGTTGGAAATAGAGTCTATACATTATACATACATAAATAAGCTCCACATACTCCAGGTACTCCAGGGTTAAAGGGTTCTACGGCAGTCTCTGTATTTTTCATCTGAATAAATTATTTTCATGTAATAAATGTGTAGTATATATTGTATAGTATATATAATATTTAATTAGCTATTTATTTTTAAGTATCTATATATTATTTATATGACTACATCTGCACGACTTTAGCTTGCTTTATAACACTATTTCTCACTACCATGGGTTGGCTGGAAGAGATCTCTTCTAGAGATAAGTCCACCTTTGCATACAATAATTGTATTTAAATCATTGTATTTACTTTTAAGTGCAATAAAAAATATAAATAAATAAATAAACACACATACACAAATTCGCATTTGCATTATAAATTATTGTCTGATTATTATATACAATGCTATATATTCAGTCATACACTAAACTATATTTTATATAGAAACTGAGTTATTCTCCAAAGAAAAAAAAATAGCTGTAAAAGGAATAACTAGACTAGAAGTAGCATCATTTTCATAGGACTACCCTTAAAAAAACATTAGCGGAAGATTTCAAAAGGAACTTTTTAATGTTTAGTATAAGAAATTAAAAAAAATCCTAAATCAGTCAAATCCATTCATTATAGCTGAGTTCCGAGGTATAAACCTAATTACACTAAATTAAAATGTGTATTTTATAACAATAGAATTGATATTTAAAAGTTAATATTTCTGTATTAAAAATTATTTCGGTAAGTCGGTCGGTTGGACTTTGGAATAAGCACTAAGACGACGATATGCAGACTTGTCCGAGTGTTACTTTAACGCTACAAAACATAAATAACTCTTATTTTATGTTCATACACGTATGGAAGCGTAGTACTAGGACGTAAAGCTGCAGCTTTACGAACTTCAATTTGTGGATCTACTCAATAAATTGCTTTCTCGAAAAGCTATGTGTGTGTATATATATATATATATATATATATATATATATATATAATAGTATGTAGTATATATGAAACTATTTTATCTTTGCGAGACAATATGGCGATGAGATTGGCACCATCGAGCTATTCAATAGCACAGATCATATAATACTACTCAATAGCTAGCCGACTTCGTCAGTTCTTTAATTTTGATGCCAATTAAATAATTTATCCTAATTTCAGTTTTTTTTCGATATAGGAATAATAATTTCAAGTTTATAAACCCTTCTTTTTAGGATTACCATACATCTGTCCGTCCGTCTGTCTGTATGTCTATATCCTACCTATAGGTAACTGCCTATCAAGACCCTTTTTCTCAGGAGCGCGTGGAGTTGAAATTAATATCAAATACTCCGATCTACAATCGCTTCGAGATGTAGAAAAATCAAACTTATAAGTCAACGCAATCAAAAGATACGGCCGTTTATGCCGCATATTTAGATACTGGCAAAGGAATCAAAACCTTTAGGGTATTTATCGTTGACCTAGAATTACGAAATTTGGCAAGAAGCAATGTCTTACAGCACAAGTAAAGGAAAAAATCCGAAAACCGTAAATTTGTAGGTACATTCCAAGAAAAATACTTTTTTTCGATATTATTTTAATTCATATTAAGGAACCTTCGGAGTGCGACAGACTTGCACTTGTTCTATTTTTAGATCATCCCAATGCAAATCCTCTAAGAGTATTTCAAAAAGGAAAGTGGCATTGCATAAGCCATATGATATATCAATTTTTATAGTAATGGATTAAGCTTTAGTAAAAAAAATGATTACGTCTGATAATTTTATGCTTATCCTACGTGAGCTTCAAATAAAATTATTTCCACATATTTTTTTATAATGTACTAGCGATTTACTGGCATTATTTAAATAACTCTATGTACTTGAGAAAAGGGCAAGGCAGTGGTAGCCCAGTGGTAACGCGCTCGCTCGGGAAATCGAGTGAAGCGGATTCAAATCCCGGATCTCGCACCTCTGATATTTTCATATGCGAATGATTTCCAACATGATTGTCACTTGTTTTAACGGTGAAGGAAAACATCGTGAGGTAACCTGCATGTCTGAGAGAACCTAGCAAGCTTTCGAAAGAGATGTGAAGTCCGCCAACCCGCACTCGGCCTCATTGATCCCCCTCGTACTGAAGGGAGGCCCATGTCCAGCAGTGGGACGTTAAAAAGGACTGAATACATACATGAGAAAACATAGTTATTATGAAATCACAGACGGACACTTCAATTTAATTTATACTTATTACGTAGGTACTTAAAGACTATAAAGTATTTTTTTGGCGTAAGTTCAAAAGCATTTTTATTAAAATGTATCTATTACCATAAAAAAATAACAAACAATATTAATTTAATTAAAAGTCTCGGTTTTAATTTTTACCTGTGATTCAAGGTCTAGTTGTTAAGAAAATCAGTTTCATTAAACTTTTAATTACTTCTTGCACTTTCGTACCGCTTCGGTAATAGGTTTTAAAGAGTTCAAAGAAAATACGATAACTTTATACCTGTTGCTGTTAGACTTTAATTAATGGTAAAACAAAGGTCAATTAGTTACTCATTATTTACAGAAAAATCGATAAATGCGAGTCTGACTCGCACATTAGGGTCCGTAGCATTAAAATAAGGTTTTTTGTGAAAAAACTACAAATTTACGGTTTTAGATTTTTTTACCTATTTTTATCTATATGTATAAAAGGCAAAAGTGATTGACTGATGTATCAACGCACAGGCCAAAATTTCGTACATGTATTCCTTATATGATTAAGGCATCCATTAAGGAAGGATTTTTCAAAATTCAACACCCAAGGGGGTGAAATGGGGATAAAAGTTTGTATGAAACTTTTTATTTCTTGGACGTATTTACATGAAATTTTGTATGAATTGAGTACGGCAAAAATAATAAATTATGAATTTCAGTGCTTTCTAAAATTCAACCCCTAAAAAGGTATAATAGAATGAAAGTTTTAAATAAACGCACAGACCAAATCTTTAGGGCTAGAAACTTAAAATTTCGCACACGTATTCCTCTTATGACGTAGGTATCCACTAAGGAAGGATTTAAAAAAAAACAAACCCTAAAGGGGTGAAATGGGGGATAAAAGTGTGTATGAAACTTTTTATTCCTCGTACATATTTGCATGAAATTTCATATTTTTCGCATTTTGATCGCGAGCGAAGCCGCGGATTCTGCTAATTTGTTATAGAACACATTTCTTGCCTCATATTTCTAGGTCAACGTAAAGTATGTAGGTTTTGATTCCCTTCCAAGTTTCCAAGCGAATATCAAAATATGCGACATAAACAGCCGTAGCCTTTGATCGCGATGAATTAGAAAAATGTTTTGTTTTTCACAGATCCTAGGGATTGCAGACCTGATAATTTGATTTTAATTTCATCTTGATACCTCCTCGGGTTCCTGAAAAAAAAGGTCTTGACGAAAAGATATACAGAATGACGGACAACGAAGTGATCATTTATGGGTTCCATTTTTCCTCTTGAGATACAGAACCCTAAAAATAATAAAATACCTAGAATATCAATTATACTTTCATATCAATCAGGATGCTTTAATAGATGCTGCATCTTAATTTTATAAGCCCACATGAAGTGTACTAGATTCTTTGTAATAATTTTAGGTTTTAGGGACCATTGTTCCTGATGAGACTTAAAATTAGTTCAGTTAACTAAATGATAATAATGGATGGCGTCATTTGTATCGATATTGATATTTGTATTGTTGATGTTGTACTAGTATTTGTAGATTTAAAATTGATGATAAAAATTAATCACATAAAATTATGAGAAACAAAATCGACACACGTGTTTTATAAAATAAACCAGCTGACCATACTGAATTTCATCAAAATCCCTCCAGTATTTTCCTGTGATGCGGTAACAGACAGATAGATAGATAAAAATCCTAAAAACTATAGATTCAGTCTCTGTATCGATAATAAAGTCTATTTTAATAAGATTTTCCCAAAAATATTTAAGGTACAGATTCGACTCAGTTAGAATTTTATTATATGTATAGATAGATAAGTTCAACATTTTGTGTATTAACACTATCTTTCGTATTTAAAAGAAAACAAAGGGAGAAAATCAAATAATGTTCCATACATTAGCATATTTATATCGACAAAAGAGCTTGGTTGCTTAATATGTTTGCGTACTTTAGAAACGGCTGGACGGATTTACATATTCTTTAGTGCACAGCTGATACATTATGACCTGAATTAAAACATCTGCTACTATTAGTTACAAAATTTGCTAAAAGGTGGCGCTAAATTTTAAATATAATCAGGCAGTGAGTTCCAAAATCTTGCTGCCATAACAGATAAAGATTTTTCATAGAATATTGTATTGTAGTGAGGATCCACTAGTTTTTTTTAACCACATTTTAAATACAAAAGGCAGCTGTAGATGCACCCGATGGTAAATTACTAATTGATATATAAACAAAACAAACAATAAATTTCAAGAGATTCGAGTCCTCCTGAATTCTTTTCAATAGAAATGACAAAATAATACGAAGTGTCCTATTAATAATTAATATACACATTAATTAGCCTTTATGAAGCGAAAAACCAAATAAAAGCTTTTCCAAATAGTAATTTCTTTTGTTTGCTAAAAACATAATTTATTCTTTTGAAAAGAGAAAATTAAAATGTATTATTTGTTTTGTTCAGTATTTAATCTCGACGAGTATGTGAATAATTGATATTGTTTTCACATATCCTTGTCGAGCAAGTATAATCTGAAACTATTTTTATAGGGTTTCATTTAGCTTGGAATGTTTGTTAGTTGATGTTTGTATTGATCAAATCTTATAATTTTATGTGCTTATTGGTTCTTATTTCATTGCCTAAAAATACATAAATAATTATCATAAAAAGTCATTGTCATCGGAAGTGCTCTAATATGTAAAATTTCAACTTTGTAGGATAAGTGTCGTTCTAATGGGGGAGATTTCTTTGGGGGTTGGACGTTGTAAATTAAAACCTGTAATTTAAACAATTATGGTAGTTCATATATTATGTATCCGTAAAAGTTTCAATACTAGTAAAAAAGAAAAAAAAAACACCTGTAGATGATTTTACAGTTTTAAAATTATTTTCTTATATTTTAAAACATTTTTGGTCTTCTTATTAATTTAGACCACAATTTCTTCAGTTTATATCTTTTGGGAACATATGATATCCATTTCATTTGCATCCTGCACTGCATAATTTGTCATTTTAATTTAATTTATATAAAATAAAAAATAAATCCATCCATGATATAGAGCTTTACAATATACTGAGGATTATAGTGATAGCGACATCTGACGGGAGAAAAAGGCAAAATTCTTCCCCATTAACGAGCTATCTATGAACATAGTGTAATCTTATAAAAAATAGCGACTCACCCTCGCTTTGCTCGGGTTCGTCCCTAGGTTGATTCCCCATACAAATTTACATCCCCATTTTCACCCCCTTAAGAGATGATTTCCGGGATATAAAGGATCCTATATCCTTCACAGGGTCTTAAACTACGAGTATTTTTTTACCAAATTTCATCTAAATAGGTTTAGTAGATCCAGAGATTACCCTCTACAACCTCACAAAATCTCAAACTTTACCTCTATAATATTACTATAGATGATTATGGTCGAATTTCGACCACTGGGCGAACATTGTATCTTCGTTTGCACTATTTAAATGAAATTTCATTTAATTGTATTTCTATATATTACAACTATAAATCTTTAATTGTATTTCTATATATTAAAACTAAAACTTTTTTATTTATTAAGTGACAATTATTCGCATTAAAATTTCACCTATTCCAAAGTCACACTAAAACTAGTTACTGAAAATTTTTTCGAAGAAACCTCTTCACTTACAAATTGGAAATGTTTAGTACATTTCCAATTTGTAAGTGAAGAGCATAGAAGTCAGCCAGCCAAATTGCCCCCACCGACGCAGGGACCTGTACAGGAGATAAGAACAAGAGAAGTAATAACAGCTGTAAAGAAAATGAAGAATCATAAAGCCACAGGCCCGGACGAAATCCCTGCAGAGCTATGGAAATCCCTAGGACCAACAGGGATAGAATGGCTTACCAGGCTTTTCAACAGTATCCTCAAAACCAAAACGATCCCTGACTCCTGGCGCCTGAGCCATCTTATACCCTTTTATAAAAACAAAGGAGATGTAACAGAATGTGGTAACTATAGGGGCATAAAACTAACCTCACACACATTTAAAATCTGGGAACGCATTATAAATAGTAGAATACAGTCATTAACAACAATAACACCAAACCAGTTCGGATTCACACCCTCAAAATCTACCACTGACGCAATACAGGCAGTCCGAGTTGTAATGGATAAATACCGCCTAAACAAAGAAGACTTACATCTAATATTCATTGACCTCGAGAAGGCGTTCGACCGAGTACCACGGGAACTTGTTTGGAGGGCACTCAGATCACAACACCTACCTGAAATCTACGTGGAGTTAATAAAAGATATGTACCGAAATGTCTCCACCAAAGTCAAAACTCCAGCAGGCTTTAGTAAAGCTTTTGAAGTGGGAGTAGGCGTTCACCAGGGCTCAGCGCTTAGCCCGTTACTTTTTAATTTAGTTATGGACCTAATTACAAAGGATATTCAGGCTCCACTCCCAATGAACCTCCTATATGCTGACGACATAGTTCTAATCGCTAACACAGCAAACGAACTTCAAGACACCCTGCACAGATGGGTCAACGCCCTTGAAGCCTCCGGTCTCAAAGTCAGTCGATCCAAAACAGAGTACCTACAATGCAAATTCAACAACAGTAACCACACGTCTACAATCCACTACCCTGACACCCTACAGGTACCAAAGGTGACACGTTTCAAGTACCTAGGATCTCTTATAACCGAGGATGGTAACATAGAAGAGGACGTGATTCATAGAGTCAACGTAGGCTGGCAAAAGTGGCGATCGCTGACTGGAGTACTGTGCGATACACATATGCCCGTCCGTACTAAGGGAAAAGTGTATAAGATGGCAGTTAGGCCGGCGCTATTGTACGGGGCTGAGTGTTGGCCTGTCAAAGAAACGAACGTGCAAAAACTACATACAGCCGAAATGAAAATGCTCAGATGGGCCGGAGGAGTTACGCGATTAGACAAAGTGAGAAACGAATACATCCGTGGCAGCTTCAAGGTGGCACCGATAGCCGAAAAGCTTACCGAAAGTCGTCTGAGGTGGTATGGCCACGTAATGCGTAGAGATGAGGAGTACGTTGTCAAGAGAGCTCTAAACCTGCCGGAGAAAAAGAGAGGCAGAGGACGACCCCCGTCGACATGGTGGTCCAGTATGACGAGACTTGTGTCGAAAGAAAACCTGCCTGACCCGACAAGCCTCGACAGATTATCCTGGCGCGAGAAGATTAGGAGAGCCGACCCCACCTAAAGTGGGAACGAGCAAAGGAAAAGAAGAAGAAGAAGAAGTGAAGAGCATAGAAATAGCTTTATAAAACAAAACTCCAAATAAAGTTGATGCCAATCGTATGTTACAAACTCTTATCGAATACGTTCGACAATACGCTGATGTTTACGAAAAGATTAGAAAACTTTTGTACAGACGTTATTATACTTTCAAGGGCATAGTAAATTGTATTTGGTACAGATATAGTATTAAAGGTCTACACGTGTCTAATTTATACTTATACTGATAAATAAATCTGAAGAGTTTGTTTGTTTGCACACTCTTATCTCTAAAACCTGATAGATTGAAATATTTTTTTTTAATCTCTAGTGTATTTATTGTGAAAGGTTACTATAATATCACGCCACGACCTTTAAGAGTGAACCAATTACATAGATCAATCAAAAAAGTTCAAGATATACAATAAGCGATAAAAATGTCCTCACCGAATAAGCTTGTTTGAACATTAATGCTCGCTTTTAATTTAACTTTTTTTTGTGAAAATAACTTTAAGCATTACGTTTAAGGTTCAATTTACATTGTTGTATATTTATTTCAACCAGAATAATTACCTAAACACAATTGGTGACAGTTTTAAGAGAACTTTTACATGAGATTACGTCTCTAGTACTTTTTTCATCGATAAGTAATCATAATATAAGTAAACAACGCGAGCGAAGCCGCAGGCAACTTTATATATCTATAAATAAAGGACTTTATTATAGCTAAAATGTAATGAATTACAGTTAGATTTGGCTCCTTTACTATAGACCTAATTAAGTTATTGCTTAGCTATTTACAGCTGCAAATGGTCCTAGGTTCGAGTCGTAGGTGAAATCAAATATTCACTGGGTATTACTGGGCTACTCACAAAATACTCGGAAGTAAACTAGGGTTGGGAAGCTGGTTGTGTTTACAGCAGCCTTATCCCTCATCTGTCTTGGCCAGAGATCATCACATCGGACTGTGAGAGGAAAAGGATTAGATTGCACTTATATTCGCGCTCATAATTGTGCACTACAATATCTCCTACGTACAATGTACATGGCTAGTTTAAGTTAAATATTATAATCTAAAACCTTTTTCTAAAATGTATGTATATACTAGCAAAATCCGCGGCTACGCCCACGTTCTATGTGGAGTTCACGAAGGAGTGCGACCACAAACACCGTGACACGAGATATTTATATTATATTAGATGTACGTACCTATACTTTGACTTTAATCAGATTTTTTTATCTGTAAGAGCTTTCATCGTCTAATGGAATTTAATAAAATGTAACAAAGTATGGTGAAGTTATTCGACAGTCGACTTTTGTGGTTATAGTCCACTGGAATTTTGTTGTATATTTTTATTAAAATGATTTAATAAAAGTCATGGAACTAATATTACAGTAGGTAGGAAATTCAGTTCTTATTAACGTCCCGCTGCTGGGCACGGGCCTCCCTTTAATGCGAGGGGGATCAGGCCATAGTCCACCATGCTGGCCAAGTGCGGCTTGGCGGACTGTACATGTCTTTCAAAAACTTATTAAGTTCTCTCAGACATGCAGGTTTCCTCACGATGTTTTCCTTCACCGTAAGACAAGTGGTAATCATGTTTGAAATGATTCGCTCATGAAAATATCAGAGGTGCGAGATCCGAGATTTGAACCCACTTCACTTGGTTTCTTGCACTGGGCTTCTAGCACTGGGTTGTGGGTGGTGGGTTTCTAGCACTGGGCTACCACTGCCTTATACTGCCCTACCTTCCCATAGGTACTGTTATTTAATCATTATGGTTCTACTTTATTTTCATGACCTATTTTCTAGGCAAAAATAAATTAATATTAAATTAATAATAAATAGACAAAAATTCTGAAACAGCAGTAAATAATTCAAATAATGTTATTTAAAAAATATTCTTCTGAGAGGTTTCAAAATTTACTACAAGTGAGAGCTATTGTAATATGGAAATGAACCTATGTATTACGTCCAACATGGTGGAGGTCGGACGATACCAAGTTATAAGTACATGTTCTTTTGCTTCTATCAACGACTTCATTAGCATAAGAAATAATTCTTTAGTCGGAAATCAATCGTGGTTCGCTTTAATAACCGATTTTACAAATAAGAGGTATCAAGTTTTGGTATATTATATTACTTTGTATGCGTCTTCTGTTTAAATGTTAATATTTTCCATTAAAAGTCCTAAACAATTAAAAAAAAAATCAATATTTACTCACTACAAAATATAAACTTTAAAATACGAAATGGGAGAACCTAAATAAATATTTATTAAAGTGTAAAGCAAACAACGTTAGTAAATACTAATTTTCTCATACGTCTGGCTGATATTGATTTAGAACCTAAAACTTTCGACAGTAATCTCTTCACATCAAGCTTTCAAAATCGTATTTATTTAACAGATTAATTCAAGTTCATTGAAATCGATGACGCTTTTAGAACTTTGATGAATATTATTTACTAGATAAATGATTTATTCTTAACACAAGTGGTTAGTTTCTAAATGTTTTTACTGTAAATAATAGAGGGCAATATTTTTATTTTATATAACACCACTAATTCTGGCTTTGCTCGTGTGCGTTCCTAGGTACGTCATAATTTTTTTAACCTGAAATCATTTTTTTTCGAAAAAAAATTGGTCTAAGTTACTCCTTACGATATCAGCTATCTGCCAGTGAAAGTCCCGTCAAAATCGGTCCAGGCGTTTCAGAGATTAGTCAGAACAAAAAATAGACAGACAAGCGGACACACAAAAATTTAAAAAATATATTTTTCTTATAAGTACCGTATAAGATTTCATATGCATTTAGTAAAAAGCTTTTATTTCGACATTACAAACAGACACTTCAATTTTATTTATCTGTATAAATTATACGTAGTAACAAAATAAATCTAAGTCTATAAAGGCCAATACAAATAAAAGCACACCGACTTCGAAAATATCTCATTAAGTATCTATTCTAAATGAAAACCCCCGTTTAGTTATTTTTTACTTTTCAGTGCCTGGAAGTCGGATTTTATATTTTTTTTATTACAGAATAGATACGTAGATAAATTCTTTTAGACGCGCTGAGTTTCTTTCGCCAGTTCTTCTTCCGACTGAGGTTTTCTCTTCACGACCTCGTGGTAAACTTATCTTATATATTTAAACGAGCAATTCTTGTATATTTATATATCTATACTAATGTTATAAAGCTGAAGAGTTTGTTTGTTTGTTTGTTTGGTTGAACGCGATAATCTCAGGAACTACTAATCTGATTTGAAAAATTCTTTTTGCATTAGATAACCCGTTAACTGAGCAACGTTATATATATATATATCTTTGTGTGTTTGTATATATCATCCCGGAAAAATGTACGGTTCCCGTGGGATAGATTTGTTTTTGTCTTGGGACGAACCCGAAGCGAAGCGAGGGTGAGTCGCTAGTTCTATATAAAACGGTTCTAACGATTTCACTGAAATTTGGTATGTGGGGGCGCAAAGTCGATCTAGATTAGTCTCATGTCTGGGAAAACGCGTGTTTTCGAGTTTTCATGCGGTTTTCTTTTGCATTATTGTATGCAGAATATGGTCGATAATTTCTTACACTCGGTTGTAAGCATCGTGATCAAGCTGTCAAGGCGGAAGTTAGACAACACATATGTCCAGGATCGAGTCCCGGTCGGAATAATAAAGTTTTTACTTTTTTTTTGTATTTATTCAAGTTTTTAGATTTTTTTATCTAAAAAATACGATATTACTGACGTTAGTACTGACATTTATATAAAGAATTGTAATAATTTAATGTTTAATAAAATATTTTGAATTTGATCTTTATTGCACAAACAAAAGAGTACAAGTAAATAACGCTAAAGAAATTATAATTAAAAAATGTATTTTTTTTAATATAATGACTTATTATTTGATTTCTATTTATTTTTCGTTTAGATTATGTATTTAGTTATATTTTTATTTAGCTTTTTATAGTTGTTATGTTCTTTTAGTTGACGGAATAGATAATGAAAGGTTAAGTGATTAATTTCGTTCTTTATAAACTTTTCTTGGACCATCATAAAAAGAAACACTTGTTTGTTTGTAGAGAATTTCCTTTAGAACTACATAAATCGTACTGAAAAAGTAACACGAAAACAGTCAACCCTTACAAAATTATATACGTATTGGTTCATCAACACCCGTAGGGGTAAAAAGGGTGTAAAGTGCGTATGTTTCCACTGAGTTCAATGTAACCTTAAACGAAAACGCTTGTAGATAATAGTCAAATGCTTCACAAAGCTATCAATTTCGATTGATATATTAGACTTTGTTTCATATTTGTTACGTTGTGTGTTGTGATTTACCCTCGTTTCGTTCGGATGAGTCCCTAGGTGACTTTTGCGGTTAAATTTAAAAACATCGATTTTTCCATACATAATTTGTATAACTTGAACTAATAACTTTTTAACTTAACAGTTTAAGAATGTTTTTATGACATTTTTTTCACCGGTGGTAGGACTCTGTCAAGCCTGAGGAATCCGACTGGATGGGTACCACCCCCTTATCTATTTCTGCCGCCAAGCAACAGTGACAAACCGGAATACAACATTGCATTGTTGTGTTCCGGTTTGAAGGATAAGGTAGCCAGTGCAATTAGAGGCAAGAGGCATATCATCTTAGTCCTCACAGTGATAACGTACCGGCGGTTCTGTATTTTTGTTATCTTAAACTTAAGTGCATGAACCGTAGGTGTTATGGGCGACAGGTACTGCTTTTCAACAGGTGGTCTGTCTGCTCGTTTGTCACTGAATCTCATAAAAAAAAAATTGACAGGGAATAACAGTTTGGAGGATTTCAAAGAAAAAGTTATAATATTTAATGATAATTTAAATTGTTTTACCTGATATTGTAAAAAAAGTGTAATCATAACATAAATTTAAGTTTTAGTTTGAATAACTTTTGATCGAGTAGGTTTATTGAAAAATAATAAGGAACGGATTTTGTAGAACGTTCAATTCCCAAATAGAATATGTTTTTATCATTTGAATTCATTTATTGGATTTTGAGATATAGAATTTTGAAATTGAAAAATGATTTTTCCCATATATTTCTATGGAAAATGGAAATTCGCGACGACCTACAAATATTAATATAACGAGTTCCGGTTTTAACAGGCATCCTTTCTCATTTCCTTGAATCTATTTCATAGGGGATATGAAAAAAATAACAGTCGATTTTTTTTAAATCAGTCTGTTAGATATATAATATGTATTTATCTTTTAGACGAAAACCTTTAAAGTAATGTTTGATTATTTTCTTGGTATTTTTATTAGAGAGCACACTCAGATATTATTTTAAAAAATCTTAAGTTATTTACGAATTCAGTACCTCTTCTTTTTGAAGTCGGTGAAAAGTGAAGTCGGTCAAAAAGTAGTTCAGTGTATATTTAGACTATAAGTTGTCACTGTCAAATAGAAACCCAGCTTTACTCAATCGTAACGTTTGTAAGAGCTAGTCGCTCTAAGTTTAATTATTCACGTCAAACAATTAAGATCACGCTTGAGCTCGCAGAGTCTTAATTACTTTGCAGATTAACGTCGAGTCGATTATAATTACAGTTATATAACATCTTAAGAAGAAACGATCTGTACTTAGAGAACGAAAAAAAAACAAATAATATTTAGTTAAAAATCTCTCAAATCATTCACTCGTATAGATAGTGCGCCACAAGTTTAGAAAAAAGCTAAATGGTTGCCCAATACTGTCATTTATTTCTTTTTTTTATTTAAGAGTTACACATTATAAACAAATAAATGAATAAATAAACAAATATATTGGGACATTAACACGCAGCACCATCTAGTTCCATGGTAAGCTACGAAGCTTGTGTTATGGATATCAGATAGTTGATACTGGAGTACAAACGTACATGTTTATCACGCAAATGAATACCTCGCAGCAAGTAAGGCCAGTAAGCCAAACCTGTCGTCAAATTTATTATAATTTCTTAGATTTATACTAAAACTAGCTGCTCACCCTTTTAACGGCTCACTGTTTTAACGGTTAGTTGGTATAGTTAGAATATATGTATATTATATAATAAATAGTCCATGGCCTTCCTCAATATTCAGGTTATATAATGCAAAAAGAATTTTTCAAATCGGATTAGTAGTTCCTGAGATTAGCGCGTTCAAACAAACAAACTCTGCCTCTCTATAATATTAGTATAGATTTGACATTTTTATACATTACGGTTTTTTTAATCTTTGGTACCCGACATTTCCAATGCTTTACAGCAAACATGGTCAGGTGAGAGTTTGAACTTCCCGTGAACTTGTATAAGGTCTAAGGATGACTGAAAATTTAAACACTATATTAGGTATGATCTACTTTACTTTTTGAACTTGAAAAACATTTAATTATTAATATTTTACTGGATTATTTAAAAGATGTGGAGTAACTTGCTTAATAAAAAACATTCACATTTTAAAACACATCCTTAAGCTACGGGATATTTTAATATGTGTTCTTTTTTAACTTTATAAATAAGAACTTAGATTTATGTATTTTAAAATGCTTTAAAAGCTTATTTAAGTTTTACTTCAAAAGTTATGTCATTCTTTCCCGTTTGGAAGTTTTATTTTAGTTTTACATTCAGCAAGATGAATACCGTTTTTATCTTTATGCACTAAATAGTCTGCTCGTGACTTTGGCGACTGATAGCTCCAGGCAAAAGCACAAGACAACAAAAAACCATAAAAACTTAACTAAGTTCATTGTGAGAACTAGAACTAGCATGGCGAAGTTTTAAGGATAAATAAATTTTAAGGATAAATTAAAAATGTTTTATTGGGCAAAGCATATTACACAGTTCAAGGGGTTCTTGTTGATGAAAATGTGTGGAATTGAGTATTATTAACTCATATGCGGGCTATCTACATGTTATGTTAATAAAATAAATGTAATTTCGATATTTAAAAGAGCAACTGTTGAGTTTCTTGCCGGCTCTTCTCAGCAGAACTGCTTTCCGAGCCGGTGGTAGCTTCCTCACGGACAGACTACACTGACGCTTACATTAAATTGACGATTCAGAAGCACTTGTAATAAGTCTAATTGAATAAAAGTTTATTTCATTTCATTTCAGTGAATAACAAATCTCTTCAATAGCTGCAGAATAAAAAAAAAGAAAAATCGATTGACAGAGAAAGAAAAAGGTAAAAGTACTGAACCATTTTGTGTTTGCCTATTTATAATATATAGATCTACGAATTTCCTATCATCAGAGCGGTGCTATTTGTAACTAGTAAAAAACCCACATACATAAGTCTAGAGTCTAGACTATAGAGTACACCTTGCAATTAGTAGCATTTGTAAAAAAACCTATGTCTTTGCAAATTTAATTTCATAACAAATTAATTCACTGTTATACCCTTAAATTATATATTAACTTTTTTAGTTCAAATAAAATGAAATAATTAATTTAAATTAGAAATAACATTACCTATATATATAATAAAATTCTAACTGAGTCGAATCTGTACCTTAAATATTTTTTGGAAAATCTTATTGAAATAGACTTTTTATCGATACAGAGACCGAATCTATAGTTTTTAGAATTTTTGTCTGTCTGTCTGTCTGTCTGTTACCGCATAACGGAAAAACTACTGGAAGGATTTTGATGAAATTTGGTATGATGACAGCTGGTTATCCGGGTCAACATATAGGATACTTTTTACTGCGGAAAAATATGTCATCTCTGAGAAATTTATACTAAACATAAAAACGTAAGTAGTGACGAGCCCGAGCGGAGCGAGGGTGAGTCGCTAGTCTGCAATACAAACCGTTAAAGTATCAAATAACGGAACACTAGTTGTATATAAAAAAAATAGCGTATTAATGAAATAACCACTTAGAAACTCTTGATACCATATGAACTATATTTTTTTATATTGAGAAATGCGTTTAGGCACGAGGTGTGGGATCACCGGTAAAGCCAGTACTACCCACTAAAACCCAACGGAAACTCCCCCGTTTATATGGAGTATCGCAGGATCGCTTACGCATTCAACTACGACGCCCCAACGGCAGGTCTGCCGAAGCAGATCACAACAACCATGAGGTTGCTGCACAGTCCACTCTGCTATCAGAGAAGTACCAGGAGCAACCCGAATGGCACAACGCCCACCGAGATGGGCTATCTCTCTGTGCGTTTCTTGGCTTCACCCCCGGCTGGATTGCCGGGCACTACTAAGCCCCCCACCACGACAAGGTGAACGCACGTTGAAGGTAAGCATATGAGTTATCCCAGATTATGTCCATGTAAATTTTCCATCCAAATCCATAGCTTCAAGCAATTCCAGCGTGAAAGAGTATCTAACATAAAATCGCCACACACTTTCACATCTATTATAATAGTCCTTAGAGATGGAACATAGAGAGTTAAGAGTAAATAATTAAAAGATCTTACACGAAACTAAAACTAGGCAAAACATTCTGAACAAAAACAAAATAGTTTCCAAGTCCATTTTATTCTTTAGATAAATAAGGCACAGCTGTTGTAGAGCTGTAGTTTATTCAAATTCAAGCTGTTTTCACAGGCAGTTATAAATATTTAGTATTCTTCAACTCTTTTGTGCCTGAAAGGATTTATAGTACAGTTTTAAATTATTAATGTTAATTGTACACACTCTACATTCATTTTAAAGTATGTCAATAAAAATATGTCAACATTCCTTTTCTTATTTTTTTATTTTTTAATTAAAAATAATTGTATTGAATGTGTGTGGATAGCGGATTCTTAAACAAATTAAATATCAGCAAAATGGTTAATTGCCTTTTGATTTTCCATTCAACATTGCCAAAGCGATGACAAATCGAAAAGTACTTAGTTAAAAAAATAACAATGTTACTAACATTTATTGCGTTTGTTGTATTCAGATTCCTATATAGCAATACTACAACTACTGCCTCGATAGTGTAGCAGCTAGCGTGCATAACCCAGGACGGGTTCGAGTCCCGAGTCGGGTCAAGTTTAAATATTAAGTCTTTCTGTTAAAAAAGTTCCAGTAACAGTTCGGAATTAGGAACATTTTTTCGTCGCGCATCCACCAGCTTACCCCCCAAGTCAAGCGTGCGTAAAAAAGTTTTACTTCAAAAAAAACTGCTACCTATCAAAAGCTTACGGAAATGAATTGTAATGAGAAGGTTAAATTAAACAATTACATCTCATTGATTATTATTTTAAACCTAACGCTTCCAGCGTACAATCGATATCCCTTTATTGAAACTAATTGCTATTACGAACACTTACTTACTTGCTATATTTACAACTCTATGAGTAAGATTGTTGTCGTAACTTAAAGTCAAAGTTTTATTCATCTACATTTTAATTTCTCAGATGTATTATATAAAGTTAACATTTTCATCTATACATATATTAAAATTCAGAGTCGAATCTGTACATTCAATATTTTTAGGAAAATCTTATTGTATTTTTGTATTCAGCCCTTTTCATGTCCCACTGCTGGGCACGAGCCTCCCTTCAATACGAGGGGAATCAGGCCATAGTCCACCACGCTGGCCAAGTGCGGATTGGCGGACTTCACATGTCTTTTGAAAACTTGCTAGGTTTTCTCAGACATGCAGGTTTCCTCACGATGTTTTCCTTCACCGTAAGGCAATCTTATTGAAATAGACATTATTATCGATACAGAGGTCGAATCTACGGTTTTAGAATTCTTGTCTGTATGTCTGTGACTGCATCACGGAAAAGCCACCGGAGGGATTTTGATAAATTTTGGTATGATGATAACTGGTTTTCCAGGTCAACATACAGGATACTTTTTACTGCGGGAAAATATCTCATCTCTGCGAAATCTATACTAAACGTTAAAACGTAAGTAGAGACGAACCATAGGACATATTTCTAATCTTAATAACCTAAATAAAGTAACTCCTTCATTCAATATGACCTTTGCGAATTAATTTTTGTTCAACTGCCACGCATTTCAAGCCATTAAATGAAGAACTAAATTTATATATCAGTTATTTATCTAAACATGTATTTTGAGCTTATATTATAAAGCTGGAGAAATTGCCTTTTTTAACCGACTTCCAAAAAAAGGAGGAGGTTCTCAATTCGACCGTATATATATTTTTTATTTTTTTATATGTTCTTTACATGTGTTGAACTCTGGAAATACCTGCCATTAAGTAATCTAACATTATGTTATGTCCCTTAGGAGAGGAGCAAATATACATAATAACACAAACAAAACCACGGGCAAAAGCTAGTTTCATATATAAGTAATGATTATTTGGTTCAAAATGAATGAAAATGAAAAAATATGTATATTCAATGTCCAATTAATAATGTAAATAAAGATTTTTATTATAATATTCTATTTTACTTGCAGAACCCCATCTCTGGTCACTTTCCATCTAAAATTATTTAATAAAGCCTATAAAATAAACACCACACAATTAGCTTCATGTACAAAACAAAAACTACAAAAATACAAAAACTTTTCCAACAAATTAATCTCAATTTCAGATAAGATTATTGTCATATCCAGAGTCCCATTGAATGGAAAACTATTCATATCAATAAATCTTTTGATATCGAAACAAAAGGATGCATTGGAAGAATTTCCTTTTATCGCCGGATCCGGAAATACTGTGCTCTTCCTGTAAAGAAACATACCTTTAAATATAAAAAAAGATCGTTATACATTTATACAACGTCTGGATGCAAATCTAAACTCTAGACTTAGAAATAAAATAAAGTACTTGCCTGTGATTTCAAATAAGTACCTATATTTTACTACTATTAATATGTATATTAAAGTTTATATGTGTGTATGTTTGTTGCTCCTTCACGCTAGAACCGCTGGATGGATTTGGATGAAATTTAGCCTACAGATAGACTATAATCTAATAGACTTAGTTACAATTTTATTATATGTATAGATTCTTAGTCGAATCTATACGAATTCTATATTTTTTGGAAAATTTTATTGAGATAGTCATTATTATCGATACTGAGGTCGAATCGATAGTTTTTGGAATTTTTGTCTGTCTGTGACCGCATCACGGAAAAACCATTGGTTTTTGGAGGGATTTTGATGAAATTTGGTATGATGATAGGTGCTTTTCCGGGTCAACATATAGGATACTTATTACTGCTGGAAAATATCTCATCTCTCTGAGAAATCAATACTAAACGTGAAAACGTAAGTAGGGACGAACCCGAGAGAAACGAGGGTGACCCGGTGAGTCGCTAGTCAAATAATATAATTAACTCATATTTTGTAAAATAAAACTCTTATAAAACCTACCTAATTAAGATGAATCTTGTAACTTTTTCATTCAATCCGGTTACAATGTGTCAAACGTAGCAATGAACTGCTTTTGACTCGCTGAGGAGTCAAGTAAGGCATTGCGACGTGACAATTTCGGTCCAAGTTAAAAGATACAAGATGGTTTATTGTAAAAACGAGTGAATTTTAACGAAAATAAAATAAATAAATTTTGAAATAGAAATTAGATTTAAGCATCTTTTTTTTACTTAAAATAGGCTTCTGATATCTGATCTTTATATAATTTATTACAATAAAGAAAATTACGAATATACTGAATTATATATACAAAACAAATGTACACTTAGTTCTTACTGTACAAGTCATGTCCGCGTGGAATAGTGGCAAGAATGCTAGCCGCATTCCCCCGTTGAATGGCAATGCCGATACTTTGGGCGAAAAATGCGTTAGCTCTCCCTTCACCAGCAGAAGTGATAAGACGAGGATCTATTTAATTAA
The DNA here is from genome assembly GCA_033884665.1 of Argynnis bischoffii washingtonia. NCBI lineage: Eukaryota > Metazoa > Arthropoda > Insecta > Lepidoptera > Nymphalidae > Argynnis > Argynnis bischoffii. Next base: position 6,509,637 of record JAEMGE010000029.1, read on the forward strand.
TTTTTTTAATGGCTTGAAAACGTGCCAGTTAAGCGGCTCAAGCTCGCTATGCTCGGGTTCCCCTCTAGAAAAACAAAAACATATCTATCCCACGGAAACTGTACATTTTTCCGGGATAAAAAGTAGCATATGTGTTATTCTGATGTATGAGCTATATTATTATAAGGTTTCATTAGAATCCATTCAATAGTTTTTGCGTGAAAGGGTAACAAACAACCATACATCCATACATCCTCACAATTTATAATACTAGTATAGATTCGAGCTTATATTGTCATCTAAAAAAACAAAATTATATGTAGGTACATGAAAATAAAACTTAATTGTCTTGAACCATCTAAGAAATAATTTTTATCCGCCTTATAAAATAATCTTAACACTAGTTACATCGTCGAGTAACAAATATAAATATTATTACATTATATTTTAAGATTTTACATTTAATGAACATTATAAATTTTTTTATTACAAATCTTTAGGACTAGCGCAATAATATGAAATGGGTTTTTTTCAACGATTAAAATTGATAATAATTAAAAATCAAACAATTGTTAAATTCTAACAGAAATAATAAAAAACACTCCTCACAGTCTGACTTATTAAAGAAACAAAAAAAAATCCGCTTTAACTTCTACCTTGATACAGATTTAACACTTTGGCATTCTTCACTTTCAGGATAAAAGGTGTCCACTCAACTGAGTTCACTGCACACGTAAGAGAAACGTTGTGGTACAATACTTAAAATTTATTTTAAAAGTACTACTTTACTAACTAGCAAGTATCATTTTTATGTGCCTACAATTATTTTCAGTAGATTCGTAGTTTACAATCTATTTAAACGAGCAATTCTTGTATATTTATATATTTATTTATACCGGTGATCTCGGAAACGGCTCTAACGATTTCGCTGAAATTTGGTATATGGCGGTTTTCGGGGGCGAAAATTCGATCTACATTAGTTTTATGTCTGGGAAAACGCGTGTTTTCGAGTTTTCATACGATTTTCTTTCCCATTATTCCACGTAGAATATGGTCGATAATTACCTATCTGTTCTGTCTGTATTCGATATATAATATAATATGCTCGATAATTATCTGGTCTGTGTTCGAATGCCGATCGGGTACAACGTTTTTACTTTTGTTTTTTTTTTTGTATTTATTAAAGTTTTTCGTTTTTTTTTATCTAAAAAATACGATATAACAAAGAAGAACTCTGAGCGAAGCTGGGTCGTCCAGGTACTGTACATATTATGTATCGTGTAGTAATATTATAGATGACACAATACTAGCTTAGAACATAACACAACACACAATTGTACAAGTAGAAATTAGACAGAAAGAAATTATAATTTAGGCTATTTAAGATTATACAAATAAAAGATAGATGGTGTGGTCCTCCAAATTTGTAAAATGTACCAAAGTTCATATTGCATTCTATAAAATGGTAAACACCGCGGCCCTACCATTTTATGCATGCCCAATTAATGCATGCCCTAGAATGCATAAATGAAATAATAATATTTAAAAAAGTTAATGGTTTAAGGTTAAAATACTTTTATTTTCATAAATTCCTATAAATTATGTTACTAAATAAAAAATATTTTCAAGTGTCGATTATATCACAAATGCTTTTTTTTATGTCATCGGTTGTAACCTATATATACTCGTACAATCAGTACATCATCCAGGAAATTGAGCAGAAGGAAAAAACAATTGTTCTGATGTCGTGCCCTACCGAGATACCAAACAACTGTCACAATTGAGCATTGGCTTTTGATTTAAGACCGCATTATTTATTTTTATTTAGAACTAGCGGCTCACCCTCACTCCGCTCGAGTTCGTCCCTACTTACATTTTAAGGTTTAGTATAGATTTCTCAGAGATGAGATATTTTTCCGCAGTAAAACGTATCCTATATGTTGACCCGGATAACTAGCTATCATCATACTAAATTTCATCAAAATCCCATCAGTGATGATGATGAGATCACAGATAGACAGACTCTATATCGATAATAATGATTATTTCTATAAGATTTTCCAAAAAATATTCGACTCAGTTAGAATTTTATTATATGTAATTAATGTTAATAATATATTAAGTTAAATAAGCTCTTAGATTATAGTTAAGTTTTAAATTAGTGTTAAAATTTTGGAATAAATAAAGCATATAATAACTTACATACTTATAGTGTAAACCAAGCTCCCCACAAATTACGTACTTTGGTAGAGTTAAAGCACTGAATTTTCAAATTTACTGTCGAGGCCCGTAATTGGTGTAAAGTTTTCATTGCACTCTTGTTGGTGAAGTCGTTAACGAAATTGTGAGTTCCGAACAAACGTTCTACCGCAATGATAAAATGCTACAATTTGTTTCTCTTTTGTGAACCGTGGAATTTAGATGTGTGCTACCTTTATGTTGTAAAGGATCATTTTAGCTTCTACTGCGTTTATTTCTAACGATGGCAATATATTTTTAACGGTGTAAATTTAAGTGTTACAATGAACCATAGTGATGCAATGTGATAGGGTCGCAATGTTTATTTCATCTAATTAGTCTAAACTAAAGCATAGCATTAAGTATCACTAATCTCCAGCTTTACTATGAAAACAAGAATTATACGTTTAGACAGACACAGCACCATCTAGTTCCATGGTAAGTTAGAAGGCCTGTGTTATGAATACCAGATAGTTGATACACTACACGTATATAACTTTAATACATACATATTATAATATAAACACCCAAGACTGTAGAACAAACATTCATGCTCAACACATAAATAAATGCCTCCACGAAGAGAACGAGATCCGAACCCGCGACTGCTGGCACAGCAAGTAGGGTAACTACAAACTGAGCCAAACATGTCGTCAATCATGAAATGAGATATCAATCAATATATTTATCTAATTCATAGTTAGAAATTCGTAATATTTAAGAAGTTTGTAGGTGTGATTAAGGTACATGTGTTCAATTCTGTTCTACATAGATCTTTTTTCTGTGGCAGTTGAGTCGAATAGTCATTTTGTATATTAAAGAAACAGTGCACCGCAGTCTAATCTAGGTGAAATTGACTTAGCCAAAAATAAGAAGGGCAATATTATGTTTTCTTAGCTTCTACCGTAACCATGTTTACTTTAAAGCATTGAAAACTTCGAGAAAATATTAAAATGAAAACTCGTGAAATCCGCAAAAAAAATGTTATAACGGCAATTAACTTATGAATTTAAACTCCTAGACTATATACTGTATAAAACTTCAATCAATTATCATTCAAAGGCGAAACATTCCATTTACATCGGTACGGAAACAAGACCGCATGCAATTACTGGCTACATCGAGTTCAAATCTATATTCATAAATGTAACGTCAGCACCAAAAATATTTTTCATAAATAATAATAATAAATAAATAAATGTTTGGGCATTAACACACAGCACCATCTAGTTCCATAGTTAGCTATGAGGCTTGTGTTATGGATACTAGATTGTTGATACACTACACATTATGTAACTTTAAATACATACATATTATAAATATAAACAACCACGACTGGAGTACAAACATTCGTGCTCATCACACAAATGAATGCCCCCAGAAGGACTCGAACCCGCGACCTCTAGCGCAGCAAGTAGGGTCACTATAAACTGGGCCAAATGTGTCGTCATATTATATTTTATATATTTTCACCCATTCTATAATATTATAAATATGAAAACACACTTATCTGTTACCTTTTGAAGTTAAAAACGCTGTACAGGTTTCGATAAAATTTGGCAAGAAATAAATTGCATCCTGAGGACGGACATAAGCTACCTTTGATCCCCGCCCCACTTACTACGCATGCAAAAATTAGTATTAATAGTAGTACAAATTACACCGTAAAATATTATAAGTAATAGTGGTATAGATAACTAATCATAATATATAAGGCCTAGTATCGACAGCCTTAATTAGAGCTACTCTTGGAATTATTTTTGTTTTTTTTATATTTAGATGGTTAAGACCTGCAAAATTATTTTATTTATTTTGTAATAAGTGTATCTGCTTAAAATAATATGTGAAATATAATAAAGTTTATTTCTCATTTAATAAAACAAATTTCTGTGATAACTCAAAACTCCTACCTATGCAATGGTTGATTTTTCATTAAATTATATAATTCGATTTCAAAAATTTTTAAAGGTATATAAGTATAGACTTAACTTTATGTAAACGTAATTCTGTCTGTTACCTTTTCATACTTAAGCCGTCGAACAAATTTCGATAAAAAGCAATTGGCAATCTGGCGGTATCTTAGAAACGGATATAAGCTGCTTTCAATTCCCTCCTCTATCACCACACGAGCAAAGTGGCGTACAAAAAAACAGTATAAAATAAAAAAAAAGAACGATTTACTTTAGATTATTTTTTTTGTCTGACCGTACATTGCAGGCTAAATTTCCCACAATATTCTGGTGCGGTATTCGCTAAGATTCTAATCTACGTTTCCCTCTAAATGCAGGTCGACCAGCTGCTAATAATTACTGTATATGATTAGAAATAGACTATTTGAATGGACTATACATTTGTCTCTAACCTATACACTATACAATACATACTATATGATATTGTTGTATAGTTAAGGGATTAGAACATCTTTATTCATGCTCAAGAATAAATGCTAAGACGATTGTTAACATTACAATCTATATATATAATAAAACTAGCGGCTCATCCTCGCTTCGCTCGTTTTCGCCTCTAGAAAAGCAAAAACAAATCTATCCCTCGGAAACCGTATATTTTTACGGGACAAAAAGAAGCCTATGTGTTATTCCAGACTATAATCTATCTCTGTGCTAAATTTCATCTAGATTCATTCAGCCGTTCTGGTATGAAAGTCTAACAAACATCCATACATCCATATTCACAAACTTTCACATTTATAATATTAGTATAGATTCTGAGTTGAATTTGTTCGAAATTAAATATTTTTTGGAAAATCTTATTGAAATAGTCATTATTGTCGATACAGAGGCCGAATTTATAGTTTTTAGAATTTTTGTCTGTCTGTCAGTCTCGGAACGCATCATGAGAAAACCACTGGACAGATTTGATGAAATTTGGTATGATGATAGCTGGTTGTCCGGGTCAATATATATAATATAGCGACTCACCCTCGCTTCGCTTGGGGTTTGTCTCTGACAAAAACAAATCTATCCCACGGGAACCGTACATTTTTCCGGGATTATATATAGCCTTCCTCAGTTCACGGGCTATCTAATGCAAAAAGAATTTTTCTAATCGGATCAGTAGTTCCTGAGGTTAGCGCGTTCAACCAAACAAACAAACAAACTCTTCAGCTTTATAATATTAGTATAGATATATCTACTCTCTGAGAAATCTATACTAACCCCTAGTTAATGATAAGAATAGTTAAAGATAAATTGCCTTGTACAGGAAAGGGGCAAAGAACTTTCCAGAAAGATTTTGATATTACTAAAACATTTTCAAATTATTCGAACACTAGAATGTTCTTTGTTTATGCATATAAAAAGGGCGGCAGTGTTTCAAGCGATCAATCGAAGTTCTACAGCTAAGAGAAGACTATTAAGAAATATGAAGACGTAATAAGAAAAAATAACGTAGTGTGAGAAACGTAGTGTAGGACGCCCTCCAGCTAGGTGGAGCGACGATATACGTAAAGTGGCTGGTAGCGGTTTTATGCGTAAAGCTGAAGATCGAACTCAGGAGAAGCTTATGTCCAGCAGTGGACGAAATCCGGCTGAATATAATGATGATGATGAATAAGAAAAAGTGAATAAAAGTGGATTACAATGATAGTGCAATTATAAGTAATAGTGGGAAAAATGCTCAGTGTCTGAATTATGCCAAAATTGTACAATATGAATGTTTATAAACTACCGAAAGTGAATCTTGTGAAACTGAAGAAAACATAGTAGAAATGGCTAAGCTGATTTGGATAGTATTTAATACATTGATAGATCTGGACTAACACATAGGTTACATAGGGTATAGGACAAGTATTGTATAGAAGAAAATTAAAAGATTTTTTTTTACTTAATTAAGATTTTTTTGTAATTTCATGATATAAAAAGTGAGTGAGTGAAATAGTTTTTATCCCGGAAATTATCCCTTAAGGGGGTGAGAATGGGGATGAAAGTTTGTATGGGGAACAAGTTAGGGACGAACCCGAGCCAAGCGAAGGTGAGTCGCTGGTTATTGATAATTCCAACATGATTTTGCGACATGGCATAAATTGTAATTATTTCTGTTTTAACTTTCTGTAATATCTGTCAATAATAGAACATTATAATAATTGCAAGCGTATTATAATGTAACAACAATGAAAAGCTGTAAATAAAGCTAATAAAGGTATAATTAACTATTTTGCATATTCAAAAATATTAATTTACGTTATTACAAAATTAAATGTATAATGGGATTCTAGATGAGTATATAATAGTATTTATTATTATTACAATACACAAAAAAAATATGTCGAGTTTTATCATTATATATAAATATATTGCTATATCATCTATACTAATATTATAAAGCTGAAGGGTTTGTTTGTTTGTTTGTTTGGTTGAACGCGATAATCTCAGGAACTACTAATCTGATTTGAAAAATTCTTTTTGCATTAGATAGCCCGTTAACTGAGGAAGGTTATAGATTATAAATCATCCTGAAAAAATGTACGGTTCCCGTGGGATAGATTTGTTTTTGTCTGGGGACGAACCCGAAGCGAAGCGAGGGTGAGTCACTAGTTATATATAAATATATTATGCTCGAAGTTATTAGAAGACAATCGTTTTTTTTAATAAGCCTACTTCAAAACTATGCTTTAAATTTCCTCCTTGAAGAGCATTACTTTCTATATAATCTATAAGAGTACATGTTTTTAAGTGTACTTAATTAATGATTTAAGTTCATATAAAATAGTACAACCCTGGTACACTTCTTCAGTTACGACTCGCGGCGAACTTGAAACGCCTGGGTAGTCGAGACTAAGAGCTGAGACATTACCCAGATGTAATATCAATTGAAAGTTGAAACCAAGAGTAGTTTAGGCGAGAGCGGAAAAGGCGAGACACAGAATCGAGGCAAGTTATAGGACGTACACTCTCGTAGTTGGCATGTCTCGAAGTATGTTGGCGAGAATGTATATCTATTTAATAAGCAAAGAGCTTTTTAAAAACCTGTAGCGGAAACTTAAAATATAATAATGCCTTAATTTGACTCATTTCTAAGATATTAACACGAGCGTTTCTTTTTACAAAAAATATTCCAACAACTCTGTTTCATTAATTAAAACATCCATAAATTATAAGAAAAATTATTATTTAATATTATTATTTAATAATTATATTTTAAAAGCATACTGGCACATTATAAAGTTATAAAGCTCCGTATAAAAAAATTGACATCTGTCAAAAACAAAATATTTTTTTAAGACAAAATAACTCAAAGGCATATTTTTAGGATTAATAATATTATATTCAAATATTAATATGCACAGTAGAAAGAAGAAAATAAAACGACATGACGTAGTTTACGACAATGTAGAAAGGGACGCTATCCCTAAAAGGGGTTACTATTCAGAACTTGTATCCAATATGATGAAAGACGACGCTCCGAAGCAAGCATTTGCAAAGAAACGTGTGAAATTATTATTACAGGTACAATTGTGATTATTATTACCTAACTTGCTATTCTGGAAGGGCTCGCTCGATATTTATTGATCTCGCAATTCTCTAAGCAAGATCCGGATTTCATAACATAAATTGTGAATTTCAAGTGTACTCGTACTATTGTAAGACTTAGTAAATATTATAAATAGCAAATTTTCAATTTTCATTTTTAATAAGAAATTATTTAAAAATAAAAAAATGTTTTAAAACATTAATACACAGTACTATCTGGTTCCATGGTAAGCTACGAAGCTTGTGTTATGGATACCAGTTAGTTGATACACTACACATAATCACGGGTTCGAGTCTCGCTGGGGGCATTTATTTTGTACCAACTCTAGTCATGGATGTTTATATTTATGATATATATGTATTATATATATGTATATCCATAACACAGGCTAGACGGTGCTGTGTGTTAATTTCCCTACATATTTATTTATTAAATCAGTTTTGGTGTATTTTTTTTGTTTGAGACACCTATATATTTGAGATTAATGATTTACCTATTTTATACTCGACCTTGGAAGAAACTTAAATTAGTGCTTTATATTTTTAGGCTAAAACAGATAAGCTGGCTCCAATGGTAATATCTTTGCCGAAGCCTCAAAAACCTAAAATTTTACTACCGCCTGGTCGATGGACGACTTATAGTGAGGATGATAGTATTGTTAGTACCTAAACTCATAAATTTTTTAAATGATATCCTCGTGACCATTTTCTGTCACGGCGGCAAATGTTATGTGCACAAGAGATATTATAGAGCGTAAGTGTATGCACAGACATATGCACTCTCTAATCCTTTCACTCTGAAAGTTCGGCGGGACGGAAACTCGACAAGATCGGTAAAAGATCTGGGATAGGACAGCTCGACTTGCTCTTTGGGACACAGGGATATAACAACGCCATTTAATTATTATTTTTTTATTTTATAAAAAAAACGATTACGAGTGAAAGAAGAACAAACAAACAAAAGTATACTTTCGCTAATATAACATTGAGTAGTGTTTTACCCCAGCTTCGCTCGAGTGCGTCCCTGGGTACTTAACGTGGTATTTGTGCTACTCTAAATCATGGTCTATCTTTGTACTAAATCCCATCCAAATTCGTTCAGCCTTTACAACGTGAAAAGGTAACAAACGAAAAAACATACACATATATATACGATTATATTATTAATATATCTAATCGAACTTACAGCAATTTCCATTTGAAACTTTTGTGCCAAAACTACAATTCTTAAGTGTCGTGTTACCGAAGGAGCTACCGCGACTGGTAAAAATAGAAAGATTAAGAAGAAAGTTCTTAGCTTCTAATATAAAGGTATGAAGTAATATAGCGTTCAGCCCTTTTTATCAATCGATGTTTTCCTTCACCGTAAGACAAGTGGTAATCATGTCGGACAAGATTCTTGCATGAAAATATCGGAGGTGCGATACCCGGGACTTGAACCCGCTTCACTCGGTGAGCGAGTGAGTTACCACTAGACTACCACTGCCTAAAGTAATATTTATTGCAAGATATTTACAAACATCGTAAAATGTAAATCTCAACGTATAGGTATACAATGTGAATTTTACGAAGATTTTGGATGTAATTGTTAGTTGAAAAATAATATAATACAAAATATTTAACTAAACCATATATGTTTTATCTATACATATAATAAAATTGTAACCAAGCTGAATCTGTACATTAAATATTTTTTAGAAAATCTTATTGAAATAGACATTATTATCGATACAGAGGCCGAATCTGTAGTTTTTAGAATTTTTGTCTATCTCTCTGTCTGTCTGTCTGTTACCACATCACGAAAAAATTACTGGAGGGATTTTGATGAAATTCAGTTTGATGATAACTAGTTATCCGGGTCAACATATAGGATACTTTTTACCGTGGGAAAATATCTCCATTTCTGAGAAATCTATACTAAACGTTAAAACATAAGTCGTCCCTACTTTTCTAGTTAATATATAATGTAGTTAATATATAACATAGCAACTCTTTCTCTACATTTATTGAAATTCTTAGACTTTTTTTAAACTTAGCCATAAAATATCAATTTAAAGATTCATTTTCTTTTCTATACTTACGAGTAAATCCAACCGACTTCAAATGGGTGGAGGCACTCAGTTCAATTGATTCTCTTTATGTGTATGTTACGCAATATCTTCGCCACTAAAATAAAATATAGATTATACATAAATAAATATGTTGGGACATTAACACACAGCACCATCAAGTTCCATGGTAAGCTACGAGGCTTGTGTTATGGATAATAGATAGTTGATGCACTACACATAAATATATACATATTATAAATATAAACACCCATGACTGGAGTACAAGCATTCCTGTTCATCACACAAATGAATACCCCCAGCGGAACTCGAACCAGCGACCGCTGGCACAGCAAGTAGGGTCCCTACAAACTGAGCCAAACTTGTCAAATATGTACATACTATGAGAGCGCCTAAAAATAGCTTATATGCTACTCCAAGTCATAGACTATCTGCGTGCTATATTTCATTAAAATCCATCCAGTTGTTTCAGCGTGAAATTGTAACAAACATTCATACATACTACACATTTACACATCTTCAGAAAATGCTTCGTGAACGCGGTATTCAACCGTACCTATTAATGCCGACAACTGAGTATTCTATAAGCGACGAACAGTTCTACAGTCTCTATAGCGTATTTCCGAAAATGGAACTGGAATTATTTGATAATACTGAATATGATTGCAGGTAATTTTATTCTATGATTTAGTGTTTAATGATAGTCTAGCGCAGGTTTGATTCTCGAGTAAAGCTAATCAACCCTTTTTTCAGACGGTCGTCAAACGATAATTAATTAATAATGGTCTACCAATATTAGTACTAAGTATGTTTTGGTAACAGTTTGTTGGCGCGTTAAACAAGAACAAACAAACAAACTTTCGCATTTATGTAGATGCGAATATTTTTTATGCTTATTTCGAAAATAGAAGAGAATATATAGATATAGCACTACCGATAACGAGATATAACATTTGAAAATCTTCTCTAATAAACAAAATTAGCCTATGACTGTCCACTGTTTAAAGGCAATCTCCTTGACCTCTTCCATAAAGCGCCAATTATTATGGTCTTAGACAGCCCACATTTATCCTCCACCCGCAACCTTTCTTAAGATGTCCACCCATCGTCTTAACAAGGCGTGCTTACAGATAGTATAAAATTTAAAATGTCCCAAAATTAAACTTACCACCTCTATCTAGAGAGCATAATCTAGTGCTAGTTATTAGATATATATAGATAATATTTCATAAAGATAGTAATATTTCGACTTGTCTTAAAATCGATATAAAAAATTGTTTAAACTTTATGAAATTTGTAAGTTTTATTGGTTATTGTAGGATCCCAGAAGAATGGCTTAATCTTGGTTTCATTGAAGGCGAGCAATATCCCTGTCCAGGGCTCGCGTTCATACCGAAGCAAGATGGAAAATCAACAAAGCCGTCAACTGATCTAATACAAATGCTTAATAACTTATATGAGGTAAACTTAAAAATATATATTTAAACCACTACTTTACGGAAAGTTTTATATTCTGTTTAAATTAACATTTTTTTTTACTAAAAAATGTACACCGCCTTAAAAAACACTAAAAAAAATTTTCTGTGGTTGTTCTTTTTTTATTTGTTTAATCGTATTAATCTCTGAAATACTTTTCAAAATCAAATCCCATTTGAAATATTCTTGTCGCATTACATAACCAATGTATTGAGGAAGGTTATAAGTTACATACATATACACACATACATACATACATGTATGTATGTGTGTATATGTATGTAACTTCGTATTGAAGGGAAGCCCGCACCAGAGGGACGTTAAAAAGACCTGAATAAATAATATTTAATTAATTCATGTGTAACTTTCAGTGGACAAATGTTGCAGCGTTTAGTTTCGATAAAAACACTGAGAAATGGGAAGTCATGGCATTAGATGGATCTAAGCGACGATTTAAGTATAAACTACATTTCTAGTACATAATATTAACATACTTATATATATATATATATATATATATATATATATATATATATATATATATATATATATATATATATATATTTACCTCCTACACTTCATCTATTTATATTTTTATATAAAAATCGATGTATGTGTATTGTTTACGTATGTTCTCTATGGATTTCAATACGGTAGGAGCGATTTCGATGAAATTTTCAGGTAATCTTCAGATTAGCCCAGTGGCTGATTCTGTAAAGTTTGGTAGCGAAGTTGGAAAGAACTCGGGCGAAGCCGCGGGTACTGCTAGTGCTAGTACTAAATATTTTCTTTAATAAACTAAATATAGTATATACACAGCTCTATTACAGCTACATCTTTATCAATAAAATAAATTTATCAAAAACGGATCACAGTTATAATAATCTAAACTAAATAAATAAATGAAAAAAAAAATTAAATTGTAAATATATCAATAAACACAAAAATATATTCAAATTGGAAATCAGGATCCTTTAATATTGGCATTTTCAAACCATTAAAAAAATCTCTTAATTAAGAATTTATTTTTGCTACCTATTATTAACTAGCGACTCACCCTCGTTCTGCTCGGGTCCGTTCCAAGTTACGTTTTAACTTTTAGTATAGATTTCTCAGAGATGATATATTTTTCCGCAGTATCATATATGTTGACGCGGATAACCAGTTATAATCATGCCAAATTTCATCAAAATCGATCCAGTGGTTTTCTCGTGAAGCGTTCCCAGACAGATAGACAGTCAGACAGACAAAAATTCTGAAACCTATAGACCTCTATATCGATAATAATATCTATTTCAATAAGATTTTCCAAACAATATTTAATGTACAGATTCGACTCAGAATTTTATTTTATGTATAGATAAATATTTTTAACTTAAAACTCCTTTGATTCGGTCAGTACTAACATAAAATTGGTTTCAGTATCCCACGTATTCGATTGATGTTTAAAGCGGATGATCCCGATACATTTGCTGAACGTGTTAAGTTTGCTGTAAACTTGCGGAAAGAAGTGGAGAATAATTTAAGGTGAGCAACTACTACTTCTATAAATTCAAAAATTTGTTTGTGTGTTTGTATATTTGTTAATTCTTTACGCTGAAAGGGCTGAACTAATTTGGATAAAATGTACTGTGTACTACAAAGACTAAAAGCTAAAGTCACACATGTCCATGTAGGTTGCTATTAGGTACCTAGAGTCGTACCTAAGCGAATCTAAGCTAGATAGAAACTAAGATCTAGTTACTTTATAATTAAAAAGATACATCGACTTGAAAATAACTTGAAATTTAATTATTCTAACCATTGTGATGAAATTTCTTGGAATTTATATAGGATCCTTATTTATTGAAAAACAAAACGTTAAATATATTTCACAGAAAATTGGCAGAGTTGTTACGATGAGAATTTCATTAATCTATACAGATAAATAAAATTGAAGTGTCTGTTTGTAATGTTAAAATAACAGCTTTTTACTGAATGCATATGAAAGTGTAAATGGTACTTACGATAATTTTTATTTTTATTTTTGTCTGATTGTTGCGGCTGATCTCCGAAACGGTTGGACCGATTTGTACGGGACTTTCACTGGTAGATTTCTGATGTTATAAGGAGTAACTTAGTCTAAATTTATTTTGGAAAAAGAATTTGGGTTTCGCGCAAAAAAAAACTTTGAAATTGCGAACAAAAGTGTACCTAGAAAGAAGCGAGCGTAAGTCATTATAAGTTACATTTTATAATATCGTCTATTTTGACTAGCCACATAACTTATTTTTAGTCCTTTCACTTATGTTATTTTTCTTCTTTTAGATTTTATTTATATCTAGATTGCTTGATTCTGGAGGGCCTGCCACGCATGCCATTGAATTTCATGCCGTCTATACTGAAAATGGTGATAATACATCAACAAGCTAAAAAATTAGATAACAATCTTCTTCAATCTTTAAAGCAAGAGGTAATTTATTATATGTAGAAATGGCAAAAGGTTTTTCAACATATCATTGTATAGATACTAAATACATTAAATATTCTTCAAAAAGTGTACTTCGAGACAATGTGATGTTATTGAAATCTTATTAATGCATAGCTACGTGTTAAAGATTACTGAACGTATTAGCTATTTTTAATAAGAAATATCCCGCCAAATTCGGCTACACGAGGCCAATCTCAGTGAGACTAACATCTGAAAACTACTTAGTACTATTATAGTCTACAAGTATACTCCAAGTGCACTCGTTATGCCTTTTATTCTCCAAGTGCCAAAATTCGACACGACCGGTGAGAGTAAGAAATAGGACCGACGGCTTTACGTGCTCTACTTCGACTTGGGGATGTTATAAGTTTTTTAAAAGATTTTTTGATAGATACACTTAATAGCTATATTTGATTGAACAAAGAAATCAAATCCAGGACCTTTAGATATTTATCCGTACATGCTTATCACTAGACCATAGGTAGTTTAATAGATATAAAGGTCAAGTAAAAACTAAAGAAAAAATTATAAATAATATAATGAAAACTTCTAAACTCGATAATTTTCAGTTCCCGTAATCAACAAAAGCCCAGTTAAAAATCAATCATTTCACTGTATATGACGTGATGTACAAACATACGACTTTACAAGCATTTGTGATATCGAACAATGTTATAGTAATTAAAAATTGTCATATTTTAAATGTATTTGCAATCGTAACAAGCTCACATTTTGAATTTTTATTAAAACAGGTGGACGTTTTGTACAGAAAAATAGAAGGTAAAATGAAAATAATTAATACAATAAAGAAATATCCCACTCTTTATAATTTTATCAATCCGCCGACCAAGGATTACGTGCCGCCTGTACCTGACTACGGTATTATTGTATTATATTTTCTTATTTTAGAAATGTTTGGTAGAAATTGTACTTAATTATATTGTGTTTATTGACTGACTTAAAAAGGAGGTGTACAATTTGATCGTTTGTATGATTTTGTTTGTGTTACGAGGTATTTTTGACAATTTAACACCGCTTTTTAAGTAAAGTCTTCCAAAGGAGGAAACATAAACACTCAATTTACATGTGTATATGTTCTTCAAAGATAATTTCTTGTAAAAGGAATGTAATGAACCATAATTTTGTACGTCACTTTTGACTGAGGTTAAGTCAATGTGCGTAATTACGCTTCAAAAGAGCATTGATCAAAAAGCATCTCTCCCACCCATCTTTTATGGGGATCGAATCTGTAACCCGTTGTCGAATTTGGTGAATACTTGTTTTTACTTAATTTACTAATTGGCCGACTTAAAAAGAGAGGAAGTATTTAAATTACTTGTTTTTTTTTTTTTTTTTTTTGTTTAATGGAACGTGATATTTTCGCAAATTGTGAACGGGAATTTTTATCTTAAGGTACCTAAAAGTTCTATATAAAAGTAAATCCTTCTGAAAGATTTTCCAGTAAGCGTACTTTCGTAGTATATAATATAAAATTGCTCTGCTTCTGAAGACCGTAGTGTGATAATAAATATAAAATGCTTAAAGAATTTTTCAAATCTGCAAGTTATATAAATAAATAAAAGACCTATTTATATATTATTATTATTGTATTTTTATATATTACTATAGGTTATGGTGGTGGTAGTCCAATGGTAACACACTCGCTTGGAAAACCGAGTGAAACGGGTTCAAATCCCGGGTATTGTAATATTTTCATGTGTGAATAATTTTCAACATTATTAACTTGTCTTAAGATGGAGGAAAACATCATGAAATAATCTGCGTGTCTGATAGAACGTAGTAACTTTTCAAAAGACATCTAGTACATATACATACATATACTTGATACTTCGACTGTACTTGCGAAGTTTGGTCTAAAATCTAGTTTCCACTATATTTTTTTTAAGTCTAAATAACTTTGGAACTACTAAAAATCTTGAACATACATGGAAGTTACATTGATGGGTATTAAAGTCCTTGACCATCATTCAATTTACACACTGTACATTGTATATGTTATTAAATCTCTTATTTCCAAATATAGGTCGGTATCCTTGCGAAATGATAGATTTTCCAGGGCGAGTTAAGTTTAATCAGTGGAATTCTTTGTACGTACTTACCGAATCTGTTGCGTGCATACATTTGGTTGTAGAAGAGTGTTTAAAGGTTATACAGATATTTTTTTTCCTAATATATTATGATTTAGTTCTTATTACCTTATTCTAAAATATAGAAGATTTTAGATACCATTATTCATTTTAATAATTTTGAAATTTTGTTGTTTATATATAAGTAAAATTTATTAATATTATGACCAAAGTGCTGCCATTTAAATTAATACTGACAATATATATAATAGAATTATATAATTATAATTAATATATTTTAGATATGGTTCAAAATGTTTTTATAAAAATATTTACGTAAAATATGTTAATAATAATAATTTACATTGATTGCAATAAAACATAAGTTGCATGCAACCTTTGCCGAAAAGAGAGTATTAAAAAAAAGCGCGCGTTCTTTAATACCTCGACTGTCGATCGACCTCCTAGAGGTCGATGTTAAAAATACCGTTGTCTGTCAAGCGACTTCCTAGAGGTCGATTAGTCCCGATGAGATTTAATATGTGATTTCTCGCGTTTAAACTATGTTTATTTTTATCTAGCTTTTGTAACGTGTAAAGAAAAAGACAAGGAATAATATCATACTACATGTCAAAAAAGTAATAACTCCAATAATATTATTTTCCCGCGCTTTTAAATAATGTCAAACAAAACCCTGTAAAGGACTAGTCATTTTTGTAGCAAAATCGTTAAATTATTTTGTAGTATTATAATATTTAAGTAATTGAGTTTAGTTAAATTTTATGTTAATTCATTCTTTAATAGTTCTAAGAATCTCGTGTATGTATATTTAAAGACTTATTTTAATAATTTGCATATTTATATTATGAAAATTTAATTGAGTTGACGTAAAACAAAATAAACGAAATTAAAAAATAATCTAAAACATAGTTAATTGAAAAACAAAACGTTTGTATTAACTAATTCTCTTAAAGAATAAAAGCTTTATAATAAATAGCAATTTAATACAGTAATCTTATTTACAGGTGGAGGCCATGTTGTTTTTTACAAGCAATTACGGAAGGAATGTTAGTCTTGCGGAATTCGACGCTGCACAACAGCATTGTACTTCTATGGTAAATTTAACTTTATACAGTTTATGATTTTGACAACTTTATACAGATTATCTATACATATTATAATAAAATTCTAACTGAGTCGAACCTGTGATTTAAATATTTTTTGGAAAATCCTATTGAAATAGACTTTATTATCGATACAGAGGCCGAATCTATAGTTTTTAGAATTTTTGTTTGTCTGTCTGTCTGTCTGTTACCGCATCACAGAAAAATCACTGGAGGGATTTGATGAAATTTGGTATGATGAAAGCTGGATATCCGGGTCAACATGTAGGATACTTTTTACCACGGGAGATTATCTCATTCCCACGGGAATACACGTTATAATACAACCCAAAAATTATTTATGATTAGAATTTCTTGAAACTTCGTATTAATATTCTTTAATACAATTAAATAAATACGTGTTTTAGCGTTTTTTTATAATTCATTCCATAAGGAGATAGAATAGGGATAGGGATGAAAATTTGTATGAAACCTACCTTTTTAAAGTTTTTTTGTTGTAGTTTTAGCGCAAGCGAAGCCGCGGGTTTTGCTAGTGAGTTTATAATTTTTAACATGATTATCATTCATCTCTTTCTGTATACAAATATATTTTGCAGTTTGAACAAACTTTTAATCTTTTTATTTCAGATGCTCAAATATTTAAATATAACGTGGTTAAACGCTACTGCGCATGCAATAAGGATGTCCTATAGGGATGTTGGAAAAGGGTAATTTTTTATATTATATCCTTTTTTAGCTTTTTATAGCTCGTATGGTTATAATTCGCAAAATACAATTTTACTGCGATTTTTTCTGTACATTACGATAACTATGAAACGTATCGATGCGACGTTCCGACGTGTTGGACCTGTTTAAATAATTATTTTTTATTGAATATGCTGTCGCTACTGGCTATCTAAAATTAGAATAATAATCTTAAATTTTTAAGATTAAAAATTAAATCTATTATGAATACAAAATATTCGTACTCTCAGTAGCGTTCTAGGCTTATAGAAGTGATCCAGGCCGTTAAGACTATAATATAGTACACAATATAAAGTAGATTTAGATAATCCAATATAGGATGTATAGCGTAAATAAATGAATACTGGTTTTTAAATTATGAATTCATATGAAAACCCCTAAAGACAATTTCCCATCATGTATGCTTTGCAAGATACTCCCTCTTGAACATTTGATTGAAGTTTTATTTGTTTGCTATGATTAAGTATTAATTAACATTATGTTTTCTAATATTGATGTACTAAAGGTGGTTTAACATATATGAGAAGAAATGGGAATTCTATGGCATAAGTAAGCTGTGCAGATTTATGCAACTCGTCAGATTTAGAATGCAGGTAATAGATAGCATCTATAGTTATTTTCATTTTTTTTTAAAATATTATCAACTAGCGACTCACACTCGCTTCGCTCGCGTTCGTCCCTATACTCTGATTTTTAATTCCACGGAATTCTGACATTTCAGAAGTGTTGTCAACTTTGAAACATTGTCACTAAAAACGGAAAGCATTTTAGCAAAATAAAAAAATAAACCTTTCTTGAATTTAAGGTTTTAATTAGAAAAACTAAGACTTAAAAAAGTATTGATAATTCTAAAATGGTAATTATTTTTTAATTATCATATTGAAGTTACAATAATTACTAAGGAAATTATTTTTTTATGATAGGAATCGCTGTCCAATAATCCATAGGTTGCAAGCCTTTTTTAGGAAAACTCCCTTTGTTTGTAAAAATTTGCTTCTTGTAAGAGCCAATATAACAAGATGCCAAATTTAAAATTAAAAAAATATTTACGCCGCATCATGTTGTGTCTACTATGCATGTCATTCGGCTTCTACCTACTCTGAATGCTTGAATGTGCTCACGGTGTTTATTGCGATTTATTGTTCAGTTTTAACTTTTAATTTGCTATTACGTCTTGTTTAGTTAATAATTTAAGTTGTTTTATTTGAATTGAACTTATTTGTTGAATTTTTGACTATGGACCCACAACCTGGCCCGTCACGGGAATCGGTTTCGGTGGATGACTTACGAGAGGCTGACTTTCTATCTCCCAAGAAAAAGCGACTGCCCCCATACCACTGTGAGCTCAACCCCATAGAGTTGATATGGGCTCAAGCAAAGGGGTATGTGGCTAAAAATAATATCACAGCTGAAAAATGGCAAGAATGCATAAACCATATTATTAAAGAAGAGGATAAAATGTGGCCTCTTAATAATCTGATGGAGAGTGTGTGTGATTCGTTTATAATCCGAGTGGATGATGATGACGACAGTGATGATATAAGTGATAATGATTAATAAATATTATCATGTAAAAATATTTTGTTTTACTCTTGTTTTTTTCATTTAACCATTAAAAATTTACATTATAGGTAGTTAGTGTGCATTGAATGCACAAAACAAAGACTATTTACAATGTCATACATATAGTTTACTTGATCTAATTGTGTTTCATATTTTATTTAGCTATTATTCAAAGAATGATAGCTGTCAGAATTCCGTGGAATTAAAAATCAGAGTATAGGTACGTTTTCGCGGTTAGCTACGTTTATAGTTTATACATAAATAGTAGCTTGCTACTCCTAAGATATTCGTTTAATTTATATAGCGATTCACCCTTGCTTCGCTTGGGTCCGTACGCCGTAAGTGGAGTTTGTTCACAATTTCATGGGTATTAATTTTTTTCGCGGAACCCTAATTCTTTTAAAAAAAAAAGTAGCCTAAGTTACTCTTTATAACATCAGCTATTTGCCACTGAAAGCTCCGTCAAAATCGGTTCAGCCGTTTCAGAGATTAGCCGGAACAAACAGACAGACAGACAGACAAAAATTTAAAAAAATGTTGTTTTGGTATATGTACCGTATATACATCCATATGCATTTAGTAAAAAGCGATTATTTTAATATTACAAACAGACACTCGAATTTTATTTATCTGTATAGATGCAGAAATTTATTTGTTTGTTTGTCCATCTTACACTAAAAACTAAGCAAGAGTGTAATATGATTTTTTGCACATTATTTTTAAGTCAGAAAGGGTTTTTGTAATAATAGAAATGTATAAAACATAGCTCAGTTATATTTTTATTTCAATAAGCTTAGTTCGATCCATATTTATGATAAACTCAAGACTTTAGCCAATTCGTCGTCTCAGTGCTTGTTTGTATCAAACCAATCAATTTACTGAAAGAGATTTTATTACAGAATTATTAACTATTAAAAAAATATAAAAACAGACTACCAGGCACTGAAAAGTAAAAAATAACTAAACGAGGGTTTTCATTTAGAATAGATACTTAATCAGATATTTTCGAAGTCGGTGCCAGCCAATACAAATATAAGCACACCGACTTCGTAAATATCTGATTAGATGTCTATTCTAAATGAAAACCCCAATATATAATTCTATTGGTATAAAATACATGTTATTTTAAACAGCCATATTATATATATATATATATATATATATATATATATATATATATATATATATGTACATATATGTAAATACATACATATATGTACAAGTAAATATATGCGCAATCACAAGTGCACTCTCTGTTCATTTTACAAAAGTGGGACGCCAGTTTGATACTATCGATGAAAGAACAGGCACAGGACAAATGGCTTAACTTGGTCAGGATATGTCAAAATCCTTTTTTTTTTTAGTTTTCTATAGACGACTTTGAAAGTAGAATGTTGTCTTGTCAAGAATCATATATCAATTAACTTGCGACTCGCCCTCGCTTCGCTCAGGTTTGGCTCTAGTTACGTTTGGACGCTTAGTATGGTTTTTTTTTTTCAATATTTTTTTCGTGAATTTTTCCAATGTTTTAATAATTATTCTGCTATTCGGGGAGAAGACGAATCCAACAAAACAAAGATCATAAAAATCGGTCCAGCAGTTCTCGAGTTATAAGTGTAGTAACAAACCCGACTTTGTTTTTATATATATATATATATATATATATATATATATATATATATATATATATATTATTTTTCCTTTCAGTACGCGTTACGCTATTCAATAGAGCAATCTATGGCAATGTTCGTGGCATTATGTGAAACACCATGCCTGTGTACGTATTTTTGTGAGGATGATTATGAATGGGACTCTAGCGACCTTATAAATACGCCATTCCGATCGCCGACCCCTACACTATTTTATTTTCATCTCATGATATCAGCGGAAGGACCTTATTATACTACGCCGCCTGAACAATTTGAGGTGATGTACATTTCTTAAATATGTTTCTTATATTAATCACTCTCTTCTTATTTATATTGTTATTATTTGTGTGTGTGTTCAGCCTTTTTTAACGTCCCACTGCTGGGCACAGGCCTCCCTTCAATACCAGGGGGATCAGGCCATAGTCCACCACGCTGGCCAAATATGGGCTGGCGGACTACACATGTCTTTCGAAAACTTACTAAGTTCTCTCAGACATGCAGGTTTCCTCACGATGTTTTCCTTCACCGTAAGGCAAGTGGTAATCATGTTGGAAACTAGTTTCACATGAAAATATCAGAGGTGCGAGACCCGGGATTTGAACCCGCTTCACACGGTTTCCCAAGTAAGCTCGCTACCACTGCCCCCCATATTATTTGTATAACTGTGTTTTTTGTAGTTAGTAAGTCTTTTAGATATATATTTTCTGGGAATGACGAGAGTTGAATTTTCCTAAAACATGTATGGTAACAGGCTGTAGATAGTTATTCTCATTTAATTTTGTTCTCAAGCTTCTAGACTAAACTTTGACAACTAAAGGAAGTATCTCCCTGGCTAAATCCACAGAGATCAGTATCCTAGTCATTTTATGAAATGACGTGACAAAAAATTATAAGTAGATAATTATTTTTAGGCCTCTTTTAAATTGTCTATTTTTTATGACTTAGACAATTTTTACACTGATTGAAAGATTATTTTAAAAATCTTTTTATAAATAGGCAAAGACAAAATAGTAAAGTCCATTTATTCCTGTTTGTCAATCGTTTTTCTTTTTTTTATAGCTATTGACGAGCTTTACTATTATCAAAAACTTTTTTTTGGAAACAGTTTTTGGTATAAATAATAAACTCTATTCATAGTTTTTTTTATTAAATTTTCAATAACGATTATTATGATCGAATTCCACCACTGGATAAAAAAATAAGTACTCTTACAAAAACATTATATCCCAAAACAGATAGTCATACAACGTTTATTCAGAGAAATGCTTTACCGCTGTCACTTCATACCGCAAGTGCATCCAAAAATTATGACCGGCCTCGTATTCGATAAGGAACTATTTCTCACATCTATTGGTAAGTATGTATGTCTGCATTAGTATACACCTATTTGAAACTATTTACATATAATCAAGATTGATTGACTCTCTTGGGATGTGATCAATTTTGATACAGAGACTCGCTTCAGTAGTGGAGAAATGTTCTATGAGATTGGGAATAAAATTGGTTTTGATTTCTTTGTAGAAGATCACGAGTTTGGTTCTAGTGCGAGTTTATTTTGGTCCTTGAAGAACTTTTCAATTTTATTGTACCATACTTTTCCCTCTTGACTTCTAGTGTTTTTCTATACTTTAGTTTCACATCTTATCTTCCTTCACACTCTCTTGAACAGTTCACAATGTATACAAATCTAATATATTTAAACGAGCAATTCTTGTATACTTATTTATTTATTTATACCGGCAATTATTTTCGAGCTTTCATGTGGTTTTCTATCGCATTATTTCACGCAAAATATGGTCGATAATTTCTTACACTCGGGTATAAGCATCGTGGTCAAATGGCCAAGGCGCAAGATAGGCAATCACATATGTCCGGGATCGAATCCCGGTTGGGATACAACATTTTTACAACAACAACATTTTATTCGAGTTTTTATTTTTTTTTATCTAAAAATACGATATAACATTTAATTTATTGTACTAAACATTTAATTTTCTAAGCTTCAAAATACCAATTTATAGGTCTAATGGAACCAAACGTAGTTGAGTACAGAGAGAGACTGCTGAAAGCTTATAGAAAAGCAATCATACCCTTAATAGCGTATATGCACCAGTACGACTGCTATAAGGATATTTATATGTTAAACATTGAAGAGTATGTCGAGTTAGTATAGATGTTTTTCAATCATATTTTTTTGTTTAGATAACCGTTTTTACAGGACCACCATTGGTCTGGCAATAATAACCGAAGTATTGCCATTTTTTTTAATTTATCTGATTTTGATGACTATTCTTGATCTATTCGTTAATATCATGAAAATTAGTATAAAATTGGTGAACATATACGTAAAATGTATCGAAAAAATACCGTTCGCCAGAGTTTTTATACCTTTTTTTTCATGTCGATCAAAAATTTGAGTGAATTTGAATGCATTATCTTCGAGTTTACAAATGTTATCTATTTTGTCAGATATTTTATCCTCACTGCTGATGAAAGTCTTTTAAAAACGAAGTATTCACAAATTATTAATTGGACCTGTTAATCTATACATATGTATAATAAAATTCTAATTGAGTCGAATCCGCACATTAAACATTTTTTGAAAAATGCTATTGAAATAGTCATTATTATCTGTACAGAGGCCGAATCTATAGTTTTTAGAATTTTCCCTATTTGTCTGTCTGTCTGGGAACGCATCACGAGAAAACCACTGAACAGATTATAATGAAATTTGGTATGACGATAACTGTTTAACCAGGTCAACATATAGGATACTTTTTACTGCGGGAAAATATCTCATCTCTGAGAAATTTATACTATACGTTAAAACATAACTATAAATGATTAATAAAGTAGAAAAGATTTTAATTTTAGTACAGCATGACTCTTTGCTTAATCTAACATTAAAAATAGGTTTGAGAAAAAATAATGTTCCCTTTACTTTTTGTCTCTAGGAATTTCCGCCAAGAGAAGCATTCAGCCTCAGAAACAAGAGAAGAGGTCCAAATGCATTACGACGCAAAACAAGACTTGATCTGGCGTCTTCCACAATATATTAATATTGGGCCGTTCGCTATTAACGTTGACACATTAAAGGTAACTTTTATCTATACAAATAAATAAAATTGTAGTGTCTGTTTGTAATGTCAAAATAACAGCTTTTTACTAAATACATATGGAAGTATATACGGTACTTATAATAAAAAAACTTTTTTTTTTCTGTCTCTGCCTGTCTGTTTGTTCCGGCTAATCTCCGAAACGGCTGGACTGATTTTGTCGGGACTTTCACTGGCAGATAGTTGATGTTATAAGTAACTTAGGCTAGTTAAATTTATAATCACTGGCTGATGTTATACTACTTTTATATTACAAAAAGAATTAAGGTACCGCGCAGAAAATTAAAACCCATGAAATTGTGAATAAATCCGTGTACCTAGGGGCACACCCAAGCGAAGCGAGGGTGAGTCGCTAGTTTCTTTATATAAATTACTTCTTACTAGTATTTTCTTTAACGTAATGCTCGAACAGACATACAGAAGGACAGACAAATGTATTCTTCTTTTATCAAAAAAAAAATGTTTTACATAATTTTGATTATCTTATACTTTTATGTATAGATGAAATAAAATCCAGGTCACAGGTTTGAGCATACATCTTAATTTAGTTTAAAACTTAGTGACTCCTAGCTGATGCTACATATGTATGACATACGAAAAGCTTAAGTTTAAACTCAATTTATTTAAATTAAATTTACACTACACTACTTTATACTTGCATTTACTGTACTCATACAATACGAAATATTCATTTAGTGAATCCCAGTAATTTTCACGTGAAGAGATTTTCACGTCAACGAAAATGTAGAAGTGTCTAACATTGTTAATTTGGCAGTAGATGTTATTTTTTCTTTAACAGAATATAAAACTAGCTTTTTCCTTCGGTTTTCATTATTTTTTTGTATAATTAATTGCTTCGCTCCATAGTCTCGTAACATGATGATACTCGTAGACAAATTTCCGACATAAATATTGTAATGAGCAAAAAGAATCATTCTGAAATCGAAATGATAATTCTATAAATATTTTTTTTTTATTAAAATTAAATAATACAACTGCGCAAAAAGCGAAGTAAAAAGATCAAAACAAGTTGACGGAAAAACATAGTATTATGCAGTTGGAGACATACGTTTTATACTAGCAGCGAGTGTTGCTACATATGTATGTAACAATTTCTTATCCTAAATTACTTTTGAACATATAAGTTGTGTATATTTTTGTAATCGCCCCTGAAAACCTTAATTTTGATACTGCATTCGACAAGCTTGAAACAAATTATTTTTATAAAGACACACAAATTAGGGCCTGAGATCCGCTCTTTGGATGTTTAATAATTATTAATTATTTATAGCCTACGCGACTGACCGTCTACGAGCGGAGCGAGCCGCTAGGGATTATCCCTAGTTACATTTTAATGTTCAGAATAGATTTCTCAGAGATGAGATATTTCCCTGCAGTAAAACCTATCCTATATGTCAACCCGGATAACCAGCTATCATCATACCAAATATCAACAAAATCTGTCCAGTGGCTTTCTCGTGCTGCGGTCACAGACAGTTAGACAAAAATTCTAAAAACTATAGATTCGGCTTCTGTATCAATAATAATGACTATTTCAATAAGATTTTCCAAAAAATATTTAATGAACAGATTCGACTCAGTTAGAATTTTATTATATGTATAGATATTTTTAATACTTTTTTTAAGAATTTTATTATATATTATAGATAACACTCGCGGTACCAAGACGAATCTAA
This sequence comes from Argynnis bischoffii washingtonia, assembly GCA_033884665.1. Taxonomy (NCBI): domain Eukaryota; kingdom Metazoa; phylum Arthropoda; class Insecta; order Lepidoptera; family Nymphalidae; genus Argynnis; species Argynnis bischoffii. Next base: position 6,535,338 of record JAEMGE010000029.1, read on the forward strand.
CGACGATCATCAAAATCGGTTAAGCCGATAAGTAATTACGAAGGAATATAGAATCGCACATACAGACATACAGGTCAACATCATAACCCTCCTTAGGGCATTGCCGCAGACGTTTACGAATATTATACTATTTTTATGACAAAAATGAAAAAACCTGCTACCCCCGCTACGTCGAGTCTCCCACCCGCCTACACTATTACTTAATTCTCGCTCAGCATACTTTCTGAGCTACACTTTGTATGGTAATTGCCCCATTCCTATGGGTTATAACGATGTTAGACACTCGTAACATACGCTACACCTTTTACAAGCCCACTCAACACATCGGCTATAAAATGCTAAAAGATTTTTTCAATACTGACAGTCATTTTTCCAAATTAGTATGTTGAAACAAACAAGTTTTATTTATTACAATTATACGTATAGTTCATTATTAACTAACGACTTATTCTCGCTTCGTTAACTTCCCACTGCTAGGCACGGTCCTCTCTTCAATACGAGGGGGACCAAGCCATATTCCACCACACTGGCCAAATACAGGTTGGCGGACTTCACATGTCTTTCGAAAACTTGCTAGTTTCTCTCACACATGCAGGTTTCCTCGCGATGTTTTTTCTCACCGCAGAACAAGTGATAGGTAATCAGAATGAAAATATCAGAGGTGCGAGATCCGGATTTTGAACCCGCTTCACTCGGTTTCCCAAACGAGCGCTTATTTGTTATTCTAGGTCATAATATATCTGTGTACTAAATCTCATCCAAAACCATCATGCGTGAATAACAGCAAACAAACACACTCGCATACAAACTTTTTCATTTATATTGGGAGTCCGATTAAGAGGATATAAATATATTTTTAGCAAATGCTGGTAACAAAAAGATCGGACATAATTAAAGCCTTATTAACAATGTGGGCTGAAGAAGTACGATTAGTGGTGGAAGACGTGATTCAAGCATACAAGAACATTATGAGGAAATTAGGGGAAAAACCCAATACAATCGAGCATGTGTTTGAAATTCGTGAATGGATGGAATCTATACCATTCGCATTGAAAACTCAGGAGGATATTATGAAGAAAGTTCATACGGTAAGTGCGTAAATTGCTTTTGACCGAGTTCAAAAAAGGAAAGATTTGTATTTTTGTATGTTTGTAACGAATAAACTCAATAACTACTGGACCGATTTAAATTAAATTTGGTAAGAACAGACAACAGAACAGAGACAGTGGGAAGGACATAAGATTAATTTTATCCCGGAAATCATCACTTAAGAGGGTGAAAATGGGGATGAATGTTTTTATGGGGAATCAAACCAAGACGAAGACGAGCGAAGCGAGGGTTAATCACTAGTACTCAATAAAATTGTATATTCTCGATTAATTGCGAATCGACTTTCATTATTTATTTTAATCAATGTTATTTTCAAGATTGGTTCAATATAGAATTAAAAACAATCGACTGGGACTGGAGTAATTAATTTTAAGTGGTTTTAAAGTCGATGTTTCTCTTTAATTTAAAACTTTCTATTATAATTAAAGGAACATTTTTTTTATTAAAAATTGTATATAATGAAATGTGTGCATACGATTGTGTATGTAGCAGTTATAAAAATTATTTATATTATACATATAATTTGCTTTTTGCTTATAATGCAGTAATAAGTCAGTAATTGTTTTATATAATGTATTATACCACAGGATCTCGGAAAACCTTCATTAAGGCTTTTGAGTATCATACAAAATTTTATTATTGAATACTAGTAATCTGCTTCGGTTTAAGTACGCTGTTTTTTTAAATTTAAAATACAAAATTAAAATTATGTCCCTCGTTTCAGGGAATAAAACTTTGAAGTAAACTCTTTTTAATAGTTGTCTATGTCGTTATAATAACATGGTTTAAATGAGGCTATAGTAAAACAGGAATTTCAAATAAACTCTAAGGAGAGATTTTGCGTCCCTATGTGTGTTCTATCGCCTGTATAATGGGTTGTGTTCCGAAGAATTGTTTGAAATGATGTCCACGGCCACTTTTTATCATCGCACCGCTCGCCATCGACAGGGAGTTCATGCCCACACACTGCATCCCAAATGGTCCCGTACAGTTCGTTTTCAGAGAAGTTTCCTCCCACGGACCATCCCGCTGTGGAATGAACTCCCTGCCGAGGTTTTCCCAGAGGGCTACAGTATGGGGCTACAGTACCTTTAAAAGGGGAGTAAATAGGTTTCTGAAGGGTCGGCAACGCGCATGTGATGCCCTTGGTGTTGCAGGCGTCCATAGGCTACGGTAACCGCTTACCATCAGGCGGGTCGTACGCTTGATTGCCACCGTCGTGGTATAAAAAAAAAAAGATAGCATTTAGAGTTTAGACTCTAGACCCTCTTAAGTCGGCCCTGTCGCTTAATTCATTCTTACGTCTCCTCATAAACTACCTGCCTGCCAAATTTCATTTTCATAGGTCAAGTAGTTTTCAAAATTTAGTGCAATGATTGGGTGGAAGGACCTTTCACTATAATTTTTATCTAATATATAAATATCTCATGTCACGGTGTTTGTGGTCGCACTCCTCCGAAACGGCTCGACCAATTTTAATGATATTTTTTTTTGTATATTATCTATACATATAATAAAGTTGTAATTAAGCCGAATCTGTACATTAAATATTTTTTGGAAAATCTTATTGAAATAGACATTATTATTGATACAGAGGCCGAATTTATAGTTTTTAGAATTTTTGTCTGCTTGTTACCGCATCACGAAAAAACTACTGGAGGCATTTTGATGAAATTTGGTATGATGATAGTTGGTTGTTGGGGTCAACATATAGGATACTTTTTACTGCAAGTAAATATCTCATCTCTGAGAAATCTATACTAAACGCTAAAACGTAAGTAGGGACCCGAGCGGAGCGAGGCTAAGTCGCTAGTATAACATAAAACAAAGGAATTTTTTTATAGATTGAATGCAGGCGAAACCGCGGGTTCTGCTAGTAAATGTATAGATAACACAAAATAAGAACATTGACGAGGATATTATTTTCTCCTGGCTGAAAATATTATATAAAAAATGTCTTGTTTTTCATTCAATTTTAAAACTTCTACTATAAGAAGCTATTTTAAGTTATTTTTTTAGTATTGCTTTCTTTTTATAATATAACTAGCGACTCACCCTCGCTTCGCTTCGGGTTCATCTCTAGACAAAAACAAATCTATCCCACGGGACCCGTACACTTTTCCGGGATGATATATAGCCTATAGCCTTCCTCAGTTAACGGGCTATCAAATGCAAAAAGAATTTTTCCAATCGGATCAGTAGTTCCTGAGATTAGCGCGTTCAACCAAACAAACAAACAAACAAACTCTTCAGCTTTATAATATTATTAGTATTAGTATAGATAATAAGTCTAAACAAAATTAATACTTTTTTAAACTTATGATTAATAACTAACGTCACCAGAACACCTATTGTGCCTCTAAGTGACCCCGTAAGTAAATAAAAAAATGTCATCAAAATCGATCAAGCCGTTATGGAGAAGTATTTCAGACATACCTAAGACAAATTAATTATTATTCAAGAACATAAGACGACACGTTTGGCTCAATTTGTAGTGACCCTACTTGCTGTGTCAGCAGTCGCGGGTTCGAGTTCCGCTGAAGGCATTCATTTGTGTGATGAGCACGGATGTTTGTACTGCAGTCATGGGTGCTTATATTTATAAAATATGTATGTATTTATGTGTAGTGTATCAACTATCTGGTATCCACAACACAAAGCCTCGTAGCTTACTATGTAACTAGATGTTGCTGTGTATTATTGTCCCAACATAACATAATACCGATATTTTTAACTATAAAGATATATTACAGGATTATGAAGTGCTCGATGTGTTCTTTACTCCACTTGAAAATGAAGATTTCAAGGCGCTGTGGGAAGCTATAGGATGGCCATTGAATATTACAAAGCAGGTAAGGTGTACTCTACATTCTATGATATTTGACGGATATATGTATTGTTCTAAATTTTATACAATGAAAAACTGCATGTTGATTTTGTCCTATGTACATACGTAGTCGACAAAATAATAAATTAATTTATTTAATCTGTACAGATAAATTAAATAGAATGTATATAAATTATAAGTATATAATGTATATATTGTACATAGTTATTGTCAAAAATATATGTATGTATATGTAAACACAAAGGTGGATGCAACAACAGACTTCCTAGAAGAAGAACAAGAAAAGTTTTGGAAGTTGCATCAACAAGATGAACAAACACTTTTCGATAAAATCGACATGTTCACTGCACAGTGTATGGCGCTCACGTTGCAGAATGATTTTGCTAAAGTAAGCTATTTTGTCTATTTGTGACTTGTATGTTTGTTCTTTTTGAAAGTAATTTCTAACTAACAAATAATTTAGATAAGTAAGTGATTTAATACAATTCTATTCGAATTTGTATTCAAAATTGGATATTGATCAAATTATCTGGATTTTTATTTGTCACAGTTGTTTAATTTAAATTTATGCGTTTGTTTTGTTGAACAGTATGAATAAAAAATATTAAAATTTGCTACAAGGAACAAATTTGCTTTAAATTAATATCTTTTCTACTTATATTAAAATCATTTCGGTTTCAATATCTTTAAATAATTAAGAGCAATATAGTAAAATCGTCAATGTTCATTTTTATAACAAGAATCCAGAAATGGTTTTTTAAAAAAAAGCTTATTTACATATAATATGTATGTTTGTATGTTAAATGATATTTTACGGTACGTTCGTAAAATTATATTATCTGGGTAAAGGATTTTATAGAAGAAAATATACCTCTGCGATGGTGTGATCGCCTCCAGAATGTTCCATTTTTAGAGAGTTACTATAATTTATAATTTCATTTGAAAAAAAGAAATAATTTTGATCTCGCTGAGTTTTTTTGCCAGTTCTCCTGCCAATTCGTTCCAAGGTACATTCACGACCCTTAATAAAAAAAAAATAATTTAACGCTCAATATTTTTTTTTATTAAATTGAAAAATCTCACACAAGTTTCGTGTCAACTTAATATAAACATATAAAAAATATAATAACCTCAATAGGTGCATGAAATAGCAAATGATATAAAGAAAGCGTGGAAAGGTATGAAAGATGCACAGGAATGGGGTCGTGTGTTGAATCAAAGGCAGAAGCTATTCGGCCAACCTGTGGTGCCTTTTGCCGATCTCAATAGGCTAGTGAAGGAATTCGAACCATACAGGAATTTGTGGGTCACTGCGTCTGGTAATATTTATGAGAATATTTCTATTGATATTAGTTTCACCGTCTAAAGCGAAAGGGACATATCCCATATTTGTATTTAGCTCTTATAAGATAATATTAAAATTACGTAAAAAAACATGACGTATATGTAAAATATATAACACTTCAAACAATTTCATTTTTTACAATTTTTTGATGTGTCATTTTTACTTCAGACGGTCTAATTTTAGTGTTTTTTTTTTATAAATTTAATGTTAACAGTATATAAGACCATGTAAACATTTATTGCAATTTTAATAAAAAAAATTAATGAAAAAAATACAATACAATACAATAAATACATACATACATACAATACAATATATATGTCTTCAAACTCCTAGATAATTAAAATTTAAGTTTTTAATAATATTTATTATTACTATACCAAATTGACAGATTTTCTAAAATCACGCGAAGTTTGGTTCGACAATCCACTAATCTATGTCGACGCAGACGCCATAGAGCCCGCTATCAATGAATATTATAAAACCATTGTCAAATGCATCAGAGTGTTCGCTGATTTGCCTAAAGTGCAGCAAGTTGCTTTGACGATACGGGTCAGTTCGTTTTTACCTTCTTATTTATCTTTATGTAATACTTTTTTCTTTCTTAGATTTACAACGTATATTTGACATTTTATATAAAACTATCTTTTCATATATTTTTTTCGCGGAATTATTCCATGTTTCTCCCGTGACGATGATTGCTGTAAAGCTCTGGAAACATTGGAAACCAAAAATCTAAATAAACTCATGAAATAATACGAAAAAATAATTTTATTTAAAGTATCTCAATGTATTTTTTCTTTTCCAATAGTAAAACAGACAGTGAATACATCTAAGCTTAACTTTCCGCATATTTACGATTCATTCTGATTTTCACTATATGTCTACATAGCTTTTTTTTGTAAAGGGTTTCAAATTAAAAACCTCTATTCTCTGCGCACGAGTATCATTTTTCACTATTTTCGAAAAATATAGTAGTAACATTATCTAATATATTTGGTTTTTCCTAAATATTTAAACCCTAGAAAATGTGAAATAATATCATATTTTGATAGCAATAAAATAATTTAAAACAATTGTAGGACGACATGGATGAATTTAGGCCATTAATCCCAGTCATACAAGCGGTGAGGAATCCCGGTATGAAAGATCGACATTGGAATGAATTTATGGAAAAAGCAGGTAAGAAATGTTTTTTTTAATGGTCTTTTTTATATCGTTTTTTTTTTGTATAAATAATATAACATTAAAGCTGTCAATTATTTAGTAAATTATTGTGTGAAAGTTGCCATATTGAATGTATTTTTTCAACTGCCTCGGTGGTGTAGTGGTTAGCTCATGCTCTGCTGCATAACCAGAGGTTCGGGATTCGAATCCTAGGTCAGAGCAAGTTTAGTTATTGAGAGATTCTGTTAAGGAAGTCCCAGTAACAGCTCCGAATTGGGAAGTGGGCAGTGTTTCACCCCCGTGCCTCGGAGCAATGTCTGCGCCTTATCTCTCACCACGAGTGTCATATTTTCTTCCCATCTGACTTTCAGAGTGACAAGATTAGAGAGTGTTCTTATGTCTATGCTCATTTCTGTATATACACTGTAATATTCTACATAGTGGGCTAGTATCAGTGAAATTGGCCGCTGTATATATATATATATATATATATATATACATATCTATAAGGTTAAGATTATATATATATATATATATATATATATATATATATATATATATATAATCTATAAGGTTAAAATAAATATTTGCGTCTCAATAGGCATAACAGTAACAATGAATGAAAAGCAAACATTTGCGATGTGTCTGAAGCAAGGCGTGGCCGAGCACGCGGAAATGATCGCTGAAATAGGCGAGTTGGCGAGCAAAGAGTACGTCATAGAGCAGTCCTTAGATAAGATGTTGAACGATTGGGCGGCTAAGACTATGGAAGTTTCGCCGTATAAAGCCACTGGTTAGCTATTTTCTTGTTGCGTTAGGTTTCTATAAACGATTTGTGTAAAAAATATTTTTACTGCTCTTTATTATATTATATAAATAATAAATAAATATACTGGAACATCTACATAGTTCCAAAGTAAACTACGAGGCTTGTGTTATGGATACCAGATAGTTGATACACTACACATATATTACTTTAAATACATACATATTATAAATATAAGCACGCATAACTAGAATGTAAGCATTCGTGCTCATCACACAAATGAATGCCCCCAGCGGGACTCGAACCCGCGACCGCTGGCACAGCAAGTAGGGTCACTACACACTGAGCCAAACGTGTCGTTAAAAAAAAATATCTTATACTTTTCTTTAAGAAAAAAACAACATAATCTCACTTAAGCTTATGATATTAATGAAAAAGTAAAACTAACAGCGATTGATATTGAAAGATATTTGGCTTCCTATGGGAACTGTATTACTACTACAGGATAACGCAGCCGGAGACAAAGGAAACGCACGTACTTTGTTGACCGTTTATTGAACGACTAACTGTACAAGTTCATTACACCCGCAATATATGTGTGTATTCAGCCCTTTTTAACGTCCCACTGCTGGACACGGGCCTCCCTTCAATACTCGGGGATCAAGCCATACTCCACCACGCTGGCCGAGTGCGGGTGGATTGAGCATATCTTTTAAAAACTCGCTAGGTTCTCTCAGACATACAGATTTCCTCACGATGTTTTCCTTCACCGTAAGGCAAGTGGTAATCATGCTAGAAATGATTCGCACATGAAAATATCAGAGGTGCAAGACCCGAGATTTGAACCCGCTTCACTCGGTTTCCCAAGCGAACGCGTTACCACTGGGCTACCACTGCTCTGGCTTCCACTGCTCTACCCAATATACTATATTAATTAATACTAAAAAATTAAACCCGCAATATGATCAACCTAAAAATATAACTACTTACATACATCACAGTAATTATCATAAAATCGACAGGCACATTCATAATGAAAATAGCAGATGAAACGCTACAATTGTTAGATGAGCATCTCCTCATGACACAACAACTCGGCTTCAGCCCTTTTAAAGCTGCTTTTGAACTCCGCATACAAGAGTGGGATGATAAGTTGAGACTTACGCAGAAAGTGGTCGACGAATGGATTGAAACCCAAAAGTAAATGTGATGTTTTTATATATCTATACATAATAATAAGTTGTATTAATAATATGTTAAGTTTAATTTAACTGTTGTTAACTTGTTTTTTTTTTTAAATTGTATTCATATTTTTTTTGTATTTTTAATTAGTACTTGTAGGCATTATAAAACACTGTTTTGCGAATGATGTGTTCTCCTATAATTGGTAATACATATAAATATAAATTAGATTTAAGTATATTGTAAATGTTAAACTATGTATACTGTTGGAGATCCGTATAAATCTATACTATAATAAAACTGTAGAGGTCGAATGTCTGTACATAGAAAAAAAATGCTTAAAACCGAGTCAGGGGGGTGTAAGAACAGCAATAGAACAAATCTTGATTTTTTTCATTTTTTTTGTTTCTTTGTCTGTTTGTCTGTTTGTACGGGCTAATCTCCGAAGCTGCTGGACCGATTTAAATGAAATTTTGCATGGTGGTACCTTATATCCCCGGTTAACATTTAGGATACTTTTCATCCCGGAAAATAAAAGAATTCCCGTAAGATAGTTAAAAAACTGTAGTAACTTATACAGCTTAGTACACAAAAACTAACGATTGGATTTTAATGAAACTTTACAATAATATAGTTCATACATCAGAATAACAAATAGGCTACTTTTTATCTTGGAAAAATGTACAGTTCCCTTGGGATAGATGAGTTTTTGTTTGACTAAAGGTGAACCCGAGCGAATTACAATGACTTTCGTTCAAAAGGACACAACCAAACTATAGAGGTCGAATGTCTGTACATAGAAATAAAATGCTAAAAACCAAGTCAGGGGGGGTAAGAAGGGCAATAGAAAAAATTTTTTTTCAAATTTTTTGTTACTCTGTCTGTTTCTCTGTTTGTACGGGCTAATGTACGAGTCTGTTAAAGCGATTTAAATGAAATTTTGAATGGTGGTACCTTTTATCCCCGGGCAACATCTTAAATACTTTTCATCCTGAAAGTTAAAGAGTTCCCGTGGGATAGTTAAAAAACTGTAGTAACTTATACAGCTTAGTTCACAAGACCTACTGATTGGATATAAATGAAACTTTACAGTAATATAGTTCATACATTAGAATAAACAAAACGCTGCTTTTTATCCCGGAACGATGTACGGCTCCCGTGGGATAGATTTGTTTTTGTTTGTCTAGAACAACCGAACCCGAGCGAAGCGAGGGTGAGCCGCTAGTAAATAAATATAAATAAATAAAATTCTAACTGACATTAAATATTTTATGCAACATGTTATCGAAATAGTCATTATAATCCATACAGAGGGCGAATCTATAGTTTTTAGAATTTTGCCTGTTTGAGAACGTATCACGAGAAAAGCACTGGACAGATTTTGATGAAATTTGGTATGATGATAGCTGGTTATCCGGGTCAACATGTAGGATACTTTTTACTGCGGGAAAATATCTCATCTCTAAGCTAAGTTAAATAAATCTCTCGTAACCGTGATTGTTGTAAAGAATTCGAAGCGTCCGGAACCGGAAATCAAAATAAATTCGCGAAAAATCCGTAAAATAGTTTTATTTAAAATTTTATTTAGTTAAATTTCTATATGAGATAGAATAATTTCATGAAAAAATTAAGGTTCGTTTAGATAGGATCCTGGGTTTGAATCCCGGGTCAGGTCAATATAGTCAATGTTTTACTGCCAATGAATTCGCAGCTCGAAATTAAGAAATTGACGGTGTTTTGACTGTTTTGATTTAGAGAGCACGTAAAACTGTTGATTGTACGTTTGGTCTCTCCCCGTCGCGGTCGAATGTTATTATGTCTCCGAATTATAAAAGAGAAAGGAATAGTGTATGTGGTGTGTGCTCTCTCTTTCACACACCATATACATATATGCGCTACAATATCTCCTGCACAGTTGACTAGTCTCAATGAGAATGAAATTGGTCAGGACGTCATTTTTATCTTATAATATTTAATGAGCTATTCTTGTATGTATGTATGTATGTACATATATAAATAGAGCCATTTGCTCAAACGATTTGTATCAAATTTTGAATTTAGATAAGGTTTGGTTTCTTAAGTTTATATGTATTTCTTCTTTAAAGTTTATCTTTCTTATCTTTTCTAGAAAAACGCATTTTTTATATTTTTTTCCGAAAAATGATGAGCGATGCTTGGTACTTTTTTTTAATTCGACTTATATGTATATTGTTGAAAGCAAACCTTTTTTTTAAAATTAATCACTTATAACTTCTTTATTTGTCGTTTTCCTTATGAAGCATATTTTCTTGATATTATTTGTCAGAGATGATTGGTAATTGAAAAATCAAGTAACATTGCCAGTCAATAAACGTTACGGCTATTAGCTATGAAATCTCCTTTTTGAAGGGAGCCAAATTCAATGACATCAAGTCATATATTCATATTCATTTTTCCTTAAAAAAGTATTACATTTTAAGGTTATGCCAATTTTGTATTGACAGCTGTAGCTTTGTATTTCAATATTCATTTGGTAATAAGTCACTCTAAATTATAGTAACTGGATGTTTTTGAAGTGAAACTTCTTTAAAATCGCTGTAATTTGAAACTCGATGAAACGGAAATGCGACACTAAAAAGAGACAAACACATAAATATAATATAGGATTAAGCCGGCGATAGAATGAGATAGAATACATTGCCATGTTGCCATGGTAACCGTTGTCATTGTCTGAGAAATATATAATATTGTACTCTTTAAGTATATGATAAATATATGATTGTAATATGCCTCATTTAGTTATTGATTTGTTTTAATTTAGTTGCGATATTTGCCAGACTAGCCAGAAATTTTACTTTAATCACGCGTAAAGGTTACACGCACACATTTTTTTTTAAATCGTGTTTTGTCGTAAAAGTTGCTTTTTTACAGGAAAGGCACCTATATAGATAAATTTAAAAGCAAAAGCTTATCTAAATATAAATTTTTATCCAAAACGTTAAAGCCGTTTTCAAGATACACGAAATAAATTTATATATAATATAAATATACAAGAATGGCGCATTTAATAATATCAGATTAAACAAATATAATGTCGTACCAGTATTATTGGCATTAAGTGAATTTTTATTTAAACATTGTATTGTATTCAGCCCTTTTTAACGTCCCACTGCTGGGCACGGGCCTCCCTTCAATACGAGGGGAATCAGGCCATAGTCCACCACGCTGGCCAAGTGCGGGTTGGCGGACTTCACGTGTCTTTTGAAAACTTGCTAGGTTCTCTCAGACATGAAGGTTTCCTCACGATGTTTTCCTTCACCGTTAAGACAAGTGGTAATCATGTTGGAAATGATTCGCACATGAAAAATCAGAGGTGCGAGACCCGAGATTTGAACCAGCTTCACTCGATTTCCCAAGCGAGCGCGTTACCACTGGGCTACCACTGCCTTCTTATTTAAACATACTTATATTTTATAATTAACATTTATTATAAGAGATTATTTATAATGATTAACATTAAAAAAATGTGTTTTAGAGAATGGATGTATTTAGAACCAATATTCACGTCTGAAGATATATCCCGACAACTTCCTCTAGAAGCTAAGAAATATGGAACTATGGAGAGGATTTGGAGAAGAATCATGTCGTCTGCAGCCGCTTGCCCGAAGGTATGGATTTTAAATATTACTTGTACTCGAATATGTATTTGTATTTGTTATATCTGTTTTGGTATATTTTTGCTCTTATAGCTTATTAACATTATTCTTATTTAAATTCAAATTATTTAAATAATTAATTATAATGACGGAATATTTACATGATGTAATTTACATGGTGTATGGTGCTTGAAAGAGTGCCGCAATATAACATTATTTATTAGCTCCTTAGAAAATACAAAATCATTTTGAGCTTTTAAAGGTTTTACTTTTAAAAACATGACTGGAATAAGGTTTTATTATACTTAGAAATCAAATATTAAGGCTAATCAAATATTTGACGCGACCTTCCATTAGGTTTAGCCCGACAAAATCTCTGAAAAGAGATTTTCATCTTGAATTACTTTCTTTTGTAGCTTTTACCTCAAATTATAGATATTAGGATAAATTTCAACATTAACTTTCTTCAAATTCTAAGATATTTGTCTGGGAATTTCCATAATACAGAATCCATATTATCTGTACTAACATTATAAACGTAAAAGTCTGTTTGTTTGTCCTTCTTTCACGTCGAAACAGACTGATGGCGTGATTTTTTTGTGGAGATAGTTTGAGGGCTGGAGAGCGGCATAGGCTACTTTTTACCGCGGGAGATCATCTTATTCCCACGGGAACAGATATTATAATACAACCCACAAAAACTCATCATATCTACGTAGGTATATATAAAATATATAGTCTATCAAGAAGGCAGTGGTAGCCCAGTGGTGACGCTCGCTTGGGTAACCCAGTGAAGCGGATTCAAATCCCGAGTCTCGCACGTCTGATCTTTTCATGTGCAAATCATTTTCAACATGATTACTACTTATCTTACGGTGAAAGAAAACATCGCAAGGAAACCTGCATGTGTAAGAAAACCTAGCAAGTTCTCGAAAGACATGCTCAGTCCGCCCGCACTCGGCCAGCATGGGTGACTATGGTCTGATCCCCCTCGTATTGATGGGAGGCCCGTGCCTAGCAGTGGGACGTTAAAAAGGGCTGAATGCTAATACTACTATAGTCTACTTATTACATAGTTACTATTAGAACGTATCTAGGGACGAATGAGTCGCTAGTTTATTATTATTTAATATTTATCTCAGATTATGGTGATATGTCCGGACAGTCGTCTCTTAGACAGTTTGGTGGAGGCAAGACATTTACTAGCGGTAGTTTCACGCGGTCTGAATGAATATATGGAGCTGAAGAGGTTGAGGTTTCCAAGATTCTTCTTTCTTAGTGATGATGAACTTTTGGAGATACTGTCTCAGTCTAGGAACCCCAGAGCAGTTCAACCTCATCTCAGGAAATGCTTTGAGAATATAGCTAAGGTACGGTTATTAATAATTAAGGCTATATAGGACTTTACAATAACCAGAGCTAAATACAAAAGTGTAATATTTGTTTGTTAAAAAAAGGATATACATACTTAATATGAGTGTAATCTTTGATTCCTTCTTCTTCTAAGATTTCATTTCTTCTTATACTTTATATTCGCTAATTAATAATTTGTAAATTAAGAACTTCATAAATGGTTTTAAAATTAATGTAAATATCTTTTTAGTTTAAAAGTGAATATTTAGTTTGTATAAGATACATACTGTAAGCAGTATGTCTATTAATTAATGGGTCTTGAACTGCCTAATGTTAAGTCTAGCGTCTTAGAATATGAGATTAATCTCATCAGGCCAGTACCCAAGATGAAACGTTAACATTTTATGGATCACTAATTTATCTCTTTAGGTAAACTTATGTATACGTACAATGTACATAAACATATATCAATTTTTCAATTTATTATTGTTGTTAGGTTAGGTAGTTTATAAAATAAACATTTATTAAAATTCACAAGAGATTTGTTGATTTGTTTCACACGACTTTCAAATTATATCAAGGATCGTCAGACGTACGTGAGGTTCTTGACCACGAACTACTGCAATCTCCCTCGTACTACTCCCATTCTTGGTGACATTAGCGAAGTAAATTTTCCCAACGTGCGCTCTTAAAAACCATAAAATAAAGAATTCAATCTAACGACTGGAGCGTGCTCAAAAAGTAGCTTAAAAATACAAAAAAATCAAACGTACTTACGTCTGAAAATAGTTCTTTTAACTTCGTATAGTAAATCTGTATGAAATATCTTTCACATTTAATTTAAGGTAACATTTGAACCGGACTTGAAAATAACTCAAATGCACTCGAGTGAAGGTGAAATTGTTGAGTTGAAATACAAATTCTATCCGAGCTCTAATGTAGAGCAGTGGCTGCTTTTACTGGAGGATACTATGAGGCATTCCAGTTAGTTGTGTTATACATTTATTACTTTAATGAAGCTTTTTCTACAGTTCATTTTAGTTTACAGCTTCTCGAATGTATCCGGATTTGTATGGATGTAAAGAATATGGGGCATGTGTTAGTTGGAAATTTTTACTTTTATTCGAACGTTTAATAAAAGAAAAATTCGAACTTTTCCAGTAATAGTGTTGGGTTGTGAGTGAAAAAATGCTCTTGAATACTTTATAAAATACAAGTTTTTGTGATGTATTTACATGTAATACAATACATGTGTATTGTATAATCTAATAAATGAATTAATTCTTAAAAGAACGTAGAACTTTAAAAAATGGAATTCTCCAATTGTTGAAGAATAGAAATAAAAATATATAAGAATGATATATAATGATTCTATGTAGCATAGCCTTCTCACAGATTTACTTACATTATAATAATTTAATAAAAAAAAACACTTAAAAATTTATGGTTTAAAAATGCTTGCAAAATTCTATTTCGATTTTTGACAAGGACTTTTATTGTTTCAATATAATCCTCAAAACTGTTCTGTAATGATTGTAGAATGACATTTTGTCTACAAATTGACTACCTCGGTAGTCTATGTATCTCGGTAGGCATATATATCTGTACGTCAAGGTTAGAGCCCTTGGTTGGCCAAATTCAGTTATTCGAGTTGTTGTCAAGAAATTTTCAGTAACAGCCTGAGTTTGGGATGTTGGCGGTGTTTCACCCTCATGCCTCGGACAACCTTGATATGGAAATGACGGCTTTACCGTCATTGTCAAACCTTAAATCTTATTGATTCGTGTTGAATATTCGTTCCACTGGAGTATGAGAGTGGCATTATAATATCTCTTAGTTAGAAAGCTTAGATTAAATGAAATTGGCCGCTGTGGCCGAAATCGGTCAGGAGCACTGGTCACTATAATTATTTACATCGATCATTTTACTTTCAACTTTATATATAAAAGGCAAAAGTAATTAACTGATGTATTAACGCACAGGCTAAGCCCTTAAGGCAAAAAAATTGAAATTTCGCACACGTATTCCTCATATGACGAAGGCATTCACTAAGGAAGGATCTTTCAAAATTAAACCCCCAAGGGGTTGAAATTCGCTTTGCTAGATGTGCGAAATCGCAGAGGTGCTGATATCAACAGCGACCACCACTTATTAGTTGCAGAAGTACGACTGAAAGTTTCGGCAGCTCGTGCGAAAACCGACACAGCAAAGACAAGCCGACGTTTTGATGTAAGCAAACTGAAGGACCCAAGTATCAGCGACACTTTTAAACTGGAGCTCCAAAATAGATTCTCGGTTCTCGATACGAACTCTGCAACAGTCGACGCGGAGTGGAATCGCATCAAAATGGTCTACACAGTGACCAGCTCCGTCGTTCTCGGACATAAAACACATACAAGAGAAGAGTGGATGTCGCAAAAAACTTGGGATCTCATTGGACAACGACGAGAACTTCACCTTAAACTTATTGCCCCGAGTGATGAAAATGTGCAGGAAGATCTCAAACTGCAGTACCGACAGATTCGCAAGAGTATCTATCGCAGCACCCGTCGAGATAGAAGAGTGTGGGCTGATGGTATTGCTGATGGAGCTCAGAGAGCAGCGGATGCCGGTAATCTGAAAGAGATGTACAAAGCCACGAGGGCCCTGACAGGAAAACGAAGTTCGAGGAAGAAGCCATTGAAGAGCAAGGAGGGCCAACTTATTGTGACATCAGAAGGGCAACTGCGACGCTGGCAAGAACACTTCCAGGAAATCTTCCATGTTACAGAAGGCTCTGTTGATACTTTGCCCGATAACGATTCTCCTCTGCAAAGTCTAAACATTGACTGTTCCCCACCGACTAGAGGTGAAGTAATTCACGCTATTCGCTCGCTCAAAAATGGCAAGGCCCCAGGAATCGACCTTATCACTGCCGAGATGCTGAAGGTGGACATTGCTACAGCTGCAAACGCCCTGACGCCTCTACTACAACGCATCTGGCAGGAAGAAGAGTTACCGAACGACTGGAACAAAGGGCTACTTATCACCGTTCCAAAAAAAGGAGACCTCAGTCAATGCTGTAACTGGAGAGGTATCACTTTGCTTTCGATCCCATCCAAGGTGCTCTGCAAAGTTATTCTGGATAGGCTCTCGAAGGCCGTCGATCCTCTATTACGCAGAGAGCAAGCAGGATTCCGCCCCAGTCGATCGTGTACTGACCAGATCAACACCCTCCGTATCATACTGGAACAGGCATCAGAATGGCAAAGGGAGTTATACCTTACCTTTGTAGACTTTGAAAAGGCCTTTGATACGGTAAGGTGGGCCAGCATCTGGTCCCGACTACGCAAAATCGGTGTCCCCGAGAAAATAATCAACATCACCAAAGCCTTATACAAGAATTATTCTTGCAAAGTGACACATAACGGGCTCCTCTCGGAGGATATAGCGGTACACGCAGGCGTAAAACAGGGTTGTCTCCTATCACCACTTCTTTTCCTTGTCGTCCTTGATGGCATTCTGCATAGCACCACGGAAAACAAGCGCCGCGGTATAGAATGGGGCATAACCAACATTCTAGAAGATTTGGACTATGCAGACGACATATGCCTCTTAAGCCACACTCGCGCAGACATGCAGACCAAATTGGACGACCTACAAAAGGAAGCCGCAAATACAGGGCTCAAAATTAATGCAAGGAAGACCCAGGAGATGAGGTGCAGAGCAACTAGTACATCCCCGTTGTTCATTGGCACAGAGGCAGTGGAACGCGTCCACAAATTCACATACCTCGGGAGCTGCGTGTCAGAAACAGGAGGAACCGAAGAGGACATCACTTCGAGGATAGCCAAAGCACGAGCTACCTTCGCACAACTTCGACCCGTATGGCAATCACGGAAATTGACTCGAAGAATCAAGCTCAAAATCTTCCGGTCCAACGTAAAGACCGTACTGCTATACGGATGTGAGACGTGGAAGGTCACCAAAAACATCTCGCAGCAACTCCAAGTCTTTGTAAACCGATGCCTTCGCAAAATCCTCGGTATTTACTGGCCCGACAAAATTTCCAACAAGCAACTTTGGGAACGCTGTAATGAAGTCCCGATCATCCAGCAGATCAAACGCCGTAAATGGAGTTGGATAGGTCACACTCTCCGAAGGGACCCAAACCACATACCGAGGCAAGCCCTTGACTGGGATCCCCAAGGAAAACGCAAACGTGGCCGTCCAAAACAGACCTGGCGGCGGACTATTATTGGCGAAGCGAAGGCCATCGGGAAAACTTGGAGCGAAATGAAAAGCGTAGCTCAAGAACGGACGGAATGGCGATGCACTGTGGACGCCCTCTGCCTCACCTAGGGGACATAGGAACATAAGTAAGTAAGTAAGTAAGGGGTTGAAATAGAGGATAAAATTTTGTATGAAACTTTTTATTTCTTGGACATATTTGCGTGAAATTTCGTATAAATTGAGTACGGCAAAAATAATGAGTTACGTGTTTCTGCGTTTTTCAAAATTCAACTCCTAAGAGGGTAAAATAGGGGATGAAAGTTTGTATGAAACCTATCTTTTTAGAGTTTTTGTTTTAGTTTAGCACGAGCGAAGCCGCTGTTTCAGTTATTAAAAACAATCGTCTTCTCTCAGTCCGCCTAACATTAGTGGCGGCCATGGAGGAGCTGTGGGCGACGCCGCGCGCGGAGTGGGTGCTGCGCTGGCCGGGGCAGGTGGTCATCGCGGGCTCGCAGACCGCGTGGACGGCGGGCGTCGAGCAGGCCATCGCCGAATACAGGATGGACTTGTATTATGAAGAAATGTTGTTACAGGTATGTTGTTGAATGATGAAGATTGGTATATCTACATTTTCACTATAACTATTATAAAGAGGAAAGATTTGTATCTTTGTATGTTTGTAACGAATAAACTCAAAAACTACTGGACCGATTCAGATGAAATTTCGTAAGAAGATAGTTTGAGATCTTGGAAAGGACATAGGATATTTTTTATTCCAGAAATCATCGCTTAAAGGGTGAAAATGGGGATGATAGTTTGTATGGGAAATCAACCTATTCCATTATTTTATTCTGATATTGAAGTGTGTTTGTTTTTCTTATTGTAATAGATGTCTGGATGTATGGATGTTTGTTACGCTTTCACCCAAAAACTACTGAATGGATTTTAATGAAACTTTACAATAATATAGCTCATACATCAGAATAACACAATATAGTCTACCTTTATACCGAAAAAAGGGTTCCCGAGGTGTAGATTTGTTTAAATTAAAAAGACCAACAGTGACAAACTCTTAGTGTAAATAAAAAACGCTTTTTAGTTGAAATAGAAATGAAGATTTATTATTATTTTCTCGCCCTTAATTTAATATAACATCGTACACTTGCAATGTATGTATATGATTTGATTTCGTGTAAAAAACACCAGAACATACCAAAGAGGTTTATAATGACATACTATCAGAATTTTCAGAATTTTATTTGGCTTTTAGCATACACATTTTTGCACACCTTATATATTTTTTCACACAACACCAAGATACATGTATGTATGTACTCGTAAGTATTACCTAGATATATTTTACGTGCAATAGTTTAGTTCAATAATATATATTTTTCTAGTTGGATAGTTTACGGGCATTGGTAAAAGGGGAACTGACATTTTTCCAAAGAGAAGTTCTGTGTGCGCTAATAGTTATAGAAGTGCACGCGCGAGATGTGACAAGAACTCTTGTAGACGAGAACGTGAAGAATGTCAGTGATTTCCAATGGATCTGCCAGTTGAGGTACTCGTATATAGCTTTTTTTAATAACTTTGGCTGAATATATTTTTTTAATTTTTTTTTTAAATATGTTGGGACATTAACACACAGCACCATCTAGATCCATGGTAAGCTACGAGGCTTGTGTTTTGGATACCAGGTAGTTGATACACTACACATACATAACTATAAATACATACGTATTATAAATATAAACACCCATGACTAGAGTACAAACATTCGTGCTCATCACACAAATGAATGCCCCGCAGAAAGTAGGGTCACTACAAACTGAGCCAAACGTGCCGTCAATCTTGTTTAGTTGTTTATTTATCGAACAATATTTTACATTAAGAGCTGACTTTAGTAAGACAATAATTAGTTAAAAGTTTTTATTTACTTAAGTTAAGTTAGTTAATTAAAAATAGATTTATTTTTAATTAAAAAAAAATGTTAAACGCTCCATTCTTACATAAATGTACGTGTATATATATAAATTTATTTCATGTATCTCAGAAACAGCTCTAATGATTTGAATCAAATTTATGTTTAGATAAGGTTTTGCTTTTTAAGTCTAGCTACATATGTGCATTTTCTGAAATAACTTTTTTTTTGATAAAACACGATTTTACAAAAAAGAACGCCGGGCGAAGCTCGTTTGCCTAGTTACTTAATTTATAATTATGTAGCTCAGTTGTTTCACTTTCATTTTTAAATTTAACCTTTACAGTTAGAACCTAACTAGGTAACCTATCTAAAATTACAAGTATCCCTGAGTATTACATTTTTAAACTTAGGGATATTTTTAATTGTTAGTTCCTTTAAAATATATTTCTTTCATTTTTATAATGTAGATAAGAACATATCAATTATATTATTTAATTCTAATCATAGTAGACTAATAGGTATTTAGTTTTGGTTTGCAACAACGCGGTTTACCTTGATTGGGCCGAGAAATTCGATTGATCGACGGACAATATACAACTGTTGTGGTCTACTTTGCCGTCTTGAACGTCACACAGAAAACCTCAAATCTATACGGGGGTTACCCGTAATAGGCAAAATTGATTGTTTCTAAGTCTAATGTTTATGTTTGTTACTCAATTACGCCTAAACAATGTAACTAATTTATTGGATTTTGTCAATATAAGTCATTTTCACAACTACCTTTTTAGTTCTAAACGTATCTATAAATGGCGTTCATGAACATTAAAGGTGCAAGATAATAATAATCTATACAGGTAAATAGAATTGATGTGGCTGTTTGTAATGTTGAAATAAAAGCTTTTTACTAAATGCATATGCAATTATATACGATACTTATAAGAAGAGTACATTTTTTTATTTTTGTCTGTCTGTGTGTTTGTTCCGGCTAATCTCTCAAACGGCGGGACTAATTCTCACATGACCTTCACTGGCAGGTAGCTGGTTTAACTTGGCTTATTAAGGAGTACCTTAGGCTAGTTTCATTTTCGTACAAGAATTAGAGTTCCACTCATAAAAATAGAACGTCTGTTTGTCTGTTTATTTCGACTAATCTCCGAAACGGTTGGACTGATTGTGACGGGAATTTCACTGGCAGGTAGCTGATGTTATAAGGGGTAACTTAAATTAGTTTATTTTTGGAAAAAAGAATTATGGTTCCACTTAAAAAAATAAAACGTAGCCAATAAACGCACCCGAGTTAAGCGAGGGTAGGTCGCTAAGTAATTAATAATTTTCAAACGAGTGAATCTGCTAGTAAAAACAAAATTATATCATTCATTCATCATATACTCTATTACAGATACTATCAAATAATAAAAGATATGATACCGTTGGAAGAAGATGAATCGCCGGAGATATATCAAGATGAGGAACGCTTAGACACTTCGATGTTTTATCGACAGTTCAGTCAGAATTATTGCGATGTTCGCGCTTTGAATTCCGTTTTCACTTATCAAAATGAATATTTAGGGAATAGGCGAGTGATAATAATAAATAGAATATATGTATATTGTATACAATGTACATATACTAATAGGTATTATACAGACGCAGAGTTAGTTAAGGCAGTGGTAGCCCAGTGGTAATGCGTTCGCTTGGGAAACCGAGTGAAGCGGGTTCAAATCCCGGGTCTCGCACCTCTGATATTTTCATGTGCGAATCATTTCTAACATGATTACCACTTGCCCTACGGTGAAGGAAAACATCGTGAGGAAACCTGCATGTCTGCGAGAACCTAGCAAGTTTTCGAAAGACATGTGTAGTCCGCCAACCCGCAGTGGGACGTTAAAAAGGGCTGAATACATAGAGTTAGTTTGTTTGTTTGAACGCGTTAAGCTCAGGAACTACTGATCCGGTTTGAAAATATCTTTTTGAATTAGATATCCCGTTTATTGACAAAGGTTACAGCGGGCTATAGTGAGCCGCTAATAATGAACAATGCTAATAATCCATCCATGCTAATGTCATAAATGTGAAAGTTTGTAAGGATGGATGGATGTTTGTTACTCTTTCACGCCAAAACGGCTGAACGGATCTGAATGAAATTTGGCATAGACATAGATTATAGTATGTTTATAACCAAAAAATATACGGTTCCCGTGGGATAGATTTGTTTTTTGTCTAGGGACGAACCCGAAGTGAAGCGAGGGTGAGTCGCTAGCCTTCTAAAATAGAGGAATTCTAAATGAGATCTCTTGTAATACGTACAAAATTAACTTGGCTTAAAGTTTATTAGTCAGTAAATTGTGCAAAAATCGGACTTCTATATAATACTAATAAACGCGAAAGTTTATATATGTTTTTATGTATGTTTGTTAGTCCTTCACGTTACAACGACTAGACCGATTTGGATAAAATTTAGTTCAAAGATAGACTATGGCATGGAGGAACATATACATTTACAGAATAGCTTTTTTTTAATAATTTTATCGCCTCTTTTCACTATATTATTAACAATACAATTATTTTTAATCGTCAGTGGTCGTCTAGTAATAACTCCACTGACTGATCGTTGCTACTTGACGTTGATGTGCGCGATGCATCTGAAATTCGGCGGCGCCCCCGCGGGGCCCGCCGGCACCGGCAAGACCGAGACCACTAAGGTATTTTAAATTGTACATTATAATACTTTTTTTTAGATTCACGCTAAGATTTGACATTATAAATATTTTTTGTTTTTTTCAAATTTCTCTTCTTTTTCAAACTTTTTGTGAGATTTAATTTTAATTTTAAGCTGTTACTTTGAATTGAAAATTACTATATCAATATTTTGAACACAGAAGTTTCATTTCATCATCATCATCATTTCATTTTATCATCATCATCATTTATAATGAAAAAGAAATTATAATAAAACAATTTATGTATCATATTATTATAATGTTCAGATTTATCATTTTATTAACAAGGAGAATAAATTCTTTTTTTTTTCCTTTTTTTATATATATTCTCTTACTAGCTCTTTAAAGTTATTAATTAAATCGCACTTTCCATCAAACATAACCACCAAATTATTTTTATTATATATTTTGCTATTTTATTAAAAAAGCTCCAAGAGTGGCGTAAAAGTTTCAGGAGGGCTGGGCTGACCCCAAATAGGGAAAAAGTCAAGAGATTGATTGATTAATATTTTCTTAGATTTACACGAATATTTGATATTTTAAATAAAACTATCTTTTCGGATTTTTTCACGGATTTTGATTTCTTCCGTGACCATAACTGCTCTAAAGCATTCGAAACGTCGGGAAACGAAAATCAAAATTAATCCGAAAAGATAGTTTTATTTAAAACTATTGATCGATTCTTTTATTTTATTAGATATAACATAATATGTAGATATTAGTTGTTGTATGAATTCTAGGATCTCGCGAAAGCGTTAGCCGTGCAATGTGTTGTGTTCAACTGTTCCGATCAACTGGACTATATGGCAATGGGCAAATTCTTTAAAGGGCTTGCCGCGTAAGTTATATGTTTATCTTTGAAATAATAACATGAATTAAAAATATTTTTATATACAAACTATGTTTAAATAGTGCCTTTTTTTTAATCAAAAAATAATTGAAGTACTTGTATGATTTTATAACGTATAGTTTTAATTGATGGTCGCGTTTTCAAAGTTCAAAGCTCATTTTTTTATTAATTAGATTTTTTCAGACATGTGTGTTTATTCACGGTGTTTTCTTTACCATTAGAAAGATTAAATCATGTTGAATCGCACATGAGAATATTAGATGTGCAAGATCTGGAATTCGAACCCGGTTCATATGGTTTCGTCAGCTATCACAGTGCCACTAAGCTAGTACAGCCTAATTTACTATATTGAACGCACATCAATATGGTTATTACAGTCTAGTTGATTAAAATAAAAAGTGTCAATAATTATTATAATTGGCCCTCGTCCCTTTATATGTACGTCTATTTGACGAGAAAATTCTGGAAACAATATATTTAGACTTTGTTACATTTCAACGTCCTCCAAACATAAACTCTTCACAATGGCAAATTTCTATACACGACTGGTATGTCATTTATTCTACAAATTAATTTGTTAAGACGAATAGTATCTAAATATTTTATATTGACTTTATAACAATTTTAAATTGTATTCAGCCCTTTTTAACGTCCCACTGCTGGGCGTGGGCCTCCCTTTAATACTTGCGGTATCAGTTCATACTCCAGCTCGCGGCCGAGTGCGGGCGCACTGAGCATGTCTGCAGATTACTCGCTAAGTTCTCTCACACATGCACCTTCAATATATTTTCTTTCACAGTAAGACAAGTGGTAATAACGTTGAAAATGATTCGCACATGAAAATATCAGAGGTGCGAGACCCGGGATTTGAACCCGCTTCACTCGGTAATCCAAGCGAGCGCGTCACCACTGGACTACCACTGCCTTATTTTAAATTAAATAAAGTTTAATACAAAGTTTAATTTTATCAGATCTGGCGCGTGGGCATGTTTTGACGAATTCAATAGGATTGATATCGAAGTTCTATCAGTTGTCGCTCAGCAGGTAATATGTTTCGAACTCTCCTCACATCTTACTCTTTAATGACACTTATCATATTCTTATCATCTTTCATTTATTTAACCGCGTTTATATTAAAAGGACTTCATTTACTTTGAACTAGCGATTTACCTTCGCTTCGCTCGGGTGCGTCCCTAGGTACGTTTTAATTTTTTTGAGCGGAACCCTAATTCTTTTTCTAAAATAAAAGTAGCCTAAGTTACTTCTTATAGCACCAGCTATCTGCCAGTGAAAGTATCGTCAAAATCAGTTTAGCCGTTTCTGAGATTAGCTGGAACAAATAGATAGAGAAACAAAAATTTTAAAAATTGAGTTTTTCTTATACTTTAATTTTATTTATCTGTATGTACATATTATATAAAATAAATCATTCAGACCTTTTTAACAAGTGAAAACTTCTGTCTTTTGAAATCCAGCTAATGATGGATTTGAATAACTTCTTTCTTTTTGTGAGTTTCCTTGCTAGGAATTTGACATTATTTTTATCTATACATATAATAAATATTATACTACACTAGAGGCTCACCCCTCGCTCCGCTCGGGTTTCTGTATCCTGTATGTTGACTCGGATAATCAGCTATTAACATACCAAATTTCATCAAAATTCCTCCAGTGGTTTTTCTTTGATGCGGTAACAGACAGACAGACAGACAGACAGGCAAAAATTCTAAAAACACTAGAATCAGCCTCGGTATCGATAATAATGACTATTTCAGTAATATTTTCTTAAAAATATTTAATGTACAGATTCGGCTCAGTTAGAATTTTATTATATGTATTATAGACTATCATTAAATAAATTTTTTGGGGGACCAAAAGACTAAAATTGAAATTTGTAACATTATCTGGTCACTTATAAACTTTACTTGCGTTCGGCATTTGCAAATTCTGTCCGACGCAAATGTTTCTGAACCTTCAAAATTGATATTAATAATAATAAAGCGGTTTACGTGACCTCTTAGTTACACACAGATAACACAGATACTCGTATATTATCATGAAGATACATTATATATATATATGTATATATATATATATATATATATATATATATATATATATATATATATATATATAGAATATATATATATATATATATATATATATATATATATATATATATATATATAGTATTTTTCTATTCTGCCTATAGACATATTAATTTTAATTATGAACAGCGACTCACCCTCGCGTTACGTTTTAACAGTTAGCACACATTTCTCACAGATGAGATATTTTCCCAGTAAAAAGTGTCCTAAATGTTGACCCGGATAACCAGCTATCATATCAAATATCATCTAAATCTGTCTAGTGGTTTCCTTATGATTTACTTATGGGTTCAATTAGCACATGCGATATTTATATGTTTCCAGACAGACAGACAGACAGACAAAAATTCTAAAAACTATAGATTCGATCTCTGCATTGATAATCATCTCTATTTCAATAAGATTTTCCAAAAAATATTTAATGTACAGATTCAACTCAAAATTTTATTATATGTATAGATAAATATAAGGTGATTGTTATGTAAATGCCTTCGTAAGTAATTTACTAAATAAATACGAAACATTTCATAAACTAAAGCATTATGTTTCAATGTACTTATTTACCGTCGAGTTGTTACTATGATGTATTATTTTGGTTTTGTACCGCGGTATGTGTTCGTACATCTTAGACGGCTTGACCTATTTTGATGAAGTTTATTGGTTCGTTGGTATGTTGGATCACCTAGATTGTTTTAGGTATAATTGAATCCAGAAGATGGCGCTGTAATCGAGACTATTTTTTTTTTATATTTTTCTATGGCAGAACAGCGTTTTGCCCAGCGGATCCGTTATCATACGAAACTACCAGAACCCGCGGCTTCGCCCGCGTTCAATTGCTATATTATATAGCGACTCACTCTCGCTTCGCTCGGGTTATTTAATATTAAATTAAACTATTAGCGTCATATACTATTAAACTATTTGGATATTGTTCATAAAAAATACTAAATTCGCAATTAAAAATAAAAAGAAGGGGTAGCAGGGTGAAAAATACTTACGATCTATTCTAACACCTATCAAATGTACAAAAAAACATTAAAATCGGTCGAGCTGTTTCGGAGGAGTGCGATCACAAACACCCTGACACGAGATAATTATATATTAGATTTTAAAATGTTTGTTCTGTTTCGAACAGGTTGTAACAATTCAAAAGGCTCAAATAGCACGCCAAGAAAAGTTTATGTTCGAAGGTTGCGAGCTGCCTTTGAAGGCTTCCTGCTCGGTGTTCATTACAATGAATCCAGGATATGCGGGTATTCATTATGTTTTACTTTGAATTTGTATATATATATATGTATGTTATTTTTACCGACACGTTTGGCTCAGTTTGTAATGACCTTGCTTGCTGTGCCAGCGTCATGGGTGTTCATATTTATAATATGCATGTATTTAAAGTTATATATGTTTAGTGTATCAACTATCTGGTATCCATAACACAAGCCTCGTAGCTTACCATGGAACTAGACGGTACCGTGTGTTAATGTCCCAACATATTCACGTTAAAAGTTGAACTGTCTCTTGGCACAACTTTCTCAGCCGCGTGTTATGGGTTCAATTAGCACAAGCGATAATTATATTTTTGTTATGGTTACTATTTATAGTTGTTGTGGTTATTATGGTCAATTTGATTATTGAATTAGAAATATTAGTGTATAATTGATTTTCTATATGCAAAATTTGTTAAGTCAAATTGGAATGAGATTTCTGTATATAAAACATTCTTTTAACATATATCTTTTTATAAAAAATTCTATATTGCTTAAAGCTACACTACTTTGTTGTATTTATGATGGTAGTAATTATAAATTATGATTTTTCATTTTTTTCTACTAAATACTAACTTATTTATATTTACGTATCACGTATATCATGACGTTAAGCCATTATGAACAAACATTATCGATTTATTTTCCCATTATATAGGTCGTACGGAGCTGCCAGATAATTTAAAAGCTCTATTTCGACCAATAGCCATGATGGTGCCGGATTACGCTTTGATAGCCGAAATATCATTGTTCTCGTACGGTTTCTATGAGGCTAAAATTTTAGCTGGAAAAATTACGACCACATTTAGATTGAGCTCGGAACAGCTGTCGTCACAAGTTAGTGAAGTTTTGTATTGATATTTAAATTTACACGATGTTATTTAACCAAAATTATTGTATACAATATTATGCAACACTTGCTACTTACCCTTGCTTTGCTCGACTGCGTTCTTAGAAGTATTTTGTTTTTATATTAAGGCGGTCCCTCACCGGGAGCATTCGCCTGTAACGTAACAATTTAGATTCGCTTTAAATATTATTTTTAAAGATTACCCACATGCTACGTATTTCTTGCAATTAATGTAACTTGTACGTACTCGCATTTAGTGAATGTTATAATATTTAATGTGTTTTCTCATGTAAGTGAATTTGTTATTCTTAATGAGAAATAAAGATTCTTAAACTCAATATTCGCCTACAGTCAAGTCAGTTGTTTTTTCAATGTCGGACGAAGCGGTCATATTGAGCGCGGTAATATTGATTCGCTCATTTTATTTACGCTAAAAAAGCAAAAGAAACGAACAAACAATCAAACAAGTATAGATGCGTTACACGTTGTGTCACGATGTTACAAATTGTATCACTAGGTACATGTTGCGCATTGTAATGCTTGACGACACGTTTGGCTCAGTTTGTAGTGACTCTACTTGCTGTGCCCGAGGTCGCGGGTTCGAGTCCCGCTGGGGGCATTCATTTGTGAGCACGAATGTGTGTACTCCAGTCATGGGTGTTTATATTTATAATATATATGTATTTAAAGTTATATATGTGTAGTGTATCAACTATCTGGTATCCATAATACAGGCCTCGTAGCTTACCACGGAACTAGATGGTGCTGTGTGTTAATGTCTCAACATATAATGCTCGGTTTTTCTCCTTCACTTATGTAATGCTCGAATCTGAATTGTTACATTACAGGCGAATGCTCTCTGTGAGGGATCGCCCTTATATACAGCTAGCATCACCTTTTGGCGAATTTCATAAGTAACATAACATAGTAGTATTTATCTATCTTCTTACGTCGTCATAGAGCTTGTATGTTCAAACGATCAGTTTACAGAAAGGGATTTCAATATATGATTATTGATTTTAAATGTCTATTTTTTTGGTATAAAATATACATTTTACTTTAATAAAGCCGAAAATATATTTTTTCTATATATGTATAAAAATCTTAGAAATAAAGCTTTGTTTTTAGAACAGAATATAAAACCTCTAATGTAAAGTACAAGTATTGATGGTTTGAACAAATAAGCATTAAGTTGACAATATGTCTTGTCTTCTTTGTTCTTAGTTTTTTTTTCAGTTGAATTTAGTGTTAGATTTTTCAATTTTTCCTTAATGTAAATTATCAGGAGCATTACGATTTTGGTATGAGAGCTGTTAAAACGGTTATATTGGTTGCGGGCAACTTGATTCGGCAGATGCCCGACGCTGATGAGAGGCAAATAGTTTTGCGAGCGCTACGTGATGTCAATGTGCCCAAGTTTTTGGCGGACGATCTTGTGTTATTTAATGGTTAATACATTGGTTTTTCTTATATGGCATTACTTATTGGTACTGTACCTAGGGTCCCTAACAATAGCCTAGATGTTACCTAGCTACCTAGCCTAACTGTGTACTGTGTACTCAATTTCATCGAAATTTGTTCATCCATTTTAGCGTGAAAGAATAATAAACATACGCACATACAAACTTCTCATATATATGTAGCCCGATTTAGCTCTCAAACATCCATTTTTTCAATACTTTTAGGTCTCTTTGCTCTACTTCTTACTATGTATTGTTTGACGTTGATAAACATATCTAAGATATTTAAATCAAAATAAAATTACCATGGAAGTAGTTTTAAATATACATATATATAAATATATATATATATATATATATATATATATATATATATATATGTTATATGACTTTTTTTATTGTAGGTATAATATCAGATCTCTTCCCACGAGTAGAAATCCCAATCGTGGACTACGGTATTATGGAACAGTCAATACGGAATATGTTAATCAAAAAGGGTTACGATGATTTGTACAGTAAGTAATTTGATAAATTAACTAGCTCAGTAGTTCGTTGTACACCTGGAGGTCCTGGGTTCGAGTTTAGTTAAAGTGTGTCGAATTATCGTCACTATAACATCTCCTGCAGTTGGCTAGTCACAGTGAGAATAGCCGCCATGGCCGAAATCAGTCTGGTGGTCGTCAAGACTTTGATAAATATACATACATATATAATAAGCACGTAAAGTATAGCAATTATACTTAATCTACTTAGTTATTTTTACTAGTTTCAATAGGAATTCAGTATCTTAGTACCCTACTCAATATATTTGTTGTTGATGATTCTTGATGATGATTTCATGATTTATCCTTAATGAAAATGTTATAATTGTTTTTTTTTTACTATTGGTACTTTTTACCTAAAAAAGTATTTCTATTTACTTCATAGAATCCCAAAACTTATCTCAATTTATACACAAACGGCGGCTCTGTACTATTTCCATAGATTCATAAACATGAAATTGATAATTAGATTTGGTTTGTCTTGCCTGTTATGAAGCTTACTGCTTATTTGATCTAGTGCCTAGTAGGTGTCTAAATATTAACATACTGAGTTCAAATCCTATATTAGGCTCATAAATTTACTTTTACCTAAACTATACTAATATTATAAAGCAGAAGAGGTTGTTTGTTTGTTTTTTTGAACGCGCTAATCTCAAATACTACTAATCCGATTTGAAAAATTCTTTTTACATTAAGTAGCCCGTTAACTGAGGAAGGCTATAGGCTAAGTATCATCCCGAAAAAATGTACGATTCCCGTGGGATAGATTTGCCTTTGTCTAGGGACGAATCCGAAGCAAAGCGAGGGTGAGTCGCTAGTAATTAATATTCTTAAGTAGTAATATTTCAAAATATAAAACTATCTTTTAGGATTATTTCGCGGATTTATTTTGATTTTTGGTTCCCGACGTTTCGAATGCTTTACAGCAATCATGGTCACGGGAGAGACTAAGTTTTAGGTTTCTCAAAGGTCATGTTTGTAACAAGTATATAACGCCTTTGAGACGTCTAAACCCTTAGTATCTCCCGTGACTATGATTGGTGTAAAGTCAATGTAAGAAAGTGTTGGTAGTGTTTCATTGCCGTGGTTTGGATTGCACCGAAAAAAACTATTACTTATTTTACTTCTATTTGTAGCAATTTTTTTTTTACGATTATTAATTATAATATACATATTTTCTTTTGTATAATCAATGATCTTTTGCAGCGTTTATATTTAAAATCATTCAATTGTATGAAACTACTGTTGTACGACACGGACTAATGTTGGTGGGGCCGGCTGGAGTCGGCAAGACAAAGGTATATCTATAGTCTATACTAATATTGTAAAGAGGTAAAGTTTGTGACACTCTGCGGTAATCTCTGGATCTACTGCACCGATTTAGATGAAATTGGGTAAGAAAATATTTTGAAACCCTGGGAAGGACTTTTTATCCCGGAAATCGTCCCTTAAGAGGGTGAAAATGGGGATGAAAGTTTGTATGAAGAATCAAACTGGGGACGAATCCGAGAAAAGCGAGGGTGAGTCGCTAGTAAAACATACATGAAATTCTTTATTTATATTACAAATACAAAACCGCTACTAATTGCACTTCTGTCTCTCTTTAACCTTCACATTTTCTAAAGAAAAACATACTTTTTATCACTACATATTTTAAATAACACTCCCCTATCGCGTGTCTGTGTTTCTTCGTGCTAATCTCAGAAACTACTCTACGGATTTTATACAGTTTTCTCTAACAGCACCCTGTTTAGATGCTTAAGACGACCTTAGATTATTAAACTGTGATACAGAAAATGTAAAATATTGGCAGGTTTAATAGATTTTCCTATTTTTCTTTAGATATTACAATTGTTTTTAAGGTACGTAATTTTTTTTCATGAATAGTAATTTTGTAAAGAATCAAGTTTTTTATAAGCTGCCTGCCTATGTGAAATATGATTAACTAGCGACTTACCCTCGCTTCGCTCGGGTTTATCCTTACCTTGGATATAGTAAAATGGATATAGTATGTTATTCTTAAGAGATATACATATGCCATCGCAGACTTTTTTTGTAGACTTTTTTAAGGTGTACAATACTGTAGTCCATTATTTTGATCTATCTCGTAGGGTTCAACCAGAGCTTGCAATATAAGCGCAAAAAAATGTATTTATTTACGACATTATATTAGAAATCTCTAAAATTATCAGTGTTTCTCTACTTTATTATGCATACATTATACATATAAACCTACCTCTTGAATCACTCTATCTTTTAAACTGCATCAAAATCCGTTGTGTAGTTTTAAAGATTTAAGCATACATAGGGACAGACAGACAGCGGGAAGCGACTTTGTTTTTATACTATGTAGTGATAATGAAAGTGACATTTCTAACTTCTTAGATTTTTTTTAGTGTTACGAAGTTCTGCGAGACGCGCTAACAGCAATCAAAGGTAAATTAGCGCCAGACGGGTTCCCCTTCACCACAGTGTACACTTTTGTTGTGAACCCCAAATCGATCACTATGGGACAGTTGTATGGAGAGTTTGACTTGCAAACACATGAATGGTAAGTACTCGTATAAAGAAAACTAGTTGCAATAATTTACAGTGAAGGAAAATATATTGAACCTGCATGTGTGAGAGAACTTAGCAAATAATCTGCAGACATGCTCAGTGCGCCCGCACTCGGCCAGCGTGGTGGAGTATGGCCTGATACCCCGCGTACTGAAGAGAGGCCCACCACCAGCAGTGGGACGTTAAAAAGGACTGAATACAATTGCAATAATTATACTCTTTATTTTAATATTCCATTGCTGTACACAATCACTCTCTCGGCTTGAGAAAGATTCATAGAGGTCATAGACCACCATGCCAGATAAATACGGGTTGATTGTTTTAAAACTTTTGATAATTTTCACAGCGAGTAACGTTCTCTCAGACGTGCAGATTTTCTTAAGATATTTTACATTTATAAATAATAATTATAATGGAAATGAGTTTTAAGTATGTACCTAAATCTAAGATATTTTACCTGGGGCTTAAAAGCGCTTCACTTGGTTTTTCGTGTTTATGGTTACAACTGCTTAAATTGTTTTAAATTTTTAAATTATTTTGCAAATATTTTACACAAATATGGCTTGTAGAGGAACAAATTAAAATCATTTTAGTATTAATACTATAAAATTTGATGTATAAATTGTAATACTACATTTTTATGTATTATTGTGTAAAATTGTTATTTCCCAACACAATAAATCTTTTATAAAAGAGCTGAAGTTAGACAATTAGATTAGCTCCCAAACCACAATATTTGCCAGATGTGAAAATATATTTTCATAGAACACACAGGCTTTTCCACCATTTAAAAATCAATCCCTATATCTAAAAAATAATATTCTAACATCGCCCAAAAATATCATTTATAGAACTGTTGCTTATAAAAAATTGAAATGTCTGTCTGTGCCTCTTAAAACGACAGTACCTGGGCGACCGAGCTTCGCTTGGAGTTTTTTGTCAAAAGTACAATTTTATTTTTAATTTGGCTTCAAAGGAAAAACTAAAATCTTGAGTAAATACAAAAAAAAAACAAAAGTAAAAACTTTGTCTCCAACTGGGGTTCGAAACCGGACACCTGTGATAGTCAATCTAGTGCATTGGCTGCTTGACTACGATGCATATGCCCGAGCGTGCGTAATCATTAACATATTTTGCGTGAAATAATGCAAAAGAAAACCGCATCAAAAATAATACCGCTCGAAAATACACGTTTTCCCAGACATAAGACTAATCTAGATCAATTCTTCCCCCCCGAAAACCCCCACATACCAAATTTCTGCGAAACCGTTAGAACCGTTTCCGAGATCGCCGGCATAAATAAATAAATATACAAGAATTGCTCGTTTAAATATATTAGATGTTATTTATTATAAAAAGCGAAAGCCACATTACCATTAATGAAATAGGTAATGTCAGTATGTTTTACCTCCGAAATATGTAGCTGACTTGAGATGATAACGAGATTTGTAAGTTGAAGTAAAACGCGGGACCATCGCTAGTTTAAATATGAAAAAAAAATGTTTTTTTATTTATTTTCGAATGGCAATATTTATTGTTATTTTGTTTAGGACTGACGGTATTCTATCGAGTTTAGTCAGAGCTGGCATCGCGGTGGAAGATAACGACAGGCGGTGGTATGTTTTCGATGGGCCCGTGGATGCTGTTTGGATCGAAAATATGAATACTGTTAGTGTATAGTTTTTTAGCTTATGACAGATTTTAACCGATTTTGAAAAAGTGTGATGGTCTCAATTTTGTTTTTGATGCGTATTTAGGTGTCATGATTTGCTCAATTACGAATTATTATAATGTTTTTTTTTTTTTGGGAAAATACTAATTTGTTCATTAGTGTAAATATCAATTTTAAATATATCTAGGTGGAGGCTTACCAAAAGTGGATGGAACAGTAATGGCTCGTATTTAATATATTTAACGTAAACAGGTGAAAGAAAATATTTTCTTTCTTTAAATGTGTACCAATTTTCATGGTGATTTGTGAATTAGTTTAAAAGTTAATGCGCTAAAGCACCACCTAGTGGATAATCTATACTAATATTATAAAGCTGAAGTTGAAGTTGAAGTTTGTTTGTTTGTTTGTTTGTTTGGTTGAACGCGCTAATCTCAGGAACTACTGATCCGATTTGAAAATTTTTTTTTGCATTTGATAGCCCGTGAACTGAGGAAGGCTATAGGCTATATATCATCCTGGAAAAGTGTACGGTTCCCGTGGGATAGATTTGTTTTTGTCTAGGGACGAACCCGAAGCGAAGCGAGGGTGAGTCGCTAGTTAAAGTTATATGGCGAATAACGCTCTTCATGAATAAAAAACATTCGTTTCGGAGTTTCGGAGATTTACGGTTTTGCACAAATGAACATTATATTTATACGAAAGAACGACTACTCACATAACTTAATGATAAACAAAGGAAAAAATACAAATATTATATTTTAGGTATTAGACGATAACAAAAAGCTATGTCTATCGAGTGGGGAGATAATGAAGCTGACAGACAGACAGAGGATGATATTCGAAGTAGCCGACTTGGCGGTGGCTTCGCCCGCCACCGTCTCGCGCTGCGGGATGGTGTACTTGGACGCGCAGGTCGTCGGCCTGCCGCCGCTCGTCAACGCTTGGATGAAGAGCAACTTGCCATCGGTATATGTTTAATATATTTAATATTTTTGGACATTAACAATACCATCTAGTTCCTAAGCTACGAGGCTTGTGTTATGGATACAGTAAGATATAGTTGATACACTACACATATATAACTTTAAATACATACATATTATACATATAAACACCCATGACTGGAGTACAAACATTCGTGCTTATCACAAAAATGAATGCCCCAGCGGGACTCGAACCCGCGACCGCTGGCACAGCGAGTAAGGTCACTACAAACTGAACTAAACATGTCGTCAAATATACATATATCGTCAAATATATAATATAATTAAATAGATTTACTAATTTTGGGATATTTTTACTATAAAGAAGAAAGAATCTTTTTAAATGGTTGGGAAGAAAAAGATAGATAGATATATATCCTTAGGGCGTAGGAGTAATTATATGAAATGGTAAGCGGTGTACTTGCAACACACAAATACTTATCCTAAATACATACATACATATCTTAAATCTATACATATAATAAAATTCTAACTAAGCCGAATCTGTACATTAAATATTTTTTGGAAAATCTTATTGAAATAGACATTATTATCGATACAGAGGCGAAATCTATGTTTTTAAAATTTTTGTTCTGTCTGTCTGTTACCGCATCACAGAAAAACCACTGGAGGGATTTTGATGAAATTTGGTATGATGAAAGCTGGATATCCGGGTCAACATATAGGACACTTTTCACCGCGGGAGATTATCTCATTCCCACGGGAGTACACGTTATAACACAACCAAAAAAATATTCATGATCAGAATTTATTGAAACTTGGTATTAATGATCTTCAATACAATTAAATAGATACGTGTTTTAGCGTTTTTTTAAATACATTCCATAAGGAGATAAAATAAGGGATGAAAATTTGTATGAAACCTACCTTTTTAAAGTTTTTTTGTTGTAGTTTTAGCGCGAGCGAAGCCGCGGGTTTTGCTAGTACATACATATATACATAAATACATAACTTTTTTTTTCGTAGGTACTTTTCTTTTTCCTCGAAATCATTGTATACTGGAGTTGTGTGTAGAGAAAACTTAAAGATAGAAAGCGTCTGTAGTAATTATGACTTTAGAAACTAACGACCATAGTCTCTCCCATGAATATGTGTACTATAAAGCATTCACAACTTTAGGAAGAAAAAATAAACAAGCGACAAATTCTGAAAACATAGTTTTATATAAAATTAAAATATTCGCATAAATCTAAGGAAATATCAAAAAGATTTTTTTTTATTTATATACTGTACTTTAAATCCTATATTTTATTATACATGATTACAATATGAACAAAAATCTAGTAATAGGTCTTTCTATTTATTAAAACAATAAAATATATAAATGAAATTGACATAACATCGAGAATGTTCTTTGTCTACTTTTCATAAGCATGGCTGAGTGCGCCTTTTTAAATATCCAATTAACTTTCATTGCTAGTTATCATTTAAGAATAAAATATGGTACCAACATTTATTAATTTGTTACTAGTTTCCATAAAAAAATTGAAAGTCGATATGTACATAATTACTAGCGACTCACTCTCGCTTCGCTCGGATTCGTCCCTAGCTTGCTTCCCAATACAAATTTTCATCCCCATTTTCACCCCCTTAAAGGATGAATTTCGAGATAAAAAGTACCCTATGTCCTTTCCAGGGTCTTAAACTATCTTCTTACCAAATTTCATCTTAATCGGTTTGGTAGATTCAAAGATTACCCCCTACAACCTCACAAACTCACAAACTTTACCTCTTTATAATATTAGTATAGATTTGCCGAATTTCTAACGTCGTAAACTAAAAAAAAATTTCAATCTACTTAATATTTTCAGATTGCCGACAACATTCGAAAAATTCTACCAAATCTGATAAATACATATCTCTATCCAACACTTGCTCTATTACGTTCTAAATTGACTGAGATAGTCGCATCTATAGATTCGGCTTTAGTATTGAAATTTCTAGAGCTCATGGATTATAGGTTGAGGCCGCTCACTGGCAAAGACGATCGACCGCCGCCTGGAGCAGCTTTCTTGGCTATGATGCGTTAGTATACATGATATATATTTATCCATACTAATATTATAAGTGTAAAAGTAACTGTTTGTCCGTCTGTTATATTTTCATGCTTAATCCGCTTAACCGATTTAAATAAAATTTGGTATGGAGTAGTTTGAGACACTGAAATAGGATAGTTTTTATCCCGGAAATCATCTTTTAAGGGAGTGAAAAGGGGTAAAGTAAAGGATATAAAACTCATTATACCTATGTATATTATTCTATCCATTGATGAAGATATAAATATTTTTTCTGCGTGTTTGTAATCTATCTTTTCGCGCTGCAACCGTAAACTAAAGAAAGTTGAGATTTTTAAGAAAGGAAAAATTTTATTCAATTGTTACTTTAAAATAAAATATAATCATCAAATTGCACTTATAATACGAATATTATAAGCTTTGAAGTAGAAAAATTGACGTTTTACTACATATAGGTATTGGTTTCTATCAACAATACCTAATAAGATCTTAGTTCATTATGATATAAACTAAAAGTTCTTAGGTATTATTAATTACTACTTAGGTACTAATAGTCAAAGAATATGTTCTTTGAGTATATTTTATTTTAGATAATGAAATAGTCATACAATATTAGAAACATCTATACTTGAAGTTTTTATTTCTATTTATAACATTCACTAGTGGCATTTACAATATTACAATTTATTATTATGTTATGATCTTATCTTATCATAAATTCAAATAACTACAATAATTTATCAATTATTATTAAATGTAAAATAATATATATAACAAATTATTAGTTTTAGTTTTAGAGGCAGTGGTAGCCCAGTGGTAACGCGCTCGCTTGGGAAACCGAGTGAAGCGGGTTCAAATCCCGGGTCTCACACCTCTGATATTTTCATGTGCGAATCATTTTCTAACTTGATTACCACTTGCCTTACGGTGAAGGAAAACATCGTGAGGAAACCTGCATGTCTGAGAGAACATAGCAAGTTTTCGGAAGACATGCTCAGTCCGCCCGCACTTGGCCAGCGTGGTGGACTATGGCCTGATTCACTTCGTATTGAAGGGAGGCCCGTGCCCAGCAGTGGGACGTTAAAAAGGGCTGAATACATTAGTTTTAGAATCGATGTAAGCCTTTTTTATCTAAATTTATTAACTATACAAAAATTAAGCTAAATTATTTTAACAGCGAAGTTAGCGCCATGTTGGGTGATATGGTCGGTCATATGGTCGGTGGGCGCTACGTGCGACCACAACGGTAGAGCGGTCTTCTCGGACTTTATGAGAGATCTTATGGTAGAGAATGGGGCAAAACCTTTATTTCCTAAGGAAGGAAGAGTTTACGATTACACGTAAGTATATGGTAGCAGTGCTATATGATCTGTGTTGTATAATATGATCTGTGATTGTAGTCAACTGATATGCTAGAATGTTTTTTTTGGATTGGTTGGTTTTAAATCCAAAATTAAGTAAATTTTATAACTTACTTATATGTTGCTTTAACTTATTTAAAACTAGAAGAACTCACGGCTAACTTTAACAAACTACGAAAAATGCGAAAATTTCATGCAAATATGTCCAAGGAATAAAAAGTTTTATACAAACTTTTATCCACTATTTCACCCCCTTGGGGGTTGAATTTTGAAAAATCTTACCTTTGTGGATACTTTCGTTATATGAGGAATACATGTACGAAATTTTAATTTTCTAGCTTTAAGGGTTTGGCCTGTGCATTGATACATCAGCCAATCACTTTTGCCTTTTATATATGTATATATATAGATTATAAAAGTACACCGGTGGTAGGACTCTGTCAAGCCTGAGGAGTCCGACTGGATGGGTACCACCCCCTTATCTATTTCTGCCGCCAAGCAACAATGATTGCATTGTTGTGTTCCGGTTTGAAGGATAAGGTAGCCAGCGCAATTACAGGCTAGAGGCATATCATCTTAGTCCTCACAGTGACAACGCACCTGTGGTTCTGCATTTTTGTTACTTAAAACCTAAGTGCATGAACCGTAGGTGTTATGGGCGACAGGTACTGCTTTCCATCAGGTGGTCTGTCTGCTCGTTTGTCACTGAATCTCATAAAAAAAAAAAAAAAAAAAAAAAAAAAAAAACAAAAAAAGTGTGTTATTAGCTTAGCTTTTTCTTACTATTTACTTCACACGAGCAAAAGAGTTAAATGAAAAAAATCAAAAAGAGAAATGATAGAAAGGGAGTGGGAAAGGAACAGAAATAAAAAGAGATAGAAATAGAGACGACGCATATACGTATCTACTTAGACACGTTTTAACACATAGATTGCACGACGGTGGTTTCACCGACCCCACGGACGATGGCGAGCCCGCCAATCCCTATTGGTACAGTTGGATGGAAAACCTCGAGGAGTATGAGGTTGATCCTGAATGGCAATTTGCTGGTATTTTTATTTGTTTTATTATATATTTATAAGCTTTACTTATAATTTTTATATCGCTTTAAATTTTTCTAAGTATATGAAGATTATTTAATACTCTGAAGCTGATCTGATTATGGAATCAAGAAGTAGATAATAGAATAGGAGAAAAAAAATATACATTACAAATAATTTAATAATTAATAATATTGAATAAAACTATCATTTTGGTTCTTTTTCGCGATTTTATTTTGATTTTTGCGACTGCTCCAACGTTTTACAACAATCACAGTCACAGAAAAGACTTAAGGTTTTAGACGCGAAAAAATCCGAAAATCTGATATTCTTGTTATAATTTTATTATTTTATAATCTAATAATTAAGTAAAATCCAATCGTTTTTCGTTACTTTATAGATATAGAAGTTCCAACTCTAGACAATGTTCGTTCCGCGGCTCTCCTCGGTTATAAGATAACCAACTACAATCATGTGATCTGCGTCGGTCCGACCGGCACCGGCAAGACTGTTACAATATCGTCGAAGCTATCGAGAGGGTTACATAAGAAATTTATTTGCGAATTCCTCGTGTTTTCCGCGAGAACTTCGGCTAATCAAACTCAGGTAAATTATATGGCTGTTACCGTAGTTGCTTTTGTTTTTAGGGTTCCGTACCCAAAGGGTAAAACGGGACCCTATTAGTAAGACTTCGCTGTCCGTCCGTCTGTCTGTCTGGCTGTCCATCTGTCACCAGGCTGTATCTCATGAACCGTGATAGATAGACAATTGAAATTTTCAAAGATGATGTATTTCTGTCGCCGTTATAACAACATATACTAAATAACAGAGTAAAATATATATTTAAGAGGGCTAAATTATAACAAAAGTGATTTTTGTGTTTGGCAACAGGTAGACGCTTGAAATGTTTACAGAATATTTAGTTATATATTTACTTTAAAAATAAATAATTAAATTAAAATAAAACAAACATTAAAATAAATTTAAGGGGGGCCCCTATACATCAGACATGATTTTTTTGCTTTTTTTTATAGATAATGGTACGAAACCCTTAGTGCGCGAATCCGACTCGCACTTGGTCAGTTTTTTGACGTTCATTAGTAAATGTTTTTTTTTATTATTCCATGAATTTATGGTACTTTTTCTTTCACTACTGGTGAATGTTGAATTTCAATCGTCGTTTTATGAGCTACTAACAATAATTTTAAGGTTGTGTCTTTTTTGAGGCTTTATTTAATATAAATAATTAAACTAATATATCTCAATGTGTTTAAAATCTATATATGTAATAAAAGTGTAACTGATCGGAATCTAAAGATATTTGAGGAAAACTATTATTAGGGTTCTTTATTAACGCAATAGAACCCAAAACAAAGATTTTTAGAATTTTGGTTGGTTTGTCTGTTTGTATCTGCATTTGTGCGCGTTAATCTCAAAAACGGCTTAACTGATTTGGATGCGGTTTTCACTACTGTATTTTGGTAAGCTTCACTTAACATTTAGTATATTAATTATTAGTATTCTTTTATTTCAATCGGTTCACAAATAATAAACATATAATAAATATTTCAAATAGAAATATTTAATAAAATATTTTTCTTTATTTCCTAGTGATTTGTACATCGACTACCTTTTACATTTTTATTATTATTATTATAATTACTTGTACACATTTTTTAACCGACTTCTAGAAAAAGGAGGAGGTTCTCAATTCGACCGTATATATATATATATATATATATATATATATATATATATATTATGTTTGTTCGGGCATTTTTTTGTCGATTATGAACCGATTTTGATAATTCTTTTTTTGTTGGAAAGGAGATATCCCAAGAGTGGTACCATGATAAGGAAACCAGGATCTGATGATGGGATCCCAGAGAAATCGAGGGGAACTTTCGAAAATTGTAGCGGCGACTAGTGCGTTTGTTAACATTTTCATTAGGTATTTTAAAGCACTACTATTTAATGAAGGTCTGGAGTCGATCTGATGATGGACCCAAAAGATAGTCGAGGGAACTCCTCAACGATTTACAGCATTTACCTGGTGTTTGGGCTTGATTAATTTGTATTGATGATACGTTTACACTAAAAATGGAAAAATAAAAACTTAAAAAAAAACCGACTTCCAGGCACTGAAAAGTAAAAAATAACTAAACGGGGGTTTTCATTTAGAATAGATACTTAATTATATTTTTTCGAAGTCGGTGCCAGCCAATACAAATCAAAGCACACCGACTTCGAACAAATCTGATTAAGTATCTATTCTAAATGAAAACCCCCGTTTAGTTATTTTTTACTTTTCAGTGCCTGGAAGTCGGTTTTTTTTTTTTTTTTTTAATACTGCTTGGTAAGGTTTATTTTAAAATGGGTACGCCAACCCGCACTTGGCCACCATGGTGGACTATGGCCTGATTCTTCCGTATTGAAGGGAGGGCCATGCCCAGCAGTGGGTAAAAAGTGGGCTGAATACAATTAAAATGGATTTTAAGTTATTTTAAGTTATGAGCTCCAATACAATTTGAACAGGACGTAATAGACAGTAAGTTGGAGCGGCGCCGGCGCGGCGTGTTCGGGCCGCCGCCCACCAAGCGGCAGGTGTTCTTCATAGACGACCTCAACATGCCCGCGCTGGAAGTGTACGGCGCGCAGCCGCCTATAGAACTGTTGAGACAGTTTATGGACTTTTCTGGTAAATTATTACTTATCTAATAGATAAATAATAATTAAGATATATATATAATAGAGATCGATATGATATTGTAACTCAGTATTGAAATAATCCCATTATTAATATTATAAATGCGAAAGTTTGGATGGATGTTTGTTACTCAATCACGTTGGTACGGCTTAACAGATCTGGATGAAATTTGGCACAGAGATAGATTATAGTCTGGGTTAACACATAGATGACCTTATATCTCGAAAAAATGTACGGTTCTAGTGGGATAGATTTGTTTCTGTTTTCCTCGAGCTCACTCGCTAGTGTTCCATGAATTGGAATAGTAATTTACCGGTGGTAGGA
This sequence comes from Argynnis bischoffii washingtonia, assembly GCA_033884665.1. NCBI lineage: Eukaryota > Metazoa > Arthropoda > Insecta > Lepidoptera > Nymphalidae > Argynnis > Argynnis bischoffii. The sequence continues at coordinate 6,577,360 of JAEMGE010000029.1, forward strand.
CTCTGTCAAGCCTGAGGAGTCCGTCTGGATGGGTACCACCCCCTTATCTATTTCTGCCGCCAAGCAACAATGATTGCATTGTTGTGTTCCGGTGTGAAGGATAAGGTAGCCAGCGCAATTACAGGCAAGAGGCATATCATCTTAGTCCTCACAGTGACAACGCACCTGTGGTTCTGCATTTTTGTTACTTAAAACCTAAGTGCATGAACCGTAGGTGTTATGGGCGACAGGTGCTGCTTTCCATCAGGTGGTCTGTCTGCTCGTTTGTCACTGAATCTCATAAAAAAAAATAGATATCATAGAGATTGATCTTCTTATACATATATACAGCATTGGTTTATACGATTATATAGTAATTAAGATAAGCCTCGTACTAGTTAAGAATGACATTATATTATATATCCCCTATATTTGTTTCTCACTCAAGAGCTATTACAAATCATCTGTATTTATACCTAAATGAAAATAACTAGTATTTTTACACTATATTTAATTTGTATTGATTAATTTTAGAAATTAATCAAAAACTCTATTTTATCTTTAATAATATTTCACATTCAATCCTAAACAATCTAAAATGCTTCTAAATTACAACTAAAACTAGAATATTTTCCTCTCGTAACACAATAGGCGAAGTAGATTTTTGTAATGTGGGTAATTACCGAAATAAGTCGTCGGCGCTTGAGCTTTATTATGCTGACAGTACAAGATTAATGAGCCGCCATTTCTAATCCCATTATTTATTTGTACGCGTAATTTATTTACCGTCCTCGGAACAGCGACAAAATACGCACGTATTTGATTAAAAAGTCATCAAAACCTAATAAATAATAATATAAAAAATAATACAATGTTTTTTTCAATTAACTAATGACATTAGTCTTTATGTTACATCGTAGGTCATAGTGTATTTTGATGACACGTTAGCTCAGTTTGTAGTGATCCAACTTGCTGTGCCAGCGATCGCAGGTTCGAGTCCTGCTGAAGGCATTCATTTGTGCGATGAGTTCGAATGTTTGTACTCCAGTCATGGGTGTTTATATCTATAATATGTATGTATTTAAAGTTATATATGTGTAGTGTTGTCAAAGTTGCTGTGTGTTAATGTCCCAACATAATAATATCTGTTTTAAATTTCATCTACGAAATTCTAAGCTATTGCAGAAAGAGAATTTTATCCAAATCAGTCCAGCCGTTCAGCGTGAAGGATTTACAAACATTCAGAAAGACATAATATATACATACATACTTTCGCATTTATAAGTCTGATTATTGATTTGAAGTTTCAGCTCAGTATTAAGGGTCTTATAATAAAAGGTTTTCCCTTTTAATCAAAACTTATAGAACTGAAAGCTTTTCTAAACTTTTTTGGAAGTTTTTCCGATAATAATTTCTATAATGGTATTATTTTAGACATACTTAATTTTATTCCTCTTGACTATACTAATTTCCATCTTAATTGTGATTCATAGTTATTGATAACTTCAATTTACATATTATTTCTTAACTAAATAATATTTTTAGAATGATGTTCTCACAAGTAAAAATTTGTACAATATTTAGCTTTATTAGATTTACGCGAATATTTGACATTTTAAATGAAACTATATTTTTTTTACAACGTCGGGAACCAAAAATCAAAATAAAACTGCAAAAGATTAAAAAAAAAATGTTTAATTTAAAATGAAGGCGTCAATAGTATTCGGATATTTAATTAATCTACTACGTACTAGGTTGGTACGATCGCACGAACATTGGTGAATTCAAAACTCTGATAGACGTGGGTTTGGTGGCGGCCATGGGCCCGCCCGGCGGCGGCCGGAACCCCGTCACCATGAGACTAATGAGGCACTTTCATTACATATCCTTCACTGAAATGGAATATAATAGCAAGGTTTTGTTCTATAACATACAATTTCATTAATTATGTTTGTAATAAATCATATGTGAAGTCATCTTAGTGAGATGTAACTAGATTCTTAATTGGCGTTTGTAGAAAACAAACGATATCGTTATCATCATTTAAAATAATTAGATTACCGCTTAGATGTTATGTTTTGTTTTTTTTTTCTATTAAATTTAGCGATTATAGAATTTTATATTGTCTTAGTATCGATACATTATTACATTTTACTCCAGTTGATAATGTTGAGTATAAAGCGTAAGCCCAAGTATTTGTGGTCAATAATTCAGTGTAATGAAAACGTGTTATGTAATATATGTGTAGTAGAATATTCGAAGGGAGAACCTAATATACTCATGTTATTACTGAATAAAACTAATTTTACGCTAGTTAATTCTTCTTATTATTACATATTTTACAAGACAATTTATATGATGTATGTACATTTGACTATAAGCTTTTTAAACAATATTCTTTTCAGCCTTTAAACATATGAGTAGATGATGATATTATTTCAGATCTTAGAGTAAGATATGTTTGAAGTAGAAAAAAGTAAAACATACATTTTTACAGTTTGGAATATTCAATACAATTTTGAAGTCGTGGACGCGTAATTTCAAAGATGTGACTATACGCGAGAATGCTTTCCTCAAAAGCTCCATAGAAGTTTTTAATTCCTTAGTCGAAGAGCTTTTGCCAACACCAACTAAGTCTCATTATACGTTTAATCTTCGAGATCTGAGTAAAGTTTTCCAAGGTATTTTAATGATGGACCCTTTGAATGTAAAGGTTTGTTTATTCTTTTTATTATATAGACTAGCGATTCAATATCGTTCCGCTCGGGTTCATCCCTACGTACGTTTTAACGTTTAGTATACATTTCTCAGAGATGAGATATTTTCCCGCAGTAAAATGTATCCTAAATGTTGACCCGGATAATGGGAGCAATGGAAACGGAACGGACGAAACAGGATATAAAATAGCGTATGTCCTTATCTAAATCTTTTGATTCGTTATTGACATTTTCATTGAATTTGGTTGAACTTTTTTTCAAATTATCGTGTAACATATATGTAGATAATAGATTATTTTTTAAGATTGGGTTTGATACAATTGAAATAAATATTTGAGCTGAATATGAGTAAATTAAATCGAAATCATAAAAAAATACTTATATTTTTATTGATTTCAATATTATTATTACACAAAATAATAATTATTTCACCCTTATTTTATTAAAGTTAGTTAATTATAGTTAAAGATTTTCACATAACAAATCTTCAGAGAACATTCTCAAACTAAATATCTTCTTCGTTTTTGAAATTCATTGATCAAAAAAGTACCATTGTGTATCTAACATAATCGGCAACAAAAAATGAGCGCTCATTTGAACATTTGAGCGCGCTTTTAATATATATATTTTTTTGAATACAACTTTAAGCATTGTATTTAAGGTTCAATTTACATTGTTATATATTTATATCAACTAGAATAATCACGTAAACACAATTGGTGACAGTTTTAAGAAAACTTTTTCATGGGATCGTGTATCTAGTACTTCTTTGATCGATATTGAAGTCTTTAAAAGTAATATTTAAGTAGATGAAGGTAAAATTATATATATTTACATACATAAATTCCTACATATAATGTACAATACTTATTTTATCTTAGCCTTAGGAACATTAATTCTACATCTGGGCTTTTTCTTTAATATTTATTATAGTATTACTGTCTCGGTGATAAAGTGGTTCCCATGTACGACTGCACACCCAGAGGTCCTGTGTTCGAGTCCCGGATCGGGCCAAATTTAGTTATTGAGTCTTTCTGTTTTACTATACAGAGGCTCCGGGCTGTTACTGAGGCTTACTAGCCTCAGTAACAGCCCGGAGTTAGAATTTGGCGGTGTTTCACCGCCGTGCCGAGGAGAAGCACGTAAAGCCGTCGGCCCTGCGCCTTAACTGGCCGGAATCGGTCAGGAGAACATTTATTAATACCTATATACATTTAGCATAAAATTCAATCAAAAATATTGATTTCTAAAAGGATGAAGACGACGTCATAAGGTTATGGTATCACGAGCACCAGCGTGTGTATCAAGACCGACTTGTTAACAATGAAGATAGGACTTGGTTTGTCAAGTTAGTTTCTCTTATTAAATATACGTAACTAGCAGTACCCGCGGCTTCGCCCGCCTTCAAATTTCCGATATAAACATCAGTTTTCAATAATGTATGGAAGTGTGCCCGATTTGATGACATTTATGATTACTGCTCCGCTCCCTTGTGTAGTGGTATGATGAAAGCCTATAGCCTTTCTCAATAAACGGGCTATCTAATGCATTTTTTTATTCTAATCGGATTAATAGTTTCTGAGATTAGCGCGTGCAAACAAACAAACTCTGCCTCTTTATAATATTATTATAGATATGTACAACAATTTTAAGAAAAATCCTATAGAGCAAAAAACGGTCCGATGATCAATAAAATTCTACTATACATATTATATGGACAGTGGTGTAGGTAACGCGCTGACTTGGAAAACTAAAAGAAGCGAGTATCACACCCCTGATTGTCGACGCCAGATTTTTCTATTGTCGACTCTATTATCTGTAACATAAGGCGCTTTATCTTTTATTATATCGATCCATAGTCTCAACCAATCACGCTACGTTAATACAACTTTGTCACTACGTTGATAATACAACACAAAACACAACCTACATTCTACTTCTTGCACACGACACTTGCACTACACAAATTAAAATTCATTGTAATTCTGTTAAAACAGACGAATATAAATCTTTGAAACGACATCCAAATCGATATTTTGTTCATCGGGAACACTGATATTTTATATGTGCATCATTTTCAATATCATCACCTCTTCATATATACTTATTTATATATTTTATTTTATTTATTAGCTATTCAAGGGAAACAAACAGTACAATAAATAATCTATACTTAATATTATAAAGCTGAAGAGTTTGTTTGTTTGTTTGGTTGTACGCGCTAATCTCAGAAATTACTAATCCGATTTGAAAAATTCTTTTTGCATTAAATAGCCCGTTAACTGAGGAAGGCTATAGGCTATATATAGCCTATAGCCTTCTAGCCTTTTCCGGGATGATATATCATCCCGGAAAATGTATGGTTCTTGCGAGATAGATTTGTTTTTGTCTAGGGACGAACCCGAAGCGAAGCGAGGGTGAGTCGCTAGTTACTTTATAAACACATAAAAGTGATCCTAAAACCAACCAAGTTTCCACAGATATCTAATACATAGTATAAACTATAAGCTTGCCACCACAATATGATATATGTATAATAGAATATAAAAATAACTGAATGGTATTTACCATTTATAATTAAACATTAAGTACTTATGAAGTTAAATATAATGTTATACATACAACCTATAGTATAGCTATCAATTATGAGTTAAGTTTTACATTATTTTTCTTGTAATATAATAGTATATTTAAGGTATTTTAAATTAAATTTGTTACATGCACAAGATACAAAATTATTTGAAGCATACTTCGTTTTAACTTATTGCAAAAAAAGATTTATTTCGTCCACCTAATCTGAGGTACGCAAGATTCAGTTTGCTTAAAAGTAGGGGAGAGTCGGTGAAAGGAAGATTGGAAGCTGTAGGCTACGTAGCATCTACGCTACGACGCTTAGGATCGCAGCAATTATTCATAAAGTATGCACGAAATGCGAATGGAGCGGTTAGCAAAAGCTATGATTGAAATAGTGCATTGAATAGCTCGGAAAAGTGGTGTTTATATTGAAAAGTAATTTTGGGTACTCTTAAATAAAATATATATTATATATACATTTTATTTCCGCTCCTTTACAGTTTACTAAATAAGAAAATTCGTACGGAATTTAATAAAAAATCGAGCGATGTGATCGGCGGGAGGTTAATGTTGTTTGGCGATTTCATGGACATTGGAGCTGACGATAAGAAATATATTGAAATTACCGACAAAGAAGAGGTAAATGACAGTGAAATTGAAATTGAATCAACTTATTACTTTCATTGTTGAAGTTACAAGTATATAATAAAATATGTTTAACGACCTGCCAACTTGCAAAAAGACATACAAATCTAATTTCTATGTATTTTTTTTTTCATGAATATTTTTTGTCTTTGGAGAAGGTGAGATGTATGGCTATGAATGGAATCGTCTTTGTCAATAGATAAAGCCACTTTTTTCTTGACTTTTATCACTTTATCCCTTTCTTTTTTAGGATTAAATATATCATAATTCATAGTAAATATGTCTCATGAAATTTCCTATCCACTGCAATGGAAGTAGACAAAAATCTTCTTTTTTTTAAAACAATTTATCGCGAAATCTGCCTCATCTACATAGAAGAAGTTTTATCCTTTACAGTATTGCAGACGAACAAGTTTTTTTTTTTTTTTTTTTTTTTGATGTAGTTTATTGTGCAAATGCAGTCTACATATCGTCGTCTCAGTGCTTAATTCTTCAAACGACTAATTGAATGAAACATTTTTTAATACATAATTATTGACTTCTAAATGCCAATTCTATTGGTATGAAATATACATTTTACTTGAAAAGCCAAAAATGGATTTTAGAAAATCTTAGATATAAAGATTTGTTTTTAAAATAAAGGAAAAAACTTTTGTTCTATAATGTACAACTAGTATTAGTGGTTTAAACAAATAAGTACTAAGGCGATCATAATAATATATATTATGATCCCTATAAGGGTACCTATTTTGGAATCACAGTGTTTGTTCTTTTTTAAATAACACTAAGAACATTATTTACAGTTGGATGAAGTCCTATCGCATTATCTAAATGAATACAACTTGTCATCGACCGCGCCATTAGATTTAGTGTTATTTGAAGACGCTGTGGGTCATTTGTGTCGGCTAGCTCGTATAATGCGACAGCCGATGGCGAATGCTCTGTTGCTCGGAATGGGTGGTTCTGGTAAATAATCTTTATCCATACTAATATTATTAGTGAGAAGGTAACTCTGTCTGCCTGTTACGTTATCGCGCTTAATCTGATAAACTGATTTAGATGAAATTTGGTATGTAGATAGTTTGAGACCCTGGGAAGGACATGGAATAGTTTTTAACCTGGAAATCATCCCTTAAACGCTGCAATCGGATTCTAAGTTTTATGTGGTGAATACCGAATATGCCGAATATTCGGGCAGGACAACGTGTATCGGGTCCGCTGCTTATATATAAAATAACATTTATTATTTAAACTAAAAGTAAATATTCACCAATTAGGTTCGGTTGATCTTTAAAGTATACCTAAGCTATTAATTTAAAAAATCATGAATATCTCCGTTAGCCATAATAATTATTAATTGGTGAAGGTATCGTATGACATATTTGTACAACCTAACTTTAAAAGTCGGTTAGTAATTATGAGTTAAAATTAAGATTACTTTGTGTTTTAACAGATTAACTAATAATAAAATATTATTAAAGAAAAATAATAATTTAAAGTAAAATTCAACATAAACTTCACAAAAAACCTTACAGATTGTCAGTCTTATAAAAAGAATATAAGAAATGGTTAAGTTCTATAATTGAACAAAAAGGAATAAATTCTATGATTGATTTTATTTTGTAGACATTTTTTTTTTAATTTTTTATTTTAATAAGTATATAAAGAATGGTTATTTGTATATTGTAGGTAATTAAATGTTGTTAGATTATTAACAATGTTATCACAAATATTATGTAATATAACAATAAAAATGATAATATATATTATGTAAGTAAAATTTATCTATACATACCTATAATAAAATTCTAACTGAGCCGATTCTGTACATTAAATATTTTTTGGAAAATCTTATTGAAATAGTCGTTATTATCGATACAGAGGCCGAATATATAGAGTTTTTAGAATTTTTATCTGTCTGTATCACGAGAAAACCACTGGACAAATTTTGATGAAATTTGTTATGACGATAGCTGTTTATTCGGGTTAAGATATAGGATACTTTTTACTGCGGGAAAATATCTCATCTCTAAGAAATCTATATTAAACGTTAAAACGTAACTAGGGACGAACCCGAGCGGAGTGAGGGTGACTCGCTAGTATACAATATATATGAATGTATACAGAAAATATTTTACATACCACTTATTATATTTTTTACTTAAAATAAATATATTTCTACCATAAGGTCGTCAGTCCCTGTCCCGACTCGCGGCCAATATGGCGGAGCTACAATGTATGCAAATAGAGATAACTAAAGCGTACGGTCAGTCCGAGTGGCGCGACGACCTCAAGCAGACCATGATGCGCGCGGGCGCTGAGAACCGCGGCATTGTGTTCTTGTTCTCTGATGCCCAGGTGTAATATCATATAATTTATCTTCTATCTAAATAAAATTATATATAAATAAAAATGAATATTCGTGTGTTTGTCCCCTATTAGTTCCTAAACCATTGATTTAACTATGATGAAGCTCTAGTGGGTTTTTCTGTATACACCTGTTTAAAGGTTCCTACTTTAAAAAAAGGTTTTCTTTGGACGTTTGTCGTGTGCGATCCTAAAGCATTCGAGCATAGCGACGCATCTGAACGTAGCGAGGGTATGTCGCTACTAGTACGTTACTAATACTATATTGTGGGGAAAATTATGTTTGCATTTCATACCCTATCTATTGAAGAAGGCTATCTAACATCACGTTGTGACCCTTACAAGCGGAATTATACCTACACTACTTGACTACAACCAGAGCCGAGGGCAAATACTAGTGTAGTATATAGCTCCAGTTATATTTAATAGATTTTGTTTCAAAATGACTGACTGGCTTAAAATATTATACGTTAATTTAAAAAGTTACTTTTAAGCTTTAGCTACATTTTTTAACCTAATTCTAGATCAAAATGGAATCGTTCCTAGAAGACCTAAACAATATACTAAGTTCCGGGGACGTCCCCAATATATATGAAGCTGAGGATTTAGACGCAATATATATGTCTGTCCGTCACGCTGTTATGGAAATGAATTTGGCTGCGACTAAAACTAATTTGTTTGCATGCTATCAGCGTCGTGTTAGGAGTAATTTGCACATAGTCGTTGTTATGAGTCCGGTTGGGGAGGTTAGTTGTTTGAATTTATGTTAATGAATTAATTTAAATGTTTGTTCTATATTAGGTCTGTTGAGATGCCAATTTGATAAAGATGCTGCATTTTGAGATGAAATAATGTTTTAGGATGGGTTAACTTATTTAAAAGGACTTGAGAAATTTTATATAGTTTTTAATTATTCATTTATAGATATAACGTTAGTTTTAACGTTGTATATTTGATATTCTTCCACACTAAAACGGCTGGGCTGATTTTAATGATATTTAATAGACAGATAGACTATGTTCTAAAAAGACACTCGACTACTGTTAGTGATAAATTTTCTCAGAAGGTGGCGCTACCAAATTTACTTTTAACTTTTGATTGATAAAATTAACTTAAAAAGTTAATATAATTTTATATACTGTCAGCAATAAAGCGCGATCTTTATATATATTATATATAGAGCCACATGCACAAAAAGTCTTAATTTGATTGAATATTTATATTTTTAAAGACAAATTGTACTATTTGGTAACTTAACATTTTAAGTCATAACATTTTTAAAACATTAATGAAATATTTAACATTCTAACCCAAAATTGAGATCCAAAATCTGAGTAAGCACAAGCTATAGCAATAACTTAAGTATATTACTCTAACGTCTATTAGATCTTCAGAGCTCGTCTCCGCCAGTTTCCGTCACTTGTGAATTGTTGTACCATCGATTGGTTCAGTGAATGGCCAAAGTCGGCTCTGGAGTCGGTTGCGAATCATTTTTTCACTAACATGCCTGAATTGCAAACTACTGATGAAGTTATTAAATCTTTGGTGGTAAGTCTTATTCCCCTATTCTTGTATTACAATAATACTTTCTTAATCTATGTCTATACATATAATAAAATTGTAACTAAGCAGAATCTGCACATTAAATATTTTTTTGGACAATCTTATTGAAATAATCATTATTATCGATACTGATACCGAATCTATAGTTTTTAGAATTTTTGTCTGTCTATGTGTGACCGCACCACGGAAAAACCACTGGTGGGATTTCGATGAAATTTGGTATCATGATAGCTGGGTATCCGGGTCAACATAAAGGATACATTTTACTGCGGGAAAATATCTCATCTCTGAGAAATGTATACTAAACTTCAACACAAGTAGGGACGAACCCGAACCGAACGAGATTGAGTCGCTAGTAATATTCATATACTTAATAATTTATTTAAAATCTCATATTACGAGTGAATGTATAATATCAATTTTAAAGTAATTATTCCCACCCACAGAGATGGAATTTTTGCTTGAAATTACCATCTATAATGCATAATGTATGTTGTTAAAATTGTAAATATTTTGTAATAAATTGGTTTACAATCGGGCAGAATATCGTTTTATGTACGTACATACAAAATGGGTGGTATTTAAAAAATACTTTAGAATTATTAAGAAAATGAAAAATGTTTTGATTCATGTTTAATTTCAAGTCTTGTTAGTTGTTATTCTTTTGTAAGCCTGTGCAGCCAAAGTAGATTAGTAGCACTTTCATATAAAGCTTATTTCATGAAAATGAAATTATCTATACAGATAAATAAAACTGATGTGTCTGTTTGTATTGTCAAAATAACAGCTTTATACTAAATGTATATGAAATTATATACGGTGCTTATATAAAGAAAAATATTTTTTTTTTAATTTTTATCTGTCTATCTATCTGTCCGTCTGTCTGTCTGTCTGTTAATCTCCGAAACGGCTGGACCAATTTTAACGGACTTTCACTGGTAGATAGCTGATATTATAAGAAGTAACTTAGGCTGCTTTTATTTTAGAAAAAGAATTAGGGTTTCCCTCAAAAAAAATAAAACGTACCTAGGAACGTACCCGAGCGAAACGAGGGTAAGTCGCTAGCTAGATATAAAATTATATTTTTAGTTTTTTAATTATATGTAAGAAATAATATAATAACAATTGTGTATATTTAATAAATGAATAAACCTCGTTTTAGTCTGTCTGTTGTTTCGCTCACCAAAGTGTGGTAGACGCGAGTGCTAAATACCTAGCGCAACTGAATCGCCTAAATTACGTTACGCCGATGTCTTACATGGAAATGCTGGGCGCTTACGCTGAAATGTTCAAGAAGAAGCAAAAGGCTATTCTTGTTGAATCTAATGCCCTGAAAACTGGTAACAATTTTTATACATTTTCATCATCCCTATATAAATATTTTCATCATCATCATCATCATAATTTTGTCAAATAAAATAGTTGTTGTTTTTATCCAGCTTCGACTCACAATGCTTGTGGTCCCTACATATGCATTATTATTGTATTAAGAAAGAAGTTATATTTAAATTTAACACTAATGTAGTAATCTTCTTTAATATATAGTGTTTTAATTATTTCTTTAATAAAAATTTAGTATTAGTATTTATTTCGAGATATTACATCCATACCATACATACAAGTGTCCGTAAATAATTAGGTCTTATCGACTATATTAGTAACTACATTATTCCTGAATTTCTTAATGATTTAAATAATTAAGATATTTAATACTTTAATTAATCTAAATTATATTAGTAGGTAATATAAATCAAATAATATATAAGATATCTATAACATTTAAAATTTAATTAAGAGGCCTATAACAAAATGAACTGAGTTCTATGATATTGAGTTCGAGCGGCCGACGCATCGCTGTTTCTAGCATTTTCTGCAGTTGTAATTACTTCTGTGTAAAATTTTATAATAAATTATTAAAAAAAAGTATGTTATTACGTTTCTTTTGAACTGACGTATATTCTGGTATAAATATTACTTAATAATAATAATGTTGTAAGGATATATTAACAGCTAATTCGGAATTTTTAATAGTTTTTAAGGATTTTGAAAAGGAATTTTTTATAGAAATCCAATACATATTTTCAAATTTAGAGGCCGCTATAAACTCAACCACTATACACGAGATATTAATGTATATTTTTTCATGTCGTTTGCTTTTTATAGTAATTCAATCCATGAGCTTAAAAAAGTGCCGTCGCGCATTTTATTAAAAACTTGCTTCGGAATTTTGGCTTTAATTCAATTAATAATGAAAATTTGCGAAAAGCGCGGCCGCCATGAACTATACTAATATATTCTCCACCATACAATAAGTCAAAATTGTTGAAGAGTTTCAGTTTCTCTAAATAATAACGCCAAGGATGGGCATTAAATTGAAAAATCACCATCATAATGTAAAAGGCGTAGTAAAAATCATTAATTTAGGTTAATCTAGGAAATTTTCAATACCAATGATTAGAATATGAATTCCCCATATTCCATAAGCTTTTCATAAATCAGTTCATAGAAAAAACTTGAAGCTAACCAATTAATGTGTAGTTTTATTTAGAAAATTATTTTATAAATTCTTCATAGCATAAAATTATTCAAAGGTCTTAATAAATTAAATCAAACCGAAGTTGAAGTGAAGCAACTGCAGATAGAATTGGCTGAATTAAAACCGCTAATGGAAACGGCCGCGGAAGAAACGAGAAAAGTTATCGAACAGATCGCTATTGATACGGTAATGGAAATATTTTCTATATTTAATATATTATGGGGTATATATTTTAATTAATTATTTACTTATATAGGTAATTTAATATATAAAAATATCGTTTCACGGTGGTTTGTGGTCGTAAGCCTCCGAAACGGCTTGACCGATTTAATGTTTTTTTTTTATATTTGGTAGATATAAGAATAGGTCGTAAAGTATTTTTCACTCTCCTACCCCCACCCTATTTTCGCAATTTTAGTATTTTTGCATCAACAATATTTAAATAATTTAATATTGTATAAATACATAGGGACGAACGCGAGTGAAGCGAGGGTGAATCGCTATCGCTATATAACATAAAGCAAAAGAGTTTTCTTTGTAGATTGAACGCGGGCGAAGCCGCAGGTTCTACTAGTACCTATATAATAATTAATTAATACATAAATGAGTAGGTTGATATAAAGTGGGCTGGTTATTTCTGCAGGAGAACCGGCAAGTGGAGTAAGCATGTTATAGATTGTATGCCTCCTGTAGGCATGTGTAGTGTACCTAATATTTTCATTATTGAGACATATTTTCCATCTTCTTTACAGCAATTAACTAATAACTCAAACATGTAGAGTCCGAAGTTTGAGTCTAAAATAGACTACATATGCGCAAGAGTAGACTGAAAAAAAGCCGATAATAATAATCTTATATATATATATATATATATATATATATATATATATATATATATATATATATATATATATATATATATATATCCTATGTATTCATTTATATATGAATTTATATATGTAAACGTGTCAAAGCAAGTACACTGCCTGCCATGTTTTTGTTAGCTTCCTCCTTTACTCCAAGCTTGCCTGGAAGAGAATGCATCCAGCAACGAGGTCGCCTGCTGAGCATCTTTTCTTATTCAAGTCTGTTTTTTGGAGTGTAATTATTAATCCTTACGAGGTTAGAGATGGCATATAGGTATCCTGGGTTGTGACTAATATATTTCATTGTTAATAGGTATTGTGTCTATTATAATACTAATTTATAATATTTGTACTGTAGGAGATTGCTGAAGACGCAAGAATTAAAGTGGAGAAAGAACAAGCCATAGCTGAGCTGATGGCCAAAGAAACTTCCGCCATGGCTGAAGATGCCCAAAGAGATTTAGGTTATAACTTTTTGTTATATATTACTTTTTTACCCAATTACGGCAAAACCAGATTAGCGTTATGTTTGTAGCAGTCTATGTATGTATGATTGAATATTATTTTTTTATGAGATTCAGTGACAAACGAGCAGACAGACCACTTGATGGAAAGCAGCACCTGTCGCCCATAACACCTACGGTTCATGCACTTAGGTTTTAAGTAACAAAAATACAGAGCCGCAGGTGCGTTGTCACTGTGAGGAGTAAGATGATATGCCTCTCGCCTGTAATTGCGCTGGCTACCTTATCCTCCAAACCAGAACACAACAATGCAATCATTGTTGCTTGGCGGCAGAAATAGATAAGGGGGTGGTACCCATCCAGTCGGACTCCTCAGGCTTGACAGAGTCCTACCACCGGTATTTACGTTTATTCCACCGTAGCGCCTCAACTCAACCTTAGATCTTGTTTAACGAGGTGTCAATTAATTAGTTCTAATTGTCCGGGTGACGTAGACTACATTTTTTTGCTATCGTATACCTAGTCTTTGTTATTTACACCTAGCAGCGGTTTATTAACAAAACTTTCATAGTAATTTCAATATTCTTTATTTAATCAAAATAGACGAAGCAATGCCCGCTCTAAGGGCAGCAGAAAAAGCTTTGCAAGAACTAAATCGTAACGACGTGGTTGAAGTGAAAGCTATGAAGAAGCCGCCAGCCGGCGTGGTGCTTGTCATAGAATCACTATGCGTTGTGTTTGATATAAAACCTATAAAGGTAACCTACTGTATTTTTAAAGTTTAGTATGAAAATATTTAGTACTAGACTTTAACACGCGGTTTTGCTCCGCTTTAAGTATCATAGCGTAATGTTAGCTGATCACCTTCTTTTTAAATGTGTTGGAAAATGTAGTGGAATAAGAACTTGTTAAATTTGAATGTTAGTTCTAGAGATAAGCATGTATAAACTAACAAAAAAAACTATTTAGCTTGTAATTTAGGGTAAATAAAAGTAAATAGTGTAAATTAAAGTAACTAAGTGTAAATAAAAGTGTGTAATGTAAATAAATTGCGATTTTCGTCCCTAGATACGTTTTCACAGTTAGCATAGAATGAACTATATATATGTACATACATACATAGGTATAGAAAAGTAAGTACCTATATGTATATCCTTTACTTGAGACATGATTCCCCATACAAACTTTCATCGCCCTTTTCACCCCCTTTATGGATCATTTCCGGTATAAAAACTATTCTTTGTCCTTCCCAGGGTCTCAAACTATCTCCATACCAAATATCATCTAAATCGGTTCAGCGGATTAAGCGTGAAAAGGAAACAGACAGACAGACAGAGTTACTTTCGCATTTATAATATTATATATTAGTACTAGCGACTCACCCTCGCTTCGCTTCGGGTTCGTCCCTAGACAAAAACAAATCTATCCCACGGGACCCGTACACTTTTCCGGGATGATATATAGCCTATAAGCCTTCCTCAGTAAACGGGCTATCAAATGCAAAAAGAATTTTTCAAATCGGATCAGTAGTTCCTGAGATTAGCGCGTTCAACCAAACAAACAAACAAACTCTTCAGCTTTATAATATTAGTATAGATGACCAAATTTCATCTAAATCGGTCCAGTGGATTAAGCGAGAAAAGGTAACAGACAGACAGAGTTACTTTCGCATGTATAATATTAGTATTATTATAAATATACTTAAGTAAGCTCCTATAATATATCTTCGAGTTGGAATAGGACTTTTAAAAAAATGCTAAGTTCCCGTAAGAACTAGGGCAATTTTAAACAATTCACATTACACAACATTCTAAGAAATTATCATTACGTATTAAGATGTTTTTAAGTACATAAATAGCATTATAAAATTAAAAAAAATAAACAGTGCATGTATGAATGTATACACGCGCAAGAAGTAAAACTTCTGTAGGTTATCGGTACTCTTTATGAAATTCAATTTATGTTTTAAATAATTAGGACAGGTGAGACACTAAAAATAACACATATTAGGCATATTACAATCATATATTTATAGAATACCATTTAAGGAAAGAATATAATAATATATATCATTTGTCAGACAATAACAACTGTTACCATGGCAACGAACGTACGTACATGTTTTCGTAACGCATTCACCAGCTTACCCTCCCAAGTCAAGCGTGCGTAAACAAGTTTTACTTCAATAATTTTTAAAGACATAGCGTTCATAATAAGTATATTTCTTAAACTAACATTTTGAATGCAGGAACCTGGCGCATCTTTCGGTCAGAAAATACTCAATTATTGGAAGCCAGGCTCACAAATGTTGGCGGATCCGACCGCTTTTCTTGATTCCCTGATGAAATATGACAAAGAATCTATTACCGAAGACATGATTAAGAAACTGAAGAAATATGTGACTGATCCGAATTACGAACCTATGAAAATTTCTAAGGTTTTTCCATTTTTTGTTTATTAAATATTTTCTTATTTAAGACTTGGAAATTGTTTGAATTATTTCAATGCTACAATTTTGTCTTCAAATTTACCTATTTTTTTTAAATAGTTTAATTTATTTTTAAAAACTGTTTAGACATTGCGTATGTTTCATAGATATCGCGTAGCATATACAAATAAAAACATACACTCTTCTATCTGAAACTCGTACAATGATACTCAAAAATGGGTTTTCAATTTAAATCTTTAAAAAATGTAACCAAAAATTGATGTTTTCCAAAAACTTTATTCATTTTGAAAAGTTTGTTTTTGACTAATGAACAAGAAGAACGAAAGCAAAGTCACTGTATTTGTTCTGCGAGTAATCTATTTCGCAGATAAAAATAAAATACGATGTATAAAATGAGATCTGAGAAACATTTGGAATATTTTTACAGATTGCCCTCAAGCTACACGTAGATAAGATCTCTGTGTCGTTTCAACATTTTCCTCAATAATATATATGTATGTAGTTTCAAAATTATCCCTAGCAACAGCTAGTTGGATCTGAAAACCATCGGCAATATAAAAAGGAACTTAAGCTTTTTCATATCATCAGTTTCATACAAAAGGTATAAAATATGAAAATTCTGAAGTCTGTTTGTCTAAATAGACAATGTCACGGGTGTTGACTAGTACACTAACATGCAATTTGCTTTAAAGGTATCAAAAGCATGCATGTCCTTATGTATGTGGGTTCACGCTATGTACAAATTCTATCACGTGAACAAAGCGGTCGCTCCTAAGAAGGAGGCTTTGGAGCGTGCCACCAAGGAACTGGCAGCTGTTGAAGGTAGATTAGAAACTGATTGTGTATGAAAATATTACGTTTTAATGGAAATGTCGTTTTTTTTTATTTGATTTTTGTGTGTAGCTTTTTGTGTTGGCAATTCAAATTCAGTCTAGTGGCTAGCATGTACGGCTGCAGATCCTGAAGTTCTGGGTTCGAATCAAGGGTCGAGCCAAGTTTGGCATTTAAGTCTTAGTAAAAGCCCGGAGTTTGGAAGTTGGTAGTGTCTCACTCCCGTGCTCAGAGTGCCGACAGTCCTGCGCTTGTCTCTCATCTCGAGTCACTTTTTCAAAATATCATCCCACCGCAGTATGAGAGTGACATGAACAGAGTGCATGTCGTGTCTGTGTGTACTTGTATATATATTATATCTCCTGCAGTTGACTAGTCTCAGTGAGACTGTCCGCTTGACTTTATCATATATTTGTAAGAAAAGTTTATCTTCTTCCAAGTATTATGAAAAAGGTTAAGTTTATTTTTGACTTCAATTTTATATATTTTAATGTGTAATATGTAAATGTTGTTTATTTTAAAAAAAACTAAGAGAAAAAGGTACTACTAGATTTCCAATACAAATTTACTAAAAAACAAAAACAAATGTATCCCTCAGGAACCGTACGTTTTCTCCGGATAAAAAGCCTATGTGTTATTCCAGATTATAATCTATCTTTATGACAAATTTCATCCAGATCCGTTCAGCCGTTCTAGCGTGAATGAGTAACAAACATCCATACTCACAATCTTTCACATTTATAATATTTATATATTTTTTATTATATTCATATATTTTATTATTATAGATAAAAATACATACTAAATTGTTATAACAATTCCAACAGCAATGTTGGCGAATGCTAAGGCAAAAATGCAAGCACTTTTAGAAGGTATCGCGAAACTAAACGCGTATCTCCAAGAGAAGGAAGAGGAAAAACGCAAAATGGAGGAGGATATCAATCAGTGCCTCGCGAGAATGGATCGAGCCAACAGGTTTGGATAATTAATAGTTATAAACAATTGAACATTATTATAAACAACTAATTAATTAATTATTTACCTAATTAAAATAATTAACTAAATAATCGATATTTATATCTATAGGTACATATAATAAAATTCTAAATTAGTCGAATAAACATTAAATATTTTTTGGAATATCTGATTGAAATAGTCAATTATTATTGATACAGAGGCCGAATTTACAGTTGTTTTTAGATTTTTTTGTCTGTCTGTCTGTCTGTCTGATACCGCATCATGAGAAAATCACTGGATAGATTTTGATGATATTTGGTATAATGATAGGGAAAATATCTCATCTCTAAAAAAACCACACTAAACGCTTAAACGCAACTAGGACGAACCTGAGCAGAGCGAGGGTGAGTCGCTAGTTTACTTATAAATATCAATATCAATCCATTTGCTTATTTCAATTAGATAATTAATTATCTAATTAAAATAATTAATTAAATGACTCGATTTTGATATTTATTTGCTAAACGATTATATTTATTTGTCCTCGCTTTGCACGGTTGCGTCTTTAGGTACCTAAAAACGTCCTATGTATATAATACTCCAGGTCACAATCTTTCAGTATGCCGTTTCAATCTAAAGGAGTATCAAATATGTTACACACACAAACACACGCACGCACACACATACAAACTTTCTTATTTATATCAGTATTGTAACACGGAATATGCGTGACTTTTTTTTTATTTTTTATATAATAGCTAACATCGTTATATAAATGTTAAAATACATCCAGCTCCAAAAAACTAAAATTTTGTATAATTTTTGTTTTAAATATCATACCGATACCTACCCTTTAAACGCGCGCTTGGCGTGACGTCACAGTATAATAAACACAAAAAAATGACGACTCAATTTGTAGCGAACAAAATCGCTAATCGCTCTGTTATGATATACTCTGACGTCATATTCGGTCTGACCAATGGCGTTCGTTTCAACTACTATATATTTGCACTTTTTAATAATTTATTCTCTTAATCTTAATTTGACGACATGTTTGGCTCAGTGTGTAGTGACCCTACTTGCTGTGCCAACGGTCGCGGGTTCGAGTCCCGCTGGGGACTTCATTTGTGTGAGCGCGAATGTTTGTACTCCAGTCCACGGGTGTTTATATTTATAATATGTATGCATTTAAAGTTATATATGTGTAGTGTATCAACTATCTGTTATCTATAGCACAAGCCTCGTAGCTTACCATGGAACTAGATGGTGCTGTATGTTAATGTCCCAACATATTTATTATTTATTATTATTATTAATCAAAAAGAAATTTAATTTTTTTTTTCATAACTAGCTTTAAATTTTCGTAATTTGCTATTAATTTTTTTTTATTTATAATATCTGTTGGTTATAGGTTGTTGAATGGTTTATCCAGTGAAAGAGTAAGATGGATTCGTACGATAAAGGAACTGGATATCGCCCAAATTAATCTTATAGGAGATATAATGCTGAGTGCATGTAAGGATATGCTTAATTTAATTCTAATATATTTTTAAAGGGAATTGATTGCCTAATAAATAGACTATACAATGTTTAAAGATTTTTTCGAATTGGACACTTAGTTCCAGCAGATTAGCACGTGCAGACAAACAAAGAAACTTTTCAGCTTTTTATCTATACTAATGTTATAAAGGGGCGGAGGTTGTTAGTTAGTTTGGTTGAACGCACTAATCTCAGGAACTACTAATCAGATTTAAAAAATTCTTTTTGCATTAGATAGCCCGTTTATTGAGGAAGGCTATAGGCTATATATCGTATAGTATGTAGTTTATCTATTTCATACTAACCGTTAAAACGTACCTAGTATAAGTTGGTATAGGTTATAGGCCATCTAACTTCACACTGTGGCTCTTAGGACTAAAGTAATTTAAAAGACATAAAAGAACTAAAACAAGACAATAAATTTTAGGTTTCTATAGTCCCTTCATTTTCTAGTTAAACTTTAACTATGACAAAGCTCATATACCTCCGTACGTGCACGATGTTTAAAATGGGTACGGAGTTTTCTCTACACATATAATTGTATGAACGTATAGTTAATATTTTTAATGAATATTTGGTATATTTGATGTAGATATAAATCCATACACATAAAAAAGACATTACCGACGAGCGTCTGTCTGTCTGTATCTAATCTATCTAATGTGAGAGAACTATTGAATGAATTGTTATATTAAAAATGTACATAAATAGTATTAAAAATGTTAAAATATGTTTGTCTGGTAAATCTTGTATTTTTACAATATGATCTGGTGCTAGAACAATCATGTATCCTGTTGTATAGAATTATCAAAGATCTCACTGCACCACGACACGATAAACGTCTTATACGGCACATTACAAATACCTTATGGACTTTCTATTTATTTTATTAGTCTGTTTTGTGATCGTTTAAACCGGTCCAAAAAAGGAAATTTAATGGCTGATATAAATATTTGTCCAAGACAAGAATTGAACCCAGAACATTAGCCTTAAAGAGTAAGTTTATGCGATGTTCTAAGTAATTATTTGAAATAGGTGCTGTGGGTTACGTAACACCATTTACGGACGAATTCCGAAGAGAATTATTGGGAGAATGGATCAAACATATAGTGGTGTGTTTTAGTTTATTTAAATTAGTGACTTACCCTCGCATCGAGTATATTGCATATACCTATTAACATTCAAACACTCGCTTTCCTTGATCTTCATTATAAAATAACACGCTTTATGTTCTATAAATATCTTAGAATGTATGTATGTATTACATGTTTCTGTCTCTAGCAGCAAATATAGCAGCATAGTACGTATATTCATACTTTCATTTCATTACCTTCGAGTTTAATTTTCGCGACTAAAAGTAGCCTATGTCCTTCTCCAAGGTCTTCATCTATCTCTATACTAAAATTCACCAAAATTGGTTCAGCGGTTTGGGGAAGAAAACGTGACAGACAGATCGATAAACTAAATTATATATTATATAATTTGGATAAAACATATTAATTTTATAGTTTCTCCGACTTTGCTCAATTTTTTTTTTTTTTTGTAAATATGGGAGTGTTTGATACTTCTTCATGTAACTAGGATTCGAATAAAATTTGAAATAAGTTATATTCTGGGGACTTAAAAAAGTCGTCATATTTTAATATCCCTAGTTAGCGTTCCTATGTGCCTAAAACTAGTATCAGGTATCTATGTACTAAATTTCATTTAAATCCGTCCAGCTGTTTTTGTGTAAAGTACTTATTGTAATCAATTATACTAATATTATAAAGAGGTAAAGTTTGTGAGTTTGTGAGGTTGTAGGGGGTAATCTCTGGATCTACTGAACCGATTTAGATGAAATTTTGTAAGAAGATAGTTTAAGACCCTGGGTAGGACATAGGATACTTTTTCCCCCGGAAATCGTCCCTTAAAGGGGTGAGAATGGGGATAAAAGTTTGTATGGGTAAGCACGGTCCAAATATACACAGAAATACGCCACTTTTTGGCAAACTTTCTTACTAGCAGTAACCTATGTCCTCCAGGTCATAGTCTATTTTTGTACTACATTTCCTCTAAATAAGTCCAGCTATTTTAGCGATTTCATTTCAGTTAGGGATTAAAAAATATACAAATCAAATTTTCGCATTTGTGCAATTATTATCGATTAAAAAAGTACTAGGTATACAATCAGCGACAAAAAATGTTCTCACCGAATGAGCGCTCATTTGAACATTTGAGCGCACTTTTAATTTATATATTTTTTTTGTGAAAACAACTTTAAGCATTGCATTTAAGGTTCAATTTACATTAGAAAAATTATCTAACCACAATGGGTGACAGTTTCAAGAGAACTTTTACATGGGATTGTGTATCTAGTACTTTTTTTAATCGATGGTAATTAATAAATTGGTTTCCGATTATTATACAAATGATTACGAGTTATAAAAAATTTTACATTAGGAAGTTGCAGTGCCACATACAGATGGTGCCACCCCACTCTCTATACTCGGTGATCCTGTCGTGATAAGGTTATCTACTTGTGTTCGTTTCCCTATTGACGCCTGCAATGAACAACATTATAACTCTGTAACCTATTTTAGTAAATTTAATTTGGATTTATTGATATGAGAGAAATTAATTTCTATTTTTAAAATATCTAAATAATTAATTGCAATGTTGTTCTTAGCAGGTGTCGATATTGATTTATATTATATTATTATAGCTAATCGTCGTCTTAGCCTATTTGCTTAAACTAATACTTTTTGTACTTTAAAGTAGAGAGGTATTTTGTCTTTGTTAGAAACAAATCTATATATATATAGGTATATAGGTATTCATCAATCAATTGTCTTGCACTAGATTGTACTGAATTAAATGGTGAATTAGTAGTAGTCCCTAACAATGACGTGGTCGGCTAAAGGTGTCGAGAGATTTGCATCGGTTTTACCTTTGCGAATGTTCCCATGAGGAAGGTTTCCCCATTATTATGCAGATCGACCACTTCCACACTTTGAAGTTTTAGCTTTAGCGCTCTGGTCTGAACTTTCAATAAAACAAGCCAAGGTTAGAAGATATCGATTTGAAGATCCCACATTCATGATATCTCGCTGAAAGCTTGCCGCGACTTGTCCTGCATGCAGTAATTATAATTTTTCTTTAGTTTAGTTTAAATTATAATTATAGTTTCAATAATTTCAAATTTCAATAGAAATTGGCAAATGTACGGGTTGCCTCGAGACCCCTTGTCAGTGGAATCCGCAGTGCTAATGTCGAACTCACGAAGATGGCCTCTAATAATTGATCCACAAACACAGGCCAATAAATGGATTAGAGCTATGGTGAGTGTTTTAATATGCAATTAATTCAATAACTAGGCTTTCGATATAATTTTTATATTCAAAAATATTCATACTATGAGTGTAATACACTTGTTGATTGTTTCAAGTTTAATTTTTAGATAATTGATCCAAACCAGGAATCAAACCCAGAAGCTCTATTTCTCTTCATTCTAAGCCATGATTTTAATCACTAGACCAACGAGAGATTATTATCGAATATATTTTGAAAGCTTATAAGTTGCATCGCTCAACTAATAACATAGCGATAACGTTAGTAATTAATCATATTTGATAATTTGTAGGGTAAAATAGAGGGGCTTGTAGTTTGTAAGCCAAATGATAGAGATCTATTGAGAAACTTCGAATCCGCCCTCAGATTTGGAAAGCCATTGCTCTTGGAAAATGTAGGTCAAGAACTTGATCCAGCATTAGACCCTGTACTGAAGGTATCTGAGATTCCTCAAGGATTTGATTAGATTGCACTTATGTATAGGTATATAATAACGTAATGTATATAACAGCACTTATGTAAATGAAATAGGATATTACTAACACACTTAATGCTATTTAGTCGGTAGTGTTGTATGTATAATCATTTAGTATTGATAATATTCATATTATTTTTCTGTAATTTTTATCAATGACTAGCGACTTACTCTCGCTTCGCTCGGGTTCGTCCCTAAGTACGCGGATTTGGTTCATAATTTCATGGGTTGTAATTTTTTTGTGCGGAAACCTAATTCTTCTTTTAAAATAAAAGTACCCTAAGTTACTCCTTATATCGTCAGCTACAAATAAATAAATACGTGTTTTAGCATTTTTCCAAATTCATCCCATAAAGGGGTAAAATAGGGGATGAAAGTTTATATGAAACCTACCTTTTTCGAGATTTTTTTTGTAGTTTTAGCGCGAGCGGAGCCGCGAGATATGCTAGTTTCTATATAATAAGAAAACTAATTGGAATCAGTTTCTAATTAACCCTAACACAAAGTCATTAGTAGGTATTATTAGTAGAAGACATTGAATAAAGTAATTATCTTTATCCTAAATCAAAAGAGAATCTTGTTGAAACTTTGTAAAAGCTTAATCAGATTTAGTAAGTTTATTAGTATCTATCGGTAAAAGATCTATCATTCTTGTAACAAAGTTATCACTCAAGAGACGAGTCAGTTATTTCAATAACGAAACTTTTGTATGATGTTTATTAAACCTATGTATATCTATATGTTTACAACTAAATGAAATTGAAGTGTCTGTTTGTAATGTCAAAATAACAGTGTTTTTACTGAATGCATATGAATGAAGTATAAATGGTACTTATAACTAATAAAAAAAAACCGTCGATCTGTCTGTATGTTTGTTCCGGCTGTTCTACGAAACAATTGGGCCGATTTTGACAGGACTTTCAACAGCACATAGCAAAAAATTTAAAACCCTTAAAATTGTGAACAAAATCCTCGTAAATCGCTAGTCTTGTATACAAATGGAAATCAAAGACGGTATCAGTATATAAACCAACGTCCATAAAAAAGCGTACTTTTCCTTTAATGTTTTAGGTAATCGTAGAGTATCTATAATATAGGTTTTCTTTTGCTTTCGAGTGTCAAAACATAAATAGTCACATTATTTTATACAAAGATAGACAGACAAACAGACGAATAAGGTAATGATTCTACAAGGGTACATTTTTTTATTTTTCAGACATGAAACCCTTGAAAGAGGTATCGTTATAAAATATATTTATTTATTAAGTGATAGCTCATTTTTTTTTTAATTTTAGCGCCAATATTTCCGTCAAGCTGGTCAGCTCGTACTGAAACTGGGTGATTCGTTGATTCCGTACACGGCTGGGTTTAGACTTTACATAACAACTAAATTACCCAACCCTCGATACACCCCTGAAACGTCTGTGAAAGTTCAAATTGTTAATTTTGCTCTTGTGCCAAGGTTAGTAAGATATTCTTTAATTAAATACTTTTATTATAAATTATTTATCGATTTAATTATGTAACACCTGGGCAACCGAACTACGCTAGTTTTTCGCAAAAGATATGAAAATTGCGTTATTTTTTTCATAGGATACCTACATAGGTAAATTAAAAAAAGCAAAAGCTTATTTAAATACAAAATTTGATCCAAATCGTTAACGTTTCCCTAATACTTGCACTCCCATAGACTGTACAGCAAGACTATATTATGATGGGTTTATTAAATTTTAGAGCTTTAAATAATGTAACACAAAAACGCTATAACTGTTTATGCGTTTCATTCCTTTAAATTAAATAGAAAATATTAATGGCATCATTTACGGCCAAATAATTATTCATTTTGATCCAGTTAATAAATTCAGACTACCAAATATATCAGAAAAGCTGTACCGAAAAGTTGTGTTTTCAGAATATCTTCTCGCATAACAAATCGCATCGTTATTTATTTATATTAAACTAGCAAAACTTGCAGCTTCGCTCGCGATCAAACTACAAAAAATACGAAATTTCATGCAAATGTATCCAAGGAATAAAAAAAATCATACTAACTTTTATAACCTTTAGTCCTTAAACTTTTATAGCAAAAGCTAGATTCTATATCTATATTGAATGCACAATGTCGATTGTTTCACTGTAGATACATACATATATTTGGCGTAACTACTATAAATATTGTAAAATTTTATATTATTCGAGTGAATATGTGTATACTAATATACATGTTTGAAGTTTCTATTGTACGTGGTCTCATTTAATACTGGGAACATGTTGCTAACTAATTAAAATACGCGTGCGAAGCCAATTTCAATTACTAGGAAAGTTTCGATACGTTCCATTATTGACAATAAGAAAGCCAATTACGTCGAATTGAGTTACATTGAATAGTTATTTTTTCTTTAAAGAACTTTTAATTTTTTCTCATAACATTTTACACTAGTTATAAATTTGTATTAATTATTATTTATATAATAATTGTTTTTTATAATTATTATTATTTACGAGATGGCGCTATGTAACTTTGTCAGCATCAGAGCAGGTAGAAAAAGGCTCTAATAATAATTAGTAATAGAAAAATACCACGTGACATTAGCGCAGTAATCTGTGTTCCACTGGAGAATTAAATTGATTGTTTTTAAGTTGTGTTTTTCAGAAAAGACACCATGTAGATAAACTTAAAAGACAAAACCTTATCTAAATACAAAATTTGATCCAAGTCGTTGCAGCCGTTACCAAGATACACCAAATAAATTTATAATGTTATGTTTATAATATGTATGTATTTAAAGTTATATATGTGTAGTGTATCAACTATCTGGTAGCCATAACACAAGCCTCGTAGCTTACCATGGAACTAGATGGTGCTGTGTGTTAACGTCCCAACATATTTATTTATTTATATTTCTTTTTTATTATTTATTATTGTATAAATATACAAGAATTGCTTATGTAATATTATAAGATCAATTGAAAATATAATAATCTCGCAATATTTTTGTAGCGGTCTAGCGGAACAGCTCTTGTCAATAGTGGTAGCGCAAGAAAGACCAGATTTGGAAGAACTAAGGGGTCAGCTCATAGTATCTAGAGCGCAGCTATCAACTCAGTTAGCTGAAATGCAATCTGATATATTGTATGGCTTGTCCAACAGTGAGGGGTCGCCCGTAGACGATCTACCTCTAATATTGACGTTAGAAGCAATAAAGATCAAAAGTGCTGAAATTCTGGTGAGTGAATTGTTATTTATATTATCTTTTTGGAAGGCTGTTTCTGTTATAAAAAAGATTTATATGTATAAATGTACTTTAATATTCACTCTATGTTTACTTATAAATGGAAACTTTATTTTGTATTTTCATATATCTGTATTGTAAAAGCTGTTTGTTTCCCAACTGATAATAAATAAATAAAATCTATACAGATAAATAAAATTGGAATGTCTGTTTGTAATAATAAAATAACCGCTTTTTACTAAATGCATACGGATGTATACACGGTACATATACCAAAACAACATTTTTTACAATTTTTGTCTGTCTGTCTGTCTGTTTGTTCCGGCTAATATCCGAAACGGCTGGACCGATTTTGACGGGACTTTCACTGGCAGATAGCTGCTGTTATAAGGAATAACTTAGGCTACTTTTATTTTAGAAAAAGAATCAGGGTTCCGCGAAAAAAAATTAAAACCCAGGAAATTGTGAACAAAATCCGCGTACGGCGTACGCATTCGAGCGAAACGAGGGTAAATCGCTATATAATTTATATGAATATCTTAGGAGTAGCAAGCTACTATTTATGTATAAACATAGCTAACCGTGACATAAAGCGTACCTAGGGACGGGCGCGAGCGAAGTGAGCGTGAGTCGCTAGTAAATAAATAAATATATTTATTTTACCGATACCGACCGAGACCGAGACCGAGAGTTTCGTAGCATTAAAATAAGTTTATAATCGCAAAAATTTTTTTGTAATGTAACTACAAATTTACTGTTTTTTCACGGTTCCAAGGAATTGCATTCTTGAATATTTTATATTAATTTCAACTTAATACCTCTATGTGTGAAAAAGGGTCTTAACAGACAAACAGACAGACATAGACAAACGGACAACGAAGTGATACTATAAAGATTCTTCATTTTAAAGTATGGAATCCTAAAAACTAATTATTAAAATCGCTTAACAGCTGTTGGCAATTATGAAATATATAACAAACACACACTACACAAGGCCAAATGGAGCCGCCTCCCCATTTGTCAAAGTCGGTCAAAAGCATCATGTCCACAGATAAAAGTGGAAGATATAGAGCGTACATCGGCCGAAATAGACGAGGCGCGGCTCGGCTACGTGCCGGTCGCCGACCGCGGGCAGATATTGTTCTTTTGTTTGTCCGGCATGGCCAACGTCGATCCCATGTATCAATACTCGTTGGAGTGGTTTGTGAAACTCTTCGTACGGAGCATGGCGGAAACTGAGCCGAATGGTTAATATTTAACTCTGTTTTTTCCTTTCACTTTGTTATTTGAGATGTTGATTTTATTCTATGTCTTATTGTGTTATCGGTTTTGTAATCTGTCTGTGAAGTCTGGGTGATGTTATGATAATTCGTTGCCATTAGTTTGATGATGAACGTGAGTGGTTGACATTAAATTGAACTGGTCAAAATCGTGTTTTTTTTTTTTTGTTTGATATTGGTTTATTTTGACTTATTTTTAAGGTGATTTTTATTTTGATGGGTTTTGTAAATTAATTATTTTATGTTTTTTACCCATGGAATAAAAATGATACTATCATGTTTATTATATTATTTTTATAGTATATATCACACGAGGATACTATCTTGCAGTCAACAACATTTAGTACAGTTTTTTTCTATCTGTCTGTTTTTTCCGCCTAATCTCCGAAAAGACTAGACTGATTTTGACGGGACTTTAACTGGCAGATAGCTGATGTTATAAGGAATAACTTAGACTACTTTTATTTTAGAAAACTAATTAGGGTTCCGCTCGAAAAAATTAAAACGTATTAGGGACGCCCCCGAGCGAAACGAGAGTAAGTCGCTAGTGGTCAATAAAAATATTAACAAATACGCTTTTCAATCGTTATTAGTAATTATATATTTATAGTAAATAACTACAACGGACTTTAAAAAGTTTACGTTTAAATATTTATTTTCTTTTTTCGCAGAGGATATTATAGAAAGGGTTGAGATTATTATTGAGCATTTCACTTTCCTCTTATACCAAAACGTATGTAGAAGTCTCTTCGAAAGACATAAGCTTTTATTTGCTTTCCTACTTTGTGCCCGGATTTTACTCGATAAAGGGACGATTAGACATCAAGAGTTTAACTTTCTATTGAATGGAGCTAAAATCGAAGAAGTATGTAACTTATACTGACCTTTCTTATATATAGCTTATGTATTTTAGATTTCTTTAGATATTTTAATCATCTATATCTTTACATATAATAAAATTGTAACTAAGCCGAATCTGTACTTTAAACATTTTTTGAAAAATTATTATCGATACAGAGGCCGATTCTATAGTTTTTAGAATTTTTGTCTGTCTGTCTATCTGTCTGTGACCGCATCACGTAAAAACTATTGGAGGGATTTTGATGAAATTTGGTATGAAGAGCTGGTTATCCGGGTCAACATATGGGATACTTTTTACTGCGGGAAAATATTTTTAAAAAAGTCTATACTAAACGTTAAAACGTAAGTAGAAACGGACCCGAGCGGAACGAGAGCGAGTCGCTAGTGAAATAAAAATATGTTCATTTTAATTTCTTTCCATAGTTAACTGTTATAATGCTGTTTTAAATGCCTTGAGTAGTTGGAAAATGTTAAATAAAACTCTTATTTCTACGGATTCAATTGACATATTTAATGCTAAACTCGGCTAATTGCTTTTGCATTTTGACTGCACGTTTGGCTCAGTTTGTAGTGACCCTTTCTGCGCCAGTGGCCGCGGGTTCGAGTCCCGCTGGGGGCATTCATTTGTGTGATGAGCACGAATGTTTGTACTCCAGCCATGGGTGTTTATATTTATAATATGTATGCATTTTAAGTTATATATGTGTAGTGTATCAACTATCTGGTATCCATAACACAAGTTTCGTAGCTTACCATGAAACTAGATGATGCTATGTGTTAATGTCCGAACATATTTATTATTATTTATTATTTATTTATTTTACGATATAATGTCATTAAAGCGTTTTATTATCTTTAAAAATCTTTAATTAAAATGTATTAACATATTAATTGAGAATTGATGTTAAAGTTTAGATATGTTAAAGTACAATGTTGTGCTTTATTTAAATATAGTATTTCTTGTTAGTTGTTTAGGATTTTTAGGTTGGCAACACTTGTGGGAAAGAGATAGTGCATGTCAAATTATTTTTTATTTCAAACACTTCAACTGATCATTCTCGAATCTTGTCTTGTAATAAAGTAGTACATCGTGGAATTAAATAATTAATTAAAAAGTCTAGATATTGATTTAATCAAATTAATATGTAACAGATTAAATAGATATAAAATAAAACTCTTGAATTTAATACAGTACTAAAGTGAACTTTAGTAGTTTACCATCCTTAATTTTATAAATTCAAAAGTTAATTACAAACTCACACTCATTCACTCATTAATATTAAGTCAATTGGTCGCTTCAGTCTTAACGGCTTAACTAATTTTAGTAAAATTGTCAATATAAATAGATTTTGATTGAAATCTTGCTCTTAGGTAAACTACGCGTATGGAGCCGCGGGTAAAACTAGTATCACGTTTTTTTTTTTTTTAATTATACTAAATTAATTACTTAGATTTCAATGTGATGATCATAAACAAAACATTTAAATACTATTCCGATTTAGGAATTTGAAAATCCAGAGCCAAAGTGGATCTCGCCGCGCATGTGGCTCGATATGATGCAGCTGGCATCGTTGCCGACTATGCACCAATTTGTGATAGATTTCCCGCAACATACGAAGTTCTTTAAGACTTATTATGACGCTTGGAATCCTCACAAGTAAGTTATTGTTTCTGTGAATAATAGTAATATCCTACTAAATGATTTCTGATCAAGCCACGGCGGGTAATCTCAGTGGAATTATACAACTACTCTACTGCCTACAGTAGAGTAGTTGTATAATTGCACTTATTGCATCATTAATATATCGCAATTGCATTAATTAATAGTATATACATTACATTGCTCAAATGTATGAGGAAACACAAGTTCAGTGTATTACTTTCACTCTGAAACTCACGCGGGGCACACGCGGTGAGAGATCACGCGGCGGGCCAAAAGCTTTACAAGCTCTGCCCCGGCACGTCACTGTCTTAAACCTTGTTTGATGTATCTTCTTCCTCTTCTTCGTGACACTCTTGACAGAGCGACCGTGGTCATCACCTGATGTATCACGCAAGATAAAAGCTCAGACTAATGATAAACGGAGTCCGCCAAAAAATATATCACAGTCAAAAATAATAGTGTAGTTTTGCTGTTTATGCTCCTATTCTCGATTTTGCCATACAGATCGTTTACTTTTTTTTAGACTTAAGTGAAATTTAAAAAAATTTAGTCAATAAAGTAACTAAAATTTTTGAGATGAATATTAACTTAAAATTAATTAATTAATTAATTATTAAATTAATATTATATATTAATATATTAACTATATTCTCTTATATTTTTTTACGCATAAGTTCTCTTTTTTAAGAGATTGCGTAATATTAGCGTAATTTTTCTTTATTGTATTGTAATAACAACACAAGCATTGGCTATAGACTGACTTTATTCACACCAAGAACAATATATAATATACACCTATTATTTCATCATTGCCTTAAGTAATAAAATTCGTTGGCTATTTTTATTTATTAACATTTATTTACTTATCACAGTAATGAGTATCTATTAATATTTGTATACTGATTTAAGACATTACATATTATTTAAAACAATATCTGGCTTTATTTTTAGTTCAATAACACTATGTTATTCCTTAATTTTAAGCTAAAACTAAGACTTTAATCATTCACTTTACTTGTTTCTATTTCCTTTCATTACCTAGTTCTATATTATGCTCGATTTCCCTTGATCAGATCAAACGTCATTCATCAAACCTGAACAAACATCTAAGTCATTACTAAAATTATCACCCAAAGCAATCATCTTCTCTTCTCCTCTGAACTTCTGCTTTGAACTTCTCCTCTGAACTTCTGTGCTTAGTTTTACTTAAATCCGCTCACTCACTCATTCATTCAGTCGGCCTTTGGCCACAAGCGTTGGCATTTATAATATTAGTATGATAAAATTACAGATTACCGTATCCAAAGCCACTGGACACACAGCTGGATCCATTCCAGAGATTACTTGTTTTGAAATGTTTGCGACCCGACAAGCTTATTCCTGGACTTCAAGTAATAACATTCGCGTGAAATAAATTTTTATTTGTCATAATATATGTATTAGTTAGAAGTTGAAATGATTTAGTAGAAAAATATAGAAAAATTAAAAAAAATTGCATAGAAAGTTATTTATATGTGTAATTCTATATTTTTTTTTTACTTATTGATACCCGGCGTACCTTATTCCATTTAGAGGACAATGAAAACTTTGGTTTATTTAGTTACAATTCAAGAGTCTTGTTAAATCGGAATTACTTTTGTGTTTTTTATATCACGTTACGCCGGACAGTTTGACACGGATATGTTACCGTGATACCACGGTTACCAAGCTAAACATATCCTGTTAATATATCCGCGCTAGCATATCCGTGTTAATATGTCCGGGTTAACGTATCCCGGTCAACATATTCGAGCTAACATATCCGGGCTAAGATATCCGGTCTAACATATACGAGCTAACATAGCCGGGTAGCATATCTACATACATATAAACATACCCAGGCTAATATATCCGTGCTAATTAATATATTCGGTCTAACATATCCGAACTAGGATATCTTGGCTAACACGTGTGTCTTAACATATCCGTGTTAACATATATAACTAGCTAACATATCGTATATACATATAGCGTATAATTTTTAATTTCATTCCATTTAGAGAGTACATAAAGAAACATTTCTGCAAATTCATAATATTAGTAGGTATAGGTGTACATAGATTGCATTCGTAATGCGTATTAATAAATAGAAAATTATATATTTTTTCCATTGTCTTACGTGTTAGGATTATGTGGTGACGGGTCTCGGGGCGCGCTTCGTGGAGCCCCAGCCGGCCGACCTGGCGGCGCTGTACGCGGAGTCCGACCCTCTGGCGCCTATCATATTTGTTCTCTCCACTGGTACTGATCCTGCTGCGGGTAAGTGCTTATCAAAATATAATGTATATTTTTAATAGTTTAACCCCTCGAGGACCGCATACACGCCGGCGTGTACGATAACAATTGAATTCTCGGAAATTCGCAAGGATTCCTTACAAATTATTCTGGGGAGATTAATAGTATTCTATTTTAGTAGGAGTGTGTATGGTTTTCCATCATCATTTCATTCATCTAAATTCTAAGTACATATTTAAATTATGAATGAAATATAAATCATATCAAAAGAGAGTCCCTTCCGTGACCATGATTGTTGCAAAGTATCAAAACGTCGGGAATCAAAATCAAAATAAATCCGCGAAAAAAATTATTTCATTTAAAATGTCAAATATTTGCGTAAGGCTAAGAAATTATGAAATAATTATAAATTTTATTTTAATTTTATCTTATGCTAGCGACTCAAGCTCATTTCGCTAGGGTTCGTACCCTCTAGGTACGTTTTAACGGTTAGTATAGATTTCTCAGAAACGAGATATTTTCCCGAGGTAAGTAGTATCCTATATGTTGACCCGGATCATCAGCTATCATTATACCGAATTTCATCAAAATTTTTCCAGTGGTTTTCCGAGCGGAGCGAGGGTGAGTCGCTAGTTCATGGTATAAAAACTTTAAGAAATCCAAGACAAAGAATATTTACAAAATCGAGATATCGCCGTAAAAGCAAACTCTTGTATTGGACATTAAATAAACTCGAAAAACCATCAAATGTCACAATACTTTGTTCAATGAAATTTTATAGATCTCCTGAAGTTTGCTGATAAAATGAAGATGGGGAAACGGTTCGAGAGTATTTCTTTAGGTCAAGGTCAAGGGCCGTTAGCCGAGGCTATGATGAAAGTTGGCTGTGACTTTGGTAATTGGGTGTTTTTCCAGGTAAATATTTTTGGTCTTTTGTTCGTCTTTTATTTCTCTTATCAATCACATTTTCACTGATTGGCTTTGTTGGCAAAATAGGTTGACATTGTAACGTGTCTTGTTTTATTAGATTTTTTCCACGTGAGTTTTACGTGTGTAATGTTAATGTACGAGTATGCGTGTAATTTTTAAGCGGTGTGCGATTTAAGCGCAATTTTCTTTGTCCAAGAAAAATTGTGGCCTTTTATAATCTATACTTATATACTTATAATACTATAAAAAGGCAGAGTGAGGGGTGCGGGGAGATTTAATAGAAACACAACCGCTCCGGATAACGCTCTGATTTATTCTACTCGTCCACACTAAGACTAATACATTTTATGTGTAATATATATGCTAGATATGCTAGTTACCCCACTACACCA
This sequence comes from Argynnis bischoffii washingtonia, assembly GCA_033884665.1. Taxonomy (NCBI): domain Eukaryota; kingdom Metazoa; phylum Arthropoda; class Insecta; order Lepidoptera; family Nymphalidae; genus Argynnis; species Argynnis bischoffii. Next base: position 6,611,285 of record JAEMGE010000029.1, read on the forward strand.
CCGGGGTAGAAAAAAAGAAAAAAAAAAATATAGTTTACTTTTTTTTTTTTTTGTTACATTCCTATGTAAAAAAAACAAAGAGTAGCAGTAGTAGGTACTTAAAATTATTATATTCTAATTAATTATACAATATATTTTCTTATTATAAGGTGAATTATGACTAAATGTACTATTTATCTTTTACAAAGGGTTTTGTTCTATTTTTATGAATAATTTCAATTTTACCGTTTCTCAAAATTTTTACATTTGGTTCTTGTTCTTCAACAACTACATATGGGCCATTATACAAAGTATCAAGTTTACTTCTTGTCTCATTTTTTACTAGTAACATATCGTTTGGATTATATTTTATTTGATTTACATTTTTATCATAATTCTGTTTCCTTTTCTCTTTACATTTTAATAAATTTTCTTTTGCATCCCTATTAGCTACCTGTAACCTATATTTTAATTCTAAACTATAATTATCTGGATTGTACAAAGGTTCTACGTCAGCAGAAATTCTACTAGGCATTTCACAAGGTTTCCCGAAAACTAGTTCATATGGTGAATATCTTGTACTTGAATGAATTGTATTGTTGTATGTAAAGCACCAAAATGGTAACCATTGGCTCCAAGTTTCTGGATGGTTATCGCACTGTATGCGCAAAAATGAACCTAGATGTTTATGTGCATTTTCAAGTGAACCAATAGTCTGATGATGATATGCAGTAGAACTTAATTTTTCTATGTTAAGCAATTTACATACCTCTTCCATTGTCTCAGAAATGAATTCTGTTCCACGATCCGTAGCGATGATCTTTGGAATTCCGAACCTTAAAATGAAATTATTCACAAAACTCTTAGCTATACTTACCGTTTCCTTATTTCTAAGAGGATATGCCTCGACAAACTTACTTAACTCGCACTGTATTGTTAATATATATTTATTACCTTCTATGTCTCTATCTAATGGTCCGACTACGTCTAGAAAAACTTTTTCTAAAGCATAACTTGCAGTAGTTGTAATAACCATAGGTTCTTTAATATACCTAGAATACTTCATTTTTTGACATTTTTCACATTTTCGAACATAACTCTTAACATCATTTTCGATTTCTGACCAATAGAATCTACGTTTTATGTTATTTATCATTCTGCGAATCCCAGCGTGTCCACTTGTGGGTAATAAATGATAGTCATTCATAATAAATTTCTTTTCTTCGTCATCATCTATTCTTTTTATACCTCTCAAAATACAAATGCGTGGTCCGGACCACTTATTTATGCTTTTTATTTCTTCTACAAGATTCTTGATAAACAATACGTTATCTTCTCTTTTTATAATGCATATTTCTTTAATTTTTAATTTTTCACATATATTGCTCAATTTTTCCACAAAAACGTCTCGCGTATAATGTGCTTTAAAATCGAGATTAACATATAATATATTTTTATTTTTTATAAATGCGAAACATTCAGATTCGACATCAATATATTTTTTCTCTTTCATTTTTCTTAATTCTTCTCCTTTCAGTAAACTTAATTCAACTGCTCCATTCGGTACCCTAAGTATTTCCACAACTTTTGGTTGATCAGGCCAATAATTCTGGTTAATACTTGGGATATCGTTTATTCTATCATTTCCACTTTCATTCTCTCTTTCAGCCTCTTTTATTCTCCTAGCTTGCGCTCTTGTTATTACTGTCACTAACCTTTCATTCATAACTTTCAAATCTTGGGACGTTATGCTTATTCGCGATAAAGCGTCTGCTATTACATTTTCTTTTCCTTTCACGTATACTATTTTAAAATCATATTCTTCTAATGCTAATCGAAATTTTAAAAGTCTACTTGACGGATCTTTCATCCCAAACAAGTATATTAAAGGTTTATGATCTGTCATAATTGTAAAAGTACGTCCATATAGATATGGTCTGAAATATTTCACACTCCAAACTATAGCAAGTAATTCTTTCTGTATTGTTGGGTAATTTAACTCTGCTTTATTTAAAGGTCTACTAGTATAAGCTACAGCCTTCATGTTACTATTACAAAGTACTGCACCTATCGCTGTACCCGAAGCATCGGTCTGTAGTATAAATTCTTTCGAAAAATCAGGGTATTCTAAAATAGGAGGAGTTGTTAAAGCGTTTTTCAAAAAATTAAATGATTTTTCACATTGCTCAGTCCATTCATACTTGACATTTTTCCTACAAAGTTTATTCAAACAATTAGTTATATCAGCAAAATTTTTAATAAACTTTCTATAGTAGTTACACATTGCAACAAAACGTCTGACTTCATCAACGTTTGTCGGTGTGGGATAATTTTGAATAGTTTTGATTTTCTCTGGGTCTGGTTGAATTCCTTCAGAAGATATCGTATGGCCTAAATATAATAGTTCGGTTTTTAAGAATTGACATTTACTCGGATTTAATTTAAGATTAACTTTACGTAGGCGTTCGAAAATTTCTATTAAGTTTTTGTTATGCGATTCAAGATTTCGTCCAAAAACAACACAATCGTCTAAATAAATAAAACAATTTATATAGTTAAGACCTGACATAGCTACTGACATCACTCTAGAAAAAGCGCTAGGACTGATTTTAAGTCCCATAGGTAGACGCTTCATTTGATATTGACCTATACTAGTTGTGAAAGATGTGATTGGTCTACATTCAGGTTTTAAAGAACATTGATAATATGATTGACTAAGATCTAAATGAGAGTAATAAATTGCACCTGATAGCGAATCTAATATTTCGGTAATATTTGGTAATGGAAATTTATCATCCTGTATTACTTCATTTAACTTTCGGTAGTCTATGACTAATCTCCACTTTTTATTATTTTTATCATCTGATTTTTTCGGTACTAATAATATGGGACTGGACCATTCACTTTGTGAGGGTTCTATGATGTCGTCGTCTAACATTTGTTTGATTTGTTTGTCTACTTCTGTTTTTAAACTGTGTGGTAACCTATATGGCTTTACATAAACTGGATTTACATTTTGTTTCAAGTTAATTGATTGTTCGCATATATTATTAGTAGTAAGTTTATCACCGGGCAAATGGAATACGTCAGCATACTTTGAACAAATATTCTCTATACTGCTTCGTTCGCTCGTACCTAAGTGATCAAGTTTCAAAGATTGCAACAATGTTTTTGCACGTGTAGAGTTCAAATTACACTTATCAAAGAAGCAAACATTATACTCTTTTAATGGTAACAATTGAGGTTGAAAAATTGGAATAATTATTTCTCTATCACTGGTATTCATTAATCTGATAGGTATTATGTTATCTTTAGGTTTTACTATCAAACCAGCCAAAAATAAATTTTCCTGTAATTGTTTCTGTACAATCACACTGTCTTCTTTCACATCTGAATTTAATTTTATATAATGAATAGTTTCATATCGTGCCGGTATCGTTATATATTCAGTACATAGTTTAGGCGAAGTATACAAAGGTATTTCACTTTGTTTTTCATTTGTCAAGGTTAATATATTTTTCTCTAAATTGATAGTTGAATTGAAATTGTTCAGAAAATCTAACCCAATTATTCCATCTGATTTACAAGGTAAGTTCTCGAACAAGTAAAACTTGTGTTCATAAGTAGTACCGTCCGATGCGTGTAAAGTTAAATAAACATAACCGTCTGAAAAGGTCTTGCCACCTATACCGTTTATAACTATAGGGTCTCTATGTATCCGTATTTGTTCCGATAAGATATTACTACGAATTGCCGATAATGAAGCACCTGTGTCCAGCAACCATGAACATTTTTGTCTATCTAAATTTAAGTACACATATTTTACATTATCATTGCAGGTTAAAATATAATTTTTAAGTCCGAAAAAACTGATTCAGTTCAGTAGTTTTCTCTTGAGTTGTACCTTCGACCTGTGCCGAACAAATATTCCGTTGATTGCGATTACCATTACTACCGTTACCTCGACCACGACTCGAACTCACAAAATTGTCACGATAACCTCGCGTCGACCGACCATTATTATATCCTCGATTATAATTATTATTTACGTACTTACCTCTCGTATTATTGTTGAAGTTATTGTAATACCGTCTGTGATTTAAATAAAAATTACCTCTATTATTCATTCGTCCGCCTCTACCTCTTAGCGAAGACCTGTAGTAGGGAAGTTGGTTACCTCTCCTTTGCACGTTGAAGATGTTGTTAGAAGACGGAAGCTGTCCCAGCTCCTCATCCTCAGCAGCACGCACTGCGTCCTTCAGCTCTGAGTAGTTTCGTGCTGAGATAATTGTACTTAGTCGCCTGTTGCGTAACCCATCTGCAAATCTTTTAATTGCAAGGTTTTCATTTATAGGTCTCAATATTTCACAAGACTTCGGATTACCGTTGCTCTGTGCAATAGTGAGGCCTACAAATAACTCAGACAATTTATCTCCGTACTCACGAATCGACATATTATTCTGAGATAAATTATTTAATTGACTAAGTATCGCATTTGCTGATTTTTTTGTTAGTAAAGAGTTCCTAATGTCATGTATTAAGCTCGTTACGTCATCATATTCACTTTTTAATTTCAATTTAGCAGTTTTAGTTAACCTGGTTTTTAATACAAAAGAGATAAGTAATTTTTTCTGTGTAACATTTACAAGATATTCATCATACATTTCAATTCCGTCAATAATTTTTTCAATAGTTTCTTCCGTATTGTCCATTACGGGTATTAAAGAAATTGCCGTCTTTATATCAAATTTGTCCATTTTTGTAATATCTGATTTTGACGTTTCCATTGTATAATTAACTTTATATGTTAAAATTTTATTATATACGAACTCAATACGTTCCTTTAATACTTCGAAAACATAACCTACTAACTCTTCTTTACTTCCTTGTTTAGCAATAATATTAATAATATCTTTATACATTAAAAATAACTTTTCTGCTTCTAAAATCTTATCATTAACTTTACCTTCATATTTTAACCTCCTAGTAGGGCCCAACTTTCTTAAATCAACTTGAATTACATTTAACTTATTTAAAATAAACTCTAAATTCTGTTCCATATATCATAGTTATTCACTTACACTAAATATTATAGTCCTTAAAATAAGTTCTTAAATTTATGTATTTATTATAGTTCTTAAAATAGTTCCTTAAATTTCTGTATTTAGGCACAAAATAACGGCAACAAGAGATAAAATATATAAAAGAAAAAAAATATTATAATAATGGGGGGAACTTTGGTTGACACATTTTAACACTTATTTTTCACTTTTCACTTTCACTCAAGTAGATATTCTGGCCAGGCGGTCTAGTGTTAGGCAGCACTAGGTATGTGCGTCCAGATCCTTGCGTCATTAGACAGCTTCACTCCCAGCAGCATCTGTAGCATTGAATCTCCCGGAAAGCCTTTGTCGAATCCTCTTAATAAACTCTGTCTGCATCCTCTTTTCCATCCATTTTCTTTCCTTCTTTCTCCAAATTTTACACCCCAAGCACACTGTAGCAGCAATGAATACCACCAAAACCATTGAGATCAGGATGTTGTTGGTTAGGATATGGGTCTCTATATCCTTATCTGAAATTCCAGCACCGTTGCTGCCGGCTGCATTTTGCGTAATCATTATTTCCTTGTCTTCCGTTTTTGAGTATGATTTCCCCATTTTATTTATACGTTTTTTTCCCGTTGATATAAAGTTTAATTCACTTCACAAGTTATAAAAGTTAAAAAGTGTTCTAATACTGGCACCGAGGCACACAGGAATCCGCTGCGTTGCGAGATTCGCCGGTCACCCGACACTCGCCCACGCCACGGCCTGGCAGGGTCGCCATGAGGTGTGGGGTGCGGGGAGATTTAATAGAAACACAACCGCTCCGGATAACGCTCTGATTTATTCTACTCGTCCACACTAAGACTAATACATTTTATGTGTAATATATATGCTAGATATGCTAGTTACCCCACTACAAGAGTTTGTTTGTTTGAACGCGCTAATCTCAGGAACTACTAATCCGATTTGAAAAAAATTTCTTGCATTAGATCGCCCGTTTATTGAGGAAGGCTATAGGCTATATATCATCATGCTACCCAAGTTAGCGGTATATTGTCTATCTATTTTATTCTAACTGTTAAAAGGGACGAAACCGAGCGAAGCAAAAGTGAACCGCTAGTTGTTAATAAATAAATAAATTTATTGGGACTTTAACACACAGCACTATCTAGTTCCATGGTAAGCCACGAAGCCTGTGTTATGGATACCAGATAGTTGATACACTACCCATATATAACTTTAAATACAAACATATTATAAATATAAACACCCATAACACAAGCATTCGTGCCCATCACAGAAATGAATGCCCCCAGCGGGACTCGAACCCGCGACCACTGGCGCAGAAAGTAGGGTCACTACAAACTGGGCTAAGCGTGCCATCAAAAATTAATTAGTAGGTAATTAATAGTTTCTTAAAACCTAAGTGCATAAACCGTAGGTGTTATGGGCGACAGGTGTTGCTTTCCATCAGGTGGTCTGTCTGCTCGTTTGTCACTGAATGTCATAAAAAAAAAAATAAATATCTGTTCACGACTTCCAAGATTATACTATACTTTCAGACAAATTTTACATATTTATAATATAGGACCACATAAGAGTTTGAGTGTCTGTGCGAGTTTAAATACATACACATGATATTATGATATTGAAGTTTTTAATCTACTGATTAAATAACGTTTTTAAGAACTGCCATCTTTCTCCATCATGGATGCCAACATTGGAATTGAATGTCGAGCAAATAGTACCGGAACAGGTTCATAAGGATTTCAGGTTATGGCTCACGTCCACGCCGTCACCATTCTTTCCTGTTGCATTGTTGCAAAATGGTAAGCTTAATGTCTTTAAAAGGTCTGTATGGAAGTGTAAATACGGCCTCAAGGGGTAAATTAATTTGAATGTATCCATTTGAACTTATTTTAAAGGTTCAATATGTTGTATTTAAATATAGACAAATTTTGAATGGTCTTTTTACTCATTGTAGTATACGAGCAGTATCTACTTCGTCCTCGTTCAAACTTCCGATCGCTAGCAAACTTCACAGGATCGCCCGCTGGGCTAATCTGAAGATTGCCTGAAAATTGCCTTAAAAATCGCTCTACCCGTTTTGGAGTCCCTAGGGAACATGCACACATCGATTTTTATATATAATTTGATTTGATTTACAAACAATAAAACAAAATATATATATATATATATATATATATATATGTACGAGTAAAGATTTCGATAATCGATAAATTTATGTTACATTTCGTTAAACATATATTTTAGGATATAAAATGACGGTGGAACCACCCAGAGGCATAAAGGCGAACTTACTCAAAGCTTACATGAACCAAGTTCCAGATTTTCTAGATTATTTCAATTCTTCAGACAACAAAGTTCCTAACTTTAAGGTTTGTTTTCATTGTCTTTAGAGTTTGAAAGTAGAATGGCTATAATTGCGGCTAATTTGAATGAAACTTTTACATTTTAAGAATATTATTTTCGTTTTTTTTATAATAAAATTGAATTATTGTGAGTTTTTTTCTATGCGCGACTTTGTATTGAATGTTTTATTTCGCTTTGAATTTTTATATTCGCGTTTTTTTTTTTTTTTTGATATATTACTAGGAGTATATTATTAATAGTATGACTTTAAGGAGACCTACGTGTTACTTGTGCTTATGTGTTACATTAATTGACTAACAGAACACAATACAATGCTACTCCTTGTCATTGTCTATCTGAGTTGTAAATTTTATCCAAATTCGTCCAAGAGTTTAAACATACATACATATAAAATTTAGCATTTATAATATTAATATCGAACAAACTTCGCTCCACTTAGGTACGTCCCTAAATGCCTTAGAAAAGGTACCTACTGACCTTTTCTGATACTTCAGGCCATAGTCTACTTGTGTAGTCTGTACTAAATTTCATCCAAATCCATTCAGCCACTTCAACGTGAGAAGTAATGATGCCCTCCTGACTGATTCCGGCCACGGCGGCCAATCTCATTGAGACTAGCCAACTGCGCAGGAGATATTATAGTGCACAAGTGTACGCGCAGACACAAGTACACTCTCTATTCCTGTCACTCTCAAACGTTAACGATGAGAGTTAAAGCGCAGGACCGACGGCTTTACGTGCTCTTCGAGGCACGAACTTGAAAACACCGCCAAGTTTTTAATTCTGGACAGTTACTGGAACTTCCTTAACAGAAAAATTTAATAACTAAACTGACTGACTCGAAATTTGAACCCAGGGCAATCATATCCGGATCTGCAGCTGGCAGCTAAACCACATACAAACTTTCGCATGTATAATATAGTGTAATCAATATTTTAGTGGTTACTTTTCTCGCTGTGCCTGTTCCACGGTGTTGTGTTGGAGCGTCGGAAGTTTGGACCGCTCGGTTTCAACATCCCGTACGAATTCACTGACGGAGATCTCCGCATTTGCATATCTCAGCTGCACATGTTCCTCACGGAATACCACGAAGTTCCTTTGCGTGTAAGTATATATTGTTTGATTTTCAATTTTGATTTCCGATAATAACTTTGACGTTTACTATAGATTTATCAGAGGCAAGACATTTTCCCTCAATAAAAAGTATGCTATATGTTGACCCGGATAACCAGCTATCACCATACCAAATTTCATCAAAATCCTTCCAGTGTTTTTTTCTGTGATGCGGTCACAGACAGATAGAGAGACAAAAATTCTTAAAACAATAGATTCGGCTTGTGTATCAATAATAATGTCTATTTCAATAAGGTTTTTCAAAAAATATGTAATGTACAGATTCGGCTTGGATACAGTTTTATTATATGTATAGATATTACGACATAATGTTTTTTTTTTATGGTATTCAGTGATAAACGAGCAGACAGTCCACCTGATGGAAAGCGATACCTGTCGCCCATAACACCTACGGTTTATGCACTTAAGTTTAAGATAACAAAAATACAGAACCGCCGGTGCGTTGTCACTGTGAGGACTAAGATGATATGCCTCTCGCCTGTACTTGCGCTGGCTCCCTTACTTACCTTGTATAAAAATATGTATCTGATCAAAGTACTGAGCTAATTTTATTGTACTAAGAGGATAGTTTTATTTACTCTAGTATACAAACAATAAAAATTGTATTCTAGAGTAGGTACTAAGTAGTCCTCTAAACAAGTAGATATTATGAAGAATTGCTAAATCGATTTCAATAAAATTGTTCACAACAATATAGTACGGTTTGCACTTTTAATCGCGAATTTTTTATGAGTTTTTATTATAAACTTTACTTAATAGATCGCATTTTTACATAAACAGTGGCATGTAATAATCCAGGAATAGGCTGTATAGACACCGAATTTTACTTGAATATATTGAATCTTTACAGCGTGAAGTAGTAACTAACACTAAGTTATTAACTGGTTAAGGGCCGAACCACACTATAGTACCGATCTCAGTCCGTTTTCGGTCCGATATCGGTTTGGTAAAGTTTTTTGAAGTAAAACTTGTTTACGCACGCTTGACTTGGTGGGGATAGCTGGTCAATGCGTTACGAAAACATGTACGTATGTTCGTTGCCATGGTAACCGTTGTTATTGTCCGACAAATGATATATAATACTATATTCTTTCCTTAAATGGTATTCTATAAATATAGGATTGTAATATGCCTAATATGCGTTATTTTTAGTATCTCACATATCCTAATTATTTAAAACATATTGAATTTCATAAAGAGTACCGATAACCTACAGAAGCTTTACTTCTTGCGCGTGTATACATTCATACACGCACCTTTTAATTTTTATTTTATACCAGAAACATCACTAGAGCGTGATTCGACCGGAATAAGACTCTTGATAGTGTAAATGCACTCATTGTTTCTTGTATAACAATACTTTACCAGACCGATATTGGACTTAAAGCGAACCGCGATCATCACTATAGTGTGGATCGGTCCTAACTCGGTATTATAATATTAGCAAAACTTTTTTACTTTAGATGCTAACTTACACAGCCGGTCATATAAACTACGGCGGTAGAGTAACCGACGATTGGGACCGGCGTTGCTTGCTATGTCTTCTGGCAGACTACTACACTACAGCCGTTCTTAACGATAGATGTGTGTTTGATGAGAGCGGAGCGTATAAACAGGTGTTTTATTGATATTTTTTTTTTATTTTTTCGACAGGAAATTGATTGAGAGTTCAATAAACCTTTCCTCAATTTTTTCGTCAATCTTATGTTATGTTTATAATCTAAGACTTTTTGATATTTAAAGAATAATTTGTTTGTTATATTAATTTTCTAATAATATGTTGTATGTATTAATTTTCTGCCTAATATAAAAGTAATAAATTGCTTTATAATTGTTACAATTTTAATGGTTAGATTTTTTTTTACTATATAAAGTATTAAAAAGTAATATTAAATAATAAATATTTCAGCAACCGTCGTGGTTTACAATCGATGATTACGCAAAGTATATAAGAACTCTACCGCTAAATGACGATCCTTCTCTGTTCGGTCTCCATAGCAACGCGAATATCAGCTACGCAATGTCGGAGACTAGCTCTTGTATAAGTAAGTTGTGTCGAAGGTTACGTAGAATACACAGACATACATCCAGATTGTTATAAATATTTATATAGTCAACTAATAACTTGGCCCCACTTCACTCGAGTGCATCGCTGCCTTAACACGCAGGTCTAGGTTTATAGTTTATGTTCTAAATTTCATCCAAATCCGTCCAGCTATTCCAAAGTAAAGTAATAACAAACATTCATACAAACACTCACATTTATAATAGTAGACCAAGATACATAAATTTGTCAAAACAGGACTCGAATCCGCCACTCCTGAAATATACTATAGATACTATAGAAAGACGACACTACTCTAGATAGTAATCAAATATTTGTAATGTAATGACTTTTTTATAATTATTTGAGATAATTTGTACATCAATCATATTCATTCAATTTTTCTAACTATGTAACAATAATCTTGAAAGTTAAGAAAGAAAATAAGATTAGTACTAAAAAAACCTGTGTGTGTACTTATGTACGCACGTAAGAAGTTATGCTTCTTTGGTGTAACAGAACAACAATACCTAAAGATATCATCCCGTACGTCACAACTCTCTGTTTGTAAAAGGAATGCAGCTAACTTCATCATGTCGGTTTTTGGCTGTCGGTGTGCGCGCGCATCGTAGAATTTTACTGTCATATGTTTTTCCAAACGTGCCAAAAGAAGTATAGCTTCAAAAATAAAGAATATAAGTTCAAACAAACACATTTAACAGATACTCTAAGTAATCTGCAACCTAAAGAAGTGTCGGGTGAAGGCGGCCTCACTGCCGAGGAGATGACAGAGCTCGCCGCCAAAGAGATACTAGGTGTACTACCGGCGTTGCTCGATCAGAAATATATTGCCACTACGTTAGTAAAAATACTTATATATATGAAAATTGAGGTAGTGGTAGCCTAGTGGTACGTCATCGCTTGGGAAACCGAGTGAAGCGGGTTCAAATCCCGGGTCTCGCACCTCTGATATTTTCATGTGCGAATCATTTCCAACATGATTACCACTTGCCTTACGGTGAAGGCAAATATAGTGAACCTGCATGTGTGAGAGAACTTAGTAAGTTTTAGAAAGACATGGTCAGTGCGCCCGCACTCGGCCGCGTGCTGACTACGGCCTGATACCCGAGTATTGAAGGGAGGCCCGTGCCCAGCCGTGGGACGTTAAAAAGGGCTGAAAATATGAATATGTAGATGTGGAAAATTATTATAATACCATTATAGATTGTTAAATAATAGCATTATTAATGTTAAAAGAACAACTAATGAATTCATTGCCGACTCTTTTCAGTCGTACTGCATTTCGAGCCGGTAGTGGCTTCATCATGGACTGACTATTACATTGACTTTTTTTAATATGACATTTTTAATCAAAAACTCATATTTAGTTTTAATTTAAGAAAAAAATGTTTGTAAATATTTATTTTTCGACGGCACGTTTGGCTCAGTTTGCAGTGACCCTACTTGCTGTGCCAGCGGTCGCGGGTTCAAGTCCCGCTGGGGGCATTTATTTGTGTGATGAGCACGAATGTTTGTACCTACTCCAGTTATGGGTGTTTATATTTATAATATGTATGTATTTAAAGGTATATATGTGTAGTGTATCAACTATCTGGTATCCATAACACAAGCCTCGTAGCTTACCATGGAACTAGATGGTGCTGTGTGTTAATGTCCCAACATATTTATTTATTATTTGTTTATTTGAGTAAAATTTGGATTTCAATTTCTAGAACATGCTAACCGATTAGTGATTAGATGTCGCAGAAATAATGTAACTTTTAATGTTGAATATTGGCTTGCTATTTTGAAAATTATACAGTATACACTAATAACAACTATTTACAGATACCCAGTGTCCTACAAAGAGTCCCTGAACACAGTGTTGATACAGGAGGCCATAAGATACAACAAACTGCTGACAGTCATTAACAATTCGTTAAAGTAAGTTCATACTGCCTCCTGATGGTCTAGTGACTAGCATGTGCAGCTTTCGATCCTGAGGTTCTGGGCTCGAGTCCCGGGTCAAGCTAACTAAAGTTTCTATTAAGATCTATATCTTAACAAAAACTATATTTAGCCTGACCCGGCATATCCTTGACCGGACCCTTAAATAACTATGTATTTAATAGCAACCCGGAGATGGGAAATTGGCAGTGTTTCAGTCCTACGCCTGATCTCTCATTAGTCGAGTTAAAATTGTCGTCCCACCGGAGTGTGAGGGTGACAGGAGTACATAGTCTGGCCATAAATACTGTTACAATTAAAAATAAACGAAATATTACATTTGAATTTGGAATCTGTCATTTTTATATAATTGTTCATTGTGTTTTCTCATTTTCGCCCAATATATTGTAAAATATTTTATGATAATTAAAATGGAGTGAGGTGATAAGAGAATCGAATCTAACTTTTTAAAATCTATACATAATCTATACTAATATTATAAATGCGAAAGTAACTCTGTATGTCTGTTACCTTTTCTCGCTTAATCCACTGGACCGATTTAGATGAAATTTAGATACGAAGACAATTTAATATCTTGGAGAGGACATAGGATAGTTTTTATCCCGGAAATCATCTCTTAAGAGGTTGAAAAAAATCTATTAAGAGGGGGTGGATTTTGATTGCGTAATTAATCATTTCACATGAAAGGAATATAAAACCCATCATACCTATCTATACATACATACGAGTACATAGTCTATTTATTTCATACTAACCGTTAATACGTAACTAAGGACGAACCCGAGCGAAGCGAGGATAAGTCGCTAGTATTATATAATATAACGTACCTGCACAGATACATATTTCAGTTAGTTTTACATTAACACATCACAAATATCTGTTTATCTATAGAGATTTACAAAAAGCTCTAAAAGGACTTGTAGTGATGTCGGAAGCGTTGGAGAGCATGTCCGGCAGCCTGGCGCGCAACGCCGTGCCCGCCGTGTGGAGCGCTCGCGCGTACCCCTCGCTGAAACCGCTCGGTTAGATTTTATTCTATGATCTGTCAAATTTCATGGTCACTGACAATATTTTCATGATGTAAAATGTTATATTTACCACGTTTTTCACTTACTTTGAGTTTCATATACTGAAAGTAAGTAAAAACACAATAAAAACTCGTTTTATATGAAAAACATTACTTGTACTGTTCACACATACATGGTTTTAATTATATAGCTGGATGTAGGGATAGTGGACATAATTAATCTTTTTTATCCAATTTTAAATCATTAACTAGGCTTTTAGCGCATCAACTAAAAAGATACACCGACTTCAAAATATCTTAATTTATTCAAAATGATAAAAGTAATTTCGCTATAGAAGGAACTTTTTGCTAGAAATTCTAATATTTTAGGTTTAATTTGATTATTAATAAAAGACCATGACCATCGATTCCCATTGAACATATACTACATAATACATATATTGAGCCGGATCGAAAGGTACCTATTCCTTGTATGGACTCGGTTTAAATCTGCCTCTGTCGGAAATAGACGTAGAGCTCTAGAAATTTAGGCTGGAAATTTCCTGTATCAGAATATTCTTATTAGAATATATCAGTTTGTATTTCTAAAGTTACATTTCCTTTGGCACGTTTGAAAAAAAATATGAGAGTAAAATTTTTACGATGCGCGCGCACACCGACAGCCAAAAAGCGACATGATGAAGGTAGCTGCATTCCTTTTACAAACAGAGAGTTGTGACATGCGGGATGAAATGTTTAGCTATTTTTGTTCTGTTACACCAAAGAAGTATAACTTTTTACGCGCGTACATAAGTACACACACACGTTTTTTTTTACTATTAGCGGCGTGGGTGAAGGATCTGTGTCTTCGAGTACAGTTCATGAAGAGTTGGGCGGACGGGGGGATACCTAAAGTGTTTTGGATCTCCGGTTTCTATTTCCCGCAAGCGTTTCTGACCGGAGCTCTTCAGAACTACGCGAGGAAGCACGTGATCGCTATTGACACTGTTGCTTATGCTTTTGAGGTACTTATTTTTGTTATACTTTTTACATTACATAATTATCCTTTTGCACAACTTGTATCTGAATATTGAAAAATTAGCCTTAATTAATAGAAATACTTCAGTGTAATCCGCTAATAAAAGGCAGCGGTAGCCCAGTGGTAACGTGCTCGCTTGGGAAACTGCGTGAAACGTGTTCAAATCTCGGATCTCTGATATTTTCATGTGCGAATCATTTCCAACATAATTACCGCTTGCCTTACGGTGAAGGAAAACATCGTGAGGAAACCTGCATGTGTGAGAGAACTTAGCAAGTAGTCTGCAGACATGTTCAGTGCGCCCGCACTCGGCCGCGAGCTGACTATGGCCTGACACCACGAGTATTGAAGGGAGGCCCACCCCCAACCGTGGGACGTTAAAAATGGCTGAGTACTAATCTACTAATTTATCAAAAACTGCTTTTATAACAATCAAATGTATTTGTTGTTAAATCATTTTAGTTTTACATAATAACTTTTATACACTCATTTCCTAGGTTTCTATTCTTTAGTAGATTCTTATATACTTTTGAATTATAATTTTTTCGGATGAAAATCGAACTTGTAACCATCCACACGTACAGACATACATCTAAATGTTACATGGAATGTATCCTTGGAGAACAAGAGAAGATTTAAGTTAAGAGAAAATTCACTAACCTATCTCCCCAGGCTCTTCCTGGACCACCAGCGAAGAAGCCAGACGACGGGTGTTGTGTGAGTGGACTGTTCCTAGAGGGCGCTCGTTGGAACGTCACCGATATGGCTCTGGAGGAGAGTAGGCCCAAGGAGTTACACACTGGTATGATTTTATATAATTTGATGAGCGAATTAAAGCATGGTTGACATAATACTTTCCTAGATTTTTTATTTAAAAACCATGGTTTTAAGTGGATGGTGAAATTTGATATTAGCAGTGATTAGTTTTTTTTTTTGAAAGTTAGGGAATGAAAATTAGCTTAGATCCATGATGCAATCAAGTCTTAGTAGCCAAAAATGCTTATGAAAATCATTAGGCATTGCTTTTGTAATTAAATACATTAGGTACTACATAACGTGCCAAAAAATTAACAAAAATTTTCATTTTGTTAATAACTTCATTTACATTTTTCCAAATCAGTTTTCACTTCCAGTCTTTTAATGGTTTCAATGAGACCTATTAAATTTTTAGCTTCAAAAATTATAAAATAAAAAAAAAATGTAGAAAATTTTACATCTAATAGAAATACAACATTTTAAATAAAACTATCTATCGTTAGTATCATTATCGTATAACAAACGTTTCGAATGCTTTACGGCAATCATCTTGAGTCTCTCTCTCCCGTGACCATGATTGCTGTATAGCATTCGAAACGTCGGAAATCAAAAATCAAAATTTATCCGCGAAAAAATCCAAAAAGATAGTTTTATTTAAAGTGTTTAATATTATTAGAAACTAACACAATATATACATCTAAACAGAAATGGCAATAATCTACATGAAGCCCGAGCAAAACCACCGCCTCGCGTCGGGCCTGTACGAGTGCCCCGCGTACAAGACGCTGCTGCGCGCCGGCACGCTGTCCACCACCGGGCACTCCACCAACTACGTCATGACCATCGAGCTCGCCACCCACAAGCCCCAGGCCCACTGGATCAAGCGTGGTGTTGCTTTGTTTTGTGCACTGGATTATTAGTATTATTCTATGTGGTTAATAAACATTTATAAATATAACGTGTTTTATTTTAGACTCCGACTTTTACTATTTGTTATTCCAAGTCATAGTTTATCTGTGTATAGTTTGTTCCATCCGCGAAGACGCGCACCTCTCTTTATTGACAGTTGAAATCGCGCGCCTTCGTGGATGGCACTATCTATACCTACTAAACGTTATCCCAATCTGTCTGAGATAAATCGAATCTGAGAAGTAACATACATACAGACAAACACAAAGTGTAGTATTTATAATAATCAGAACAAATATAAATAACTTCTAATAACCTTTTTTGTGTTGGCAAATGCATTAACGCATACCACTGTATACATAAGTGTACTTAATAGGACGCCGCAGGGTCGCTTATGCACTCAACCACTCGGCCCCGACGGCAGGTCTGCAGAAACAGAACACAACAACCATGGGGTTGCTCCACAGTCCATTCCGCTATCAGAGAGTTACCAGGAGCAACCCGCATGGTACATCGTCCACCTCCCAGTGCATTTCTTGGCTTCGCACCCGACTGGACTGCTGGACGCTTATAAGCCACCATGACAAGATGATCGCTCATTGGAGGGACACTTCAAATAACCTAAGCCTAGTTTAAAATGTACTCTTTTTATCAATATGACTAGAACCTATTATTCTAGATGTAGATTATGATAATTTATTACTTTATCTTAAAGAAGATAAATTGAAATGATATAGACGTAATAGTGTCATGGAACAAAACGTGTAGACCAATCATAATTTAAAGTAGTATACAAATATTAATTAATAGAATACTAATTACTGTAATAGCCGATAGGTAAATAAATGTTAATAAAATAAAAATAGCTAAAGGATTTTATTTTAATAAAGAAAAATATTATACAAGCTACTATTATGCTATCACCTTTAAGAGAAGAAGAACTAATGCTTAATTAAAATATACAAAAAAAAAATACTTTTATTATTTGCTATTAATTCATATTTTCTTCTCAAAAATTGAAAATTAATGACTAATATAAAATTTCCATGGTTCTTTAAAGAAAGTAAATAATCTGTATGAAATTTTTTTAAATAGTAGCATAAACAGCCAACCACGCTACTATTTTTGTCTTCCACATTTTATTGGCGAACTCTGTCTATATACAGTTCTTTAGTTCGAGACTTTAATACATAGTACTTTGTTACCAAAAGTGTAATTGATTGCAATCGACCTGACCATCCATAATGCTTCTACACATTAAATCAAGCGTGTTGATGCATAATTTCCTTCAATAGACGCTTAATCATTTCGATTTTCAGTTTTACACAAATACCTTGTTCAAACAACTTGTTCAATTATTCATTTTATTTCTCTACATTCTATTTTATTGAATTGATGGGCATCTTTCCTTATTTTTTTTAATGCATTTGGTTTTTGTTGCTAGCAATATACCCTTGCTTCTCTTTGGTTTTCAGTACCAATGAAAATCCAATAAAAATATTTAGAGCTACTAAGCTTCTATAACGTAAGTAGTATCTTATTGGAATTCTTCTTTTGTATTCAGCCCTTTTTAACGTCCCACTGCTGGGCACGGGCCTCCCTTCAATACGAGGGGAATCAGGCCATAGTCCACCACATGTCTTTCGAAAACTTGCTAGGTTCTCTCAGACACGCAGGTTTCCTCACGATTTTTTCCTTCACCGTAAGGCAAGTGGTAATCAAGTTAGAAATGATTCGCACATGAAAATATCAGAGGTGCGAGACCAGGGATTTGAACCCGCTTCACTCGATTTCCCAAGCGAACGCGTTACCACTGGACTACTACTGCCTTAAATTCTTCTTTTGAAAATAAAATATATATAAATAAAAATAAAAATAAAAATGAAATTAATAATAATCTAAATCATTTAACAGAATATTCTGCCGATCTATGAAAATCCTGTTAAAATCGATTAAACCCTTCTCTCGTACATTCTATGTAAAAAGTTCCAAAAATTAGTTAAATCACCGGTATAACACAAGTTTTAACTGACTTAAAAGAAAGTACTAATTTCGGTTTTTGTTATGTGTTTATATTACGCGATAGATAATTGATAATTTCAAGCAATTTTCCATCTTTAAATACTTATTTTGAAGTCAATTTGCTTTTTCTGATTCTTCACATTTGATATTTCTTGACTCCGTAAAACCAGCTCTGGCTAAAAAGTAAATTCAATTACAGTTACCTACACTAGTTTACTTTCATTTAGTAGATGTGAAAAGCTCAAAAGTCGAATGTGCTTAGAGTGTATAAGGATTTCCTCATCAGGATTTAAAGCAAGAGCTTAAAGGGCGCGTGACCTAAATGCGATGGAATATGTAACAATACATTTACTTAAGCTAAGCAATGCTGACCCAAATAGAGAGAATTAATTAAGCTGATCAGTTTTACCTTTAATATTAATTCAATTTGTTTTAAGCTTGAGACTCAAAGAATAATCCAGATTTGTTCCTGGTTTTGGTTCTCCTTTCTATTAATTTTTCATGCGGAGTAGATGGCAGGTATAGGCAGTGGTAGCCCAGTGGTAACGTGCTCGCTTGGTAGCCGTGTGAAGCGTGTTCAAATCCCGGATCTCGCACTTCTGATATTTTCATATGTGAACCATTTCCAACATGATTACCACTTGTCTTACGGTGAAGGAAAATGTCGTGAGGAAACCTGCATGTCTAAGAGAACTTAAAAAGTTTTCGAGAGACATGTGAAGTCCGCCAATGCGTACTTAGCCAGAATGTTGAACTATGGCCTGATCCCCCTCGTATTGAACGGAGTCCTGTGCCCAACACACCACACCACACCGCCAACTTCCTAACTCCGGACTATTACTGAGACTTTATTAGCAGAAAATACAATAAATAAACATAACAGTGCAGCCGAGGCAGTCTTGACTAAAAAAAATTACAAATAGTTTTAAGCCGCACCGGCTAACATAAGCTTCTTTTATAAGGTATAATATTGTATCGTCAAGTAATTCAAACAAGAAATAAAATTTAAAATTAAAAAAAAACCACCACAGTAACCTACTCATTGAAGCTATTTCAAAGAGCACAAAACAAAATATCTCTGCAGTATTTTAATAAACGGTTGAGTACCTTGCAGATTCCAGGTGACGCTGCAGCATCACGCCAAGGATACGGAGCTGATAGCCTGCAAACGACTGAACGGATTTTCTTGATTTAGAGTTAAGAACACTCTTAATCTTGATTAAGTCAACTTCGAATAAAAAAAATAAAGAGTGCGTGTATGAATGTGTACACGCGCAAGAAGTAAAACTTCTGTAGGTTATCGGTACTCTTTATGAAATTCAATTTATGTTTTAAATAATTAGGATTAGTGAAATACTAAAAATACGTATATTAGGCATATTACAATCATATATTTATAGAATATCATTTCAGGAAAGAATATAATACTATATATCATTTGTCTGACAATAACAACGGTTACCATGGCAACAAACGTACGTACATTTTTTCGTAACGCATTCACCAGCTTACCCTCCAAGTCAAGCGTGCGTAAAGTAGTTTTACTTCAAAAACCAAATTAAATTCGATTCATCCGTTTGGGCACTACGATTCGACAGATGTGATATACACAGATATTCTCATTAAACTTATAACACCCTCTTTTACGTCGGAGGTTAAAAAGTTATCCACGATTGATGAAAATATCGCTTCTAATACCCACAAAAAAAAAAAAAAGAATATAGTCTAATTAGCCTCCTCCTTTTTTGAAATCAGTTAAAAGTGATTATAAATACTAGTGAAAACGTGTATAAGGTGTACATATAATAAACTATGAATTGCTAAGCCAAGTTTGTATTGCGTTAGTTTAAAATATTGCAGTGTGGAAATTACACTTCTATATGCGTAATACCAGTTGACTTATCTAAATAATTACCTGAAATACCTACTTTGTTCATACCTGTTCATTAGCCGAGCTATGTGAACTAAATGAAACTGTAACTATGATATTGTATTATGAGAATTAATCTGTAAACGTTATAAGCTTATATTAGAGACTAGCGACTTACCCTCGCTTCGCTCGATTCCTATAATTATAGAATTTACTACTAATTAAATAAAAAAAAAAATACCTATCTTTAAATGGTCTACATGATTCGAGCAAGAACATTTGAAACACCATTTAAATTCAACGGTCCAACATGAAAATATATTAAATTATGTAACAATGAATTGCCACCATACAATTTACAATAGGCCTACACCAAAATAGCTGCTCATTTCTAAACCAGCGGATTCCATATTAAATTTTCTATTTTAACAAAGCCCAATGAAAATGCAGCGCATTTCAAAATGTCCGTTCATTTGCAAATTTAACATTTAATACTAATTATCTATTTATTACTGAGTAACAAATGAAATAAATATATCAATGTGTTATAGTGGTTAAGTCCAATTAACTTTATTGTTATGGTGTTTGATAGTAGATCTGAATACGAATGTATTTTATTTATTAGATTTGATTTGTCATCGGTATTATTTGAAACTAGTAAGTTACCCTCGCTTGGCTCGGGTGCATCCCAGATTTACGCGGATTTTGTTCAATATTTCATAGGTTTTACTTTTTTGCGTAGTACCCTAATTCTTTTTCTAAAATAAAAGTAGCCTAAATGACTCCTGCCATCTATCTGCCAGTGAAAGTGCCGTCAAAATCAATCCTGATGTTTCGGAGATTAGCAGGAAGATTTCTTCAGAAAAAACAGTTTTTAAAATTTTGTATGTCTATTTAGACATACAAAATTTTAAAAACTGTTTTTTTTTATAAGTAACGTATAAAGTTTAAGGTTGTTAAAAAAAACAATATTTAGACAGCGCAGGCAAAGAACGCTGTATTTTTTCCGATTTGCTATGAAAAACTGTAACAGCTCAGACTAACACATTACAAATATGATTTATCTAATAGTACAAGAATTGTTAAAATCGGTTCAGTAGTTTTTTTTTTTATGAGATTCAGTGGCAAACGAGCAGACAGACTACCTGATGAAAAGCAGTACCTGTCGCCCATAATTATCATTATATAAAGAAAAATACTGTGAAATTCATTCATTTTTGTACGAGCTGCGAAAACCGAATATTTTCAGAAAAAATGTTATACAGAAATCAAATCAATCTTTTTTTTTTTTTGATAACTATTGTCGAGTTGAGAGTGTTATCAATAAAAAAAATGTGGAAATAGTTTTTTATATTTGTATAGATAAGTAAATCCTATTCATATGTATATGTTTTTCTTAAGTTTTCATTAATGATTGTACTATATTATTACATTAGATAAAAAATAATAGTATACTTAATTATATCTCTATACTTAATATTATAAAGCTGAAGAGTTTGTTTGGTTGAACGCGCTAACCTCAGGAACTACTAATCCGATTGGAAAAATTCTTTTTGCATTAAATAGCCCGTGAACTGGCGAAGTCTATAGGTTATATATCATCCCGGAAAAATGTACGGTTCCCGTGGGATAGATTTGTTTTTGTCTAGGGACGAACCCGAAGCGAAGTGAGGGTGAGTCGCATATATACAATTAATATACCGTACGAAGCAATTAATTAATTATTTCTGTACAAGTCACGTCAGCGTAGAATTGTGTCAAGAATGCTTTACCTAGCTAAGTGTATTCCAATCAGTTAAGTAGATACAAAGTTACAGTCCTCTCATCTACACATTGTGAAGTCAAGATTACCTTGCAAATGGACTAAATTCTGAAACGGCACGTACAAAGCTTTAAGCTAAAGTTGGTTTCATAATAATATGGTCACAATAAGGTATGATACTGTCTGTGTCATATTTACTTGAACATGATTTTATTAATCCAAGTTTAAAAAATAACTATAGTTTATTTCACATAAGGTAATAAGGAGACAGAACCGAGTCCGTTAACAATCTAGACGATTAATGTTGGCATTTTATAGTACTAATGCTCGAAAATTCAAGGAGAACATCTATCTATACATATAATAAAATTGTAACTAAGCCGAATCTGTACTTTAAATATTTTTTTGGAAAATTATATTGCAATAGACATTATTATCGATACAAACGCCGAATGTATACTTTTTAGAATTTTTGTCTGTCTGTCTGTCTGTTACCGCATCACGCAAAAACTACTGGAGGTATTTTGATGAAATTTGATATGATGATAGCTGGTTATCCGGGTCAACATATAGGATACTTTTTACTGCGGGAAAATATCTCATCTCTGAAAA
Organism: Argynnis bischoffii washingtonia; assembly: GCA_033884665.1. Classification (NCBI taxonomy): domain Eukaryota; kingdom Metazoa; phylum Arthropoda; class Insecta; order Lepidoptera; family Nymphalidae; genus Argynnis; species Argynnis bischoffii. The sequence goes on from JAEMGE010000029.1 coordinate 6,633,828, forward strand.
ACATAAAGTGAAGGTTAAAACGTAAGTAGGGATGAACCCGAACGGAGCGAGGCTGAGTTGCTAGTATAAGAATAAAACAAAAACAAAGAAAATCGGTTCACAAACAGAGGAGAAAAAGTTACTGACCTGTTTTGTCTTTGCATATTTTTGTATAGACCTATACCTTAGATATGGGTATTTTTTATAATTTTTATTTATTTTCTTTTATATTACTTGTTAAGAAATCTTTCATATTCAGATATATTCAGATACGTAAATATGTTATCAGCCTTTTATTATTTTGCTTTAAATCGCCGGGCCCCTTTTGATACACATAAACCTTGCAGACTTCAGCTTTATAGGCAAAGCCATTTATTCTAGACGTTGATAAATCTGTTAGTATAAGCATATACACAATATGTTGCAAGCATATCGTATGATTCGTAGGCGAATCGTATATTGCAAACAAAACATGCAATCTATACATATAGTAAAACTGTATAACAAAGCCGGATCTGTACATTAAATATTTTTTGGAAAATTTTATTAAAATATACATTATTATCGATACAGAGACCGAATCTATAATCTTTAGATTTTTTTTCGGTTTGTGTGTCTATCTATTTGTGACCGCAGCACGCAAAAACTACTGGAGGGATTTTGATGAAATTTGATATGATGATAGCTGGTTATCCGGGTCAACATATAGGATACTTTTTACTGTAGGAAAATATCTCATCTCTGAGCTGAACGTTAAAACATAACTAGACTGAGGGGTTAAAACATAACTAGACTGAGGGATATATACCTATCATATAATATATAGTCTATCTATTCCATAGTAACCGTTAAAACGTATATACCTGCACATTACATACATACATCTCTATCATATTCACCAGTAACATTATTACAGCTTTCGTGATCCTGTACCGAATATTAAACTCTTCATCATTACATGTCCTTTGATTCCTTCTCTTTTGAGTGCTTTGATCTTCAACATCACTATGTACTAGAAACACTCATACATACTCTAATGTCTGACTGAAACATGATAATATCTACGACAAAAAATAATTTGAAGCTAAACATAAATATATTTCTAAAACATAGATAAATTTATGCAAAAAACAATTTAAGAAATATTTTAATTTGTCGAGAACCACAAATTACTTGGTAGACTGTTTGAGATCATTATAATCTTCTTTTTTTATTAGAATGGGCTTATTCTTGACCTTCATCTTAGCTCGAAGGCATAGATAATGTCTACGATCTAGCGAGTTTGCCCAGGAGAAGCATGTTAACACGCACCTTAAATAGCTTCAGGTTATACGCACTCAGAAAAACAGACGCAGACAAGGCATTCCACTTCTAGGCTGTGCGCATTATAAAAGATGACGAATAGCGCATAGTGATCGGAACCTTCAGTCAAGGCGTAATTAACATTCCATAAACTCAAAAATGGCATGTGACATACATACATACATACTTTTCTAATAATTTTAAATTCATTTCAATTAAATTCTTTTGTTCAGTGGCTCCTAGAAGTGCCATTTGGGCACAATTTACTTCGCTAATATCGCGTAAAATGGTGAAGACACATTATGACACATTATGTATTTAGAAATTTTAACTTCGCTGTTAACTGAAGATGAATAAATCAAATTAAGTATGTACTATGTTTTTAACAACTCATTTGACACTTAACAAGAGATTTATCAGTTAATTAGTTAATTTTTCCGTTAATCAGCAGCTCAAAAACCGGATGTTAAAAGCTTAAGGTTAAAAGTTGAAGGTCTTTTAAAAGCTTAAGGTTCTACTTTCTTTTTCTTTCTTAAGTCTTTTAACTAAAAGGAGAAATAAACACTGGTATAGAAATAAGAGGCTGAAACAAAGTCTTATCTTATCCATACACTGAGCCACAGCGAAGCCGATTTAAGTTAAAGTTGCGTATCAAAGTTGCTACTTTGCTGATGGTGTCTCGGAAAAGTTTATCCGGCTGTTGCTTTTACAACTTAGCCAATCTATATTTTATATGTGTATGTATTCTGTATTGTACTTTAAAAAACTATGTTATAACTAGCGACTTACCCTTGCTTTGTTCGATTGCCGCAAAGTAGCATAAGTTTTACTCTAGGACCTAGAGTCTAGGTCATAGTCTATGTACAAAATCAATTAAATCCGTCCAGTCATTTCAGCGTGAATGAATACAAAGAAACAAATATACATACATACATACAAACTTTCACGTGTTTAATATTAACTAATATTAAACACGTAAAAGTTAATGAATACATTAATAAAATTAAAAAATTTAGATTGGCATATTTATATTTTAATGGTAGGGCAGTGATAGCCCAGTGGTAACGCGTTCGCTTGGATAACCGAGTAAAGCGGATTCAAATCCAGGGTCTCGTATCTCTGATATTTTCATGTGCGAATCATTTTCAACATGATATTCGATAGATCGAACCACAGGTGCGCTGGCTACCTTATCCTTCGAACCGGAACACAAAAATGCAATCATTGTTGCTTGGCGGCAGAAATAGATAAGGGGGTGGTACCCATCCAGTCGGACTCCTCAGGCTTGACAAAGTCGACGACGATTCTAAAGAAGTTACAATTTAAAAATACTGCAGAATTGAGAACTGCCTCCTTTTTGAAGTCGGTTGAAAATGTGTTTTAATTTCACTTAAATAAGTATTTATAATTGAATAATTTATGACTGTAAGATTATGTATTTTCATATTTAATACATCACGCTAATCCCGCTTATTCAAGCCAGAATATTTTTTCAATTTTTCATACAAAGTACGGCCAAAACATTTCATCGAAATCTTCATATGTTTACATAGCATCCCCCTTCTAACTTTATTAGCAATGTGATATTCATGCCGCTTAGCGTTTCTACTAATGGTTTCACTTACTATACTCGTGAGCGAGTCTGAAACGTTTTCGATAAAAGTTTAAAAGTATCGTAAAATCTATAAACATATGAAAAATAAATTCTTTTATAAATATCTGTCTTAAGCGCTTAATTATATACAAGGAAATACTATTAGAATTGTCGTCTATTTAGCTCTGACCACTTTCTATGTAATGTGGCAATATCTAATGGCAATTTATTTCACTTTAAGTATCTAAATAAACTAAATTATTATTGTTCATATATTATCTTACTAACTACAGCTAGGGGCTATTTCTATTAATTATTTTGTAGTATATAAAATGCGGAAATTAAGCTCGTGTTATATACATACGTACATACATACATTCCCCCGTAACTTCTCTCTCAGGGGGTATCTATAAAAAAGTAGCCTATGTATAAATTTTAACTCTGTTAAGCCTTTATAACATAACAAAGTAACAAACACAGTTACTAACTCGCAAACTATCACGTTTATAATAATAAATATTAACAGTGTAACACACCAGTTATAATAGAAACACGTGGTAAGGGCGTAGAAATCCTTTCGACTGTCAACATAATACAGAAGTACTACTATTATTGTAGCAATGAGGCGTTTGATCTTTTTCCCCCGTTTCCACTTATTCACGTTGCTTTCTACTCGGAAATTCAAATAGCTTTCAATATCTTCATCTACACTTACACTCTTTTTCTCGCTAAGTCTACTTAAACGTTACGCTATTGATAGCTTAGACAAGAGGTCATTCTATTGTTCGTAATCGTTATCGCTAATAGAAATTTTAAAAATCTATACATATAATAAAATTCTAACTGATTCGAATCTGTACGTCAAATGTTTTTTGGAAAATCTTATGGAAATAGAAATTATTATCGATACAGAGACCGACTCTATAGTTTTTAGAATTTTTGTCTGTCTGTGACCACATCACGAAAAACCACTGGAGGGATTTTGATGAAATTTAGTATGATGTAGCTGGTTATCTGGGTCAACATATAGGATACTTTTTACTGCGAGAAAATATCTCATCTCTGATATATATATACTAACAGTTAAAACGAAGGGGGGGTCGCTAGTATGTATTAAATTATTATTATATATATTATATATATATATAATGGATAGAATATGTCATTGTCGTAAAATATTTCATAGCTATAAGCTGTCGATCGTAGAAAGTCGATTTATATACGGTAAGTAGGTAGTAGACAAAGCGAATTGTCTTAACTAAGACCATAAGTAAGTTGAAAGATCTTACGGGAAGAACTTAATGTACTTGGATTTAAAGTAATCCATGTCACTTTCCGGTTTATATATTTGTGCAAAAAATCACGTCGTACATTATTAGCGTAAGTTCAAGAAAGAAAGGTGGAACAAAAATGCACTGGAATAGTCTATTACTATAAAATTATTGACGGCGATTCACGATAGATAGATATTAGACATATTTTGTTTAGAGTTTATGTCAAAACTCTTACATGGAAAACTTCAGATAGATAGGTTATTGATAACCGCTTAAGGAAATGCTACAGTCACTAGTAAGGAATAAATAAGAAAATATAAGAAAATGTACCAGAACTATTTGGTATCGGCCTAATCGATACTATAGCTATTAGTACATTGACAGCTATTATATATGTTACAAGGAAAATATTCTGGGAATACGAACTCAAAATTGAAAATCATACTTTTACAACTTGTGCTTATTAAGACAACAATGAGTTCAGATAAGATCTCCGTTAAGCGGATTTTTATATAGACCATGGAGATATATGTCTGTCTTTATTCAGAATTATGTAGCATTAATTCAAAAATGATGTGCATTTGGCTTATTTTACAGTGACCCAGTACAGTTGCAGTTTGCAGTGGCAGTATGCGGTGTTTCGAGTCCCATTGGGAGGGAATTCATTTGTGTGATAAGCTCGAATGTTTGTATTCCAGTCATGGGTGTTTATATTTATAATATTTATGTATTTAAAGTTATATGTATATGTGGTGTATCAACTATCTGATATCCATTACACAAGCCTCGTAGCTTACCATGGAACTAGATGGTGCTGTGTGTTGATGTTCCTACACATTTATTTTATTTATTTAAATAATTTATAAAGCACACCAACTTTAACACATTTTTTTTATATACCCACCGTTGTAACATTAATAAAAAAGAGAGAGATAATGAAACAAACAGAAAAATTTAAAGTACCTCTCTTATTTGAAGTCAGTCAAAAGCAATACTCGAGTTTCTTGCTGGTTCATATCCAATAACTATATTCTTTTTTTTGCAAAGAAAAAGAAGATGTAGAGAGGATATTAATCATGTTCTCTTTTTATTAACCGACTTCTAAAAAAAGGAAGTCATCAATTCGACACGTGCGTATGTAATATTATTGAAACTGCAAAATATTCACATATAAATGCTAAATAAAAAGCTGGCGCCGATTTCGAAAATATCTGATTAAGTATCCATAGTAAACAAAAACCCCCGTTCAGTTATTTTTCGCTTTTTAGTACTTTTTTTTTTTGAAGTCGGATTATTATTATTTTTTAATATTTTTTTGTCACAAAAGGAAGTGCTAGAAGATGAAATAAAAAAAAACATAATTGAACATAAATTTCCATTGTCTCTGAGGACTTTATATTTTACTATTACTTAAAATAAGTACATTTTAGTTTTCGGTAAAGATTTATCCGTTTAAGTTGTTCAATCGTCTAGGGGGTGATTTACATGGCGAGTGCTTCCTATCAGTTTTATTTTATGTTACTCTGGAAATAAAGTTTGAGGATCTTCATGTGGATTTAGTGCTACTTTGACAACAATTTTGGCTCAGTATGTAGTGTGTTGCTTGCAGTGCCAGCGGTCGCGGGTTCGAGTCCCGCTGGGTACATTTATTTGTGTGATGACGAATGTTTGTACTTCAGTCATGGGTGTTTATATTTATATTATGTACGTATTTAAAGTTATATATGTGTAGTGTATCATCTATCTGATATCCATAACACAAGCCTCGTACCTTACCATGGAACTATATGGTTCTGTGTGGTAATGTCCCAACAACAAAATATTTTCTATTTATGGTATTTTAAACGATATTCATATAGAAAATTAATAAAAACATTTAAGGTCTACAGAAGAGCTTATTTTAAAAAAGCAAGTACACCGCCTACCGTTTTATGAAAATTTACTCCTCCTGCTCAAGGTTGCCTGGAAGAGATCGCATCCAGCGATAAGGTCGCCTGATGTGCATCTTTTCTTTGTGTTTTTTTTTCCTTTGTATTTTTATTTATTTTTTGGTGTGCAATAAAGAATATTATTATTATTATTATTATTTTAGTTCAGTGTTTCACATCACTAACTGAACGTTATAGTTTATGAAATCAGAACAAATAGGTACGTGATGTTTAACGTATTAAGAATCTAATATATTTAAACGAACAATTCTTGTATATTTATTTATTTATTTCACCCGGCGATCTCGGAAACTGCTCTAACGGTTTCGCTGTTTGGTATGTGGGGGTTTCCAGGGGCGAAAAATCGATCTAGATTAATCTTATGTCTGGGAAAACGCGTGTATTCGAGTTTTCATGCGGTTTTCTTTCGCATTATTCCATGCATAATATGATCGATAATTTCGCACGTTTTTAGTTTTTTTTTATCTACTCATAATACGAAATGCGAACAAAATAATTTATTTTGGGACGTAAATCATATCGCAATAGTTGTGATTTAAGCTTTGTGACATGGTTAGAATTTGTCACTCTCATATATTTTTTTAATCTTATATTATAAATATCCATTATGGTATTTTTGATAATTGATTTTTAACAAGGCTAGTCGCATTATTAACGAAAAGATAAATACTAAAATCATTAAAAATATTTTTTCTTATACTTGAAAAATAATTTCATAAAATAAATTTATAAATCAATTTAATGTCCTTATTCAATTCCACGTTTATGTTATAGTTTTTCAATTTTTAGAGTACTCCAGGTATAATTTGCTACATTTACTAACTGCAGATGCATATCAAATAGAAAAAAATTAGAACTTCATAATCTACAGAAATGTTTTTAATTTAATAATGGTATTAGCCTTTCATCTAAATCAGGGCTGTTCAAAGCTTCGCCCGCGGGCCGCATGTAGCCCCCGTGACATGTTTCCAATTTACCATAATTACGCTTCATCCTGTCTTCACTGACAGATACGTCACTCAAACACACAATGCGTCTGACAACAAGTAATACTAATGTTGATATTGATAGAATTGTATGAGATAAATTAATGAACAATTAATTAAATTAAATTTAACAATTTTTAATTACACATAGAACAATAATATGGCTTGAAATTATAATATTTTATTTTCTTTATGTTTATAAATATAATTATGGCAACACTAAATAATATTACTAACTTATAAAGTTTTCTAAAAAATTGAAATAATTATAATAAAAACAGCATTTTTGTATTTTTTGAATTCATTTTGTTATTATGTAGGTAAGCTGTCTGTAAAAACTATATAATGCTTTTGAGACGTCTAAAACCTTTGTCTCTCCCGTGACCATGATTGCTGTAAAGCATTCGAAACGTTAGAAACTAAAAATCAAAATAAATCCGCGCAAAAATCCGAAAGGATAGTTTTATTTAAAATGTCAAATATCCGCGTAAATCTAAGAAAGTATTGTCGCCGTATTTATATTTTCCTTTCAAAAAAATAATTTGCGTAAGTATTTGTTTCTGTGACCCTCCAATCTGTGTAGTAATTTATATTGGCCCACGATTGTATCTAATCTGGACAGCCCTGATTTGAATCTGTATCTGTATTTGAATTTGAAGCTGTATCTATATCTCTATCAGACCGATTGAAATTTAAACTACTTATGTTTTTAATTCATAGTTTAAATTTTAATTGAATTATTTCAGATTTTAATTGAATTATATCAGTGCAAACACTGATACAATTCAATTAAAATCTGTTAATAACAAAATTCTGACAGACAGATAGACATACAGACAAAAATATTTGAAGCTATAGATTTGGGTTCTATACCACCTCCAAAAATACGCCCAAAATTTTTTTGTCTATACATATAATAAAATTCTAAATGAGTCGAATCTGTACCTTAAATATTTTTTGGAAAATCTTATTGAAATAGACTTTATTATCGATACAGAGACCGAATCTATAGTTTTTAGAATTTTTGTCTGTCTGTTACCGCATGACAGAAAAACCACTGGAGGGATTTTGATGAAATTTGGTATGATGATAGCTATCCGGGTCAACATATAGGATACTTTTTACCGCGGAAGATTATCTCATTCCCACGGGAGTACACGTTATAACACAACCCAAAAAATATTTATGATCAGAACTAGCGACTCACCCTCGCTCCGCTAGGGTTCGTCCCTACTTACGTTTTAAAGTTTAGTATAGATTTCTTAGAGATGAGATATTTTCCTCCAGTAAAAAGTATCCTATATGTTGACCCGATATTGGTTTGTAGTAGATGCTATGTACCAGAGATGGCGCTGTATGTGAAAAAAGATATTCCCGCTTTTCTGTTGAAATTTTTCCTGAATTTTCTTTGCTATAAACCTCACGGAGCCCGAGACCTTTCCAATGAATGCAAAACCGTGGAAAACGGTTCGTGCGTTCTGGAGTTATAGCGTCAGGAAGGAAAACCCGACTTATTTTTATATAAGTAGTAGATTTCTTGAAACTTGGTATTAATACTCTTCAATACAATTAAATAAATACTTGTTTTAGCGTTTTTTGAAATTCATCCTATAAGGAGATAAAATAAGGGATGAACATTTGTATAAAACCTACCTTTTTAAAGTTTTTTTGTTGTAGTTTTAGCGCGAGCGAAGCCGCGTGTTTTGTTAGTTCATAAATATTTTAACGATGGTCAAATAATTTTGACAATGGTCGATTTATACAATTAAATAGATAATATGATAAATCACAATATTAATAAACGACACTAGCACAAGAAACTAATTTGTCTCTAAATGCGAGAAATGAAAACTTTCTTTTAGCAGAGTTGAAAATAGTTATCTCGTTGCAGAGTTTGACAGATTACTTTTTGTTGCTTCATAACTTTTCATATTAGAACCTTTTCTTGGAGAAATAGTTTTTAATAAATGAAATTATTTTATGAGAAAGTTTCAATGGCAATATTTGGTTGTCGGTGCCATCTGATTTTGTTGAAAAAAATTGTACTGATTATTCAGAATCTTAGATAGAGTGAAGATAATCTAAAAACATTCCATTAAGATAACAACTCTTTGTTGTATTCAGCCCTTTTTAACGTCCCACTGCTGGGCACGGGCCACCCTTCAATATGAAGGTGATCAGATCATAGTCCACCACGCTGGCTAAGTGCCGGTTGGCGGACTGCACATAACTTTCGAAAACTTGTAAGGTTCTCTCAGACATGCAGGTTTCCTTACGATGTTTTGTTTCACCGTAAGACAAGTGGTAGTCATGTTCGAAATAATTCGCACATAAAAATATCGAAGGTGCGCTCGACAGGGGATTTGACCCCGCTTCACTCGGTTTCCCAAGCGAGCGTGTTACCACTGGGCTACCTTTGTTGTAATGCACTTTAAAACTAAAACGTGTAAGGAATTTGGATGACAATATATAATATGTATTATATTATATATTATAAGAAACCTTAATTTTAATAGAAAAACAATTGTTAAATCATTTTAGTTTGTTAATTATGAGTGATTCAACCTTTTATAGAGACTGGGGCCATTTTTTTCGCCCAATATCTAAATATTATGAATCTTATACCATATTTAGATATCTAGCGATTGCTATTTGTTTTTATTAGGCGTTATTTTTTAATAAATACTACGAGTGATTCAATACTTGTGAAAATAAATAATAGATTATACCCTATGTAAGAGACATTGTCAACTATTGAGAATTCATAATCACCTCTTAGAAAACATTACAAGAAAAATGTTTAACATAAAGGAGAATGCAACCTTTTGTATGGACCGATAGCATCATTTTTTTTTCTTTCACCAGTAATGAAACTTAGATCATAATTACTATGTAAGAAGTCTATTTAAGAAGAAACCAACTCGCTGAACCATAACAGAGTTATTGTAGTTGCTATTTCTTTTTATCAGGCGTTATTTTTTAATAAAACTACTTTATTTTACTCAACTAATTGACATAGAGTAGGTACCTCAGCTCCTTTCTAGCTCATATACAAATATTACTGCTATATTTGGTTAGGCCTTAGGTGGCCTGGATAATAAGTTAATCCATTTTTTATGTTTTCTATGACTTTGTACGTAAATATTCTTTAAATTCGAAATATATCTTTTGTTACCTAAGTCCTAGGAGGGTGCCAAGTCAATCTATGTAACCTGTTTGAGTAGAAGAAAGTAATATTTTAATCATCAATCAGCCTGTCACCGTCCACTGCTGAACAAAGGCCTCCCCCAATAAGCGCCAACCAATCCTGCCTGGTCCTGGGCAGCCCGCATCCATCCATTGCCAGTCACCTTTCTTAAGTCATCCTGCTACAGGGTATTTTACACTACACTTGCCTAAACGCGGTCTCTACTAAATGTCTCCAGACATAAAGTAGTATTTACTAAAAAATAATGCCTAATAAAAAGTATTCCTTTTTAACAAACGCAAGCACAATATCTCTGGTTCGTTATGATTTAGCGAGTTGTTTTCTTCTTAAATAAACTACTTACATAGTGCTTTAGTTATGGCATAAGTTTTATTACTGGCGAAACTAAACAATTGAGCTAAAAAAGTTACATACCCCGTTACTTAAGTATAAAAGTAAACTTGAAGGCAAACATAATTAAACTTTACTAACCTGTCATGAGAAACCAACAAATGTGCAAACTTGTAACTTAGTACAGAGTAACTCTGTAAAGGACTTGCTATGACAATATTGCTATTTTCGCCGCACGTAAAGTAGTATGTCTAAACTAGTGAGTGACAGCAAGTGGCAGACGGCACGACAGCAGTAACGTTCCTGATCAACTCGCGCGAAACATCACGTGTGTTTAGTCTCAGTCATAAGTTTCCAGCGTTATTCAATCATTATTTTTATGTTTCGGTATATTATATTGATTCTATTACATTATTTAAAATGACACTCTACAATCGTACGAAAAAATATATGAAATTAACATATTATTATATTTTTCTAAGATATCGTTTTTAGTTATTTTAATACAAGTCTCAAAATCGTATCCGTTCAACGCGACACAGATGTCACGTGGAATGGAGAAGACACGAAGGCGAAGCTATCTCAATATGACTGTGCATACATAGTTTAACTATTAATCAACAATTGTAGAGATGAAATTTTAAGGAGACAAATATTTGTATTTCTGTGAAAAATCAAGTTGGGTAAATCTATTTTGTAACTCGACAGCAAAAGCCATGTACGTGCATTAAATAATTTATAAGAAAATTCGTAGTCATTGTCCGACAACCCACACTTGTCCAGAGTGGTGAACTATGACCTGATCCCTCTCGTATTGAAGGGAGGCCCGTGCCCAACAGTAGGACGTTGAAGATGAGGCCTTTATACAATATTCGTAGATTCTGTTATCAAATCACATCATTTACAAAGGATTCAAAATTTTAGGGATAGAGTATCTATATATGGATATAGTTTATAAGTATATCTTATCATATCTGAAGAACACGCAGCATTTTTATTAATTTAACAAAGGAGCTATTAAATTCAAGTAGCACAAAAAACATCTTCAATACTACTAATAAATTAATTTGCACGTTCTACATAAATATTAAGGATCTACCCTCGCTTCACTCGGGTGCGTCCCATGGTGGCATTGATCTATTTATAATCGGATTACTAACAGTAACATATGCGTTACTCTAGATCACAATCTATTTGTTTATTAAATTTCACCTAAATCTATCCAACCCTTTCAGTGTTTAGAAGAAACTAACATACAAGCTATAGCATTTACAATAGTAGTGTGATGTAAATATCAGTGATTATCATTTTCGTGAATAAAAACATTCCAAGCTCTGCATCTCATCTCTTGTAATTTAAACCAATCACAGTTCTGAAAACACTGCAAACGACTTCTAAATCACGTCCATTTTTGGCACTTTCACAGACTTGTTATTTTACTGCCACGTACATTATTTAGTAGAAGATTTAACCTCGTTCTTTCGCGCATGTATGTTACTCGTATATTCTGTGCAGTCACCAAATAATCATGAAACTTTATTTTATAGAATGGCAAAGTTCGGAAAGCTCATGGTATATCTATTCATTTCATTGTACCTAATCGGATAAATTTCAAAAAACTTTTTAATCACATTATTGTTAACAACACTAACCGTAACTTTTTACAACTTATTTTTCTCTATTTTTGTCTATTCGTCACCTTAGTGACTTAGTGAGTTAGTGCCTTAGTGCTTACTAGTACTAAGGCACTGACCTTACTTACTAGCGGGTCACCCTCGCTTCGCTCGGGTTCGCCTCTAGACAAACAAAAACAAATCTATCCCACGAGAACCGTACATTTTTACGGGATAAAAAGTAGCCTATTTGTTATTCTGATGTATGAACTATATTATTGTAAAGTTTCATTAAAATCCAATAAGTAGTTTTTTTTTTGTACTAAGCTGTATAAGTTACTATAGTTTTTTAACTATTCCGCGAGAACTCTTTAATTTTCTGGAATAAAAAGTATCTAAAATGTTGGCTGGAGATGTAAGGTACCACTACCATGCAAAATTTCATTTAAAACAGTTTTGGGGGTTAGCCCTTACAAACTAACAGACAGAGAAACAAAAAAATTGAAAAAAATCTGGATTTGTTCTATATCTTTTCTTACATGCCTTGGTTTCTAGCATTTTTTTTTTCTATGTACAGACATTCGACCTCTACAGTTTTATTATATACTAGCGACTCACGCTCGCTTCGCTCGCGATCGTCCCTAGATACGTTTTCACGGTTGGCTATGTTTAGGTATACATAAATAGTAGCTTACTACTCCTAAGATATTCATTTAAATTATATAGCGATTTACCCTCGCTTTGCTCGGGTGCGTACGCCGTACACGGATTTTGTTTACAATTTCATGTTTTTTAATTTTTTTTTTGCGGAACCCTAATTCTTTTTCTAAAATATAAGAATAAGAATATAATAAAAAATCTGGGAAAATCGGTCCAGCCGTTTCAAAGATTAGCCGGAACAAACAGACAGACAGACACACAGACAGACAGACAAAAATTGTAAAAAATGTTGTTTTGGTATATGTACCGTGTAAACATCCATATGCATTTAGTAAAAAGCGGTTATTTTAATATTACAAACAGACACTCTTATTTTTTATCTGTATAGATATAGATTTGTTCAAACGTACTTTGCAATAGATTTTTTCCTATTTTAAAATTAAAGCTTTATTTTTATATTTATACATATATAAATACATTTATAAAGTAAAATGTGTATTTTGTACCAATAGAATTAACATTTAAAACTTAATGATTCTTTAAAAAAAGCACCAATGTAACGAAAAATCGTTACATTGGTCGTTTGGACAAATAAGCAATGATATTTACGAATAAAAAATACCAAAAGATTTATATTTTTGACTGTGGGGGCGCCGGGGCAAACAAGAATATATCAAAAAAAGGTTTTTTTGTTGAGCCTTTTTTAATGGTCCATAGCCGAAAGGCAAACGATACCCTTTAATTTCGTCATTTCCATTACTTCGCCTGTTCGTATGTCACAGCCACTTCACTTGAAGACTTATAATTGACGAAATTTAAAGTATAGGTGTCTCATTCGAGCCATGAGACACTTTTGTAATAAAATATATAGGAAAAATAAAAAATAGTGGTGACACTCCTTAAAACCCGCGCTAATAAAGAACCGAATCTAAAATGCTATCATGCTCTCTCACGTGCAAACTATTGCTATCTTTACTCACACTGCCGCACTGCATTAAACAAATAATCAGTCTGGATTTATTTAAGCTTAGCAACTTTATTTCTTTAAATGCCTATTTAAAAAATACTTTTAATAGTTTCATAAGATCAATTAAAAAATGTAGATAGATATACATTGTACATCATCTTTTTAAAAACTTCAAAAATTATAATTTTAAAGAAAAAAAAATTAAGAATTTTTGCATATTATGATACAAATAATTTCAAATCTTTTTTAATCAAATAAGCATTTTCGCTCGGTTTCAAGACTTCAATATAAAGTCATTATTATTTATGTAAACATATTATATGTAAAATGTTTGTTTATTTTGTTTTTTTGCTGACCTTATCATCTGTCACTGCAAGTACCTACCTAGACGCCATTTTAGATTCATTTCTTTATTAATAAGCTGTGCCTTATACATGCAATTTAGGAGTAAAAAATAAATATCCACGTAAAGTTAAAATTAAGAATCGAAAGTTGTATACATCTGCTATTTACTTATATCTATTACTATTATTAACGACTCAGCCTCACTCCTAATTAAGTTTGAACGCTTAGTATGAATTTCTCAGAGATGAGATATTTACCCGAACAATCAGCTATTATCATACCAAATTTTGTCAAATCCCTCCAATAGTTTTTTTGTTATGCGGACACAGACAGACAGACAAACAGACAATAATTCTAAAAACTATAGATTCGGCCTCTGTATCGATAACAATGACTTAAATGTACAGATTCGACTCAGTTACAATTTTATTATATAGATTATAATTTACTATTATGATTCAAATGGACCAGAAAGCATTCATCAATATTATATTGTAAACTAGCGGCTCACCCTCGCTTCGCTTGGGTTCATCGCACGTTCTACATAGATATTTAAAATAGTTATTTGCCAGCGTTAGCCATATATATATTTTTTTAATGTCTAATGTTTTAATACTTATTATCCTATTCCGGACTAAGAGAAATCTAAAAAATCAAATATCATAAAAATTGGTCCAGCCGTTCTTGAGTTATAAATGGTGTAACTAACACGACTTAGTTTTATATATATAGATAATATATTTCCTTAATTTATATATGTATCGAGAGCAAATAAGAGGCTAGCCACTACCCGTGGATTTGCGTGCGTAAAATATATTCTTTACTTGTTCACCCCATAGACTTGTCCTTTTTCAATTGCATTTTTTTTGTCATCTAAGTTCATACAAAAATACTATACAAAAAGGTACTTTCAGTGTCCCATAGTTCCAGGCAAGCGAAATTTCGAAATATTTTTATTTAAAAACCTTATTCAAACTACGAGTATTACGAATATGTTAAAATAAAAATTATTGATGATTTTTAATCATAAAACTTGAAACTTTTTTTGCAATTGAATAAAATTTTTACCCTATCAATATTATAAACGAAAGTTTGTAATGATGACGTATTAATGTTTGTTATTCATCTACACAATAACTACGAAACAGATTTTAATGAAACTTTACAGTGATATAGCTTTTATATCAAAACAACACATAGATTATGATTTATAATGTTATAAGTAATGCAAAACTGATAGAGTTGCCATTTGAAAACAAAATGAAGAGGGTTCAAATCGTCAATTAAACCTCTGATATTTTCATGTTCGAATCATTTCCAATGATTATATTAGGTGTCTAAGGGTGAAAGAAACATCGTAAAAAAACCTACATATCTTAAAGCTAGGTTCTTTCAAGTTTTGGAGAGTCAAAAAGGAAAAAGGGCTGATTACAATACAAAATTAAATACATGGACTTTTTTTCCGTAAAGACTTACGCTCCTAGTAGTTCAATTTTTATATGTATATGACGCATTATCCATATACTACAAATATCATCTTTAGTGGTTACTAATCTTGTGGGCGTTATCAGGGCTCAAATAATAAAGACTTCACAATGCTCCATTACAATTTAATAAGGGAAATCACAATGTTATAAACTTAAAACGATAATTCGAATAATTTAGCGGAGCAGCGGGTTCATAGTCACCAATCAGACTTTTATATTCAACATCAAAGCATAACTCTCTATGATTCACGATGATCAAGCTACATATCTCACAATGAATGTCATGACGGCATCTCGACCCCGCTCGAGACGTAGTCTCTGCTCTAAATAACTTTAAAAGCAATAAAAAGTAAACTAAATAACATAGTCACTTTAAACAATAATAAGATTTTATAGCAGAAAAAGGTAACTAAATCTTCCTCCGTCATATATGATATTTGAGTTAGAGACAAGGATATTAAAATGGTACCTATATCATCATAGCAAATACAAATTACCAGAGTTAAATCATTCAAGCCATCCCAGTCTCCAGTTATATAGAGCAAACACTTCGTTAAGGTATACTACTCGTATGTAATTGAATACAATGTTGCTTATTATTATTGTTAAACGTTTATTTCGGACAAGAAGTCTATAGAAAAAAAAATCATCAGTATTTTACATTAACTAAATAAATCATATATGTCAATTTAAGGCATGTCAATCAGTCAAATTAAATTACTACTTAATATTAGATTACATTACATAAATCTGAAATCAGTTTTTGACCGACTTCAAAAATAGAGCAGATATTCAATTCAGTTGTACATTTTTTGGTAACGATTTTTCTTTGCGAGTACATTTTTACTTACTTAAATAATAATTCCAAATGTAAAATATTTAAAAAAAAATCAAGTTTCTATGAAATCGTGTTCGAACAGAAACTTCATTGGTTATTTATATTTCAAATCTGTAAGATTAATAAATTCACTCAAACAAACATATGATTCAAACCAATATCACACAAAGAGGAGAGAATAATATTTTATCTCTTTCTATCTAGCTGGATTATTACATCTATCGCGCATACTCTAAGGGACGAACCCGAGCGAAGCGAGGGTGAGCCGCGAGTTATAAATATAATATGCATATTTGAAAATAAATTAGTAAAAATAGTTATCTTTGAAGGTAGCAACGGAAAGAATATCATATACACAAATCATGTTTCAGACAATAACAACAATTACTATGGCAACCTAACGCAAGCGGTTACTATGGCAACGGTGATGGTTTTACGTGACGATTTCTCGTAACGCGACCTTAAAATTTCACACTTATGCGCACAAAGAAGTTTCCCTTCAATAACCTTTGAGATGGATCTAAAAATAATCAAAAACGGTTCAAAAATTAAAAATTCTTAGGCTTATATTAATAAAAGTTTTTTATTAAGCAACAATAATCATCTATATCTTTGAAGCCACAAACATACAAATATACAATATACAAAACATTATATTAAATATTATGATAACGTAACACTTTATACCATAGATAAAAAATATGACCCCATATCATCCCATCATCATTTATACGACATTTTTAGTGTAAGCGTAAAAGAAAATTAGAGAATACAATTTTATACTCCTTTCATAACAAAGTCGGCGCTTAGCCTAGATTATATTTAGTTTTATATTATTTTTCTTTTACGACTTATTACATGGCTGACGGGACACAGGCTTAACCGATTTTATTGAAAAGTTGTTCCTTCTATTACTGATTTGAAAAAAAAGAATATAGATATTATTATATAAACGTATATTTTTTAGTAAAAACTATTTTTTTATATTTATTAAAATAGCTTATATAATTACCTCAAAAGGATCAAACTGTTTTTTTTTAAATAACATTTATAATCTTTTAATATATTTCTATATTCTTTATTATCTTTATTGCACTAAGCAAAATGACGTGAATAAAGGTGGGCCTATCTCTATAAGAGATCTCTTCCAGTCAACCTATGTATGTGGGAAATAGTGTTAAGTAGCGGGTCAGAAAGAAAAAGTGCAAAGAAACGATAAGAAAATATATAAAAAAGCATAAGTAAAATAAAATAAATACAATATATAAACATATAATGGTACTTAGCCCCTTTTAACGTCCCACTGATGGGCACGGGCCTCCCTTCAATACGAGGGGGATCAGGCCATAGTCCACCACGCTGGCCAAGTGCGGATTGGCGGACTTCACATGTCTTTCGAAAACTTGCTAGGTTCTCTCAGACATGCAGGTTTCCTCACGATGTTTTCCTTCACCGTAAGACAAATGGTAATCAAGTTAGAAAATGATTCGCACATGAAAATATCAGAGGTCAGGAAAATGTCAGAGGGCGAGACCCGGGATTTGAACCCGCTTCACTCGGTTTCCCAAGCGAACGCGTTACCACTGGGCTACCACTGCCTAAACATATAAATACCCACTAAAATTGTGCTAACATTCAATATATAATGTAAAAGCACTTCACCAATTAGACTTATTAATTTCGAAGAGTACTAGAAAATTTTTTAAAATACACAATATTTTCAATACTATAAAGGCTAAGTAATCAAAAACATGCTTGCTCGGTTATTTTACCATATATGTTAAATAAATTGACAAGTTTGATCTATAAATGCAATATTTTACCCCGTTTCTTATAATATTTCACTATGTTTTATGGTTATGGTTACTTCTTTCGACAGGGACATAAAAAGAAAATGGAAAACACGGTTCCTGTTTCATATGTTCGATATAAGTTGTGTATTATGTTATTTGGTAGATTTATAGATCGGCAAGCTAAATTCTTTAGTCTAGTAGTTAGTATGTACGGTTTCGATCAATAGGTTCGGTGTTCGAAGCCCTTTTTTTGTAATGCTTCAAATTAAAGCAAAAATCGATTACGGACTGTCAACTAAATAAATAATTTCAATGAAACACTTACACTATGCGTATTATCAGATTCTCATTTTCTTCTACTCTTTATGTTTATTTTTGTATGAACTAACTGTAATAATTTTTAATTTCATGCAATTGTCATATATTTTATTTATATATTTACTAGCTAATAATAACTACTAGTAATTGCGTTCTAACGTTTAGTATAGATTTCTTAGATATGATATATTTTCCCGCAGTAAAAAGTATCCTATATGTTGACCCGGATAACCAGCTATCATCATACCAAATTTCATCAAAATCTGCCTAGCAGTTTTCTCGTGATGCGGTTGCAGACAGACAGACAGGAATTCTAAAAACTATAGATTCGGCCTCTGTATCGATAATAATGTCTATTTCAATAAGATTTTTCAAAAAATATTCAAAAATTATTTAAAATTTATTCGACTTAGTTACAATTTTATTATATGTATAGATAACAAGTTGAATTATTTTAAAAAAGTATTGATATTGACTTGACTTTTAGTCAACCAAAAGCAAAAATTTCATAACTCTTGACTGAGGCTCTGTTGACAGATCAAGTCAAGAAGTAAAAATATTGTGTTTATATGTTTACACATTATTATAACACAAGTAAAGCTATATAATTAATTAATTATTATTCTAAAACATGGCTCGAAAAGGACAAGTAACTATACAGGAGACTGTAGAAACTAATGAAGAGTTTGAAGAAGTTCTTAATGCCAATCTCGATAAGTTAATTTGTAAGATTTTCACAGAAGTAATCCTATTAATATAATAAAAGCGAAAATTTGTAAGGCTGTATATATGTATGTTTGTAACTCTTTCACATAAGAACTACTGAATGGATTTTGATGATACTTTACGGTAATATATTATTGATTTTCTCATATTTTAATAGTGTCAAAATAACTTTAAAAAATTGTTATTGTCACATATTCACTAAAAAAAGATTCATGATATTCTGTTCACAATTTTGTAATCTTCTCCTTTTTGACTTCTATCGAATACTGTTCTTCATATTCTGTTCCATAAGAGAAATCCATCGTACAAATATTAATGTAAATGTTAATAAATAATCTTAAAAAAGTTAATCACTATTGTTTTTTTTTATAGTTCCATGGTAAACTACGAGGCTTGTGTTATAGATACTAGATAGTTGATACACTACACATATATAGCTTTAAATACATATATATTATAAATATGAACACGCATGACTGGAGTACAAACATTCGTGCTCATCACACAAATGAATGCCCCCAGCGGGACTCGAACCCGCGACCGCTGGCACAGGAATTACAACTACAAACTAAGCCAATCGTATCGTCAAAATTCTATTTTTCATCATCATTCTTTTTGTTATAGCAATCTAGCTTACTTTTACAATAATTATCTTGAACTAAACTTCCTTCTAACTCACGAAGAGAACAAGAACAAACAGGACGCTCGACTAATAATAAATAGTATTGCAAATATTCTAGGTATGGAGGTATACTCAGATTTCTGTGGACACTGTCTAGCAACGGGCAACGCTATAAGAAAAGGAAAGTTAGAAATTGGTCAAGACCGAATTGTTATGGTTAAGGTTATAACTCTACATACATATATCTATACTTAATATTATAAAGCGCCAGAGTTTGTTTGTTTGTACGTCCTAATCTCAGGAACTACTGATCCGATTAAAAAAAATCTTTTTGCATTAGATACCTCGTTTATTGAGAAAAGCTATAGGCTATATATCATCCCGGTAAAAGTACGGTTCCTATGGGATAGATTTGCTTTGTCTAGGGACGAACCTGAAGCGAAGCGAGAGTGAGTCCCTAGTAAATACAATAAAGACACAATCTATCTTACATAGTAAATATGTATAGTAAAGAAAAGAAAACAAGTAAAATTTTCTATTGCTTCTTTTCCAAATCCTATGATTTTTACGCTGAATCTTCTTTAACATTAAATGTTTTAAACTACTTTTTGCTCGCGACATTCCTCAAATGGTGGTCGTACGTCGATAAAAGTAAGTTATATACAAATCAAGTGTAAAATATGTGTCCATTCCAATTTTAATTAAAATCCTTCAAGGCACTATATATAAAGGCGGTCCCTCACCGGGAGCATTCACTTGTAATGTAACAGTTCAGATTCAGAGTGAGGGAGAAAAACTGAGCATTATTAATATTAATATTATTATATTACATACAAATGCTCCCGGTGAGGGATCGCCTTAATATTATGACGTAACAAACATATTCAGTCATTCGCTTAAGAACTTTCGCATATATAATAGATTTTATTGATGTTTTGAAAATATTTATTTCTACGCGTTTAATCTTTATTTTCTTGAAACTTTATTTGCGAACAAGCTCTTGCATTCTAGAGCTTTGAATGATACTTAACTCCGGCTGCTAAACTTTTGTATACGTAAGTATAAAACGTAAATCTAACAATATTTATTTACGAGTGTCGAAAATTTGAAGAAAAATAGGTTAAATAGAAACACCTTATTGGAAAATCGTAAAAGTAAATAATGTAATACATAAATAACTAATCTTGTTCAGGCCCTGGCAGATAACATAGATGTGCTATCCAGATTCAAAAATAAGAGTGAACCAACGTTCCTCTTCATATCGGTAAATATATTATTTATAGCATGCTTTTATTTATACTACTTTCTTCATAGCATGGTGCGAGTGACACTTATCAGTACCATAAGAATTGGGAAGTGACAACATTTAATTTTATCGATAAAGCTTTTCAGAATAATTTCTCAAATAAAAAGTATTTTAAAATATCGATAATACCAAGCTCATGTTTTACTATTAATTTAAAAAAAAACATTAAAACATAACTCCCTCTCGAGATCCATGTAGTGAAAAAAAACATAGATAAACAAAATAGTGCTGCATCAATTACGCAGAACATTGATACGTATTTTTTTTATATTTGTTATATAAATACAAAAATAAAAAAAAATTATCCTTTATAATGAATATCGACCATCCATCGTACCAATAATGTCACATTACTAATTATGTTACTCTACATGCATAACAAATCGCATGATTTTTTTTTTGTATTTCTATTATATTTCAAAATAGTTACATATTAAAATAACATTTAGGTGTAATGTATAGCGTTACAACTCGAGCATTACATCATTCAGTACAGCGAGCCGTGCAGCTCGGTGCGAGCGCCGCGTGCTCCAACTCGACTCAGTCGAGTCAGTCGAGTCGACTGTCGATTTTTTCGCGAATCTCTTTGTGTGTTACATTACAAGTCAGTACAGCTGAAACGCGTCGTCGCGAGCGTTTGATGTGAAACGTCTTTAAAATCACACCGAAACACACATACAACTATCTTCGTTTCTTCCTTGGTACAAATTGGATGTCCAATATTATTTTGTTTCCGTTTTCTTTTTCAAACAACAATAACTTAGTAAAATTAATTTACCACATACAACGTCTACGTTCGCTATTTTGATTAACACCTCCCGGATAAGTTCTAAGAAATTAATTGTTAACCGGACCACCGGTGGCTCGGCGGTCGTTGACAGGTTAAGAATGAAGCACGCTTGAGCCGACATTATAACATATACATGCTCATCGCACGAATGAATGCCCCCAGCGGGACTCGACCCCGCGACCACTGATACAGCAAGAGGGTCACTACAAACTGAGCCAAACGTGTCGTCAATATAATACTATACAATATTTTATGATACAATATTTTTTCAAGTGTTCAACTTCTTTGCGCGCATGAGAGTAAAATTTCAAGACCGCGTCATGAGAAGTCGTCATGCCCGTGACGCTTGCATTAAGTTGCCATAGTAACTGTTGTTATTTTATTATTGTGCAAACAAATTTATCTTTTTAAACAAAATAATGAAACTTTAATTTTAGAAAGGCAAACTAATAAGAGCAATGTTTGGTGCCAACGGGTTAGAACTGTGTCGAATTATTGAAGAAGAAATGGGGCTCATGCAGAAAGAAATAGAAACTGGTATAGAGCGGCCAAAACAAGAAATTGATGAACTTTTACCTGAAGAAGCTGTAAGTAAACGTAAAAAATCTTAAGTTCAACAAATCTATTAAAATAGAGCGTACTCGTAAACTCAATTTAAACTGAACACATATTTTATCAAATTAGACTTTTCCATTTTCCTACTCTTCGATCGTAAATCATATTAAAAAATCCTATGTTATGTAAAAAACCGCGTATAAAAAGTTGGAAACATTGTGAGATTGATATAGGTGATAAACTCTAAGACTCCTAATTCGATTCCAAACATTGTTTAACTAATAGAAACTAAACTATCCCAAAGGGACCAAGCATATGTTTTCTCCTGCTATGTCTAGTTATGCCTTTGGGTTATTTCAATGTTATTTTTATGTATATGTCGCGATAACCTATTTTTTTAACGAATAGGAATAAATAATTAAGATTTTGTATAGAAAAAGTACATACAACTCTCGTATTGAAAATGATAAAATGTATGAAATATTGCTACTTACCTCTGGCTTCTAGGCAAAAATTGAAGAAGATCTAAAATTAGAAGAAGAATATCGTGAAGCAGCAGAAAGACTTCGTGTTTTGACGATAGCTGCTCGAAAGAAACGTATTTGTGAACGTCTGTCTAGACACGTGAAACGTTTAAATTTCATTTTATACTGGCCTCATTGCCACAAGGCCCATCTGGATTTGTATGAAAAGTGGGACTTGATAAGTTAGCTATTATTTCTATTAGAGCATCAAATGGTGCGAAATCACATTTTTAGCATATTATGAACAATCATTTTTCTGCCAGTCTCGTTCTCTTAACTTAGCCACTATTTAAAATAAATGAGATACATTTCTGGTTTCTAACCTACTAAATTAAATTTAAAAATCTTCAAAGTTAAGGTTTTTTGTCAAGCCAGCTAACGGACAGACAGCTTAGTGTTTCTCCGAAAAATTATCTACACACTAAAAGTGTGATTGAAATTAGAAAAACTACCTTTTTTTTGCTACATGTAATCCAGATGTGCAAGTAGCAGCAAAGGACTCAATCCAGATGACAGAGGAAGGTGTGAAGGAAGCTCTGTACATGAGCGATGTGGACCCAAACGAAGCATGTATTCACGCACTGATGAATGGAGAAGCTTTGGTTGTATTGTTCAAAATGTTTGATACTGATGATCGAGATTTTGTTAGTAAGTTAGAAATATTTAGTTAAGTATGATGTTAATTTAATTATTCACAAGAAATATGAACGGTGAAATGCAAATGAAATGCAAATACACTCCTCGTGTGGTGAAGAGTACTTGCATTTGGTTCTACGTGTGTAAAAATGTTGATTAAACCATAAAAAAATAGCGGTGACTCCCATCATAAGAAGTTTCCATAGTTACGAAGAAGGATAGATTGAAAAGTCACGCAAATTTAAATTTAAAATTTCGTACAAATAAAGACAGATTTGTCAAAAATAAAAAATAAATACCGTATAAGAAAATAATACAATAATCGCAAGAGTCAGATCCGCTACCTATATAAATACCCGTAAGAATGGTGAATGTCTCGTCGTTATCTGTTAATATAACCTAATATTATAAATACGTGTTTGTATGTGTGTATGTACTTGCTATCTTCACATTGAAATGCCTTGAGGAATTTGGATATAATTTAGAACACAAATATAGTATGACCTATAGAAACACATAGACTACTTGTAGTGGAAAAATTTTCCAAAAGATGGCGCTTCCTGTACATAATATTATAAAAACAAAAGGCACCTAAGAACGTCGAGCAAAGCAAGAATATTTCATTATTAATAATACATATTAAGTTTACTAAAAATTTTATCACCAGAATTAATGAGGCACACTTTATATGAAGAAATACCTGCACCCAAAGAAGACGTTCCACCAGAAAAACAACTACCGCCAGTACCGGCCTTTGAGAGATATGCTACCATCAGCAAAACAGCAAGAGAAGTCCGTAGAGAGAGATATGAAGCTAGAATGCAGAAATTAGTAAGTGAAATATACTTTTAGATATTATCCACTACCCGCCTCGCTGTGTCTTGCGATAAATTAATTTTGTTGCTTGAAAACAAGCGAATATCTATAAATATAGGCAGTTTACCGGTGGAAGGACTCTGTCAAGCCTGAGGAGTCCGACTGGATGGGTACCACCCCCTTATCTATTTCTGCCGCCAAGCAACAATGATTGCATTGTTGTGTTCCGGTATGAAGGATAAGGTAGCCAGCGCAATTACAGGCAAGAGGCATAACATCTTAGTCCTCACAGTGACAACGCACCTGTGGTTCTGTATTTTTGTTACTTAAAACTTAAGTGCATGAACCGTAGGTGTTATGGGCGACAGGTACTACTTTCCATCAGGTGGTCTGTCTGCTCGTTTGTCACTGAATCGCATAAAAAAAAAAAAAAAAAAAAAAGTGATAGCCCAGTGGTAACGCGCTCGCTTGGAAAACCGAGGAAAGCGGGTTCAAATCCCAAGTCTCGCACCTCTGATATTTTCATGTCAAATCATTTCTAACATGATTATCACTTGCCTTACGGTGAAGGAAAACATCGTGAGAAAACCTGCATGTCTGAGAAAAACTAGCAAGTTTTCGAAAGATATGTGAAGTCCGCCAATCTGCACTTGGCCAGCGTGGTGGACTATGGCCTGATTCCCCTCGTATTGAAGGTAGGCCCGTGCCCAGCAGTGGGACGTTAAAAAGGGCTGAATACATATATCTACAAATAATATAAACAGTACCAATTAATAATAATTCATCATATATAATAAAAAGATAACCTTAAAATGTAGTTATTTTTGTCAAACTCATTATCTGTTTTATTTTATTAAATACTAACTACTCACCCTTCCTTTGTTCGGGTTCGTTCCTAGTGAAAAACAAAAACAAATTTATCTCACAGTAACAGAACATTTTTCCGGGATAAAAAGTAATCTATGTGCTATTCCAGACTATCTCTGTACCAGACTATAATCTATCTCTGTACCAAATTTCATCCAAATCCGTTAAACCGTTCTGGCGTGATTAAGTTTGAGTAACAAACATCCATCCAAATTTTCGCAATTATAGGTAATATTAATGGGATGAAACGATTATTATATTAATACTTGGAAAACATCTAAAATTTTCCATTACAAGTTTCTATGTAGGGCGTATATTAATTTAACTTTACTAGATGCAGACGTAAAACTTTCTTCTTGTTGCAAGACAAATTTTCTTAAGTTCTATGATGGAGATAAATTTCGTTAAAAAACTTTTGTTAAGAAACTTGTTAGGGTGAAACTATTTAGCAACTTTGTCACTCAGCTGTCGTCCCTAACCAGGGCTCGGCAACCCGATCAATTTTTAAACCAGTTTTGGTCATTGACCCCAAACCGGAAGGCTTTTCGGTATAACGTTTCGGTTACGTTCTTAAAGGGCAATCCCCCACTAAAACGCGTTTTACGACGATATTTAGAAGCGAATGTGCCAGTATTTAATAAAATGTAAAATAATTAAAAAAAAATTATATCTATCTTCAACATATTGAGGTCATATTACACGAATAATATAGTTTTTAGGTCATCACTACTAAAGAAATAACATTCTAAAGTATTGCTGTAATCATGATTTTTTTTCTTATTCTTTGCATCAACACATGAATTTACAACTCATTTAAAAGTATGGTTAACACCATTTGATAGATCATTTCAAAATAGATATTTTACACGTTTAATTTTTTTTTAAAGATCAATTTCAATTCTGTTTTGGACTAATATTCAGAAATTATAAGTTTTTTTTTTTTTGTGAAATACGGCACGGGGGCCGGAAGGCAGTCGGCAGCCGCCTTTCATACGGGGTACCCGCGTCGTTCGTGTACGCCTTCGCCTACGGTTTTCGGTTCGCCTACGGCTGTTATGACATTTCGCTTATAAAAAAAAGAACGCTTGTAAACTTTAGTACATGTAATAGAAGTGACATACACAATAAATAATATTACATATAAATGATGGGTCCTTCATCAGATCGACTCCAGACCTTCATTAAATAGTAGTTCTTTAAAATACCTAATGAAAATGTTAACAAACGCACTAGTCGCCCCTACAATTTTCGAAAGTTCCCCTCAATTTCTCTGGGATCCCATGATCAGATCCTGGTTTCCTTATCATGGTACCACTCTTGGAATATCTCCTTTCCAACAAAAAAGAATTATCAAAATCGGTTCATAAACGACGAAAAAATGCCCGAACAAACATAAAAAATATATAATATGTATATATATACGGTCGAATTGAGAACCTCCTCCTTTTTTTGGAAGTCGGTTAAAAATATTATAACTATTTATAGTTTTATTTAATTTTTCCATCTCAAAATTCTATAATAGAGTGCATTCTCTATGACAAATGTTGTTAGAACATAAATATTATGTCATTTGGTGTGTGATTGACATGATCTAGCCGAGGTACTAAATAAATAAATAAAATAATAATAAAATATTTCTGTTTCGGTTCAACGGTGAATATTACACTACCACCTCTATAAATTCTATGGTCTGTATTTTATGACATGTTCAATATTGTTTTAACTATTATTCCGTAGATGTCGCTAGTATTTATTACGATTTTTTCTAGAGGTGAGGTGGGAAAGAAAGGAGCCGAAAGTCGTTTGCTCGGGGGATGACCTTAACCGGTAAACCGGTTGATGAACGAGCTATGCATTACCGATATTAACCTTATTTTAAAACCGATTCCATGCCCTGTCCCTAACACTTATACATTTAAATATAAATATTAAATAGTGATATATTTATTGTATATAAAATATGGATCACTCTTGTTATTGTTAAATGAAATATTAAGGATTACTTTTTCAGAAACAATATTGCATAAAAATTGGCAATTTTTGTATACAACAATTCAAAAATTGAAAAGTTATGCATTATATGCGGACAGTAAAAATTCACATGAAAATCTTGGCAAGCAATTCTTGCCAAATGTACTGTCGAAACTATTGAAGGTTTATCATGACAGTGATTGAACGTACTATTGAGTCCAAAATATTATAAGTAAACTGTTTATATCTGTAACATATTATTATTAGCATAGTTTAATTTAATGAGGATGTACCTCTTCGCTTTTATACTTAATATCACTTTTGAAAAGACTTTTGTGACTAAATTTCCAATCCTTATACCGGTAGACGTTTTTCGCAAAATATTCAAATTATAGCCTTCTTAGATAAATCTTACTGTAGTAAAATTAACAACCAAACTTGAAACTCACCACGGCGGTGAACTTTTATTTATAATAAGTAGTGATAATATAAGAAATTGACACGTTTCAATTACTTTTTTTCTAGCGTGAAGAAAAAGAAGAGCGTGAAAGACTTGCGGCCGAACAAGCGCGTCTCGCTCGAGAAGCTGAAGAAGAAAGACAAAGGCTGGAGAAGCAGAGACAGGAAGAAGAGAGAATGGCGCGCATCCAAGCAGGGGTAAAAAAGGAAGAAGTTTTTAATTAAGTTATTTTTTTGATTGTGTTTTTGTTACGCGATATCTTCACCTATTGTTGATCAATTTTGATAATTATTTTCTTAATGAAGATTATCTAGACGAATGTTTAATGTTTTAGATGAACAATAACTATTCATCTGAAACACCCCATACGTGTGAAATAATAACTTTTTAAATTATTATGAGGAAAGTGTATTATATATGTATTTTTAATTAAAAAGTAATTAATTACTAATTAAAATTTTGAAAGGGCATGTTTGATCATTTTCAATTTTAAAGATCGCAAATAATTATACTAATATCTCTATTCGCAGGAGGAATAGGAATAGTCTGCTCACTAAGTATCACACCAAATTTGTGTTGCGCTGACGCTTTTCTTATTTTCTTTTTAATATCTTCTTTTTTTTCACATCAGTTACCAGCTGAACCAGAACCCGAACCTGGTGAAGAGGGTGTTGAAGAAGAGGAAACAGAAAAAACTGAGACGGAAGCTACTGACGAAGTATATGGCATCTAAGTGATAATAAATTATAAATCAATCTGAATCTAATCTCATGCTTTTCTAAAGATTAAGAATATATCAGATAGTGAGATTAAATTACAACAGTCTAAAATAAAATCTACTAAACTACATTAGAGTATATTTAAAAAATATATTTTGCCATTATCTCATTTCAGCAAGAAAAGGTAGAAGAAGAACAAGTAGAAGCAGAAGAAGAATTTCACTCAGATGTATCTATAGAAGATGAAGAATATATCCCGCCTGGTGGTCTCCTCGTACCAGGACTTTATACACCGCCTAATGAACTTGCGAAAGCTAACGGATTAGCTTACTTTTATCCTAAGGTACCTACTCATGTATGAATATGTTAAAAATTTATGAATATTATATTGTGTCATTAGTCAAAAATTTTTGAATTTCACAAAGCAATTAAAATCATTACCATTAATATGAATGTGAAAGTGTGATTTTTTATATTTGTTAATAAGTGGACATTTTGCTTTGTCACAGTGTCGGCATCAGTCGAAAATTAACGATCTGTATCTATTGTGTTGTTATTTATCTAATTAACTTAAACTAGTATCGATTAAAATCCATACTAATATTATAAAGATGATGAGATTTTTTTGTTTTATTTGCACTAATATTGAAATTTTTATTTATTTCTGACAATTATTCAAAATATATATTTTCATTTTCATTGGCAAATATATACTTTTAAATAGTATGTTATAGGAATTTATACAGACTTAATAATTATTGGTCTTGTCTTATAACATTTTTAATGAAAACTGATAAAAATTACTGTCTATGTCTAATATTTAGGTTATTTTACATTGATTTGTAAGACTTCTTTTATTCAAAGGTTGTGTCACAAATCACACCAATAGACTCTGAATATCTTCCTCCTCACGTACTTGTGATGTTCACTATCGACAAGCGTCATGAGGTTAAGGAGGTGATTGAACAATTTCGAGGT
The DNA here is from genome assembly GCA_033884665.1 of Argynnis bischoffii washingtonia. Taxonomy (NCBI): domain Eukaryota; kingdom Metazoa; phylum Arthropoda; class Insecta; order Lepidoptera; family Nymphalidae; genus Argynnis; species Argynnis bischoffii. The sequence continues at coordinate 6,663,441 of JAEMGE010000029.1, forward strand.
GAAGTGCTTAATGTAAGTGATGTTTGCTATTATATCTATACATATAATAAAATTCTAACTGAGTCGAATCTGTACATTAAATATTTTTTGAAAAATCTTATTTAAGTAATCATTATTATCGATCGATCGATACAGAGGCAGAATCTACAGTTTTTAGAATTTTTGTCTGTCTATCTATCTGTGACCACATCACGAAAGAACAACTGCACAGATTTTGATGAAATTTGATATTATGATTGCGGGAAAATATCTCATCTCTGAGAAATCTATAAGTAAACGTTAAAACGCAAGTAGGGACGAACCCGAGCGGAGCGAGGGTGAGTCGCTAGTATGTTATAATATTCTGTTTTTAAAATAAAACTATTTTCTTTTTGGATGTTTTCGTGGATTTAGACTACATATTTTTAGATTTAAGACGTATTATTGGAAATGGATAGATTGCTTTACATTTGGAAAGTTTAAGTTTTGGGTCTCTTAGATTCAATTTTAAGTTCGACATTATAGATAAATTTGGTAACTTGTTAATATTAGAGGACATTTTTATTTATCTTCATTTATTCTCGCGGTTTACACGAAAAAATACGGGGAACATCGCGACTTCTCACCACCCTTTGTCTTGTCTTCAGTATAAAATATGTCTTCTACGGAAATCGAATCCACGACCTCTATCTAACATGTACATTTAGATACAGTTAACTAGTAATATTATTAAGAAAATTATAATAGCTTTCATTACTATTTGTTAAAGTTACGTTTTGTCAAACATTGATAAACTAGATTTTTGTGAGGCGAAAATAAATAAGTAATCAAAAATTATTATTTTAGTATGGCATTTTCGTTGGTGACGATCCAAATACGGCTCAGCATCTAGCATATACTATAAAGCAATACAATATGATGTCAAGGACAAGAAGACAGTAAGTTACATGTACCGTTAAGTATCACCATTTTCTAAGCTTAAAAGAAAATGAAGATCCCCTGATCAGTAAAGACAATGATAACAATGGAAGAAGTAAAATAGCTATGAAGAAATTTTAGCGCTTGGCACTCTGTTCTCTCTGGTCACCCCGCAAAGGATACAGTGTGAAATTAATTGTTACTAAAACGAATGTATTTATTTAAATACATTAACTGTTTCAAGTGCGAGTCGAATTCTCACACGAAGGGTTCCGTACCATCATACATGTACTTTTTATTAATATGACTTTTATTTACTAAGGCAAGTGGTAATCATGTTGGAAATGATTTCGCACATGAAAATATCAGAGGTGCAAGACTTGGGATTTGAACCCGCTTCACTCGGTTTCCCAAGTGAGCGCGTTACCACTGGGCTACCACTGCCTTAATCTATGTATGTATATCAACTACTAGAATATATCGAATTAATGTTTAAGAAGTTACAGATTTTAGTTTCTTATAGTAATAGGTACTGTAAGATTTTTCAATTTAGTTAAATATGTGAAAGTTTCAAACTATTCTAATTTTCAAACTATGGTTGGAAAAGTAAGGCAAGGTTTTTTAAAATAAAATAACAATAAATTCAAAGCCTATGTCAGAATTGTTAAGCCTTGGTCAAATGTCTTTACATGTTTAACCGACTTAAAACAAAAAGTAGAATTTCTATTGAGATTCACATAAAAATGTGTATTGTGTATGTTACACGATACTTAATATACTATGATGATACTTTTATAATCTACATATATAGGCTTAATTACGATGAAATGATACAATTTTTAATGTTATTATATTTAAAGTAATTTTTAAATCAGAACAATTTTATCTTCAAGCATTTGTTAAGTATATTTCTTCTTTTATATAATAAAGATAATTAATTTATTGTTTAAATCAAAATCGATATAATTTTAAAGTAAATTTTTGAAATATACTATTCTGAAGTGAACTGTTTTTGCACCAGCAAAGATCGCCTAGCACTAATGGTGTCTAGAAAACGGAGCTTGCCGCTGTTGCAGCTTGCGGGATTGAACCCATGCTACATCAGCCACGATGTGACTTCTGGAGAACGTGACTGTTTGACACTTTTCCCAGTAGGCTACGGTGATGAGTATGAAGAGGAAGAAAGTGTTAAAGAAGAGGAGATACAGGTTATCCTACTCATATTATAAGCATGAAAGTTTGTGAAGATGTATGTGGTTGTATGTTTGTTCTTTTACGCAAAAACTACTGAACTGAATTTGATGAAACTTTACAATATTATAGCTTAAACATCAGAGCAACACAGAAGTGCGGGGAATCGCTTGTTATTCATATAATTAAATTTTATGATTCGCACATGAAAATATCAGAGGTGATACCCGGGATTTGAACCCGCTTCACTCGGTTTCCCAAGCGAGCGCATTACCACTGGGCTATCACTGCCTTCACTGCCAATAATATCGTAATTAGCATTTGGTTAAGAATAGAAGTCTTTATAATAATTGTCCGTATTTTGCCTTGTCTGTCTATTTGTTACTACCATAATAAAATTTTGACTCTCTAAGGTAATAGGAAAACATAAATTTTACTTAAATTGGTTGAACATGGCTCTCAGGTCGATGTTATTTAATTTGTTTAGGTACTATATCAAGAATTACAAGTAACAATATGTAAAATAAGGTTCCAAGCTTCTCCTGCAAGAATATTTGTTTAGAGGAAAAACTAGACGTTGCTCATTTACGAAAAACTAAAGTTCGGTATACTTAAAACGTTCGTTTTGAGCGAATTTCAAGAAATTGTACCATTATTTTGCACCAAACATAGCGAAATTCAGTGTTCAAAAGTAGTTTAGTAACAATGGCCACTGTACGTAAGTACCATAATTGCAGGAAGTTGTCGCGGAACATGAAGCAGAGCCAGAGGTACTTATTGTTAAATTTTACTAGTTTTACACGAATGCCTTAGATTTTTATTTTTAGAATGGGAAATGTTTTTATGCTTTCAAGGAAATTCGATATTACATAGTAATTGTAGCAGTTGGTTCGTTTTGATTTCGATTTTAAAATTCGATACTTTGCGATACTGTCCAATTATATGTGAAGATATTTTATATAGTTAGTTTTACTCATATATCAGAATAACACATAGGCTTCTTTTTATCCCGGAAAATGTACAATTCCCGTGGGATAGATTTTTTGTTTTTGTTTTTGTAAATATAATAAAATTTCCCTTATTCTTCTGAATTCTTAGAAGCATAAAAGCTAGTAAAATAGGCTACTATTCGTGACTTTTACATTTTTTAGCGGGCTCGGTCTACATTATTTTTTAGTCTGAATTAGTAACTCACAGTTTCGGCACAGCGTGCTTAAATAAATGTCGCGAAAGCGTAATAAGAAACCCTACTCTATCTCAACACTATGACACGTTGAAATCGTGGAAGGATTTTAGGCTCGAATTCATTTGTACATTAGAAATGTTTTCCTTCCTTTATCCCAATGCTAAAGTAGCGTATACATTATATGCTTAATTTTTTGAAGTAAAACTTCTAAAGTGTGATCAGGCGAAGGGAATGTTTGTTGCCATGGTAACCGTTGGTATTATAATCCTTAAATGATATTCTATAAATATATGATTGTAATATGCGTCATTTAATATTTTTTTAGCATCTCACCTATCCTAATTATTTAAAACAAATTGAATTTCATTAAGAGCTCTGATAACCTACAGAAGTTTTATTTCTTGCGCGTGTACACATTCATACACGCATTCTTTAATTTTTATTTCTTGAACGTGTTATCATCATCATTCAAGTCCGATCTAATATTTTTTTAGATACGCGAATATTTGACATTTTAAATAAAACTAATTTTCAGGATACTTTATCCGAAAAGACAACTGATCTTTCATCTAGCTTGAATTTCCATAGGTAATGTCTTTACATCACTCACATATGTACATGATAATAGTGTTTCTATAAAAAATCCTTCTGCTCCTCCACACTAAGACAGCGTTGAGGCAAATAGGGATATTTTTAACCCCTTGAGGACCGCGTACACACCGGCGTATCAGTTAAAAATTGATTTCTTAGAAATTATCCAGGAGGGGTTAAAACGCCGCATAAATAAAAATATTCTTTATATCAAAATATATGCATATGTGTACAACTCGCTCTAAGGTATTTACTCGGTCTAATTATTATAGGCAAGTCTCTTACTTCTCGCCTACGCAAAATGACGCAACCTGTACCTATTTTCATAGCGAATGATGTCTAAGTTACACAAAATAGTACTAAAAAGTGACTACAGAGTGGCAAGTTACGTCGTAATGAAAAGCATAAAAACTTTTTCCATATAGAAACACTTATGTGAAAATTACAAAGCTATCATGGAGGAACTTTCAAAAGTTATACAGTTGTGCCCAAACTAACATTACATTTTAATTTACATACACAGCTATGAATGAAATTAATATAATATTATAATTGTAATAATAAAAACAGTCATACAGAAAAGTATGTAAATTGAAATTGCTATATAAGAAATTTTAACAGTGTTCTCAGTACATTAAACTTAATTGCAGCCCACTGAAGTTGTAGAACAAGTCGAGGAGGAAGAAGACGAGGCAGATGACGAAGATTAGATTCAGTTTAATTAAAAATTTCCATTCCAGACGACATTTCTTAGTACTTAATAACCACAGCAGCGCTGCGGTACTTTGAAATTTCTTATTTTTTTTATTTTTGTGTTATCACGTTACTTTCAAGATGAAAATGTGTTTATATAAATTGAAATTGTGTTTTTCTGTTATTTAGCTATCCTTATAATTAATAAATAAAATATATAACTAGTATTGCCCGCAGTTCCACCCGTGTAGTTGATTTAATTGTACAAGTGGCAATCATTATTGAAGAGAAAAAAACATATATGAATATCATTTACCTATCTATAAAAAAAACTGTGTATATACTTACGTACGCACGTAAGAAATTACACTTCTTTGGTGTAACAGAACAAAAACGGCTAAACATTTCATCCCGTATGTCACAACTCTCTGTTTGTAAAAGGAATGCAGCTAACTTGAAACTTCATCATGTAGTTTTTTGGTTGTCTGTGTGCGCGCGTATCGAAAAAATGTTACTCTCGTATTTTTTTCCAAACGTGCCAAAAGGAGTATAACTTCAAAATTTCCAAAATTTTTGAATAACACTAAAGCTCGTGAATAGCTATTAGAAGAAAAAAAAGAAAACCGGTTGACAAACAAAGGAAAAAAAGGTACTGAACTGTTTTGTCTTTGCCTATATTTATATATTATATAAAGTAGATGTAGAATATCTTTCGAAGCAAAAACATTGGGTATTCGTATTACGTATCCCTCTTAATTCGTTTCTGTTGCCAAAATCAATTTATACTGATGTCTCACACCCACAGACTATGTACTTTGCCTTTCAGTTTTATATGACAAGTAGTTTTTGTGATGCCAGAGTTTAGTCAGTAAGTGAAAACACGATGTTATTTGCACGATGTTATATTTTTAAATTATTATAAGGGATTGGTTTAAGTTTTTTATGTAATACATTAATCTAAAAATTTTAAATGAGCAATTCTTGTATACATATAGGTATATGTATAAAATTTCATATACCTCGAAAATGACTCTAACGATTTAGATCAAATTTTGTATTTAAATAAGGTTTTACCTTTTAAGTTTATCTAAAAACGTCTAGCGATACTATTTATTATGGTATCTGTTATATACAATGACATCTTTAAATCATCTATACATATAATAAAATTGTAACTAAGCCGAATATGTACATTAAATATTTTTTGGAAAATCTTATTCAAATAGACTTTATTATCGATACAGAAGTCAAATATATAAAAAAGAATTTTTGTCTGTTTGTTACCGCATCACGGGAAAACTACTGTACAGATTTTGATGAAATTTGGTATGATGATAGCTGATTACCCAGGTCAACATATAGGATACTTTTTACTACAGGAAAATATCCCTGAGCTAAACGTTAAAAAGTAACTAGGGACGAACCCGAGCGAAGAGAGGGTGAGTTGCTAGTAATTCATAAGTGTTGGTAAAGAAAGAAATGTATGTATAATATATAATTTTATTACTTTTAATATTTTATTTATTACAAATCAAACTTTTTTGCCTTTTTGTCGTATGTATGTTTCTTTGAAGCATATTTAGCCAAAAACTTGAGCTTATCCTGTAACTTTTCAGACATTGATCTCACTGTATTCTTCCTTTCTGATTCGGGGATTTCCTGAAAATATATCCTCGTGAAAGTCCTTAGTAGCTTTAAAAGTTTTAAATTTAAAAACTTTAATTGAGTTCTAAAGTAATTCAATGGAAACTTCTGTACAACTAATTGTTCTAATAAATCTTTGTTTCTTTTTAATTATATGGTTCAAATATATACAGTGTAGTTCTGTATACAGCAGAATTCATAATTGCCACGAGAACAAATAGGGTATAATTACAGCTAAACGCAAGTCAAATTATGTTCTCTTATAGTGTTTGGACTCAAATTATTTTCATAACGAGAAACGAGATTTCTACTATGTTTTTCACGGAATCTGTGACTACGGCGGTTGTAATTATAGTCTATTATATTTTAGAGGCAGAACTTTTTCATGTAATTTACATGGGACTTGAGAATGATAATAATCTATTTAAAAGGGAATTTCTTAATAATTGCCAAAAAATATAGCGTAATTTTCTCACACAAACACTATAAATCCTCATAAAGCTTTTACCGGTGGTAGGACTCTGTCAAGCCTAAGGAGTCCGACTGGATGGGTACCACCGCCTTATCTTTTTCTTACGCCAAGCAACAATGATTGCATTGTTCACATCCGGTTTGAAGGATAAGGTAGCCAGCGCAATTACAGGCAAGAGCCATATCATCTTAGTCCTCACAGTGATAACGTACCGGCGGTTCTGTAGTTTTGTTACGTAAAACCTAAGTGCATGAACCGTAGGTGTTATGGGCGACAGGTATCGCTTTCCATCAGGTGGGCTGTCTGCTCGTTTATCACTGAGTACCATAAAAAAAATAAAAAAGAAAGTTCTGTTCTCTCTGTTTTTAAGTCGGTCAAAAGCAAGGTAAATATCATTTAACGTAATAGAGAGAGCTTAAAAGACCAGAAAATCTAACAAAAGTTATGACAGATTCAAGTTGTACGTTCTATACCTATGTTCAAATCAAAGTTTGGTTGGCGATTGTTATCAATAATTTTCAAAATTCTCTCTTAGTAGTGCATGTACACTACCCAAAAACAGCTTTGATTTTCCAATCTCTTATATCTATATAAATATACATGACTATTTCTTTGTATGTTTGTACTCAATTCATTTATACGATTGTGATGAAACTTTGGTGATTGGTTTTGCATAAGCTCACGATGGTTACTGAACCAAAAAAAGATTTTTCGTTATGTTTGTCCTCTACACGTCCTTATGGCATTCATCTTCAAGGAAGCAACCAAGCGAAATTAGGTAAGTCAATAGTTTTGCATGTAAACAATGTCAAAATTATGAATTTAAATCAAAAATAATTTCAATCTATTGGTATTTCCGAAGAGAATATCTACTTCCTTTATTACATTTTATTTAGCTACTCACTACCAATTTATTTAGCTACTTATATAAAACTAGCGACTCACCCTCGCTTCGCTCGGGTTCGTCCCTTGTTACGTTTCAACAGTTGGTATATAATACAAATATTTGAATTCTCGGCTTTTCTGTACTATAACATGCATGTATTATATATATAAACCTTCTTCTTGAATCACTCTATCTATTAAAAAACTGCATCAAAATCCGTTGCGTAGTTTTAAAGATCTGAGCATACATAGGGACAGACAGACAGCGGAAAGCGACTTTGTTTTATTTATGTAATGACAAGAGTGTCCCTTATTGGCTGTGAAGTAAAAAAGGAAGCGAGTATATTTTTATTTACCATTCGACTATTTGAAGGTGCGTCGGATTCAGACATTAGTTCTTTATCCTTTGAACTTCCTCCCCCTTCTCTATTTAGTGTGTGCATTTTAATAACTTGAGAATTTTCGTCTTCATTTTCACTCGAAGATAAGCTTACCTAAAATCTTATTAAATGAGCCATTCTTATATATATAATATATATTAATTTATTACTTGTATCTCTTAAACGGCTGTAACTATTTGGATCAAATTTTGTATTTAGATAAGGTTTTGCTTCTTTCTGAAAGCTTGCGAAGCTTGCTTTCCGAAAGCTGAGCGAAGCTTGGTCGCCTAGGCACTATATGTACATATATTTGAGCTTCTCATTATAATATATGTATACTTTTCATTTTATAAAGTCCCCCGCTGAGCAGTTTGTTTGTTCGGACTAATCTCCGGAACTATATATTGTACGGATTTTCAAAAGGCTTTCAATTATAAAAAGAGAGCTTATCTTGAAGATTAAGCACTAAAAGCTACTGATATGATAATTAATATATTTACATATATATATATATATATATATATATATATATATATATATATATATATATATGTCTTCGCATATTAAAAACTAAGTGTCGTTGTAAACACTGCTAAAACAATATCATGTACGCAAGTAGTCTTTTTTTTTAATGAGAATCAGTGAAAAACGAGCAGACAGACCACCTGCTGGAAAGCAGTACCTGTCGGCCATAACACCTACGGTTCATGCACTTAGGTTTTAAGTAACAAAAATGCAGAACCACAGATGCGTTGTCACTGTGAGGACTAAGATGACATGCCTCTCGCCTGTAATTGCGCTGGCTACCTTACCTTACTTCAAACCGGAACACAACAATGCAATCATTGTTGCTTGGCGGCAGAAATAGATAAGGGGGTGGTACCCATCCAGTCGGACTCCTCAGGCTTGACAGAGTCCTACCACCGGTAAAAACTCTTTCAAAGTATTCGTAATTTCACACTATAAATCCCTATATAATCGAATCTGTAGTGTTGTTAGTTCTAATTGCTATAATATATACAAAACATAATATCCTAGGTTCAGATCTCGGGCAGGGTAAATGCGTGTTACGTTATTCTGTCCAGATTTTTTTCAGTAACAGCCAATGGTGAAGTTCGTCTAATCCTTACAGGATGGTCGGGAGCTATATATATCATACGTTCTCTAATCGTATAGAGACTATAGGAATGTACGTAAGTTTGTGCACTATACAGTATACTACCTCGGTGGTGTAATGGCTAGCACGGCTGCACTTCCGGAGGCACTGGGTTCGAGTCCCGGTTCGGGCCAAGTTTAGTTATTGAGTCTTTCTGTTTAGTAAGTCTCAGTAACAGCCCGGAGTTGGGAAGTTGGCGGTGTTTCATCCCCCGTGTGTATGGCTAAGTGCGTATCAAAGAAGCGACTTAAAGCCAGGAGAAAATGATCATAAAGAAAAACTAAAATATAATCAATTTAATAATATATCCTCTAGTTACCGGTATAACAGACACTCGAGGGAAATGATCTATATCCGGAGCATGTTCTTTAGGCACCAATAAGGGATCGATACATAGACGGTTATCCTCATTAGCGTTGAATATGAAGAACGATTGGGCAGGAGAGGGTAAACAACGCATGAGCATGTGACCCCCCGCAACGAAAGCACAAAGCAGAACCGCCATCACAGCTACGACTGGGGCATAGCCCAATCTCTCTACAGGAAGATTACATTTTGATTTTCTTTCGTCAAACCTAGAAACATTTTTTGTAAGATTCAGTGTATAAAATCACTACATATATAAACTAGAAACTCACCCTCGCTCAGCTCGGGTACGTTTTAACGATTAGTATATATTTATGAGAGGTGAGATATTTTCCCGCAGTAAAAAGAATCCTATATGTTGACCCGGATAACCAGCTATCACTGTACCAAATTTCATCAAAATCCCTCCAGTGATTTTTCCGTGATGCGGTCACAGACAGACAGACAGCCAAAAATTCTAAAAACTATAGATTTAGCCTCTGTATCAATAATGATGTCTATTTCAATAAGATTTTCCAAAAAATATTTAATGTACAGATTCGACTCAGTTAGAATTTAATTATATGTATAGATTTTCATACTATTTTCACTATTAAGAAGAGGAATCATCTATGAAAGTTCTAATTCATGCTTTAAGAAATGAATGAATTGACATTTTGCTAAAATAAGCATCCGCTATAGTGATATAATGTAAATTAACTCGGAAAAAGTCGTTCCTTCTGAGAGCTTCCGTAATACTATAAATAAGAACTAAGTGTAGGGCCACTATCTAGTTCTATATATTAATATAAGGATTTCTTCAGCTACTACACTCTCTGCTCTGAGATGTTTTCCTTTTTTTTACCCGAATAATTTCTTTGACCGATTTTAATAAGCCAGGTGTTAGTTTTTGAGTGTTTATCACACGATATCTTACTATATGTTAATATATTTTATGTAAATATAAACTAGCGACTCACGCTCGCTTCGCTCGCGTTCGTTTCCAGGTACATATTCTATACTAACAAAGTAGTTTTGTACTAACAACAAACTTTGTATGGAGAATCATTCTCAAGTATATATATATATATATATATATATATATATATATATATATATATACGGTCGAATTGAGAACCCCCTCCTTTTTTTGGAAGTCGGTTGAAAAATATAATACCAATCATCGACTCCACAGTTTTTTATTCCGTCACAAACAACACCAGTAGTAAAGCAAAAATGCCTTTCTTCGATGCTACAAATAGTTTCATTCCTTTCATTACACCCAGTTGCAGGCGCGACTCGCGCTGATGTTATAGTGACTTGGTAAAAGTCAGCCTTAAAATGTTTTTTTTTTATTTTGACATAGTTGAGTGGTAAAATAACATTAATAAAAAAGCAGTACCTATGCATATGAATGGTATCTATGTCTGAACCAAACCAACAAACGAAATAACGTAATGAAGTAAATAACCAAGTGAGTTTACTGAAGTAAAATCAAAAAATGTCCATTGACGTTTTAATACCATAGGTAATAATCTAAATTCCAGAAAAGATTCATTTCAATAAGTACAGTAGCTTTAAATGCAGAGCGTGTCTTTATATTGCTTGTACTTAATAATTTCCTTAGGTTACGAGTTTCATTTAGAGCAATCTAATAATTCAAAAGCTCTATTCCACCTCCTTATTTATGTAAGATCGTCTTATAAATATTAGAAACCATGATTATTTTAATATATGGTAAATGGTAGTGGTAGCCCAGTAGTAATACGCTCGCTTAAGGCACCGAGTGAAGTGGGTTCAAATTCCGCTCTTGCATCTCTGATATTTTCATGTGCGAATCATTTCCAAGATGATTACCGTTTATCTTCCGGTGAAGGAAAACATCGTGAGAAAACCTGCATGTCTGAGAAAACCTAACAAGTTTTCGAAAGACTTGCTCAGACCGCCAACCAGCACTTGGCCAACGTCCAACCTGATCCCCCTCGTATTGAAGGGAGGCCCGTGTCCAGCATTGTGACGTTAAAAAAGACTTATTACAAACAGATCTTACATTGATATCAGAATTAACACTACTATTGCTTTTAAATAGAAAACGTAATCGATTCTTCAAACTAAATATTAAATATGGAGAATATACATCCCGCTCTATCAAATCACAGAGCCTCGAGCATCTCCATCGCTTGAGGACAGTTATAGCGTCTTTGTTAACTGCACAGTTCAGTGCTATAGTGGTCGGATATCTGACGACTACCAGCAAGTATTGGTTAAAAGTTGTGACAATCTCGACTATACATTCGTAGTCTATGTCGTTTAATGTGCGGAAAATCTGAAAATATATGCACGTTAGTAGTATCGAAAAAAAAAATACTTTAAAAATTACTAGCGACTTATAATAGCCCTTATGTTACTCTAGGTCATATATATGTCTATAGCAGTGTTTCTTGAACTTATTGCAGTCTCAATCTTTTTTTATAACACTAAAACTAGTCATTAGAACTAATGTACTAGCTTTAATTAACAAAAAAACGGTTGACAAACAGAATAAGTCAGAGAAAGGAAGATGAAGACTGGAAGAGAAAAAGTTACAGAACTGTTTAGTCTTAGCCTTATATATTTGTAGATATTACCAGGGTAATAGTATCAGACATTCCCATCCCATAGGATATATCGTAGCGAAGACGTCGAGAGAACGCACATTCACTGGTTATGTCCTTAGGTCGATACAGCAACAGCAAACCATTTGCGCACACACAAGAAATAAAATTCAACAAAATAATATACACTGAATGCATCATATTTGCTAAATAAAAACAAATCGCTATATTGCCGGACACTTTCCAATTTGATAAAGATATGATTTTGCGTCTAATTTTGGTACTATATCGATCCTTATTTGCAAATATTTTATTTGATTTTTACCCTTTTGTTTTAGTTGAAGTTGTACTCTATACAGCTATGCAAATGTCATTTCGTATTTAGTATATTTTTGCACTAATAGTAATATCTATAAAGAGGAAGTTTAATATATTATATATATATATATATTATACTAGCGACTTACCCTCGCTTCCAATGGAAATGGAAAATTGGAATTTCTCAGACAGAATTCCAAATGAAGTCATTCGCTAAAGAACTAAAGTAACCAACATCGCGCGCAGAATAAGCTCGCTGAAGTGAAAGTGGGCCGGTCATGTCTCCAGACGTACTGATGGTCGATGGAAACGAAACGTGCTAGAGAGATGACCGCGTTTAGGCAAGCGTAGTGTACAACGCCCTGCAGCACGATGGACAGATGACCTAAGAAAGGTGGTTGGTTAGCCAGGACCGGGATGGTTGGCGCTCATTGGGCGAGGCCTTTGTTGAGCAGTGGATGGCGATAGACTGATTGATTACCCTCACTTTGCTCGGGTGCCTCCTTAGGTGTCTAACTAATTATATTCAATCCTTTTTAACGTTCCAGCTGGGTACAGACCTCCCTTCAATACGAGGGGAATTATGTCATAGTCCACCACGCTGACCAAGTGAAAATATCAGTGATGCGAAACCCACTCCACTTAATTTCTCCAGGAAGCGCGATACTACTGGGCTACCACTGCCTCGATAAAGATTACCCCCCATAGATTAAGGTAAAGTGTATATATAACCTCTTTATAATATAAATGTAGGTAAACTCTAGACCAACTGATTTGATTTCAAAAATTTAAACTGCAGGGCTTCAAATATTTTGGTTTTATATATAACTTATAAAAAATTGAGCAAGAAAACAAACATACATATTTACTCTCTACGATACACATCACATATATTATAATGCGAAAGTTGTGTATGCTTAGTGCTTACTTCTGTACGCTGTAACAGATTTATGAGAAACTCCAAATGAAGAAATATACTGGTTTATATAGGTTTTTGTAGACGAGAAAAAACTAGTTTTATATAAAAGAATATCTTACACATAAAATAAATATGTTGGGACATTAATATACAGCACTATCTAGTTCCATGGTAAGCTACGAGGCTTGTGTTATGGATACCAGATTGTAGATACACTACACATATATAACTTTAAATAAATACAAATTATAAAAATAAACACCCTTGGCTGGTGTACAAACATTCGTGCTCATCACACAAATGAATAAATGCCCCCAGCGGGACTCGAACCCGCGACCTTGGCGCAGCAAGTACGATCACTTCAAACTGAGCCAAACGTGTCATCAAATTCATATAAACCTACCAAGAGGAAGAAATTAGAAATCATACTAAAAGCGCATCACAAGATTATTTTATAGTATTCGGAGGAGAAAAACAAACGACAAGTAACAAAATTCATAAGAAGTTTGTAAAAAATCTTTGCTTCTGTTTCTTATCGTTCGCTCTACTTACCTAATGACATTACTAAAGCTATATACCACTTGACCTAATTAGAACAACATCCCCTTATATTATCGGTTATATTCCATATAGTAATGTTATATGTTTGTTATAATAATAAAATTAAACCTGTTTTACTCACAACTTTACTTGCATTTGAGTTATTTTTAATGTCTATTTTTCTTTTTATTTAGGTATTTTATGATTTTACCCATTTAGACTAAAGGGATTTCATTTTTTTTTTATATATATATATATATATATATATATATATATATATATATATATATATATATATATATAGTATTAAAATATTAGGTATATTATTTTAGGATAATGTTTTAGCTTCAAGGTCATAACTTTCCAACCTCTGAATTGGTATCAATCAATTCGTCTCTATTATTTTTTGTATGTAACACGTAATTATTTTCTTAATCAATAGGGTACCTCAAAGAAAGACTTTTATATCAATATGCCTAGATATCACGCGTTAAATTACTTTTGCCACTTTTGAAGGTGAACAAAAAGCTTTTAAGCGATTTTTTTTGTGTAGAATAATATACACATAAGTGTATATTATTCTATGTGAAACAGGTTATTTGCTACTTTGTTCTTAAACCTATTGATCTTTCGTTACTATTGTAACTGCAACAATCACGGATACATATCTACTATGTTTTTACCTCCATGGCACTTTCAAAGGTACCGAAATATTTGGAACTCGAAAAATGAAGTGAGGTAAGAGTCAACTCATTTCGCATACAAAAAAAATTTAAGAGTGCATATATGAATGTGTACACGCGCAAGAAGTAAAGCTTCTGTAGGTTATCGGTACTCTTTATAAAAATCAAATTTGTGTTTTAAATAATTAGGATAGGTGAGATAGTAAAAAAATAACTAAATAACGTATATTAGGCATATTACAATCATATATTTATAGAATATCATTTAAGGAAAGAATTTAATGTTATATATCATTTGTCAGACAATAACAACAGTTACCATATCAACAAACGTTCGCCTTGCCCGATCACACTTTTAGTAACGCTCTCGTCACGCATTCACCAACTTACTCCCAAAGTCAAGCGTGCGTAAAGAAGTTTTAAAATCTTTTAATAATATTAGTAAAGGTAGAACTATCATTTGAGATAATCTCAGCTTTCACTTAATCACTTTTACCTGTATATTTGAATAATGCAGTCATAATAAAATTACCACTTATCTAAATCTTAAGACTAAGGAACGAAATTGTTATCATTTATCACTAAGATATATTAGATAATAAGAGACTACTTGGTTGTAAGCTCGACTTTATAAGATTTGGCAAATTACCTAAAATTAGAAGTCAGCTGGGAAATTCTAAGATTAGTTAGTTCTACGAATATATTTTGGGTTTTGTATTTAGGTTAGCTTTGACCTACAGCTTTAAGCATATTTTTTTATATTATTGCTCCTGCGTTATGTTATATAGAATATAACTTTTCTTACTAGATAATTTTAAAATCCATAAATAATTTTTATAATCTGACTGGTAGTTTTAGTTCCAAACAAACAAACATACAAAATAAAAAAAATATCTTCTGCTTTATTATATTTGGATAGTATAGATCCAGTGTCTATTTAGCTGCTATAACTGGCTAAAACAATTCTCTTGACATAAGTAAAACATGACGTTCACTTGACATTAGTAAAATATGCAAAATTTTTATAGCATGTGATTTTAATTTTTTCCAATATTTTATATTTGGTGAATCAGAAAATGATAGATTAAGTCAACAAATTGTAAGTAATAAATCTTATCTAGAATTGTATTAGTGATCATGTTTTACTTTAAATACCATTAAACATTAAAATCCTAAATGGAAATTTAATGTATTGTAAGCATAAAAATTAAAAAGCTGTGGAAAGTTGAATAGAATACTGATATTTTTATTGCAGAGGATTTGACGGAAGATATTAAAAGAAAACGAAACAATACAGAGACAACATGACAAAAAAACAAATTTATGAGTTGAAAGAGAATGCAGCTAAATTAATATTTAAAAACTCAAATAATACAATACACACGTACTCTAAGACATACTCTGGTGCCTCACAATTTTTCACCAAAAGCTTGATATTACAACTAAAACAAAATTTGCCAAAGAACAACTATTATGAAGACAATGGATCACTAAAGCGAGATTTAAGCATTGAAACCGACTACTGCATTCTTAGAACTTACTATAAAAAGAAACGTAATACGAATCGTGATACAACTTCGCAAAAATCTAAATATTCTATTAATCGTACCGAAATTGACACGATCGACGAGTATAACAACGACACTAGTGCATGTGGCGATAGTGAGAAAAACTTTATACACAATACTAATATCAATATCAATTTAACTTCACTGGTTGTTGATAACCTCAAAAATTTACTTAACGACTGGATTAGAACATATTTATTAGAAAATAATGAAACAAAAGAAAAAATTGAAACAGTACTAGATTCGATATTACATCAGCTTGACTTGCAAAGAAATGATACACCATCTTCACATACATATACACTTGATATTGAGATGGATCAAAATTTTCATGAATCAGAGTTTCAATTACATAAATTACAAGACGTACGTAAAACTCCAAGGAATAAAATTTTAAAGGTCAAAAACAAAAAATCCACATTAACAATACCTTTGAGTGGTAAACATTTAAAAATTATATCAACACTAAGTCTCCCAAAAAATATTCATAAAATAAGAAAGACCAAAAGCCTTAAAAAATTCCGACACAAGCGAATTTTACTGTCCACAAATAACTCCAGCGTTTACGTTTTTAATTCATCGAATTTAGATTTCCTGACATTACCAACAAACTCATTAATAAAACATTGTGCAACGTACGAATCAAATAAATGTAAGAATTTAAAAAATAAGTCTCCAATTGAGAAAATAAATAAAGAAATAATTTCTAGTATTTACAAACATATTGCTGGCATCAACAATTTTTCAGATTATGAATCAAAAATGCTTAATAAAAAAGAATCCCTATGCATATCTGAAAACGATAACAGTGACCCTTTAGTAACTGTCGATTTAGTAAGACGAAGCACAGAAAGAAGTGATAAAGAAAATAAAGTACTTCATAATTCAAATTTTATCAAAGCTAAAGTGTTGCCTCAAACAAAGAGAAAAAAAAGTAACGTTTGTAAAAGACGAATTTCGAAATATCGAAATTATAAAAATATAAAATCTAAACAATACACATATTTATTTAAAAAATCAAACAATTATATACAACAAGAAAAAGAGTTGCTTCAACATTTTCAAAGTATTTTTAGGTATTTTTCAAATTATAAAGGAAAACACAATCTTAAACTAGACATAAAAGTCAACATATCTCCAATGCAAGAAAATAAATTAAGTAATGGTGTAGTTAATATAGATAAAGAAAAACTTAATAATAAAAATACCGACCTGGAAACAATTTTAGTAACTGACAATAACTCTGGAAAATTATCAACTGACGAAACAAAAAAAACAACATCTGATATTGATCAAAATATTATTTCCTTACTTGATGGTGCAGCAAGTCAAACCAAATATATAATAAGTAGAGATACTTCAAAAACAACCGAAACAGATAATAAAGAAGAAACTGAATCCGTAAAAATTAACTTAAAAAGCTCAAAGGTAGCTCGTGAGATAAGCGAGCTTAAAATTATCGTGCAGTCAATAGCCACAATAACAGAAAAGTTAGTGAATAAACATATGGATAAGAAAATGGAGCTTGAAGCATCAACCTTAACAAAAAAAAGAATATCAAAGAGTGTACAATTCTCAAATAACGTACCTAAAAGTCAAATAATTTCTGGGTTAAAATTGAGAAAAGAGCCAAAGAAAAAGATCACTGGAGAATTTAATGTACGGCTTACAAAAAGAAGCACATCTTATAACATTATAGATAGCGAATCTATTTTAAGAGTAACCGATATGACTTCAGCTGCAGAGGTGAACACAGCTACAGCTATAGATGAAGCACTGACATGCTCTCTGCCAAAATCCAAATCTCTATTTGAAGTTTCTGTGGGACCAGAAAAAAAACTATTAGCGTTTTACTGCGACGATTTCATAAAACCTTATCCCTGTAGACATCACAGCCCTTCGTACATATCCATCCCTTGCAGAAACACTTGTCATCACATACAGTCTTCACATGTTTATGTTAAATACAACCAGAACGATTGCTGTGATGTCAGTTGTGCGAGTGGACAATTTCAACCAGAAAACGATGATTGTCAACTTTATGATGAAGATAATTCTAGTTCATCATGTTGTATAAATATCGATAAATCGTGTGAAAATAAAATTAAAATCAGAAACCGTAGTGGGCTATGTTTTTGGGAAGGTTTGATATACTGCATTCTTTTATGGATACCAGTGTTATTAGTTCTATGGCTATTCTATGTTTATGCGATCGAAGAAATGATGAATCCGAGTCAATCAAAGGAAAGACATTTTCGAAAATTCTATTCTTCAGATTATGCTTCTAATGTATCGAAATCATCTTTTAATTTAAATGATTTAGGATTTTAATGTTCTTTGGTATACATTAAATGATTGAACGTTTATTTTATTTGTTACAAGATTTTCTTATCACACCCTAACCTTATTGAATTGAAAACTTCTATAGGTACCTTTGGATAGGGAGTAAATTCATGTAAGTCGCCATGACATGGTCACGTGACGTGTTAACGCTACGCTCAGAATGCCGATAGATGTCAAAACCAGATAAATGTAAACAGTTTTAATTTACAAATTTTAATTTAAGATCAAAAAAATTAATTTGAATATCCAAAAATAACAACTGTTTGTTTATAGTTTTAAGTTTTCACTTCTGTCGGCAGTCCTTATGACTTTTTTTATTGGTTTTGGTCTAGTTAAGCTTTTGACATATAAAAAAAAGTTAATTTAAAGTTCTGCTTTAAATTTTAGCCCCAATGAGTTTCTTTTGGCAGTTCTTAAGACTGTGGCTTTTACTTTCTGAACTGTAATTATTTAATAATAAATAAAATATTTTTAATTTTAATAGAAATGGAGGTAGTATTAGTAGTGACATTTATATTTCCTCTTAACCTAAGTTTCATTATAAAATGTTGTAAAATAGCAACTGCAAAATATTGCTAATTATTACATGCAATAATAATATATATTATATAGTAAGATATTATTATATACTTGTGTTTGTTTCAGAATTTACAAATACAAGAGAAATATTAAAATGGAATACCCCGAAAATAACTATGCTATCCATAAAAATATACCTATTTTAATAAATAATTTTGATATTAAATCAGAATCGACATCGACTCTAATTAAAGAGGATAATTCTAAAATTATTTTAAATAGTCAAGCTGAAGTTATATTTAACGCAACTAATTCAAACAAACCTCAAAGAAAAAGAAATATTGTACATTCATCACGTGGAAAATTGAAAAAATATACTCGTGTAGTTCGTATACAAAAAATACACTTAAAACGTAAAAGACAAGGAAGCAACATAAATAAAAATTTAACGTCGTGCTGTAACAATGAAAAAACAAATTACACTAATCAGAAACTGCTCCACAGGTTATTTTGTTCTAACTCTTTATCAAAAACGGTTTCTCGTACAAGAGTACTAAAAAAAGTTTTGGCGAAAGAAAATTTACTAGAAGATAAACATACATCTGACATAATATCTTTTAAAAGTGGGTCCAGCCAAGATACACTGACACGTGAAAACAGTGAATCATCTAATAACGATGACAATAATACGAGGACTTTTAATTCAGTAATAGAAATTCCATTGATAGATCAAATAAATATTCCAAATGTGAACCAAATCGAAGAAAAGGGAGTACTAAAGTCTAAGAGCTCTCACGGAAATAAAACAAATCCTTATAAAACAGATGTTATGAACGTGGCAGTTGCTCAAATTAATAACGCATCTATATTAGATCATAATAACGAAGAAACAACAACAGGAACTCGTCGAATGCTACGACAAAGTTTAACGAGCGCTGAAAGTTTTGAAAGTCAATCTGATACTATTACATCTACTTCATTTCTTGAATCTTCAAAAGAAGATAGCGGAGTTTATTTAAATAATATAAATTTAAAAAAAGATAGAAAAAGCAGTGTAACTCTTATAGGAGGATCTCTTCTCGCCAGTGAAAGTGATAACTATGTTATAGCAAAAACTAGTTCATATTTCAAAAAACAATGTAATTCTGACAAGACTTTAACGAGAGAGCCTTTGAATAATGTAATAAAACCTGTTACAGTAGCAATATCTAGTCAAGACTTAAAGCCAACTTTATTAGATACCATTATTAATATGGGTATGTTTCCCATGGCGTCGGGAAACGGATCTCCCAAGGTAAATGATGATTTAAACAACGTCATAGTTACAGGACAACATAAAAAATTACAAATGAATAGATTTGAAGATACAACCAATGGAAAAGTCTCGAAAAACGTAACCCAAAAATCTTTTAGTACAGACGATTCTGATAATCCTCATAAAATAATCTTACCAAATGAAAATACGATTAAGGAAATTTTAACAGAAACTGAAAAATCACAAAAGAAAACTTGTTCGGAGGAATCTCGCAACTATGCACCAGTTACGGAATTGTGGGAAAAGATAGCGCTATTTCTAGATATAACTATGAGAAGAATGGAAGAATCGTTAATAGAGAAAATTAGACAGGAACTTAAGGATGTTGTGTCAAAATTCGAATATTTTAGTCCTGAACCAAAAATCAAAAGCCAACCAAAAATCGATGAATTAAATCAAATAGAAATAGCTCATCCAAAATCTTTGGATGAAAACTTACAATGCGGTTTGATTCAAAATGAAATTATCGACGAATTACTTGTTAAAATAAATAACGAAGAATTGAAATATCTCATGAAGAAGAAAAATGAGAATAGTTTAGAAATAATAAAACCACCAATCCCTTGCACTTCGATAGTGAGGGGACAGGAATCGATTACTATGGAGAGATTTGAAAATCGAACCTTGAGTAAATATCGATTTCTATCACTTCCCTTTAGATTTGTTAGAGAAAATATGTTGGTTATTATAAGTGCGCCGTTATTTTGTTTCGCTTTGTTTTTGATTTACAGTTTCCTTGTTATATTAAAAATAATTTGGTGATTGTCATTTTGTTTTATATTATTTATATTATAATCTATTTCCTTAGATATAATTGTTTATGTGTATATAAAATTCCGACGTGCGTCTGTTCATAATT
Source organism: Argynnis bischoffii washingtonia (assembly GCA_033884665.1). Classification (NCBI taxonomy): domain Eukaryota; kingdom Metazoa; phylum Arthropoda; class Insecta; order Lepidoptera; family Nymphalidae; genus Argynnis; species Argynnis bischoffii. The sequence goes on from JAEMGE010000029.1 coordinate 6,684,539, forward strand.
CTTCTTTATTCCTAAATAGCTTGACCGATTTTGGTGATATTTTTTTTGTAGTTGTCACCTAATTGGTTTTTACTGTAAATAGACCCGGTAGATGGCGCTGTTATTGAGATGAAAATGATTTTTTAATCACCTATCTATGTATATTTCGGGTCAGCTAGTACAGCAGTATATTTAAAATTGAAAACGTTTCCTAGCTCAACAAAGGTTCTGAAAGAAGTTTATTTTTTGAAGCATTATATTATCTATACTAATATTATAAAGCTGAAGAGTTTGTTTGTTTGTTTGTTTGGTTGAACGCGCTAATCTCAGGAACTACTGATCCGATTTGAAAAATTCTTTTTGCATTTGATAGCCCGTTAAATGAGGAAGGCTATAGGCTATCCCGGAACAGTGTACGGGTCCCGTGGGATAGATTTGTTTTTGTCTAGGGACGAACCCGAAGCGAAGCGAGGGTGAGTCGCTAGTATTATATATACAGAATTACAAAGGAAAAATTAATATGTAATTTTTCTTTTGTAATTCTGTGGTTAAAGTGTATATAAAAAATAATTACAGGATAGATTCAAAACCGAGCGCTAAAATTAGTATATAAATAAAAAAATATATGTGATTATTAAATTCTTTATTTTGTCTGTCAATAAATAATAAATATTGAATTTTTATTTTGATTGGTTTTACATATTAAGCTGTCTGCACAAAAATGACCCAAAAAACTATGCAAATATATATTAGACATACATAAATAATATAAATGTATGTATGTATGATGTAATATCTATACTAATATTAAAAAGCTGAAGAGTTTGGTTTGGTTGAACGCGCTAATCTCAGGAACTATTAATCCGATTTGAAAAATTCATTTGCACTACATAGCCCGTTAACTGAGTAAGGCTATAGGCTGTATAATATCATCCCGGAAAAATGTACGGTTCCCGTGGGATAGATTTGTTTTTGTCTAGGGATGAGTCGCTATATACTATAAAAATTAATACTTTTACGAAAGATATTTAAATAAAATTAAAACGAAAAAAATAACAATAATGATATACACAATACTACCATATAAATAAATTCCTTCAAAAAGAAGGTTTTATACGCATTAAATGTCGTATAAATACATATTATCTATACAGATAAATAAAATTGAAGTGTCTGTCTGTAATATCAAAATAACAGCTTTTTATTAAATGCATATGAAATTATATACGGTATACCGCGGTACTTATAAGGAACGCACAATTTTTTAATTTTTTGTTTGTCTGTCTGTTTGTTCGGGCTAATCTCCGAAACGACTGATGTTATAAGGAGTAACTTAGAGTAAGAAACATAATTAAATACAGAAACATATTTTTTGAATATTTATGTCAAACCTTAAATATCAAATATTAAAAACTGTTTTATTTTGACAACTCTAAGTAGGGTTGGCAAAATATATATATATTTTTTTTTAATTTTAAAAAGATATTTTTTTATATTGTTTAGGTCATTTTTGCGCTAACAGATTATAAATACAGTTTCTTTAAGTACACTAGTATATTGTTTTATACAGTTTATTGTTGTTGTTGTGCCAGTACTAAGTGACCTGATCTATCTAAAGTAAAGATAGGACGGACGCGACGACTTCTGTAAAGAAAAGAGATAAAATAAATGTATAATATGTTGGGACAAATAAATATATTGGGACATTAACACAGTAACATCTGTAAAGCATTCCATTCCATGGTAAGCTGCGAAGCTGATACACTACACATATATACCTTTAAATACATACATATTATAAATATAAACATCCACGACTGGAGTACAAACATTGCGAGGCTTGTATTATGGATACCAGATAGTTTTATGTGTTGATACACTACACATATATAACTTTAAATACATAAATAAATGAATATATAAACACCCATGACTGGAGTACAAACATTCGTGCTCATCACACAAATGAATGCCCCCAGTGGGACTCGAACCCGCGACCGCTGGCACAGCAAGTAGAATCACTACAAACTGAGCCAAACGTGTCGTCAAATATACATATTATGTACGTAGAATAAAAAATCAATATTTTTTATATATGATTGACTTCAAGATCTACTTTCCTGGTGTATGTTGTGATTTTGAACCAATTTTTATGAATAAATCTCCTAAATGGCGTTCCAGTACGTAATTAAAAAAATCTAACCTCAGAGTAAGTAAAAACATTTGAAATGAATTTGAAGTCTGTGCGTATTGTAACTAAATTATATAATCTAGTTTTTAATTAAAAATATTATGAAAAATAAAAATTTAATTATCTTGTTGAGTTTCGTTGTTAAATTTAAAGTTACACTATGAAATATAATTATATCTACATATTATGTAAGTCTCGAACGTTAAATTTTAAAATTGGCCTTTATTTGCAAAACTTAAATAATTGTCTGTTTGTCAATAATAACAAAGCAGATCTATATATATTTTGATAGAACTATTACAGTAGGATAACTTTTATATATGTTTTTACCGGTGGTAGGACTCTGTCAAGCCTGAGGAGTCCGACTGGATGGGTACCACCCCCTTATCTATTTCTGCCGCCAAGCAACAATGATTGCATTGTTGTGTTCCGGTTTGAAGGATAAGGTAGCCAGCGCAATTACAGGCAAGAGGCATAACATCTTAGCCCTCACAGTGACAACGCACCTGCGGCTCTGTATTTTTGTCACCTAAAACCTAAGTGCATGAACCGTAGGTGTTATGGGCGACAGGTACTGCTTTCCATCAGGTGGTCTGTCTGCTCGTTTGTCACTGAATCTTATAAAAAAAAAAAAAAAAAAAAAAAATATGTATAGTGTAGTGACGTACCTTAATTTAGCATTTCTACGCCCAGTCGCTACAGCTGTCGCTTGCGCTATGGCTGGCCCATCTTCATTTTCAGACTGAAATAAAATATCTAGATTTATTTTTATTCCTATAAAAATAGAGTATATCGTCACATTAGTGCTTAGTACCTGGGCGACCGAGCTTCGCTCGGAGTTCTTGAAAGATTGTATATTTTACATTAAGTGACTAAGTGTTACTGAAAAAGTTGTATAGATGTCGCGATAAGAACAATTTTCTTTTTAATTTGGCTTAAAAATAATTTGACATTAAGTGACTAAGTGTTACTGAGACAGTTGTATAGATGTCGCGATAAGAATAATTTTCTTTTTAATTTGGCTTAAAAATAATTTTACATTAAGTGACTAAGTGTTACTGACAGAGTTGTATAGATGTCGCGATTAAATTTTGCGTAGAATAATGCATAAGAAAAACGCATGAAAACTCGAAAACACGCGTTTTCCCAGACATGTGACTAATCTAGATCAATTTTTCGCCCCCGAAAGGCCCCATCTACCAAATTTCAGCAAAATCGTTAGAGCCGTTTCCGAGATCGCCGGTATAAATAAATAAATAAATAAATATATAAATATACAAGAATTGCTCGTTTAAATATATAAGATTTGTTCCAACTATTAATAGTGTAGAGTTTTTTAGTTTATAATATTGGTACGGTGTGAAAATAAATACAGTAGATCGCCTTTGTTTTTAACAGAAACGCTGTCAAATGCAAGTGTTGTCAAAACATACCAATTTTCATACTTCACTTTTTAAAGTTAAGGCACTGTAGTAAAATGTAAACTGCAGCCGTTTCCCGACTGTTATACAAATAATATAAAAAGAATAAAAACCGACCAAGTGCGAGTCGGACTCGCGCACGAAGGGTTCCGTACCATTATCTATAAAACCGGCAAAAAAATCATGTCCCTTTAATATTTGTTTTATTTTCATTTAATTATTTATTTTAAAAGTGAATATATAACTAAATATTCTGTGAATATTTCAAGCGTCTACCTGAAATATTTTACCCTTAATTTTTTTTCGTATTTGTTGTTATAGCGGCAATAGAAATACATCATCTGTGAAATTTCATCTGTCTAAATATCACGGACACGGACATGACAGCCTGGAGACAGACGGACGGACAGACAGACAGACGGACGGACAGCGGAGTCTTAGTAATAGGGTTCCGTTTTACTCTTTGGGAACGGATCCCTAAAAAACGTATGAAAATCGGGTGTGCCTCGAATGCGTCCACTATTGCCCTGTCTACCTTCGTTAGACGACCATATAGATTAGTAGACTTTGATATTGTATGGATTGTGATCATCATATTATATAATAACATATGTATGTAAAACTAGCTTTTCGGCTTTTTTCGCGGATTTATTTTGATTTTTGGTTTCCGTTTACTGCAATCACGGTCACGGGAGAGACTAAGGTTTTAGGTGTCTCAAAAGCAATATATAGTTGTAACTAGAGAAGTGATAAACGGCTTTAAATTGAAAACACGTTTAAACTTTTTTAAACAATTTTTTTAAACGTTTTAAAAAGCGCTTTTCGTTGAAACGCTTAGCAAAAAAGCGTAAACGCTTGTTACAACGTTGTGCGTTGAACACTTTTAAGTAAAAGTCATCTGTCATAACGACAAACGTTGAAAAAAACGTTAAAAGGTTGCCGGTTCGTTGTGTTGTAAAATACTAACAAAATTAATACGTTTTCAATTCGCCAAAAATGTTATGTAAAGAAGTAGAATGTAATTTGGCCGCTTAATATGAAACGAATCCATTTAATATTGAGTCTTATTAAGATAGAAATATGATTGTTAATCTAATATAATTTTTATATTAATTCTTATGTTCTTCGAAATAAGGTTCAATAATTAAATTTTATTTTGAGTTGTATTAGCATTTTCATAAGGTTACTTTTCATGTTGTGTTAAATTTCTTGAAACCTAGCCGTCTACGTTTAAACGAAATCTGCTTGAATACATAAACGCGCTGTAGCGCTTTTTTTTTTAAAAAAGCATGCTATTTTAAGCGCTTATAGTTTAAACGCCCCGTCTAGTTGTAACAGACAGCCTACACACAAAATAACAAAATGAATTCAAATTCGAAACGTCGCGTCGGAAACCAAAAATCAAAATAAATCAGCGAAAGAATCCGAAAAGATAGTTTTATTTGAAATGTCAAATATTCGCGTAAATCTAAGAAAGTATTATACCTATGTATGTATATAAATTGACTTACTTCTTGTGTTGCTTCAGTAGTAGTGTATTCCGGATTTGCTTGCACTTTTGGTATGGGCGCACCGTATTGTGCGAACACACGGGGTTGGGTTCTGAAAATATTTTTTTAAAGACCTCAATCAAATCATTTCTTATCCCTAAAAAACACGCAAAATAAAAAATCCGACTTCAAAAAAAGGAGATACTCAATTCGGGTGTTTTTTTTTTGTGATTACGCGATATCTTTCGACAATAATTTTGAATCGATTTTTTGATGGTTTTATAATGTTCAAATAATTTTAAAGAATAGGTACTTTGAAAGAAAACATTTGAAGTATTTTTTTAATGTATCCTTTAAAAAAAAATGGTAATTAGTAAGTAATACAAGATCATATATATGTACATGTATGTATTATTCTAAGGATCTCTAAGTAATGCAGAAATATTTTAGATACAGAACCAAAATAGAAGTGTTCGTTTTAATATGTCCCCCTATCACTTGTCATGTAAAAGCATCTTAATTTTCATTTAATGGACTGACAGTATTAACAATGGCAATGGTAACCCAGTGGTAACGCTCTCATATGGGAAACCGAGTAAAGCGGGTTCAAATCCCGGGTCTCGCACCTCCGATATTTTCATGTGCGAATCATTGCAATTTTCAAAAGACATGCTCATTCCGCTCACACTTGGCCAGCGTGGTAGACTATGGCCTAATCCCCCTCGTATTAAAGGTAGGCCGTGCCCAGCAGTGGGATGTTAAAAAATGCTAAATGCAGGACTGATAATATTTAATTATCTATATGATTATAACACCGTTGTTAGAATTAAGCCTTTGATGTATGGCATAATAAACAAATACAGCACAGTTGTACTTTATAATGGCATTCAATACATTTTGATGATTTCGAAATATTCAATGAGTGCCTAAATGCTATTTGAATACTCAATAGTTTTCCTTAACATTACTGTGACCGTGACTTCGTTTGGCTCAAACATATTTTTAGTAAGTACATACACGTAGTATTATATTGCATATTAATTATTAACTATTGCCTTTTTTCACTAACTTTTCCATACGGTTTCGCTTGCTTCAGTGCTCCTATTTAGCTCGTAATCTCTAAGCATGAATACTTTATATAGGACCTTTAGAATGTAAAATAGCTCTATCTCAAATTTTACTTGAACGATTATAAACTATTATTTCCATTAAAAAGGTTCTAATAAAATCTATTTAACTCTTATTTGATCACCCTTGAATTTCCAACCATCCATAAAAACATAACTATGAATATCAATCCAGAATTTGCATAACGCGTAACATACAAAAAAAACATACAACCTAAGTGTATACCTCTTTTTCGAATTCGGTAAAAAAGTATGTGACATGTTACACCCATATATTACATTATATATTTATTATATATATTTGGAGTCGATCAAAAACAATTAAATATCTATTATTAACTATTGATTTAGCTTCAAACAGAATATTTAAGATAAAAATCATTTAATAATTACCTTAATCTTTTATAATGTCCTAAAAATAGAACTAAAATTGATTAACATTACTCACCTTGCACCAAAAGCCGTCGCTACTGCTGTTGCCGTAGATCCTTCATCATCTTTTTCTAGATCTTCTTGTTCATTAGCTTGATCTAGATCATTCCCTTGATCTATATCTAAACCGCTTTGTAAGGCGTTTTGGTCTTGGTACACTTGAGGTTGAGATTGATTTGGATCATATTGAGCTATTTGATTTTGATAGAATTGGTTTTGGTTGATCAATCCTGGTTGAGCTAAAAATAATGGTTGTTCAGCATTTTGGTACTGATTGGCGGGTTGATAGAATTGTGGCTGATAGTTTTGATATACTACTTGTTGATCGTTTTGTTCGATTTCTTCCACGTCTTTTGATTGTTGTGGGTATTGGCTTGGTTGTTGTGGGAATTGTCCTGGTTGTTGCGGGAATTGGTTAGGCTGTTGCGCGAACTGATCTGGCTGTTGTGGGAACTGACTGGGTTGTAGTGGATATTGTGCTGGCTGTTGTGGAAACTGTGCAGGCTGTTGTGGGAACTGTCCTGACTGCTGTGGAAATTGAGCTGGTTGTTGTGGGAATTGTCTTGGTTGTTGTGGGAATTGACCGGCTTGTAGTGGGAATTGATTTGGTTGTTGTGCGTATTGATCTGGCTGTTGTGGGACTAAATTCGGTTGTGGTTGTAATTGGTTCACCACTTGTGGCTGGATAATAACACGTTGCGGTTGTATTTGTGGAAAACCTTGAACCTGTGGTTGTATTGGTTGATATTGAGCTATCAATGGTTGATATTGGTTAATTGGTTCCAAAGATTGCTCTTGTTGTACAATAATGGGGTTTTGAGCGAAGCCTTGGTTTTGTAGTTGTTGTTGTTGAGATAATAACTCTCGTTGCGCTAGAACTGAAGGTAAAGCAGCCAAGTGAGCTGGTCCATCAAAACCTTGCCCTTGTACTGGTTGATAATATATCGGAGCTTTAAGTTGACCAAATTGGTCTAAAGACACAAACTGTGGTTGAGCATTTAATTGACTCAATGGACTCAATAACAGTTCTGGGCGGAATTCTTGCAAGTTTTGTTTTGAAACCTCTACGGAGACCTTTTCGTTTTGGTTTTTAGGGTTTTCTAAAGTTTCTCCCTCATTTAAATCGGATTCAGTTGTAGTTTCCGGTTTTGATGATTTAAACTCAGGTTTTGGAGTGGTTGTGGTTGTTGTTGTTGATGATGTTGATGATGGTTGTGAAGCGAATTGTATTGGTGGTTGTTGGTTTGGTAACCCATTTGAAGGATAGTTAGCGCGTGCTGCTTCAAACTGTCTCTGCCTTTCGAATTGACGTGCTTTTTCTAGCTGCTGTTGATACTACAGAAAAAAAATGGCTTTAATGTGATGTATTAAAAATTAATAAGAGATTTTGTAATTTTACATATAATTCACTGGACTTATTTAGAGAATACATGTTATACAATTATGTTATTTTTATTACATATTTTAATTTAGGTACAAGCTGCTAAAATTATAGCAACTTCAGCACCAAAACAAAGTTAATAAGGTATCTTGGCATTTAGTTGTTGTGACTCAATTTTTTTTCAATAACTAATGCAATTCTATTATTTAAATCTACTAAATAATCTTCTACATTACGTTTTATAGATTTTTTTAGAACTTCTAACAAACCTGTGCTAGTTGAAAACTTGGATTTAGTTTTGCAATGTCAGCATTAATGCTCGGTCCATTATAAAGCTGTCCATTGATTGGTGACACTTCGAAAATGGGCTGTTTTTCAACTACTATAGGCAGACCTTGGACTGATAAATCCACGTTATCGTCGAAATTGTTAGGACGAAGCGGTCTTCTAGGGTCTACTGGTGGTAGATACTGTTGTTTTTGTGGCGGCTAGTGTAAAAAAAATATATTAATGTATTTTTCATAATTTCTATTAATTAATAAGTTTTATTTTTATTTTTTGTGACTTTTAAATAAAACCTGAGAGATTTAAATTATTTATAAAACGAAATAGTGTGACGATAATATTAATATAGCTGTGAAAATACTTGCAGTTTCAATTAAATAACATTAAACATGGATTTGATTGTACTGTTTCATTATCAATCATGATGAACTTGAAGTATTTTGTAGTAAAATTCAGCCATAAAACAACAAAATTGAAAAATATAACAAGTTATTCTTACTACCTTCCATTCCATGTCAAATACCTAATACTAATTCATATCTAATTACTGCTTTCATATAAAATTTGACTTACCAACGACTGTGGTCTCTGCGGTAAATCAAAAGAAGGTCCATTAGGCCTCCAACCACTAGGTGGGTACGGTGCGGGAGGCTGAGTGACCACCCCGCTTAGTACTAGCGACACCACCATTAAAAGTTCCTGTAATATTAAATAAATATAGTATTTTTAGATATTACATCTTAAATTTTATGTATGGGATATTAATTCTTAAGTTTAATGCGAGTAACGGCGACATTATATTACGTTTCAATAAAATATAATTAATTTAGAATAATGAATACTAAAACGATACAAATATTTCATAAACTAAGTATTTATATGCACAATGATTTGTTAATAAGGTTTTTTTATTTCATATTAAATAAATCGATAAAGCTTTTTTAATGCGTTTTTTAAGACCTTTTGTTATGTTTTTAATAAAAAAATATATTTTATTTTTTTATTTATATGAGATCAGCTGGCTAAGGCTGGTCTTATATATTAAAAGTAATCATGACAATTGCTTCAATATTCCTAACATAAACAACGCACACCAAAATTATGTACTTTCTACTTTTGAAATCAGTCAATAATACGGTTTATACAATCAAATTAGAAATTATACTTGTATTAACATTAAAAAAAACACTTTTATATTAAATCTAGTTGTACTTTATCTTTTATCTGGTAATTGAAAAATCAGCCCTTAAATTAAAAAATGGAAATAATTCGTTATATATTTCTTTCTATCCACTATCAATCACAGACACTTAATAAAAACACAATATAAACGTGTAATCACCTTCATTTTCGTTGACTTTCGCTTGAAGACATGAACGCTTCATTGCTTTTATAGACAATAGGTTCAAAAATTGTCATTCAAATCGCGCACTATATCGACCTTAGCGATACCTTTAAAAAAATCATGTAGGAAACTAAATTTTTAGCAATTCTCAATCTTATATACAATAGTAATAAGGATTATTATTATTTTACATATCTTTACGGTAATATTGTAAATCGATTGCTCACAATAAGGTTTTTGCAAAGCGACAATGCACGCACGCACCTTGTAGAGCGTTTGTCATCCACATAATATGTAGTTTAAAACGATATCTACGTTTATTTTTCATAGATAATTGTATTGTAAAGTTGCTTTTTTTCAAATACAAAAAACAAGTAGTTAATAACTCGTAGGCACTATAATATTTTAAATAATAATAAGGTTTAAAAAATGCTATAGGATATATGTAGAGATTTTATCTGATTGGATATGGTTGCGGAAGTCACAAGTTCGATTCTGGTATGGTTAACGCTTCTAATTCTTTCCAATATCCTTTGCATTATTTTAACCATTTCAGAGATAAACTACTAATAGCAAACTAGTAAACAGACGAACAGACAGATATTTTAGTTTTATATCTCGGCATCAATATTACTTTTCAGTACAATTTTATATTATCATTATGCATCCCCTTTAAATGTTTGTGCAGAATAAGCCCTGAAATGGAAATACAAAAGACTAAATTTAGTAATTATAGCTGAAACTTGAAAAGCATTAATAATTAGTCTTGCTTTGTTTAATCATCAGAGGGTTAAGGTCAAAAGTACAATATGTCAACAAGTGTCTATTTCAATACGATTTTCTAAAAAATATTTAAAGTACAGATTCGGCTTAGTTACAATTTTATTATATGTATAGAAGATGTATATAGAAGAGTCTTCAAGGAAAATGGCTGTACATATGAACAGGCGGTCAGACGAACAAAACAAAATTATAAAGGTTTCCATTTGTCTTTTAGAGACGGAACTCTAAAATGTCTCTAACTTATCAATTATATGAACAACAAATCTTTATCAATATAAAAATCACCAAAATTTTTATTTGAATTGTTAACCAGAGCTTTTATCAAACACGTGACGTGTTTTGATACATAATACTTAATTTAAAAACATTTTCCACGTTGATATAAGGCAACTTATCAGTATTTTTGGAAAAATAAAATATATTTACTTCATGTTATCTTTCCAGGCTAGTGGATGTTTCAATACACTTGGCTGCCACTAAACATAATCTAGGCTTTATAAAGAACTACATAGTATTGAGATCTCCCAATACTAAAGCTTATTGAATATTGATATAAAATGAATGCCGCCTAGTGTAGATATCTCAGAATCTGTTTTTATATAGTTTATATAGTATAGGTTACGGGTTCGAATCCCGTTCGAGGCAAATATAGTGGGTTCTGTATATTTTTGAATGAGTTCTTTGTGACTTTTGTATCGCTTAAAAAAAGGAGGTCTATTAAATGGAAGGAATTTGATCAAAGGTATATATTTTTGTATGAGTTTTAATTATTTGAGAATCGCAGTTAAATAGTAAAATCTACTAATAAATAATTATTTATTCGTTGAGAAAAATCAAATGATTTTGGTTCATTCAATTAAAAGGTTAGTACAGGCAAAAAATATTTTAAAATAAGTCTAATAGATTTTTTCACTTTTATTGTTAACTCTACATAAACTATTAGGTACCATTAATTATTTCTCAACATCACTTATCTTACCATTGCATTATACGTAAAATATTGCTAAAAAAATAGCATTTTTTTAATATTTTTTTTTAAACCTAACAAACTGACACTGATCATATCTTCAATCATATTTATACATCCATTCGCCAGTAATTCATTACACAATGCCCATATATAGCGATATGACACAAATACCACACTTTTGGCATTCCCTATTCACTTACTCAATCTGTTAATATGGGCGACACGTTCTGTATGTCTGTTATGTGTCTGTTCGGACATTTTGATGGGTAATTTTTCTGTTTCGAAGTTTGACACCATTAAACCTTAACTTCCATTATCTTTTTAAATGGTACATTCATTATCTGTTAAAGATTTAAATAAATGGGGACAGATGAAACCTTTTTCGATCTAAGATTTATTTTATTTTCCCTTAAGAAATATTTATCTATGTACATATAAAAAAAAACACGTAGCCGTTAAATCAATTTAAAATATTTTTTTAATTAGGTACCTAAAATGCAATGCATGCAATGTAGACATTTTATAACGGCCTTTCAAATCCATATTTAATCGACTTCCAGAAAAAAGGACTCTACTTAACTAATTAATATATAAATACTTACTTAATATAATCATTTAATTATTGCTAATATTTGTGTCCTAAATAAATAAAAATGTATGGGAATTTCTTTTATCAACATATTTTAGTTTTATCTTAAAAACTAACCCACGAAACAAACCGACGCTTCACGTAGTAAAAATGCTGGCCTATATCTTGTTATGATAATATCTGTTACTTCTACCTCTTTATTTTTCCCATTCCTCTGTTGGCATTGTCACTATCTTTATAGTATACGAACACAATACATCGTATCAATTGTTTTCTTCAAGTTACTCCATATTATAATATACTTATTTTTGCCTACCTAGATATTATCTATCTACTACAGTCTATTTTATCCCAAAATGCTAAGCAAAAATTGATAAATAATAAAATAAGATGATGCATTATAGTAAAAATTCTTAAATATGTAAAACTAAAAATATGAGTTAACTGCGACATACCCTTGCTTCGCTTGAATACCTAGGTGCCTAACAGTCCCCCTCCAACATATGTTCACCTTGTCGTGGTGGGGGGGCTCATTATAGTCCGGCAGTTCGGCCGGGCGGGAAGCCAAGAAACACCTCGGTGGGCGATGTACCATGCGGGTTGCTCCTGGTAACTCTCTGATAGCAGAGTGGACTGTGGAGCAACCCCATGGTTGTTGTGGTCTGCTTCGGCAGGCCTGCCGTCGGGGCGTCGTAGTTGAGCGTAAGCGATCCTGCGACGCCCCATTAAGACGGAGGAGATTTTGCTGAGTTTTAGTGGATAGTACTGGCTTTTTAGCCGGTGAGTCTCACATTACCACCTGTATATATACAAGTGGTATGTATAAATGCATTTCCCAACATTAAAAAAAAATAGGTACCTAACAGTAGCTAATGGTTTTTTTTATAGTTATTTTACATCCACAGGCTTTTTTTTATATTTTGTTTTGTTTTTTTTTTGTAGCTAATGGGTTACTATATCCAAAATTTCATCCAAATCCTTACAACCGCTTTAACGTTTAAAATTAAAGCTTTACTAAACCAAGTTTATTTAGATAAGTTTTACGGTTACTTGATGTAGCAGGATAAAAAGTAAAATACAATTTGACCACAAACTCTATCAAAAATCACGTAGATTCATTCATATTTTGTTCATCAATAAACAATTTTCGCTCTCACAATATTAAATGTTGAGAATATCGTATACTGTACCTTATAATTACAAGTCGTATGCTTTAAAGAGAATTTATATATATTACTAGCGACTCACCCTCGATTCGCTTTGGGTTCGTCCCTACAAAAACAAAAACAAATCTATCCCACGGAAGCCGTACGTTTTTCCGGGATGATATATAGCCTATAGCCTTCGTCAGTTAACGGGCTATCTAATGCAAAAAGAATTTTTTAATATATATATATATATATATATATATATATATATATATATATATATATATATATATATCGGTCGTTGGGGATGCAAAGTTCTCGAATGGCGGCCACGTACCGGAAGGCGAAGCGTGGGCAGGCCTCCCACAAGGTGGACCGACGACTTGGTCAAAGTCACTGGATCCCACTGGATGCGAATGGCACAAGACCGGTTGTCGTGGAAATCTTTGGGGGAGGCCTATGTCCAACAGTGGACGTGTTTCGGCTGAGACGACGATATAATAGTGGTTGAGATTAGCGCGTTTAACCAAACAAACAAACAAACTCTTCAGCTTTATAACATTAGTATAGATTCCTATTTTGCTCATCAACAAACAGACACAATTTCACTTTCACAACATAAAATTTTAAGAATATGGTATACCTACTGCACCATATAATTAGCAGTCGTATGCTATAAAGGGATTTATGTTAGAAAATTTTCATTGTGAGTAATATTTGATTTAGTGGATAAGTTTTGGCTACGAAGGAATATCATTTAATAAATTACAGTTTGTCATATATCGCTCTTAGATTATTTGTAAAGAAAAATAAAAAAATATATGTTGTGATGTATTCTTATTTCATCGAAATAATGAAAGTTACTAGACCTTTTTATCTTGTTGTTTAAAGGTGTAAATAAAAATAACTTGTCACACAATATTTTAGAATATGAATTATAAACTAGATATACTAAAAATGTATTAATATTTTATTACTCGAAATTTAACGTCGAAATCATACGTATAAACTATTCACTATAGAAATAACAAACGCAAATATAGCCCATTTTGTTTTCGTAAATTTTTTTTGTTTTTATAATTTTTTTATCAATAGATACACTTGGTAATAACAGTTATAATATAAAACTGATAAACAGCTGCATTTCACGAGGTTCTAGATTCGAGTTCCGGATTGGGTCAAAAAATCAAATTCTCTGTAAAGAAATTCTGAGTAACAATCTTTAGTTCAGAAATTGCGCATGTTACATCTCTGTACCCTCGAAAAGTCGTAAAACCGTCCCTGCGTGTAATCGCTTTCCGGTTTTATTGGATTGCACTCCATCACACTATCTTCATAGTACAGTAAGAGACAGTAAAAGTACACACATATCAATTTGAGGACACGTTTAGCCCAGTTTGTAGTGACGCTACTTACTGTGCCAGCGGTCGCAGGTTCGCAGTTCGCAGGTCCCACTGGGGGTATTCATTTGTGTGATGAGCACGAACATTTGTACTCCAGTCATGGGTGTTTATATTTATAATATGTATTTATTTAAAGTTATATATGTGTAGTGTATCAACTCTCTGGTATCCATAATACAAGCCTCGTAGCTTACCATGGAACTAGATGGTGCTGTGTATTAATGTCCTAACATATTTATTTGTCAACGCTTCTCGAAAATGAAGGTGCAATAGACAAAAGTAATTTTACCATATAAACTTTTTGTTATTATATAATAAATTGTACTATACACGAAAATAATTGTCTTCTTATATATACATAATAAATTCCATATTTTTTTACTGTATCACTTTCCACACATAACCTTTTAGGTAAGGGTAAGGCAAATATTATATTCACGTAAAATTATAATATAATCAAAACAATCTTGTGGAAAAAAACATTAATTGGGATGTTATTGTTATTATAAAACTGTTAATATATGATTTTGTGTGATTATTTCATGTGTATTGTGTTTAGCAACCGCGGAAGATAACAATTATAAAAAAATCTAGTAATATACGTTTCCCGTGTTGAAGTTAAGTTTTATCAAAGCGTGTTAGCAAAATATAAATTTCTGTATGTTTGTTCGAGAATAAAATGGTATAACATCTTTCGGATTTAATGATCGGACCGCCGTGCCGTTCAATAATACATGACTACCGACTGCAATCTTATTATGGATTCTAACTTACACGTGTTTTCCGTAAGTTAAAAATACACATTGTTGTTGTAGCTTTGTTACAAAGGAAAATTAAAAAAAGCAAATTTGAAAACGAAAAAAGGAACAGTAATAATGTCTAACATTCCGATTTTGTACCTCGAGGGTGACGAGATAGTTGCTATTGAGTTTTGTACTGTGTGGTTGTTCCCAGTGACCATCTTTATTTGTGCATTTTTTTTAAATATACATACATGCATACATTATTGAAATGATGGGCGTATAGCTTATTAATTAAAAAAAAAACAATTATGAAAATGGGTTCACAATTGGGTTAAGTAAGAAGAAGCGACACAATAAAGAATTATGCACCATTAGAATTGTGCATTTCATAGACACAAAATTAATAAATATTTAGGATATTTATTTCAAACTGAATACTTTGAAAGTCTGCCACTATTACAAAAAAGCGCTGTCGACATTGAAAGAGAGAGTGTACACTAAACTCAGACAATTTTAAAAATGTCCAAACAGAACCACAAATAAATTGGTAACCAAACAAAAGCTAACATCGCAGGAAAGATACTCAAATCTTTTCTGAACACGCAGTCGTTCGTGTGATTCGTCCCGGCTTTGTTGAAAGTAACTCGACTGAAAAACCTCTGGATTTCACATTATTTCCCTTTCAGATATTCTTTTGTAATGAATTATTTTGTTTCCATAAATCGGCTAAAGGCTCCTTATGAGTCGGATTATAATGTTTTTTGGGTAATTAGAAATTAAAAAGTTGGTTTTTCATTGAACGAAAAAAGCATGATTAAGTTAGTATATATATATTAAGTTAATTTATATGTTATTTAGTTAGTCTATAGGTTATTGAAGTACGCACTCTTGGGCTTGGAGGGTAAGCTGTGAATGCATTACGAAAAAATGTACGTACGTTTGCTGCCATGGTAACCGTTGTTATTGTCTGACAAATGATATATAGTATTATATTCTTTCCTTAAATTATATTCTATATATATGATTGTAATATGCCTAACATGCGTTATTTTTAGTATCTCACCTATCCTAATTATTTAAAACATAAATTGAATTTCATAAAGAGTACAAATAACCTACACAAGTTTACTTGTTGCGCGTGTACACATTCATACACGCACTCTTTAATATATTTTTTATAATTCGCACTGTTTTAGATTAACAGGCTGTAAACATGTTGAAAATTATTCTCATATTGAAATATCTAAAGGCGTTATTGCTGGGCTACCATTGCACATGATAGAACGTATAGAAAAAATACTTAAAACTGTCGCAAACAAAGATTTTTTTAATACAATCCTTATTTTATGTTAATTTACAAAATGTAACTGATATAAATTAATCAAATGTCAAGAAGTGCTATTTATTTACGAGGTGAATACACGCCAAGCCTGTTGGATCATGGCCAAGCACATCCGAATCTTTCTGATTAAGACTGGAATATATTATATATATGAAATGTTATTTGTTCGTTTGTCCTAGATTTTTTATTGACCGACTTCAAGATGGGTAAGTACTCTATTAATGCCATTTTTTGAATGTAGGTATGTATCTTTTATTTTATATATACCTATAGGATAGTTAAAAAACTATAGTGACTTATAGATACAGCTCAATACACAAAATCTACTGATTGGATTTTAATAAAACTTTACAATAATATATTTCATACATCAGAATAATGAATAGGCTACTTTTATCCCGAAAAAATGTACGGCTCCCGTGGGATAGATTTGTTTTTGTTTGTCTAGAGGCGAACCCGAGTAAAGCGAGGGTGAGCCGCTAGTTGATTAATATTTTATTTACATTCCAGAGGAATCTTATTGTACGATCAAATAAATATTCAAAATATAACATTGTAGTGAGTAAATGGTCAACACGTCATTGACCTAGACGAGAGCTGAATCGGTAATCGAACTCCGACCTCGCCACTGCTGCTATTAGCTATGCAGATGATTGTGATGTCATGGTGTTTTTTTCATAGTTACGAAAAATACCGTGGCTAAATGGAATTAATTAATTAGGTTGACCCTTATTTTTTTATTACACTGCGGCGAAGCCCAAAGGTTGACCTGCATGTATATTTGTATGCCCGATCCTCTAACTGTCTCGATGGTGTAGTGGCTCGCATGTACGGCTGCACATACGGAGGTCCTGGGTTCGAGTCCCGAGTCGGGCCAAGTTTAGTTATTAAGTCATTCTGTATAGTAAACCTCAGTAACAGCCCAGAGTTGGGAAGTTTGCGGTGTTTCACCCCAGCGCCTCGGAGAGCACTCGTGTCGAGTAGTCGTCCCACCGGAGTATGAGAGCAAAAGGAATAGAGAGTGCACGTAGTCTTCTGCGCAGTTGGCTTGTCTCAATGAGATTGGCCGCCGTGGCCGGAATCGGTTAGGACATTATTATTATGCCCGATCCTATATTCCCTCGTAATTACTTATCGGCTGATCCATTTTGATGAGTTACACTTTGTTATACTCACTTTGATAACGCGAGTGTCATAGGATGGTATATGGGAGTTATTAAAAATCAAAATGGCGGATTTCAAGCCCCAATATGTGTCGAGGAAATTTTTTTTATCTTCCAAACATATTGTGTTAAGTAACAAAATAAAGGGTTTTACGAGGCGATCATAAAAATATATATACTTGTATGTATAAAAATACTTTCGGGTTATTGAATAAAATTCTAAATGTCTATTTTTTATTAACAAATGATAAATTATTTACAAAAAAGTCTTGCTACAT
The DNA here is from genome assembly GCA_033884665.1 of Argynnis bischoffii washingtonia. Taxonomy (NCBI): domain Eukaryota; kingdom Metazoa; phylum Arthropoda; class Insecta; order Lepidoptera; family Nymphalidae; genus Argynnis; species Argynnis bischoffii. The sequence continues at coordinate 6,702,609 of JAEMGE010000029.1, forward strand.
GTACATACATATGTGTAGGTATGTCTCTGACTGTATAATACTATGTTCCCTCATTAACATTATTTTCCCGGGACATGAACCCAGGACCTCTCAAAGTGCAGCCGCACTTACTAACCACTACATCACTGAGATAGTTAACGGATTTAATACTCGTGCCCATAAGCAAAACTTTTTTCATACAAATGGGCCAAAGCTCCTTAATAAAATGTCCCCTTCTTGAACTTTAAACCTGCGAGGGCTTTTAATAAATATTACAGTATTTTGACACAATTAATTAAAACTTGGCTAGGATCGCATCAAGTGCACTCTTTGTAACGAAAAAATATTTTTAGCAAAAAGGGACCAACAGAAAGATCCAATTAATTTTATTTCGAAAGTTTTATTTTGCGTTAAGTGAACAGGCGCTTTTCTGGATGGACATTTTCCTCTTGGACAGATTTAATATATTGAATAATGTAAGCAAACTTGATTTAATAGCAATAGATTAAAGTCTTTGATATTCGTTTATATTTAAATTGTTCCAGTTTCGATGTTTTTTTTAATTTAAATAGGCATATGCTAACTTTTGGACCTGTCTTTGGATTTAAATTTAAAAAAAAATGCCTTTTCTTAATAGTTATTCATTAATGTATTATATATTACAACTAGCGACTCACCCTCGCTCCGCTCGGGTTCGTCCCTACTTACGTTTTAACGTTTAGTATAGATTTCTCAGAGATGAGATATTTTCCCGCAATAAAAAGTATCCTATATGTTGACCCGGATAACCAACTATCATCATGAAAAATTTCATCAAAATCCCTCTAGTGGTTTTTTCGTGAGGCGGTAACAAACAGACAGACAAAAATTCTAAAAACTATAGATTCGGTCTCTGTATCAATAATAATGTCTATTTCAATAAGATTTTCCAAAAAATATTTAATGTACAGATTCGGCTTAGTTACAATTTTATTATATGTATAAATTATTTTCAAATTTCGCCTTTTTATGAGCGTCGTTACCCAATGTAACTTACTAAAGGCCTATTTCTCCAAACGTTGCGAGTTCATTAATTATTATTACATGAAATAAATTAATTTACGAGTTATACTTGTCACAGCATCACCATCTATCTGTTTTCTCCATAAAGGAAAAAAAGGGGTATATAGTTTATTAAATTAATTCATTTGTTCATGCAAAATTTACAATGTTTCAACTGAAATTTGAATTAAATATAAATACCTTAAACAGACAGTTAAAAATGAACTTATCTATACATATAATAAAATTATGAGTCGAATCTGTATTATTTTTTTGGAAAATCTTATTAAAATAGTCGTTATTATCGATACAGAGGCCGAATATATAATTTTTAGAACTTTTGTCTTTCAGTCTGTCTGCCTGTATGTGACCGCATCACGAAAAAACCACCGGACAAATTTTGATGAAATTTGGTATGATGATACTCGTAGCTAGTTATCCGGGTCAACATATAGGACTTTTAACTGCGGGAAAATATCTCATCTCTAAGAAATCTATACTAAAAGTTAGAACGTAACTAGGAACGTACCCGAACGGAGCGAGGGTGATTCTCTAGTTAATTTAATAATTCTAAATGCGTCACTGTTATTATGTCGCAATGAACCTAGAACTTTTGCCCTAAGCAAGATCACTCCCTAATTATAATTTGATTACTCCCTTGAACTTTATCAGTGATTTATACAATGACCTTAAAATTAAATAGGTTTTGATAACCTAGAAATCTATATATCTATATATACATAATGTACATAAAGAATAATGTCCGTTTGTTACTTCTATTTGTTTTATTTTCGATAATTATTAAAACGTATTTTTTTTAATTTTGAGTTTGTATACTATTTGTTTAAGGGTTGGGGCTCCTAAGCCGGCTATGATAAAACTTTGACTGATTTAAATTTTGACTTAGCAAGGAGTAGTAGTAATATAAAAATTGTAGGGTAAGATCGGTATTTTACTCTACAATTTTTACATCACTCCTGTACCCAGAGTATAAAACAGTATTTACACTTATTATTTCTAAGAGTTTTTAGCAAGCATGAAGTTACTTCCACTATTTGCCTAAATTAATGCTTAAGTGCTCATAAAATACTTAATTGTTATATTTTTGAAGTTATATTTCTTTTCAGACGTTTGGAAAAAAAAATTTTTCTTTTTTTGTATTCAGTGAGGAAAATTATTATAATTAGATCGTAGTGATAGAGATAAATGAATGAAAAGCTTGGATACTGGATATGACAATAATGGATTCGTTATGTCGGAAAAATATGTTTGAATGGTAAAGGTTAGCATATAAATTATTTGTTTTATTAATTTATCATTCCTTTTACAAAGAGAGAGTTGTGACATACGGGATGAAATCTTTAGTCGTTTTTGTTCTGTTACGCCAAAGGAGTACAATTTCTTACGTGCGTACATAAATACACACATTCGTTTTTTTTTTTTTTTATTACTTTGACCTTTTAAAAATATTTATACTCATACTTCTGTATCATTGGTTACGGATTCGATTCCTACACTATATAATTGTCGTCTACAATATTTGTACTATTATGTTCGTCTTGTTAAATTTCCAGATTTAATATTACTTGTATATTTTTTTTATTTTGACTAAGTAGTCAAAATTAAAATAAATTTCGAGTATTAGTATACTCAAATTTGTTTATTATTTTTCTGTAATTTCAATATAACAGATAATAACAGCACGAAATACTTGTTTACGATATACGGCCAAAAGGTTAAGTAAATATATTATGAAAATATATTATATACATATGAGTATTTAGTTCTGTCGCATCTCTTGTATACGAAGTGTTACATTGTGATACATTAAAAATATATAAAACTTGTACACAGTGATAATGTGCTTGACATTTTATTGTTTTAAAAAAGAAGGTAAACATGTATTTTAATTCTAATAAATTATATTTTGTTTGTTATAAAGCTGTAGATATTAATATTTGAATTTATAAAGTTAAACATTATTTTGTTCAGTCATACATTTCTAATTACAGATTCACTATGAGGATCGTTTTCTTAATATTAACACTAACAACTTATTCATATGCAAGGAGAATATCTTGCGACGCATGTTTAAATAAAGTTTGCTATATTCGTTCTAAAATAATCGATGGTTACAAATTATCAGGGCAACTCGCCATCGATAGAACGTCTAACGTCCTTTATTTTCATTATCAAAATAACTCGAAAGACTACACTGGCGCTTTCGATATGATAGATGTTAAATTAACTTTAATAAAAAATCTTACCTTCACATTTGCGTATGCTGTAGATCAATCCTCAAGGAATTTGTACGCTTCAGGAGCTAAAGGAATATATGTGTACAATCCTATCACAAATACAACAAAATTGCATGGACTCGAGGGTATAACAATATGGCAAATGCAATACGACAATAAATTATATTACACAGAATTTCTTAAAAAAGGACTTTACATTTATGAAAATAAAAAATCTAAAAATATTCTTGAACTATCTAAATATCAAATAGATGATTTTATTATAGATAAACGAGGAGATATTTATTTTATGAGCAATTACGCGATCTATTTACTCAAAAATGGCGCCAAAAATGTGACATTATTCGAAGATGAAATATACATTTTGACAACAGATAATAGCAAAAACGCCTACTTCATTCAGCCTTACACAAAGGGTATTTATAAAATTAATTATAGAGATGGAAAATTAATTGGAATTGGTGCGTTTGGTAAGGATTCAGCATTCAAATTAGTTTTTGACGGCGATAATCATATAATTTATTATGATGCGCATAATATAAAATTATTTTATTTGTCGCCTACGTCAAATAAATGTTCCATAACGACGCGAGGTACCGGTAAACATCGTAAAATGTTTGTAGCGAGGTCTCGGAATTACAAAGGCTATAAAAAGACTTTGAAATATAACCAAAATAATACAAAAGTAAGATAACATTTTTGTAATATTGGTATATTTTATGTAATAATAACTTTAATAGATATAATAACTTAATTCCTGTTAATATTAAGAATGAGAATGTGCCTTTATTAATTTGACGGGCTGGCATTTCATACACCACCCAAAAAAGAAATAAAAATACTATTTCTTATTGAGAAGCTAAGAGAAGAGGCGTATGCCCTATACGGCCTATAAATATATTAAATGCTAGTATTAAGTCAAGAAGGGCAATAATCAAATTTGTTGTCTATTTTGGGTAAAATACTATAAAAATATGTCCTTAAGTAATGGCATCTCGGTAGCAATTTTATTTCCTTTCTAATTCCTGTTCGAAATTACTATTTAATATTTATTATGTTAAGATAAAAATAATTCTTATATGTTCTAAAATAATATATAGGTAATAATATGTAGGTAAAAAGAGATTGTAATAATAAATCATTATTTATAAAAAAGTTTTTTATTTAAATACATACAACAATGATAATATAAAATATGTAATAAAATAATTAATTTGTTAACAAACATTTCATCAACATTTTAACATTTTGTTTATACATTTTTTTGAAATAAATAAGTACATAACAAAATATTCCAAATTGTAAATCAATTGTATATAATATAACCGATCTGTTCAAATAAATATTATATTTAATAAAACTCTTTAAAACATGAAGGCATCAATTTTGACTTGAGTTAAATTTTAATAATTAAACGCTAAATTAACGATATAACATCACTTAAAATTTTTATTACTTATTTCTCCAAAAATTCGGTATTCTTTTTTATTTAACTCTTAATAAATATTCTATAAATAGGCAGTTCAAATAAGGAAGAGCTACGCCATATAAATTAATTTAAAAAACCCACCTAATAATTTAAAATCAAATAACCATGCCAAATGCCTTTGCCAAATGCCAAAATTTGGCATTTTTAATTTTCCAATTATAATACTAAAATTTGGTATTACAAATAAGCATAATTTCTTAATAAATTGATTGAAAAAATCCTAATCGATTAAAATAAAATGGCAATTTTACATCAAAAAAAAATTTATCAAAATAATAATACATTAGCCAACTTCTTAATTTCAATTCCTAATAGTTTAAAATTAAACAAGCTATCAACTTTGGCATAAATTTTCATTTTCCAATTATAATTCTGAAATTTAGTTTTCAAATATACATAATTTCTTTGAATTTGACTCAAAAAATCCTTAAATAGATTAAAATATAATGGCAATTTGAAAAAAAAAAAACACAAATGATAATACATCTCCGGATCTTTCGGATTTTCTCGCAGATTTATTTTGATTTTTGGTTAGTTGTAACAACAATTTAATGCCTTTGAGACATCTAAAACCTTAGTCTCTACCGTGACCGTGATTGATGTAAAACATTCAAAACGTCGACAATCAAAAATCTAAATATATCCGCGAAATCTTCATTTAAAATAACACATTTACCAATTCTAATAAATAATAATACTCAAATAAATAATATACTCAAATGTGCTTTCAAGAACATTCGACAAAGAAATAAAAAAACACACATAATATTTATTTAGTCTTTGCTATATATATATATATATATATATATATATATATATATATATATATATATATATATATATATATATGTATAGAACTTACCTAATACTGTAATATTTTTTATATTTGTTAAATAGACAAAATAATCCAGTGTGAGCTGACTCTTAAATTACATTAAGAGTAACATGTGCATTTTTTAATACGATATTTCACTTTCTTTTTTTTTATTTAATCGTCTATGCCCTGTTTTTTTTTATGCTGACACTAACCAGTGACAGCAATTTAATAAAAAAATAATATAGTGTATTTTATCATCCATTTCGTTCTAAATTATTTTTTTTTTATTTTATACGTCAAATAACTTATATATGTATATGTATGTAACTACACTTTACTTTGCTTACATCGCCTCTCGACCCATATATTATGAATAGGGGTAAGAGGGCATTCTTTTAGGTTTTGTTTCCAAGGCTTAAGGAGACGGCTCTGTCTGAAAATTTGAAAATATTTATATCACGATTAATAAGACCTCTAACTACATAAGCACATATTATTATATAAACAGTTAATTATAAGATTTAGACATCAAAGTCGCGATCACTGATAATGAAATGTCGCACTGCTGGGCACGAGCCTCCCTTCAATAAGAAGAGGATCGGGCCAGAACCCACCACGCTGCCCGAGTGTGGATTGGCGGACTTTACATACATACATATAAACATACATACATACATACATACATACATACATATGTACATCTTTCAAGATTCGTCATTTAAGTACCTACATCCTAAACAAGATTAAATATCCAAAAGATAATTTTCATTTATATTCAGCATTAAAACATCTTGGGTCTTGTTACAATATGTTTCTGTAAATGATACAGATATAATATACGTACATTGCATTCCAGATTTTCCCTTTTCTTATTTGCCATTGTTTCAGCATTATATTCATTTTCCAAATCGAATAACTGAAAATAAAAATTAAAAAATACGTCGATTATTTTTTTTTATAAAAATCACTACACTACCAACTTCTAAATTAATTTATAATATTTAATAAATTTATATTTGATTTAGTTTGTCTGTAAAAACCTTATTTTATGTGAACAATCTAACAACTTGAATTTTGCTAAGTTGTAAGATATCCCGGAATTTTGATCGTAGGTGTTCTCGTGTCACGGGACTTTGAGTGCGTTGAGATTTATTCGAAAAAAGTCATTGTCACGAAATACAGGTTTATTTGCATATAGAAAGAACTAACCTTCAAAATGTCCTTGTTAGACAAATGGTCACTCGGTCCAGTTTGAGTAAAGTGGCGGATGAGTTTCCCGCCCTTTCCAACGAGTAACAAACCACCAGTTTGTACCCAATCCCCTTTTAGATCCCCACCGAGACCTAAATATAAAAACTAGCTACTATAACTATTAAATAACTAAAAAAAATACATTAAATAATTATACACTATAATAATGATCAAAGTTACCAAAAATATTTTTTTTCTATCAATTACAGATAAAAAATAATTTCGTATAAAATCTCTTTCTATATTTTAGAATCTACGAATGTACTGACTACACTTGCTTATAACGATTTTATTTTTTCTGTTTTTTATTAATTCATCGGTTACACAAGAATAGAACTTGAAAAAATAGACTTCCCAAAGAAATCTACTTAATAGGTACATGTTTTATATTTTTAGCCCAAAAATATAGGTACACAAAACGCTAAAAATAAAAATATTTTGTGCGTTTAAAGTAGAAATCCGAAGTAAGATCCGCTTGCCAAATGAAAAGGATTATGTACTAATCATATTAATAATCTATACAGATAAATAAAATTGGAGTGTCTGTTTGTAATATTAAAATAATCACTTTTTAGTAAATGCATATGGATGTATACACGATAGGTACCTATACCAAAACTAATATTTTTTTAAATTTTTGTCTGTGTATCTGTCTGTTTGTTCCGGCTAATCTCTGAAACGGCTGGACCGATTTTGACGGGACTTTCACTGGAAGATAGCTGATGTTATAAGGAGTAACTTAGGCTACTTTTATTTTAGAAAAAGAATTAGGGTTCCGCGAAAAAAAAACCATGACATTGTGAACAAAATCCGCGTACGGCGTACGCACCCGAGCGAAGCGAGGGTAAATCGCTATATAATTTAAATGAATATATATCTTAGGAGTAGCAAGCTACTATTTATGTATAAACATAGCTAACCGTAAAAACGTACCTAGGGACGAACGCGAGCGAAGCGTGGGTGAGCCGCTAGTATCATATAAATTGTGTAATGTAATAAATTGATGGTTTTGATTTAAAGTTTGTTTTCTCGTTTTTTTAGATTTAGCATTTAAATAAAACCTGTCTTTAAAAAATGATTTTTACTATTAATTTATTTCCACTAAAATGTCAATGAAACTAGTTCTTGGAGATTAGTTTTTTCTTCCTAGACATCATTAATGTAGCTGATATCTATATAAATCTAAGCTTTAAACTATTACATAAGTGCATCTACGTTCAACATATATATTTCAACCTTTACTTCCTATCTATCCGACGTCTTCTGAATACTTTTTTATTTTTAAATATATATATATATATATATATATATATATATATATATATATATATATATATATATATATATATAGTATAATAGGTATACATAGGTATAATGAGTTTTATATCTTTTACTTGACAAATATCGATTCCCCATATAAACTTCTACCCGTCTTTTCATCCCCTTAAGGAATAATTTCCGGGGTAAAAACTATCCTATATCCCTTCTCCAAACCAATTTTCATCTAAATCAGTTAAGCCATTTAGTCGTGAAAAGGATAAACAAACAAACAGAGTTACTTCCGCATATATAATATTAGTAACTAGCGACAGACGCTCGCTTCGCTCGCGTTCGTCCCTAGGTACGTTTTCACGGTTAGCTATGTTTATACATAAATAGTAGCTTGCTACTTCTAAAATATTCATTTAAATTATAAAGCGTTTTACCCTCGTTTTGCTAGGGTGCGTACGCCGTACGCGGATTTCGTTCACAATTTCATGGGTTTTATTTTTGTTTCGCGGAACCCTGATTCTTAATCTAAAATAAAAGTAGCCTAAGTTACTCTTTATAACATCAGCTATCTGCCAGTAAAAGTCCCGTCAAAATCGGTCCAGCCATTTCGGAGATTAGCCGGAACAAACAGACAGACAGACAAAAATCGTAAAAAATGTTGTTTTGGTATGTGTACCGTGTATACATCCATATGCATTAGTAAAAATCGGTTATTTTAATATTACAAACAGACACTCCAATTACATTTATCTGTATGTATATAGTAATGGATAAAAGCTTGTCGCGAGATTTACCTACTTAAAAAAAATATAACAATTGATTTATAATTAACGAAATACGGAAGAATTGTATTTATTGAATTTTACAAAATTCCTTTCATACAAGGAAGGAAGGTGTATAAATAGAAAAATGGCGACATATTCCTCATGACATGATTCACATAAGGCAAAAAATGCTAAGTTAGTTTATAGAATGGTAATAACAAGTTGTGTGTCCGCGAAATTTATAGTTTTGTTTGTTTTTAGTTTTTACATTATAAGTTAAAATAGGTACATTTTAATATTATTCGCTTTTGTGATTCAAAAACATTAGGTAAACTAGACTTTTCGGATTTTTATTTATTTAGGAGCTATTTTAGATTGTGAGTATAAATTATTAATAATTTCTATCGGTATCTCATTGAGTGGACATAAGTTATTATTATCGACTGCAGTGATTACCACTTTCGTCGATCATAGCGCAAATTTTCCAAACAATGGGAAATATAAAGTACGTATGAATTTGGTTTAGTACTATGCATTAACATAATTTAAAAAAAAAAGAGAAATTATTTCAAAAAAATGACAATACATGGCGTAACAAGAACATATTATTCATATATATTAATTCATGTATATAGGAAACAAATCCTCTAAGGAATAATCGCTGAAATGGCGAGTTTTAAAGACCCACAATTTTACAATTTGAATGACGATCGATAATTGTAGCAGATAAAGATAATCCGAATGAAGTCCAATACGTTTGTATGATTCATGAATGAAAAAAATAGATGTTGTGTATATTTTAAAATATTAGTGACGAATGCAACTATTATGCAACTATTATTTACATCTTGACGTTATCTTATAAAATAATATGCAATATTATATTATTTCTGTATAAGTATTTTACTTATTATAAAATCTCATTAGTCTTTATCTGTCATTAATAAAATAAAAAAAAAAGTGTTTTAATCAAACTTTGAATACAGGTGCAGTAGTATTAGGAAAGTATGAACCAATTCTACTACTTTACAATATTATAAATAATTCATACCTACTTGTTTATTATTATATGTAAGTGATAACTTTTAGAAATTTTCTAATTCTATTTATTTTTTCACTAATAAAGCCTAGAACCATCAAAGGTTTTTTATGCAAGTGGTTCCGTAGGAGATACCTAGTATTATTCTACGTTCACTTTAAATACGTTTGATAAAATAGTTGAAAAAAAAAACAATAATAAATATGCACCTTAGCAATATCCAAATTATGCAATCGCTCTGTAGGTGTTAACGAAATATAGTGATGTAACACTTTCCCGCCTTTATTTAAAATTAGAGCGCCGCCATTTTGTAATCCGTCACCGATTAGATCACTGTGCAAACCTGAGATTTGCAAATTCACACTTCTTAACAGATTCAATAAATTGCCTGACTAACACATGTATTTTAATAAATTGATAATGTAAATAAAACGTGTGTACGCATTTTAAAGGTAGGTGATAAGTAAGGCACATACATTTAATAAAAAAAATATGAAAAACAACAACTTTAAATGACAAACAGTATTCATTCTACTCCCTAAAGCTCTGTGGAAATGAAGGGTGTTTGAGAAAAAAGTCTATCAGTATCAAGCACCGAGTTATATATTTAACAGACGAGAAAAAAACACATTTATGGTCAATACTAATATTCACCAGAGCGAGAATCAAATCCCCAACCACAATTTAGTTTAACCTAGGCTTAACATTATTTGTAATTTCTAGCTACTTATATTTAGTTAATTTCTTGAACAAAAAACCATGACCCCAGTTTTCCATGAAAACTTTGAGGCTCAAGCTATTTCTGTGGACCAATCATTGAAGACATAAAATGGGACTTTATGTCTTTAAGTTAGAACTTATTTTACACCTACTCTTACTCTACTACTACTCGACCTATTCAAAAGTAACCAGACTTACACATGTTACATAAAACTATCTTTTGGAATTTTGTCACGGTTTTATATTGTTTCCGAAGTTTCTAAGGCTTTAGAGTAAACATGATCACAGGAAAGACGGTTTTTGACATTCAAAACATTCATCACAAATATTGTCTACCTAAAATATATAAAATTTAGAAGAAAGAAAAAGAAAAAAGGGAAAGAAAAGGAAAAATATATAAGAAATAGCACCGATATAACGATACACCATATAATACTTCAAGTGCAGACTGACAGACAGACCTAAACTAAAATCCGAAAAATCGTAACTACCCCCTAAAATCTCAATTAAAAGCTTTTTGTTATATATGTATGTATATATATTTAATGTAGACGTATGTCCTACAATTCTATTATATGTATAGATTAATTATCTCACCCATGCTCCTTCCTTTGGAAATGGCATCTCTTGACTGTTTCCAGAACAAGGACGTTATTATGGAAACGACGTTAAAACGTTTGAATCCAAGCGACTGATAAGTTGATCTATCTTCAACATAATACAAATCTGAAATTGAGAAAAATAATAAATTATAATATCCATACTAATATAATAAATGTGAAAGTGTGTTTGTTTGTCCTTCTTTCATGTCTAAACGGAATAAAGGATTGCCGTGATTTTTTTTGTGGAGATAGCTAGAGGGCTGCAGAGTGACATAGTCTACTTTTTACTGCGGGTGATTATCTCATTCCTACGGGAAAACACGTTATAATACAAACTAAAAAAATATTTATGATCAGAATTACTCGATACTTGGTATTAATGCTCTCCAATACAATTAAATAAATACATGTTTCAGCATTTTTCATCCCATAAATGGATAATATAGGGCATGAAAGTTTGTATGAAACCTACCATTTCGGAGTTTTTTTTGAAAGAAGCCACGGGTTCTGCTACTAAGTAATACTTTACCTGCGCTTCACTCGGGTATCATTAAATGCCTAACTGTAGTCTTTTTGTATTACAAACCATAGCCTGTATGCTAAATTTCATCCAAATCCGTCCAGCCGTTTCAGCAGAAAGAGCAACAAACATACAGACATATGTACAAACTTTCGCATTTGTAACAGTAGTCCAATAATTTTTACCCCACTACGGCAAAGTCAAAAGGAAGGGTTCTGATTTTAGCTGTCTATGTACGTATGTAGTATGAATGTATGTATGTTTGTATTTACGTTTGTTCCACTGTAGCGCCTAAACTTGATTGATGAATAAGGTATCAATAGAATCGTAATAATCGTCCGGGTGACTTGGGCTATGTAAATTCTCTATAAATTTAATATGGCTTTACGTAAATTTTTGACCTCGAAAAAAAAAGATTATCATGACACGTTTGGTATCTAAAAAAACGTCTTTTCCAAGTAAACAAATCTGTTTAAATTGTTAACAAGCAAGCCAAAGTAAGACTGCGCTACGTACGTCGCGGCTATACAATTATAACACTATACAAACAAATCTATCCCATGGGAACCGTACATTTTTTCGAGATAAAAAGTAACCTATGTGTTATTCTGATGTATGAGCTACATTATTGTAAAATTTCATTAAAATCCATTCAGTAGTTTTTGCGTGAAAGAGTAACAAACATACATCCTCACAAACTTTCGCATTTACAATATTAGTAGGAAGTAGGATTAGTAAGATAAATTAAATTCAAATGAACATCAAAAATATACATATATGTACATATATATTTTTACAGTACATTTGGATGTATCTATAACAGATCGATCGTAACACAAAAAACGATACTTTTATATTATTTTTCCTATAAATGTAAAACATTTTCCTTTGATATATAGAAAAAACTATACCTACGGAACAAAGTTAACGCGTTTTTACTTCCTACGTAGTGCAGTTGCATAAGAAACTCGCTCCATTAGTCATACATAGTTGTTAGTTATAAGGAAAATTATTTTTCCAACTTGCAAGATTATAATCTAATAATAACAACAATTACTTTGAGCGCACTAGTTACACTGGCTGTTTTAAAACGGCTTACTTTTAGGTATAGCATTTAAGTAAAAATGTATTTTAAGTAAGATATTTTTCCCTACATAAAATATATACATATGAAATATATTCTGACGACCTTACTTGCTGTACCAGCGGTCACGGGTTCGAGTCTCGCTGGGGGCATTCATGTGATGAGCACAAATGTTTGTACTCCAGTCATGAGTGTTTATATTTATAATACGTATGTATTTAAAGTTATTTACGTGTATTATCTCAACTATCTGATATCCATAACACAAGTCTCGTTTACCACGGAACTAGATGGTGCTGTGTGTTAATGTCCCAACATATTTATTATTTATTTATATTTATATGTACATATGTAGGCAGTAGGTACAGACTACAGCCTCACACATAAATAATATTTACGCTGACTCTTTATGGTTATTTACTTTGGTTAGTTACCTAGTCTAGAGGCTAGCATGTACATTGTACAGCCACAGATCCGAAGTTAACGGGTTCGACTCCCGCATCGGAGTAAGTTCAGTTATTGAGATTTTCTGTCAAGAAATTCTCATTACGAGCCCCGAATCGAAACGTTGACGGTATTACATCCCCGTGCACCCGTGTCGAAAAATTGTCCCATCGGACTTCCAGAGTTAAAGGAATACAGATCACACTTAGTGTTTACGCGTACACGCACTGCCCTATAATACCTGCAATGCACATGGCTAGTCTCAGTGGGACTTGCCGCCGGAGTAATTATTAAAAAATATGAATATATACAAATAAACTTCAAATAGTTCTTACCACCATCAAAAAACTTTCCATCGATAAAATCTTTAGCGCCCACCTCTTCAACGCCGACGCCGACAAGCCTTATATTATTTTTCTTCAGAACTGGAGCAATTTCACCCAACTGCAATGAACAAACTTGCCTTATTGCTATTTTTGATGTAACATAGTAAGACTGGGTTCACACTGAATACTAATTAGTACTACGCGTTTATTATCAATATACATTTTATTGTATACATATTACATAGTATCGTAGCTGCCTCAATAGTCTAGTAGCCAACATGTACGGCCGTCGATCCGGTGGTCCTGGGTTATAGTCCCAAGTCGGACCAAATGCAGTTATTGAGTTTTTCTGTTAATAAATTCTCAGTGACAGCCCATAGTTGTAAAGTTCAGGGTGTTTAACTTACGTGCCTCGGAGAGCACGTAAAGCCTGATCTCTCACCGCGAGTATCGAATGGTCTTTCCATCGGAGTTTGAAAGTGATAGGAATAGAGAGTGCACTTGTGTTTGACGTAATATGGCTAATTTTAGTGAGATTGGCCACTGTGGCCAAAATCGGCCAGGACGAAATTATTACTACATCGATAAAAAAAGACTTAAAAGATGTTCAGGAATAACATGTTTTGACATGTTTTATATAACATGTTTTAACATTCATGTTTTGTAGTAGGTACAAGATTTTATCTCCTACATGCAAACAAACAATATTTTTTGTCTATTATAGTTAGGTACATTTACTAGTTTCTTTAATTTTTCTAAATTCATGTTCTATCATTTATACAGCGGAAGTTATGTATTCTATTTAAGAATGATTTCACAGGTAAAATTAACATCGTTTGTAATAGTTTTGTAAATCATACTGTAATAGAGTATTTTCCTCTAGGTGAGAAATGGAGATGAATGTCTATTTGTTATTTACATTATTTATATTACTGGAACTTGTTCTGGCTTCACCAGACTGCTTTTAATCGTACTAATATTATAAAGAGGCAGAGTTTGTTCGTTTATTTGTTTGTCTGTTTGATTGTTTGTTTTTTTTGAAACGCGCTAATTTCAGAAACTACTAATCCGATTTGATTATTATTTTGTATTAGATAGTCCGTTTATTGAAATTAAAACATACCTAGAGACGAACCCGAGCGAACGAAGACGTGGACGAAAATTACTTTAATGATAATACATATAAACTAACTACATATAAACTACATTGTTTTATTATTAGATACGATTTCTTTAACATTAGTGACGTTTCATAATAAGCTGATTTTTTTTTAATTTAGTGCTTTCTAGCGAGCTTGCTTGAAATATTTTTATTGGTGTTTCACTTTATAATCTAACATTCTTGATCATTGTACTTAATACTAAGTTTATTATTAACCAATAATAACGAAAATCTCACGCGTAGCTAGACATAAGAAATAAAATTTAACTTAAAATCTCACCTCTTTTGCCCACAACCTGCAAAACATGCATCCCCAACGGCGGAAAAAAATGATCGCCACATTCTGTTCTTGCCAAAAGCTTTTTAACTCCACGGACTGGAAATAATTAGATAAAATTAACATTTACAAAGTTTTTTAAAGTACCTAATAGGTACGTAACTTGCAACGTGAATTTCGTGACTAATTTAGGGACAGTGAAAGCAAAAGTAATAACGAAAAGCTAGTAAAGAAAACCACAAATAGATAGGTTGTTGGGAACCACCATAACATAGACACATCAAATATACAACGCGATCTACAGGATTGTTTATCCAAAAATATCCAAATTTTATCAAAGAAATTAAAGTAGAAGTAAAAGGTTTTTTTAAATAATAAATAAATGACTAATTTTGAGATGGAAGCATAATAATTAAAATAATTATTATAACCTCACGAGTTTGGCTCTTACAATTAGTTTAAATGTACATGGGACAACACACAAAGATGGACATGTTAAAAGCTGGCTAACTAGTAGCTACAGTACGATTCAAACATAATGGCAACTCTGAACATCATACGTTCCGATGATAAGAACGCAATATTAAGTATGGGCGGGACGCAGGTGGACGAGACGCTGTTCTTACCAACGCTCGCAGCTAACATCCGAGCTGCCATTCGAAGGAATCGACCTTCTTACTAGCAAGTTAAATGGCGGAACTATGTAATTAGATCTTTGCCTACGATTTCATTGAGACTTTTGCAGTAAGACTTTTACAGTGTTATTAAATAATTATTTATGCCAGACTACTACATAGGAAATAGGAATAGGGCGTAGGTAGGCTCCATAGGTCTCTTGCTCGAGACCAAATTTCGATTAGCTATAGAAATAATTAACCACAATTAGGTTCCATCGTAAAGGGTGATAGAAGATCACACATCCATGTAACAATATACGGACAACCCTACAATCATGAGGTCTACCTTGCAAATATTAATCTAGACTCTTCTTATTGTCATATTCATAGTGTGTATGACTAAACATTCAAACATAGCAAAAAAAACTTTATGCATTGACGCAAAGGATTTCTAATAAACTTTAGAAAAGAGGAAAAATTGCACTTGTGCCTTTCTAAAATTATATGTAACATATAGTGTTTTTGAGTTTAAAACAACATAACACTTAGTCATTACAAATGGAGATGGACGAATAGTTGTTTGTCGGGATATCTGGTGAATTGTACGCCAGATAGCTGGTCGTCGGACTGCCTCGATTGTCTGCCTCGAGTGGCTAACAAGTATGGCGGCAGATCCGAAGGCCCTGGGTTCGAACTTCGAGTCCCGGGTCGGATCAGGTTTGGTGAGTTTTTCTTCCTAAAAATTTTCAGTAACAGCCGAGAGTTAAAAAATTGGCAATGTTTCACCCCCGTGCCTCGAAGAGCACGTAAACCGTCGGTCCTGGGCCTTAACTCTCACCGGTAGTGACAGGAATAGAGTGTCCTTTGCCACTTGCGTCTGTGCGTACACTTGTGCACTGTAATATCTCCTGCGCATCTGGCTAGTCTCAGTGAGATTAATCACTGTAGCCGAAATCGGTCAGAAGGACATTATCCGAATGCCGGATAATCAGCCTGTAGTCACGTTGCATACTACATATACAGGTGTTATTGTGACTTGTTAATGATCAGCGAAAATCAATTATCTACTTACTCAATCACTTGGAACCCTTATAATTGATGTTTGGTTAACTTAAGCACTTATGAAAATATCTTTCAGCATCGTTAGTCAATTTTGTACTATTTGCCCTACATATATTTTTGTCGCAGTTAAAATTAAAAATTCCTCAATATCCTGTATCCAACCAAATATTGTGAAAGGTACTATCCTGTATCCCGGGACAAGTACTGGATAGTTATCAATTATCTGTTTCATCTCTAATAAAAATATAATAAATGATTTTATAAATTATTCTCAATATGGATTGAGAATACTCTAAAAGTTTTAAATATCTGGATACTAATTGTTAAAGCTAGCTTACAAGCTAAACTATGATCAACAAGGCTATGATCTAATCAATACTTTTAGTTAGGATCACACTGATAAAAAACATTTCATGGTTGATTGCCTACTCTAGATGTTCAAATACTATTTTTGTTCATAAAATATCATAACATGATAAAACTCTTATCAATGATAAGAAAAATATTAAAATAAATTAATATCTGCTGATATATTATAATGAAATGCCTATATGGCCCTATATGTAGTAATATATCACTTCAAAACTTTATAACTAAATAATAATAAAATAGTCTACTACTAATATTTATTTGCAAATCTCATGTATGTATATTCTTCTTATTGTACATAATTCAGGAGTACATTGAACTATGTTACAACTAGTTCTAACTTATTTAGACTTCAAGCTTCATAGATTTATAGGTCATCGCGTAGATATTAAATTTTGCAATAAATAACGCAATCGTAACGGTTTAAATTAATTATAATCTTATTTATATATTATATATACGTAGCAGGAATATAAATATATTTTTTAATTAATTATTATAATTGATTTCGTATTAAAATAAATAAAATTACAGGAATAAAATTAGATAGAGTCACTTATATTTACCTCGCCGCTAGGAATGCTTTTAACTTTATGAGAACCGATTGCAGATATATCCAGGGTCATTGCTATTATTTTCTGATCTACTTTTAAAATGAAATTATTTTAACGACGTCTTATTACGAGTACCGCTCAAGAAACAATAATTTAAAAATTTCCTTATTTATCTCTAATTGTCAATATGAAAAACCGGTTACGGAAAATGCAAAACAAAACTTTGACAGTGACAAGTAATGTCATACTTCACCCCTGCGTCGCGTCGTAGTAATATGATAGGTTCTCTATGGACATTATATAATGTAAAACTAAAATTATTCTGACTTAAAATTCTTCTAAAAAATAGGATTTTAATATATTTTTTTAATAAAATATTATTTTTAATTTTGGTTATATGTGTTAAGTGGTTATGATGGTAGTAATAGGATGTTCAACTTAATCTTAATTAAGCTCTAATATAATTTTTATTTTGTGCCTAGTTTACTTACTAAAATAAATTAAATTTATACATCAAATTTTGGTATATAAAATAAACATAAAAGTAAAACCTTTTTATTGGCGTCTACATTTATTGTTAGACATAGACAATTCTTTTTTTCTGCGGCAAAATTGTTCTGGCATTTTTGCTTTCATTTCAATTTTCAGTCACCAGTGGTTTGTGTTAAATACCGCGTGTCGCGCCGAGTCTTTTTTCGTGAAAATCTTAACACTGGTAAGTGTTACTACAATTTTACTTACGATTTTAATTTGTTTTACTAGTGATTAAGAAATGAAATAAGAAAATAACAATTATACATTCCATAGCACATTCTTCTTAAAGTGACCTTGCGGCTTAGATCTTAGAAATTACATCGATTTTTTACTAACATCCTTATTCAATGACGCTTTATTATATTATTGCTAGTTGCGACGCATATCACGATTCGAGGATTGTGTTTATCAATCACTTATTAGAATTACTTTAAAATTAATATACATATTTTCTAATATTCTCTTACAAATAAAATAGTACACGAAACTTTGATTATTCGATGGGATACAATAAAGTTAATAGGTATGATGATTTTCCTGCATGAGTCATGACGGTTTTAGTCTGATGTTTTTAGAATGACTCAGGTCTCAGACTAAGGAATAATATAGACAGTGTTAGAACTAAACATGAAGCCAGAGTAATGTTTTAATACAAATGACAATTTCAATTTGTATAAAGAGTGTTATGTAAATAAATGATTATAAATAAAAATAGCTAACAAAGTTTAACAAAATAAATAAGCTAATATTATGCTATCTCTCCTTCAATGGGAAAAGAATAAATTAAAAACTATAAAAGATAATAGTTTATTAGCTTAACTAATTAAATTTCTTTTTTCCTTCAAATAAAGTAAACAATATGTATGGCAAAATCAACAATAGTAGCATAAACAGCAAATTGCTCTTATATTTCTATTTATTTTATTGCTATTTTTGACTTTGATATTTCTTTTGGTGGACTCTGTGGTAGTTCTTTAGTCTGATGTAAATTACAACAAGTTTGAAATAATCCCAAGTTTATTGAAAAAGGCTTAAAAGCTCACTTTTACATAATTTTCCAGCAGATTTACAAATCTATTATAGTATAAAATTCTTCATATCCTTAGTGACAAAGTCAAAATAATGAATTTTGATTTATTTTTGTTGAGTTTAATTACAAAATACCTTAGGATTATTTTGTAATAATATTTAGTGGGTAGTTAGTGCTCTTTTAAACTGAGGATTATATAATTACATGTTGGTCCATCGATACTAATATTTGTGTGAAAGTTTGTGAGGATGGATGTATGGATGTTTGTTACTCTTTCACCCCTGAACGGCTGAATGGATCTGGATGAAATTTGGCACAGAGATAGATTATAGTCTGGAATAGCACAAGTAAAGTTTTATCCTGAAAAAAAAATGTAAGGTTCCATAGGATAGATTTGTTATGGTTTTTCACAAGGGATGAACCCAAATGAAATAAGGGTGAGTACTTAGTATCTTAATTTTGTTTTTAATAATTTTTATTAAGAGCATTTTTTAATATTTTTGAATGGGGGTTTTTATATTTATATACTTTAATCTATAATCAGATCAGACTGAAGTATTTACCAATTTTTAAACAAATACTATTTTCTTATTTATTAAAATACTAGCGACTCACCTTAGTTTCGCTTCGAGTTTCTCCCTAGACAAATCTCGTCTCAAAGTCATCTATATGGATCATGGATAGAAAAATGAAACTTATATTTTACATTTTAGCCTATATAATGTTTATGCTTACTTGAAAGTGGACAATACTCTTTATCTAATCTAATAAATAAAAATAAAATAAATATTACTTAGTATGCTTAATTAGCAATATAATATTATTTTGTAATTTGTCATTATGTTTTAATAAATATGTAAGTGCGACCTCTTGATAATTCAACCGTAAAATGGGTAGATAATGTTTCAATAGAAATCAACTATTGTAACTAATTTACTACTGGCCTTGAATTATGTATTTAGATGGATTACAACAAATGTCATTTTAACTCTTAACCTGACAAAATATGTTTGTTGGGCTATAATTTACTGGCAAAACAACCATCATTTCACTCGGGTTTATCCCCAGTAAAAAACAAAAACATATCCATCCTACGGGAACCATATATTATTCTGGGTTAAAAACCTATGTGCTATTCCAGACTATAACCTTATCTCTGTGCCAAATTTCATCCTGATCCGTTCAGCCTTTCTGGTATGATTGAGTAACAAACATCTATCCAAACTTTCACATTTATAAAATTAAATATTAATAATGGGATTATTGTTTGTTAAATAATTTTAATTTCATATCTATCAAGTACTGCCACTACTGCCTCTAGCTCTTTTTACTGTTTTCATTATTACTCACATACTGCTATGGCATACCTACTACTGTAATAACCTAGTAGATATTATACCTAAGTACCAATTTAAAACCCCATGGGCAAGAGCATGGGCATTTAATTGTTTAAGTTTCCCATAATTACTTTACTTAAACACAATTGATGCATATCTATTAACCCATTTTCAGCTTGTAGATTCAACTCTTAGTTGGCACTTGCAGTTAATGGGCCACATTCGTTGGAAGTAATTGACTTTAACGTATATATTTAGTGACATATAGAATAGCTTATTGATGAATGTGAATTTATTCACATTCATATATATATATATATATATATTCATGCGGTTATATCGTGTTATTACTTAACTATTGTATATTTAAGCTAGTCGTGTCTCGTGTCGTCCCACCGGACGGAGTATGAGAGTGACAGGAATGTTGGGAAATGCATTTGCGCATACTACCTGTGGACATACAGGTGGTTATGTAGGACTCACCGGCTAGAAAAGCCAGTACTACCCACTAAAAACCAACAAAACCTCCCCGTCTTACTGGGACGTCGCAAGATCAGGAGCAACCCGCATGGTACACCGCCCACCAAAGTAGGCCACCTCCCTGTGCGTTTCTTGGCTTTGCACCCGACTTAACTGCCAGAAGGTGAATACATTGGTGTAGCCATAAATATTACCTAACCTATGGTTGTTCAGAACAAAATTGGTAATCATAAATAATTAAAAAATATGCCATAATAGTGAAAAACGGAACCTTTATTTAGTAATAGAAAAAAAACCTTATTGAAATTCGTCCAGCTATTATGATAAATATTCGAATTTCTTTGAATCTACGAAAAGAATGTAATATTAAAAGTAACATTGCTATGCATATAGCATATCAAAACAGACATGTCGGGGTAGGTACTATTATTATAAATGTGAAAGTGTGTATGTTTGTTAATTTTCACGCATAAACGTGTGGACAGACTTGTATGAGATCTAGTACACCGATTTGAAGAAACTATAGGTTATTGTTAAACAACTAGGGACATAATTATTGTAAGTGAAGTGAGGGTAAATCGCAACTTGCATGTACGTAATAAATAAATACATATGTTGGAACATTAATACACAGCACCATCTATTTCCATGGTAAGCTACGAGGCTTGTGTTATGGATACCAAATAGTTGATACATTACATATATATAACTTTAAATAAATGCATATTATAAATATAGACACCCATGACTGGAGTACAAACATTCCTGCTCATCACACAAATGAATGTCCCCAGCGGGACTCGAACCCGCGACCGCTGGCACAGCAAGAAGGGTCACTACACACTGAGCCAAACGTGTTGACAAAATAAAGTATAGGTACATCGTTAACACTGCAATAATTATTGTCAAGACTTATGTTTTCGATAACAGAAATCGAATGTTTACAAGTAATTTATACACTTGTTCCGTACACATTTACCATAGCATCATTACATATTTTTATTATAATATACTATATGTATTATTGTATATAAAGAATGTATTGCACATTTGTATAAAAATACCTCATTTTTATCCGCCTGCAAACAAAACACAGTGTATTCATGATAAACTCATGAGGTATCCTGATAACGACTAGCATGAAATATAAATAATATCTTGTAAAAAAACCTGTTGTTAAAAATACATTGTTTTAATATTCATTACATTCAAAGTGATAAAGTCAATGTCATCGTCACAAAAATTTGTTAAAGTAGATATCTCAAACTATATTTAGTTACTACCGCCTCATCTTCGCTTTGCTCGGGTTGCGCCCTAGGTGATTCTTTAAATTAACACAACTTTTTTGAAATAAAACAAATACTAAATGTTAAGTGAAGCATACTATAGTGAAAACCGCACCTAAATCGGTTAAGCCGTCTCTGAGATTAGCGTGCACAAACAAACGGACAGAAGTTCAAGAAATTATTGTTTTTGGTTCTGTTGCGTTAATAAAAACCCCAAAAAATAGTTTTTCTCAAATATCTCCCATATACAGACATCGATCAGTTACACTTTTATTATATGTATGTATATAGACATACAACATATTATGTATAACTGTGAGATTTTCTGGAACACAAAAATAATCATTGAAGGAAAACATTTGTATAGAATTACTAGCGACTCCTCCTCGCTCCGCTCGGGTTCGTCCCTAGGAACGTTTTGACAGTTAGTATAGATTTCTCAGAGATGAGATATTTTTTCGCAGTAAGAAGTATCCTCTATGTTGACCCGGATAACCAGTTATCACCATACTAAATTTCATTTAAATCCCTCCAGTGGCTTTTCTGTGATGCGGTAACACACAGATGGACAGACAGACAAAAATTCTAAAAACTATAGATTCGGCCTCTATATCGATAACTAGCTTTTGCCCGCGACTCCGTCCGCGTGGAATAGTGACTGCTCTCAGAGCTACCGGCGCGGCGCGGGGGCCAGCGCCCTCCCCCCTCACGATCGCCCCGCCCTCGCCTTGCATCGGGCTGAGCGCGCGCTCACCCATAGTCAAATATGTATAACGTAAAGTTAAATATGTATATTTTAAAACTATGATATCTCCTAAGATATTTATTGACATCAAATGATGTCAAGGGCAATTTTGTTCAAAATTAAATACTTGTGAAGAATAACGTATTTATTTGGATAAGGATTAAAATCATGTTTATAAAAACACCTTCGGAAGTAATGCATTATTTTAGAACAAATTTGATTACCATAAAAAGGTTTATATTGAGTCAACCTTAAAAGATAGACATATGTTATCGGGAACTTTTTTTTAGAACTTTTAAAGGGGAACAATTCCGTCATACATGATTTTTGCGTAACATTAACCGTTTACGCAGCGCACGCAACGGAAGCTCTCAAAAGGAATCATTTTTTCCCGTTTTTGCAACATTTTTCATTTATGCTCCGCTCTCTTTAGTCGTAGCGTGATGTTATATAGCCTAAAGTCTTCCTCGATAAATGGACTATCCAACACAAAAAGAATTTTTCAATTCTAACCAGTAGTTCCTGAGATTAGCGCGTTCAACCAAACCAACAAACTCTTCAGCTTTATAATATTAGTATAGATAATGTCTGTTTCAATAAGATTTTCCAAAAAATATTTAATGTATAGATTCGGCTTAGATACAATTTTATTTAATGTAAATCCATAATTCCATAATTAATATATGTAGATCCATAATTCATTATCGTTGTCTCAGTGTTTATTTATTCAAACCACGGTTATTGACAGACGAACTTTACAGTCGAGTTTTTTTTTTGTCTATTTTAAAAACAAAGCTTTTTCTAAGATTAATATCTAATTTACATATATAGATAAAATACATCTGTTCGGCTTTTGAAAGTAAAACATGTATATTATACCAATAGAATTGGTAAAATTCAGTCAATAGTTCTGTATTAAACACTTGGTAAATTAGTCGTTTCGACAAATAAGCATTGAGACGACGTTATCTTAAAAGTAAATAATAGTATGGAAAAGAAAAGACGATGCTCCAATTCATTTAAATAGACTTTTTTACTTAAGCCTTTTAGACTCCATTTTTATAACTAAACTAGGTGCTTAACGTAAACGTAACGTGACGTAAACATAAAGTAGCCTATGTGTTATCCTATTTCTAGGTATACTAAATATTATCTTAATCCGTCTAGCCGTCTTAGCGAGAAGTACCTAGTAACAAACAAACAAACACAGACACACAAAGTTTCGTATATATATTAGCAATCCGATGAAAGTCAGTATTGTAAATCCGTGAGAAAGCTACCGCAAGCTCTAAAGAGCGATTGTTTACTATGTATGGTCAATCTAAATATTTAATTAAACTCTTTTCAGTCGTAAAATGGCCATCCACATCAAGGACGTAGATGACCTGAAAAACAGGCTCGCCGAGGCCGGTGAGAAGCTGGTGGTCATCGACTTCATGGCCAACTGGTGCGGACCCTGCAAGATGATCGGGCCCAAGCTAGAGGAGCTCGCCAATGAGATGGCCGATTCTCTTGTTGTACTTAAGGTAACAAGTAGTCACTGGAAAATATTAGTATTACATGTTTCAGTTTATACTTTCTTAGATATTTTCGATTTTTTTCGCGGTTGTGTTTAATTTTTTTGTTTCCGATGTTTTGATTTTTTAACGGCAAACAATAACGAGACTTAAAGATTTTTGAGGTTTTAAAAGTAAAATACGATTGCTTGGGAGTTGCGATATCGAAATTAAAGCTGTTGTATAATGTATTTAGTTCCAAAAACAGCCACTAGTGTTTAATCATCATCAATAACTAGGTCGTTTAGTTATGACCTTGGCCTCGAATCACATGCAAAAAAGCAATCCGTTGAGTCACAATAGTAATGATCTTTTTATTATTTACTAGCTCTAGGAAAACAAAAACAACTCTATACCACGGGAACTGTACATTTTTCGGGATAAAAAGTAGCCTTTGTGTTATTCTGATATATGAGCTTATATTATTGTAAAGTTTCATTAAAATCCATTCAGTACTTTTTGCATAAAAGAGTAACGAACAGACATCCATACATCGTCAGATTTCATATGACTAGATATAAATCTATTTAATTTGTGTAAATGATTCATAAAGTAATTGCTATTTTTATAAGAACCAAATTACATGTTAATTTCTAATTTGTGAAGACTTAATTATAATAAACTAACTAATACAAAATGTATCAAAACAGCCACGTCTATAAATTCTAAAAGATAGTCGAACAAAACCATTAAAATGTAAAAATATTTGATGTTGCAAGCAAGGGTTGGTTTTCGAATTCAATTTCTGTCTCTCTCTCTCTCTCTTTCTATCTCTATCTTTATCTCTTCTCTCTCTTAGAACATTATAGTTAAAGCGAAAGAATGATCATTCATTTCATTAGAAGTTTTCGATAGAAGCTTTTCTTGATCATTCTAAGAAACGCTAATGTTCAGCTTTGGACAGTTTCCAAATGTTAAAAAAATACGATTTCTCATTCCTAGATTATATGTTAGCCTGAAACGTAAAAATATATTAGATATTTTTAGGTCTTTTTAGCAAAGCTGTCTTAGGTTTGCAAAGCTTTTTATTAACCGACTTCAAAAAGGGAGGAGGTTTTTAATTCTATTGGTTTTTTTTATGTATGTACACTGATTACGCTGAGATTTATGATCTAATTTACGTAATTCTTCTTTAGTTTGATACGAAATAGTTGCCATTTGGTCCCACAAAATTTAACATAGTTTGGCCCAGTAGTTTTCATTTTGTTTGATTTGACAAGCCCAATGCGTTAGAATCGGATTTTAGAGCCAGAATTTTAAGTGTTACTGGTAAAAGCGAATTTTAGTTTGTCAGTCTTCATACTTTGCTACTACTATTATGTCTACACTTAAAAGGGAAAAATAAAAACTTTTTAAGAAAAAAATAAAAACCGACTTCAAAAATAGCATCATTTATTTACTATAGAACCTAATCAGATATTTTCGAAGTCGGTGTGCTTTGATTTGTATCGGCTGGCACCGACTTCGAAAATATGTGATTAGATATCTATAGTAAATGAAAACTACCAATCAATAATTTTTTACTTTTTAGTGCTTTTTTTGAAGTCGGCTTTTATTTTTTTCTTAAAAAGTTTTTATTTTTTGGATAAATTAATTCAAACAATCTTATACCTGTATATAAATATCTGGTCACGGTGTTTGTGGTCGACCGATTTTCCTGTTTTTATTTTGTATATTTGGTACGTTTGAGAATAGGTTGTAAAATATTTTTCACTCTCGTACCGCCACCCCCTATTTTTTTTTAGTAACTAGGGGCGAACACGAGCAAAGCCAGGGTGAGTCGCTAGTATACATATGTATATAATATTGATATTTCTTTTTGATCGGGTATCGGTTTCGACATACATACATATATGTATGTATTACATTATTATCTTTATTATCATTAACTCAACACTCGTTATAAACTTAAGTTGGGTTCAATATTTCATGTAAAAAAAAAACTTTACAATATTCTATTCTAGTATATCTAATTTTAGCACGATTTTTTCATTCACTTGTTACTTAAATATGTAAAGTAACTGTTTCACTCGGCGTTTTTTCGGGAAAGATACCTATATAAATTGCGTTTTTTTTTTTTCAGAAAAAACCTATGTAGATAAACTTAAAAAAAAAACAAAACCTATTGAACAATAAATACAAAATTTGATCCAAATCGTTAAGAGTCGTTTCCGAGATACACGAAATAAAATAAATATACAAGAATTGTTCATTTAATGTTGTAAGATAAATCTTGGAAGTTGATTTTAACCTATTTCATCGATTTTATTACATCGATTTTAAACTTTGTGATTCTGTCAATACAATTAGGGAATTTTTATTTATTTTTTTATTTTATACTATAGAGCCGATTTGATGATGAAGGCAAAGTAACGGATAATGCAACTCTTTAACAGCTACTAACGAAACCTTCTAGAGTGAGCTCATATGATCTGTTTTATATTTATTTAATAAGATTTGTACGTTTTAGTACTATTTTTTTATTTTCATGTTCTACGCGAAATTATTCTGATAAAGGATATTAAAAT
Source organism: Argynnis bischoffii washingtonia (assembly GCA_033884665.1). Classification (NCBI taxonomy): domain Eukaryota; kingdom Metazoa; phylum Arthropoda; class Insecta; order Lepidoptera; family Nymphalidae; genus Argynnis; species Argynnis bischoffii. Next base: position 6,729,752 of record JAEMGE010000029.1, read on the forward strand.
AAGTTCTTATAATATGTTAAATCCTTGAGAATTATCTATTGTTCACTGTACGTTGTAAGTATTAAGTCCGTAACCTAATACATTAAGTACGTGCACTATCTACATACTATGTATACTACATACTCTATTAACCACTTGTAATACTCCTCTGATTCATACTTCATAGTACTTCATTCACGGCTCATAGCTAATTTAAGTACTTACATATATTATTTCTTGTTGTTTTAACCTTATTGACCGACTTTAAAAACGGAGGAGTCGATTCGGTTTTGATGATTTTTTAATGTGTAGATGGATGGCATAGATGTCATAAACAAAGAAATACTCCTTTTTAAGCACAATAATCAAGAGTGGTAATATATATATTTTAAGAAAATGTTCTACCCCCAAAAGCGAAATAATTAGCGGAATAAGTCATGGCCCAGAATATATATTTTAGATTCCTAAACAATTGTGAAATTGAAGAAATATAACAATTGTAAAATTGTTTGTTAGTCTGTTGGTTTGTCCATTCGTTTCACTATAACGAAGTGTATCCGGTCATAAGCTATTTTTTTGTTTCAAAACATGGAATGGTTCTCATGGGTTATTATTCTACAGCAAAACGTTAGAAATACATGCGGAGAATAGCTAGGACACTAATAGTTTAATAACATAATCATATAAGTGTTGCTATTGTAAGTCTAATTAAGCTCCTAACGCTTCAAACATCCATTCACGTCAACTGAACTTCCGCTTCACTTTCCGCTTTCCGAAGGCCACCACTGACTACCAAGTGATCGCACCTTACATTTGTAATGTAGGTAGAATCGTAATCTATACAAATAAATGAAATTGAAGTGTCTGTTTATAATGTTAAAATAACTAATATTGACTTATATGCGGGCTATTTATTTATATTGTTATTATGGTAATGTAAATGTGGTTTTTTTCTTATAAGTACCGTATGTACTTTCTTATGTTTTTAGTAAAAAGCTGTTGAAATGAAAGAATATAAATTGTTCAATTAGACTTATTACAAGTGTTTTTGAATCGTCAATTTGATGTAAGCGTCAGTGTAGTCTGTCCGTGAGAAAGCTACCACCGGCTCGGAAAGCAGTTCTGCTGAGAAGAGCCGAAAAGAAACTTAACAGTTGCTCTTTTAAATGTCGAAGTTACATTTATTTTATCAACATATCAATATAGATAGTCCGCATACGAGTCAATATTTCTCAATTCCACACATTTCCATCAACAAGAAACTCTTGAACAGTAATACGCTTTGCTCAATAAAATATTAATCGTTTTATCGTTTGACATGTATGGTTTAGTTATTATATGTTCAATTTTTAATTTTACTTATATTATGTGACTTTTTTTAACATTATTTAAAATAATTATTTTGAGCTGACAGGTGTTGACTTATTATGAATCATTTGTGTTGTATTTGAATTGTATTTATTAAATGGATATTAGGGATTTATTATAATTTAATGTATACATTTGATTATGTAATAATAGCGAATGTTATGTACACTTGTAAAGGCATATCAGATTACTTGTTACTATCTTCTAAATGTATATTTTTTTAATGTGTGTTAGTGTACTTTTTTTAAATAAATAATTAGCTTTTTTATTTACTACGCTCAACTTTAAAAATTTAGGAGGTATCATCAGCAGAGAGTACAATATCACATAATTTATTTATGTAGAAAGGTAAATCATTAATATATATTAAGAATAAAAAAGGGCCAAGAATAGATACTTGTAGAACACCCATTTTTAAAGGAAATCCAGAAGATTTTACATTATATACAGAATGTCCCAGGAAAGACTGTCAAGCGGTGGCCCAGAGGTAGAGCACCCCTTGGGTTACTCGAATCACCCCCAATGTATGTTCTGCGATTTTTCGTAGTTTAGAAGTTATGATTCTTTTGTGATTTTTCTCTTATTTAAGAGTTGCAAGACAATCCTAAGCATATTGAAGTGAATAATTGAGATAAAGCCTTGTTTTTTTTTTATATTTAGCTAATAGTTAGGCCTCTTTAATACAGAGATAATTTACTTCGCAACCCATACACTTCCGTCATAAAATAAAAAAAAAATAGCATAAAAGGAAATAAAGAAAAAATACCAGTACTCTTAAGAGGATTCGTATGGGGATATTATAAAGAGCTAGTTTACTCAAAGGAGTCGCGTAGCTTAGAGGAGGAGCTTAAAAGAAAGTTAAACAAAGCAGTCAATATGGTAGATCCTAGGCGCCAATTTGTGTGTCTTGAAAAAAATGTTCGTCCGAATCAATAGAGTGGAATATTAAAATACATTTACGGTCATTTTAAGGGTTAATTAAACTTCTATCCATAATAAAAAAAACATTAATGTTTAGCGAAATCATCAACGAATTTTCGTCGATAAAAGCTCGCAGGGTTCCATTCGTTACCGTTGTAATTTAATTTCGAATAATTCTTGTATATTTACATATTATGTTTATTGAAATAATTTGTTTCGCAATAGATACTTAAAACAATTAAAAAAAATTGTTTTCATAACAATTTTTTTTTTAATTATGGGCCCCCACTCCTTCGTTGCCCCAGAGCCTCCAGAGCCTCCAGACCCCTAAATCCGGCCCTAGTCGCTAGTATGTATTATTTCTTTATTGTGAATTGTCGGTCACAGCAGTCTCGCATTAAAGACTTTAGAAATACGTCGTGTTTAACTTATGAGTACATACCCTAATACAATCAGATTCAACAACAATATTAATGTATATGAATATTCTGTACTAACTCTATACTAATCAATATGAAAATATCGAGTGTTAGATAGATACTTGTGTTGAAATGACTCATGATTGTACTGTATATGAAATCTAGTAGGAATTATGAAGCAATAAAATGATAAAATTATATATTATGTTAACTAGCGACTTACCCTCGCTTCGCTCGGGGGCGTCCCTAAGTACATTTTAATTTTTTTGAGCGAAACACAAATACTTTTTCTAAAATTAAAGTAGCCTAAGTTACTCCTTATAATGTCAGCTATCTGCCAATAAAAGTCTCGAATTGGTCCTAGTCTGAAAGTCTAAAATTAGTCCAGCCGTTTCCGAGATTAGTCTGAACAAACAGACAGACAGAAAAAAAAATTGTGTTTTTCTTATAAGTATCGCATATAATTCCATATGCATTTACACATAATATCTAAATAACTAGCAAATGTTTCTTAGCAAAAATATTTTGCTTTCATATAATAAGTAGATTGAAAATGAGAAAATGCAAAGGATTTTTATCAAACACGTCTCTGAGTTTAGTAGTTTGCTTATTGAGATTAAAAAGGTTAATTTTACTTTTCGTTTTTTTAATTTCTTTTACTTTTAATCAGAGTTGCAAGATTTGAACCCGCTTCACTTGTTTTCCCAAGCGAGCGCATTACTACTGGGCTACCACTGCCTAACATAAATAAAATTGATTTTCTTTAATTAAAAATGTAATAATAAAATAAATGTTAAACGAAAAATTCTGTATGGATTGCGTGCAATAGCTCGTTAGTACGTTATCGGTAAAGTGGAGTGCAGGTGATTTATTTTCCTAGAATTTACTCCATCTACATTAATAGGTATTATAAATGTATTATATTTCTTGGTTTGCCCTTTGACGCAGTAATTAATCGACGTGATTGTTGCTGGATATAGGTTATAGGCTAAACTAGCGAAATTACCCTTGCATCACTCGAGTGCGTCTCTCCCTATGTACGTTTTTGATAGATAAAAATAGTTATTGTGAGCGTACCTTAGGAGATGACTGTTAGACTGATAGATAGAATGTTGCGGACTTTTCTGTAGGTCTGTCGAGAGTCGCGGGCACACCGGTGTGCCAGTTAACAATTGATTTCTTGGAAATTAACCAGGAGGTGTTAAGACCTACAAGTACCTAGACCTACCTAGTAGGTAGGTACATTGTTTTGATGTACCTCTAAAGGTTTTAACCATGTAATGTACGGAAACAAATACCGTCTAGGCTCGGTCATTTTATATAAAATATTTACATATTATATACACAAACTTTCGTCTAATCGGTTTTTATATTATTGAAAACCATATCAAAATCCGTAAGGTGGTTTAGAAGGAGTAATGGGAGAAACAGAAGTAGACCGCGACTTTGTTGGAACGAAGTTCCTTACGGCAGGCTTGGAGGAGATAGGGATTTTGCTGCGCGACCGAACTGAAAAAAATGTGATAGTAAAACCGTAAGAAAAAGAGCGTAATGAACAGTGCGTAAGGTAAAAGTGCGCAGGCGCGACAGTCGTATACACAAGCGAGTAGTGTATAATATCTTTCTCTTTCTCCCTCTTTCTTTTCGTTTTTTGTAATTATGTATTTCTATTTCTATGTAATTTTATGTTGTCAAACAAAAATAAAGAGACATATTTTGTTATTATTTTAGTTGATAATTTGAATTACGATTTTTTTTTTATTTTACGTAATTTATTATTATTTTTCCTAAAATACTGAATTTCCTAAATACTTTCCTGTACTTAAATAAAAACTAATCAGCAAAATTTAAGAGAAAAGTCAAGAAAACCTACATAAAATTGAGCACGATTTTTTTTTGATTTTCTTAAAAACTAATTTTGTTTAACGTGACCCCACAGATAAAACTCAAGCAGAGTTAAATCTGGAGATCGCGCTGGCCATGAAATTGGTCCACCCCTACCGAACCACTGCTGTCCATACCTACTGCTGGTTTAGATAGTCACGTACGGCTCACCTTTCCACACCTGGACGTGGTTAGTGCCCAGTTGTCGTGGCACAGAACGAGTATTTCGGGTGGGGTCCTCAGTAAATAGCTCAAGCACTTGCTCCTTAATATCCATGTCGATACGTGGTCTCCCTGTATCAGCGTGATGCATTTCGTAGCCGTGAACACTGCCCGTGGTGTACATGCGATTGTGAAGACGTTGAAACGCACGCTCTGATGGACCGTGGTACCCCGCGGAACTGCGAAAGGCATTTCATAGTCTACGAGCCTCTGCATAATTGCAGTCATTCCTTCCCAAACACATTAACATATTAAAGTACTCTTCATTCGTATACGACATAGTTAAAACTCAATTTCTCCAACACGTGCACTCGGATGCAATGTTTCGCGAAACTGACATAATTTTTAGTAAAATAAATAAAGAAAACAAATAATAATGATCGTAAGTAGATAATTCAAGGTCGGGATTGCTCCTACACGTGCCGAGCGGTACCTTTGACAATGGGCGGTGCGTCGTCTGTCGGCACACATCAAAGATGCCGACGCCGCATCATAACATAATACCGCCGAAATAAGTGTTGTACATTTTAAAATTTTGCCACAATTTTGGGGAAAATAGCAAAATAAATGGACATTTCAAATTTCATTAATATGTTTACTATCATGAATTTTTTATGTTTCTTATTTTATTTGGTCATCTGATTGGGATATCTATACACTGGTTTCCGATCGGACAGGGTTTTTTTAACACACTGTATATATGTGTGTGTGTGTGTGTGTACGTGTGTGTAATTTTACATTATTTGTACTCGTGTAGTTCTTTGCTGCGCATGTCGTACACTCGAGGTCCATGTCGCAACGTTAGGGACGTGCGTCGTCCTCATACCAAGGCTGAGCCCCTGTATTAGTTATGTAGAATACAGCGTAAAGAAACTTAATAAATTAATTGAATGTTGAATTAAACAGTAGTACCTGGGCGACCGAGCTTCGCTCGGAGTTCTTGAAAGATTGTATATTTTACATTAAGTGACTAAGTGTTACCGAGAAAGTTGTATAGATGTCGCGATAAGAACAATTTTCTTTTTAATTTGGCTTAAAAATAATTTGACATTAAGTGACTAAGTGATACTGAGACAATTGTATAGATGTCGCTATTTAATTTTGCGTAGAATAATGCATAAGAAAAACGCATGAAAACTCGAAAACACGCGTTTTCCCAGACATGTGACTAATCTAGATCAATTTTTCGCCCCCGAAAGCCCCCATATACAAAATTTCAGCAAAATCGTTTGAGCCGTTCCCGAGATCGCTGGTATAAATAAATAAATAAATAAACAAGAATTGCTCGTTTAAATATATAAGATAATTTTATTATAATTTGTATACGCAAACATTTTAGATGTTTTTCCAAATAAAATTAGTAATCTCATTGAGTTTAGCATATTGTTATACAGTTTTAGATAACTATAATTTAAAAGGTAGATGGCTCGTGTGATACACTACATCGGTGAAGGAAATTATGAATATAAAAAAGAGATAGCACTAAAATGGACATTACTACGGACGGAACCAACAGGAAATTACAGAGATACGCTTCTAAAGTTCTTTTTATTGCGACAAACCCTAGCTAAGTTTGCACGCAAAATTTTGAATTTAAGTTTAATCTAAAAAAACTGTTGAATCAGTTATTTACAGCTAACTATTAAACATTAAATGAACATTAATTTTTTGACCTAAAGTACTAAATTATTTATTTACTGTAAATCATTGCAATAAACGTACAAAGTTTCTTTACATAGAAAGTAGACCATTAATATAAAGCGGAAATAATTCTACTAAACTAATCAGCAAAATTTAAGAGAAAAGTCAAGAAAACCTACATAAAATTGAGCACGATTTTTTTTTTTTGCAAGTTGTGTCAATTCTACATTAGCCGAAGGAACTTCGTTCCTACCTGGTGTCCCACGACACCAATCAATCATTTAATAGTTTGTAATTCTCATTGCATGTACAGAAGAGAATCGATAATTATAAGATACAAGCAACGAACCCCCGCTTTGCTTGAGTTTATCGCTGGTTTTATTGTAAATGGATAAACTAAGTATCTGCTGAACTGATTTAAATGAATTTTGATATGATGCTAGTTTGAGACCCTGGGAAGGACATAGGATGGTTTTCAGTCATTTGTGAATAAAAGATTTTTGTTACTGTGTTATTTAATATAATATGTATGTATGTTTTCCCCATTGGACTCATAATTTATGTACAACATGTCTGTTTCTTTGGCGCTATAGGCTAATCTCAGATCTTGACGTATGTGGTGAACCACTCATTCTTTTTTCAGGTCTGAGGAAAACTTTTGGGGACAACCCCCCCTGGTTATATTGGTTTTTTTATATGTGTACATACATATAATAAAATTCTTATTGAGTCGAATCTGTACAATAAATATTATTTAGGAAAGTCTTACTGAAATAGTCATTATTATCGATATAGAGGCCAAATCTATAGTTTTGTTGAATTCTTGTCTGTCTGGCTGTCTATCTGGGAACGCATCACAAGAAAACCACAAGACAGGTTTTAATGATGATAGCTGGTTATCTGGGTCAACATTTAGGATACATTTTACTGTGGAAAAATATGTCATCTCTGAGAAATATAAACTGTTAAAACGTACCTGGACGAACTTGAGCGGAGCGAGGTTGAATCGCTAGTGTTTAAATTAAAAAATCCTAAAAAAATGTAAATAGAATTTACTGAAAGGACTTAATAATACATATAACTGACTGACTGACTGACTCTTTGATACTTAGACAACAAACTACAAAGAACTTACTGATCAATGACCACACATCATTTTACAATATAACAAGAAATCGCGCTATTCAAAAACGTAACGCCCGAACAGGGACTTGAACCCTGGACCCTTGGATTAAAAGTCCAATGCTTTACCGACTGAGCTATCCGGGCTATATAAGTGATATATTTACTCTCCTTAACCTTTCAATATTAAATTTTTTTTCAAAACTAAATTAGTCATCTTACTACAACGCTACATTTCAAACGATATTACACAGGCGATAAAAAATGTAACAATTACCAAATCTCCCACGTAATGTTGTAATTGCAAAAGTATGCAAATGTACGCTGGGGGAAAGTTACAAGGACCGCAACAATTAATTCACTATTACATGAATTACACGAGATTTGTTTTAATTGAGTTAGAATTTTGCAAGATTTTAGAGGATAATCTCTTTTTTTTTTTTTTTTTTTTTATGCGATTCAGTGACAAACGAGCAGCCAGACCACCTGATGGAAAGCAGTACCTGTCGCCCATAGCACCTACGGTTCATGCACTTAGGTTTAAAGTAACAAAAATGCAGAACCACAGGTGCGTTGTTTCTGTGAGGACTAAGATGATATGCCTCTTGCCTGTAATTGCACTGGCTACCTTATCCTTCATACCGGAACACAACAATGCAATCATTGTTGCTTGGCGGCAGAAATAGATAAGGGGGTGGTACCCGTCCAGTCGGACTCCTCAGGCTTGACAGAGTCCTACCACCGGTAATCTCCACATCTATTGATGAGATTTTTTACCTATCCTGCGGAAGCTCTCAGATTTGTTATAAAATTGATTCTATATATTAAGCATGTGATTTTGATGTAACTAGTTTTCGGAAGAGTCCATCTCGCACTTGGCCAGCGTGGTGGACTATGGCCTAATCCCACTCGTATTAAAGGTACGCCCAGCAGTGGGACGTTAAAAAAAGGACTCAATCTATATATAGATAGGCAAAGACAAAATAGTTTAGAACCCTTTTCTTGTCTGTTTGTCGACCGATTTTCGTTTTTTTTTATTTAGGAGTAGGTATTGACGAATTTAGTGTTATGTTATTAATTAAAAAAAAATGTAAATTTTTCTTTTTATATAAATAAGTAAAGGCAAAACAGCTCAGTAACTTCTTCAACAGTTTGTTTTTACTTTTTGTTTAGTAGCTTTAGTGTAAAAAAATATATATCGAATTTCGACCACTAGTTATTATAATTATGTGATTTTACATTAAAATTTGTTTTTGTATGGTTAATAGTTATGACTATTTCCTACGATGTGGGAACAATTTCTCTAACCGTCACAAAAACCGTCATAAAACTACTTAGCGGCAAAAGTAATCTTAGGGCCGATCCACACTATAAAGCCGATCACGGCTCGTTTTCGTTTCGATATCGATCTGATAAAATATTTCTATACAAGAAACAATAAGTGCATTCATACTATGAGATAATACATTTATATACGTACGTAAACAAGTCTATCCCACGGGAACCGTACATTTTTCCGGGATATATAAAAAAAAGATATGTGTTATTATGTTCACGACACGTTTGATTCAGTTTGTAGTGACCCTACTTGATGTGCCAGCGGTCGCGGGTTTGAGTCCCGCTAGGGGCATTCATTTATGTGATGAGCATGAATGTTTGTAATCTAGTCATGTGTGTTTATATTTATGATACGTATGTATTTAAAAAGTTATATATGTGTAGTGTATCAACTGTCTGGTATCCATAACACAGGCCTCGTAGCTTACCATGGAACTAGATGGTGCTGTGTATTAATGTCCCAACATATTTATTATTTATTTATTTATTCCAGATTAAAATCTATCTCTATGCCTTTTATACAGATCCGTTTAGCCGTTCTGACGTGATTGAGTAAAAAACATCCACCTATCCTAACTTTTTATAATATTTATGGGATGGGATGAAATAATATAATAAAATAAACCATAAAATAATTACTTTCACTATATCTTTTCATTAAGTAATTTAAAATAACAAATGATATAATTTTCATATTGATCGTGGGATTATCTATAGGTACTAATATTATAAAGAGGTAAAGTTTGTAAGTTTGTGAGATAGTAGGGGGTAATCTCTGGATCTACGAACCGATTTAGATAAAATTTGGTAAGAAGATAGTTTGAGACCCTGGGAAGGACGTAGAATATAATAATTTTTATTCCAGAAATCATCCCTTAAGGGGGTGAAATTGAGGGTGAAAGTTTGTATGGGAAAGCAACCCAGGGACGAACCCGAGCGAAGCAAGGGTGAGTCGCTAGTTATGAATAAATGTCAAATTCCGGTCGGATCACACTCCAACAACATTTCTTGTTAAAACACACATAAGATACAAAACCAAACGTGACACGTGAAAAACTGTAGATTAGTTTAAAAAAGGCACTGAAGTTAGAATCTTGATCGAGATATACATATATATATATATATATATATATATATATATATATATATATATATATATATATATATTCATGTTGTACTAGCTAAAGCTAAAGAGATTGTTTTTCTTTGTTTATTTGTTTGTTTGTTTGTTTAAACGCAGAAATCTCTAGAACTACCACCCAGATTCGAAAAAATCTTTTGCTTTCTAAAGTATTTTATGAGGAAGGTTATCGGCTATTTGACATCAACCTACAAGCCTTAGTAGCGGAGCAATTATATATAAATAAACTAGTATGTGAGTAGAGTCGCGTGCTGAAATCCCAATATTAATATTATAAATGCGAGAGTTTGGATGTATGGATGTTTGTTACTCTTTCACGCCAGAACGGCTGAACGGATCTGGATGAAATTTGGCACAGAGATAGATTATAGTCTGGAATAGCGCATAGGTTACTTTTTATCCCGAAAAAATGTACGGTTCCCGTGGGACAGATTAATTTTTGTTTTTCATGAGGGAACCGAGGATAAGTCGCTAGTATGTTCATATTGCGTACGTGTTAAGTGTCTTAGATTAAATCCAAGTATATTTAATTCGTGACATCCTGCTCTAAATAACTAAGATTTCTTATCTATTTGTTTTATTTTACACCTATTTTTCCTTTTTAGTTATTTCTGAAAAAGAAGGTTGGTCTCAATTTTGATTAATTTTTTTTGGTTATCTTGCAACATAACTCAGTAGAACATTTTTTTAAAGAGTATATATATATATACAGGATACACATGAATTTTTCAAGTGGGCGTGCATGGCTAAATCCGAAACTATGAGGAATAGCGAAAAGTACTCAAAGGAGTCTCGGGCTCAATTTTCATGAAAACTAAAACTGCATCATTGGCTTTCTGAAAAATCAATTTTCCTAGCCAGGAATCGAATCTGTTGATTTTGAAAAAAAAAACACATACTGTATAATTACACCATTCGATAGTGTTGCTAATAAGGAACGCATTCTGGGAAGTCATGACATACGGCAAATTTAAGGAAAGAGCTCATTTTCAACAAAATGTTTTTTATTGTTGTTTGTTATTTACTTATTAAACCTAAACAGATCAATTGTTCAAAATGATAGCCGTTGTTTTCAATACATAGCTGGATTGGACGTTTCAAGGATTGTACTGCATTTAGCATTACAATATTATTGATTCCGTTTAGAATATTTCCAATTCATCTAAATCGGTTCAGTAGATCCAGAGATTATCCGCCACAACCTCACAAACTCACAAACTTTACCTCTTTATATTATTAGTATAGATTTCGTGTTATCAGAAATAGTTTTATATAAGTATTTTATTAGGGACTTAAAATCGCTTCGCTCGGGTGAGTACTAACAGTAGCCTTTCGCTCCGGTCCAGTAGCCTATGCTTTTCTCCAGATCGTTGTCTATCTGTGTATATATATATATATGAAAACTTTGGACATTTATATTATAGTAGTGTGATTATTAACAAAACATAACACCAACATACAATCATATGTACATAACAAAAAAACTTCCGCCCGAAAAGGGACTTGAACCCTGGACCCTTGGATTAAAAGTCCAATGCTCTACCAACTGAGCATGATTCTACCTAATGCCTTTTAATAGATAGGCCTAATCCCTCTTGTACTTAGGGAAAACCCGTGCCCAGCAGTGAAACGTTAAAAAAGGGCTAAATGCGATATTCTCCTTAGCTCTTTATAGGTTCTAAAAATATGTTTTATATAGTTTTCATCGACTTAAAAACTCGTTCAAAAAATATTTCTTTCTATGACATCCCTCGGTTCTCTTTAGGTTGTTATTATTTTTTAACAGATAAAGAAAAATCTTAATAAAAATTACAAATTCCAAATATTGTACGCCAGGAGTTTATTAATTAGCATCATAATTTCATAAAATCTTTACTAATAAATACGAAAGATTGTGAGGATGTCTGGATGTATAGATGTATTGATTTTTGTTACTCTCTCAAGCAAAAACTACTGAATGGATTTTAATGAAACTTTACAATAATATAGCTCATACATCAGAATAACACTTAGGCTACTTTTTATCACAGAAAAATGTACGGTTCCCGTAGGATAGATATGTTTTCGTTTTCCGCTAGTATTTATTATAAGTACTTAATTATTAACTGAGACTATTTTAAAAGAATAAAGGTATTATACAAGATTAGTAACATTCATCTCATCACTTCGCATGGGTGCACTTCCAGCTGCCTTACAGTAGTCTATGTGTTACTCCAGGTCATAAACAATCTGTGTACAAAATTTCATACAAATCAGTTCAGCCGTTTTAGCGTGAAGGAGTAACGAACATACACACGGCACATTTGCCGATTTGGTTCAGTTTGTAATTACCCTACTTGCTGTGCTAGCAGTCGCAGGTTCGAGTTCCTCTGGTTTTATATTATATGTATAAAATATAAATAGTGCACACGAAGTAATTCCCATGGGATATTCAGTTAGCTTAAGTTTAAGGATGAGCGAACCGAAGGTATCACTGGTATCGACTAAACTCAAGCGTAGGTGTGCACGTACTCATGTATATAAGGCATCAATTTAGTTTATATTTCACTTTATTGTATTTCTATTTCCCTGGCAAGTTACTTAAGAGTGTAAAGATCTTCACTAGTATATGAAAATCATACAAAATATCAAAAATCTTTATAGTTAAAAGTTAACGCATCTTTTCCAATTTCATTTTCAATTCAATTTCATCACGCAATATATTTCAATTTGGATATAGCTGCATTGTATTCATTATACATTATTCAGCCTTTTAATACTGTGTCTTTGTTTTCTATGAAAAAAAACATTGACTTCATTATAATGAACAGTAATATTATATACTACAAAATGAAAGCAATATTCCAATTTCTTTATACAAATGGTATTAAAAATCTCTACTAACAGTTTGGAAAAAATGCCTTATTACTGAGAATCACCGAAATTCAGACTTTATTGATTTTTTTTATTTATTTATTTGGAGAAGCACACTTACAATATACATACACAGCATTTTTAAAAATAAATACAATAATAATGTCTTATATACATGTCAATTACAATCTCTAACAGTAAACAGATCTTTTTCGAAATAAAAAAATTGATTTGGGTCATAGCAGTCGGTGATAATGTAGCTTTTTCAATTCAATTCTTTAGTTTCATGGCTTCCAGGAGTGCCATTTGGGCATAATCTTACATGTGAAAGAATTTTCAAAATCGGATGCTGAACCAATTTTGAAAATTCAAAACATGAAGTAGTTTCAAAGACGATATTCTTACAAACTTCCCTACTTACAAACTTCGCCTCTTTATATTTTCTATATTAATATTTAATGTAGATTCTCATACGCTTAAGGCTTTTGTAATAAGTTTAATATTTTTTTATTATTACAGGTGGACGTAGACGAGTGCGAAGACCTAGCGACCGAGTACAACGTCAGCGCAATGCCTACATTCGTATTTGTGAAGAACTCCGTAAAATTGGAGGAGTTCTCTGGAGCAAACTACGACAAGCTAAAGAACACTATACTGAAACTGAAGTAAATCATCGAAACGGTGTGTACGCCGGCCGCAGGCGGAACAAACTTGCATTACGTGTGAATATAAGCATTGTACCATATATTTTACTATTTTTTTTTTAATAATTACACAACTATGTTTAGAACCGGTCATAAATGCATTTGTATAAGTGAAGAGTAATTATGCATTTCTTTTTTTTTTTTTAAATTTGAATCTCATTTCTTTCAAGCATAATGGTCACGATACTTTGGACTATTTTTAAGGTTTATTCGCTTTATCTACAATTTAAATGGATTTTTTTAAAGTATTTAATGCTGTGGTTGTAACATCACGTCCAGTGAGGCGTATGTTACAGGTTCGATTCTGATATGCGATTATGGAAATCGATTTTTTTTGTATTCAAAATGTTGACAGATAATGAAATGTCAATCGAATATTTTTATATTGGCCGTAAAGTGTCTTAACATAGCTTTATAGTTTTTTACTAAACACGTAGAGCATTTAGCACAAGTTTTTGGCGTACATGCCTCACTGTTTCTCTATTGTGTTATGTATGTTACAAAGTATTGTCTCTTCAATAAAATGTCTTATTTATGTTGAGTTTTTTATTTATCACCCAAGGTATTCGTTTTTAGTACTTACCCTACTCTCTTTATAATGGTGCGTCCACACGATACAGATTTTGTACACACTTTTGTCGTACTGACGTCTGTACAGACTGAAAAGTCTGAGTGAAAAAATTAAGACAAATATGTTTTCAAAATGTTTGTGCGGACTTTTCTTTACCTCAGATTTTGATTTTTAAGGATGTAAAGCTTTCCAAATAATACGCAGACATACATGCATAAAGTGTACATTCATGTATAGCTCCGACTTTTCCAATACCGACATCAGTCGCACTGCTGTTGCACAGATGAAGAAAATCTATAAAAATCTACATAAGTCTGTATCGTGTGGGCGGACCATAACTCTATTTTATAAAATATGTACTCAGAGCTGCATTACATAGAATTAGGGTTACAAAGAAATATTTTGTAGGACCGAGGTTTTTCTTGTTTTCCTGATCTTACTAATCTGAAGCTAATCATATAATACTGTGGGACATATATCGACTTTCACTGAAATAGAGATTCACTAGAAAGATAAACAAGTTGTTCATTAATGCAGTCTAAAAAAATTCAATTTCCATACTAATCTTGTACCATACTAGTAGTTACCCGTTTTGTCAGTTTAAGAACCATAAACTTGTTTTCCGTAAAACCTTAAAAAATAATATGAAACGAACTTATTTTTACGGTTGATGAAATGGGTTGATATTGTGAAAAGTAAATATTATTCGTATTTATTTTAGTGTTAACCTAACAAAACACGTAAGTAAGAAAAACAACGCAGTATTTTGCTATACGGAACCTATAATGCGCGGGTTGGACTTTTATTCGCTCAATTTTTATATTAAAAGATTTACTAACACTAACATTATTTACTAAACAATAAAAATTTACAAATAGGTTCATTTGAAAATTGTTTCGGCCAACGAAATATTACCTACTAATATGTATATTTAGCCAAAAAGTTTGTTGTATTGATAATTTGAACACAGACGGGGTCGCGGGTAATTTAGTAGTAATTATAATAAAGTAATAGAAAGGTCATATCTGTACATTAATTTTTTTGGAATTAAAACTACATATTTTAAAATCACATGGCGACATCTATTGACGAATATCTAAGTAACACTTAAATAAATATTCATATAAATAACTACTTTAATGAATAAAATAGTGCTATAGGCAGTGTGCGCGAACTATAGAGGGCAGCACTTCTGTCGAAAGTAGAGCACTCTTGTGTTAAATAAGAAAACCATAGCTATGTTAACAGTGTAGTAAATAATATTAGGTATTATTACTAAATAATGCAAAAAATAATAAAATTTGTTTTTTTAACGTTATAAAATGATCCAAAAATTATTTGAATCAGGTCATGTTTTAAATGTAATTGAAACAAGATGAAAATAAGCTATCAGTCATAAACTTTATTAAGTATCAGTGTTTCTAATATTTAGTGTGACAATTATTGTAAAAATTATTTTTATAAATGAACTGTATTATATTGAAAATAGTAGAATCTGCTAATATTTACTCTTTTTAGAAAGTATCTTAAACTAACAGATTTCGAAGTACAAATAATATTATTTTATAACTAGCTTTTGCCCGCGACTTCGTCCGCGTGGAATAGAGACTGCTCTCAGAGCTACCGGCGCGGCGCGGCGGCCAGCGCCCTCCCCCCTCGCGATCGCCCCGCCCTCGCCTTGCATCGGGCTGAGCGCGCGCTCACCCACAGTCCGCGTAAAGTTAAATATGTGTATTTTAAAACTATGATATCTCCTAAGATATTTATTGAAATCAAATGATGTCAAGGGCAATTTTGTTCAAAATTAAATACTTGTGATGAATAACGTATTTATTTCGATAAGGATTAAGATCATGTTTATAAAAACACCTTCGGAAGTAATGCATTATTTTAGAACAAATTTGATTGCCATAAAAAGGGTTATATTGAGTCAACCTTAAAAGATAGACACATGCTGTCGCGGACTTTTTTTTAGAACTTTTAAAAGGGAACAATTCCGTCATACATGATTTTTGCGTAACATTAACCGTTTACGCAGCGCACGCAACGGAAGCTCTCAAAAGGAATCATTTTTCCCCGTTTATGGAACATTTTTCATTTATGCTCCGCTCGTATTGGTCGTAGCGTGATGTTCTATAGCCTAAAGCCTTCCTCGATAAATGGACTATCCAACACAAAAAGAATTTTTCAATTCCAATCAGTAGATCCTGAGATTAGCGCGTTCAACCAAACAAACAAACAAACTCTTCAGCTTTATAATATTAGTATAGATTTGTAATCACTTACATAAAAAAATCATATTTATTATTATATTCAATATTAATTAAATTTTTGAAGAAGCTGTTAATAAATTTAAAAAACATTATTTTTAGCTCGATAATAATCTTTTATTATTTTTGGAAAAAAATTAGAACTTGTCTAATATCTGCCAACTGTAGTAGTTTATCCCACATGGGATCACATGGGAAATAGTGAATTTTAGGGGTAAAAATGTAAGGACAATTTTTGTAGACAATTGTATGATCTACAAATTTTTGTCTCAACTATTTCTATCATAAAACTGACCGTTTTACTAAAAAACAAAAAAAAAACATTTGTGTGAACCTTGTATAAATTTTTGTGCACTCATGGGATCGATAGGGACTTTTCACAATTTCATTATAATGTTATCCCAAACGTTCATATAAATTTTCAGTTTCTTAGGAATTTAAACTAGGGTGAATGTCTATTTTGACCGGACTATTATAGCTATTTGTCAGTGGCAGAATTTAAATATCGAAGTTGTAATCCAAGAGATTACCTAATATAAGCAATAACATTTACTTTTTTACCGACGAAAAAAAGGAGGAGGTTCTTAATTCGATACGTATTATTTTCATGTTTGACCACGCTATTTTCTTTTTTTATTGGATAGGGTATATATATTTCTCATTGGCTGGTCTCATTTAAATTTGAAAATAAAATCCACCCCTAAGGATAGAAAATAGGGGATGAGTGATTTTCACCTACTGATTTCTTTTTTACTGGGGATTACTGTTTCCTGAATAATTTGATCGAATAAAACCATTGTATTATACTCTTATACATATTACGTATAACTGATCCCCCTCGTATTGAAGGGAGGCCTGTGCCCAGCAGAGGGACGCTAAAAAGGGCTGAATACAAAGTATCCTAATCAATTTATGAAGTTTAAGGATTTTTGTTTAAGAAAGTTTCATTAGGTTAACTCCCGAACGAAGCTATAGTGTAAGTCGCTAGTAAGTAAGTAATATAAAGTAATCGATTTTCATTTTTGTCTATTTATAGATAATACAAACTATTTAAAATAATTACAATTAAGACGATCATAGAACAGATATTTCCTCTTAGTACTTGATGATTCACAAATGGAAAAACGCGATTTACCAATCAGCCTTTAAAACCGTTAATCCTACAAACCGAGCACTCATTTATCTTACGTTAGAAACTTTGTATTGATAAATTAGTGACTCACCCTCGCTCCGCTCTAGTTCGTCCCTACTTACGTTTTAACGTTTAGTACAGATTTCTCAGAAATAAGATATTTTCCCTCAGTAAAAAGTACCTATCCTATATATTGACCCGGATAACCAGCTATTATCATACCAAATTTCATCAAAATCAGTCCAGTGAGTTTCTCGTGATGCGTTCCCAGACAGACAAAAATTCTAAACACCTTCGCTCACTCGGATTCGTCCCTACTTACGTTTTAACCTTTAGTACAGATTTCTCAAAAATAAGATATTTTCCCGCAGTAAAAAGTATCCTATATGTTGACCCGAACAACCAGCTATCATTATACCTCATCAAAATCCTTCCAGTGGTTTTTCCGTGATGCGGTAAGAGACAGACAGGCAGACAAAAATTCTAAAAACTATAGATTCGGCTTCTGTATCGATAATAATGTCTATTTCAATAAGATTTTCCAAAAAATATTTAATTACAGATTCGGCTTAGTTACAATTTTATTATATGTATAGATATAATAAAATTTTGCTTGTCACGATGATAAGATGACGTCATTTCATCGTACACCTTAAACTTGTTATATCTTACCACATACTTTCGTAGCGCGATAAGTTCACTTCAGTATTCCGCACCAATTGGACCTGTTACTTTAAACTGTGAGTAAATATATTTTAAGTGTGAAGTTTTTTTTATGATTTTACTAATGTGTAAAGTTAAAATTAATTTTAAGTTACAGTATAATAAACTAACAATAATATTATATTTCATTATTTTAATAGAAATTTTGTTTTGAGTACAGTGACCATGCATTTATGGAGGACTTTTTTTTTATAATACTATAAAGATTTAATGTAGGCACAAAGTGTTTACTATACGAAGTGGTTTAATTTTATCTTGCATTATTGCAAATGAATAATATTCTGCAATTTATTTCATATATTCAAGCATCTAAGCTTTAATCATAAATCATATTCAATTGCTTAAACAAAAAAAAAAAACAGATTATTTCCTACAAAGTTGTTATAATTTCGTGTTAAAGATGTCAACAAATAAAACGTGTCAACAAAATTAACACATACAAAGAACGCAGAGTCGATTTCTGGCTGTCCTTCATTTCATAAGTGTTACTTATTAGACTTCATTAAAACTTACGGAACTTAATGATAGCGGCAAAATTATACTTATCATATAGAATTATAAATTCATTTAATAAATAAATTATGTTGCAGGTTCTTATTTATAAAATTTAAAACCAAAGGACACAGATTAAATAATAGAAAAATACGTTCAATAACCTCAGTTAATCATTACTATAAATTAACTAAAAATTCGATATAAAGCTTAAACAGGTTAAATGCGATGGTATCAATTTATGAAATATCTATTTTATCTTTCTGCAAGCGTAAATCATAAATGATAAATGATATCTAAGTTTTGTAGATAGCAATGTCTTACCACGATAGGGTCAAATTTAACTCGAAGATTAGAAAAATAACAATAATTATATATGTATGTTTTTCTTTATTTTTACTTTTAGGATAATTCTTTTAAAATAATAGATTTATGATATAACCTTGGCTGTTTCGATTCTTCCTTAAAATAAAAGTTTTTACTACAATTTATCTATGATTCATTTTCACTTTCCTATTTCAAAATGGCATATCACTTTGATTTCATAATATAAATAATAATTAACATTTAATATTTTAGATAACATATCTTAATAATTACCACAATTTATCGCCACTACTATCGGCTGCTGCTGGAATTTTGGATAGATTGTTATAAAGGAACAAATATTTTTTTTAATATAACAATAAAATATACAATGAGGCAAATAGAGGGATAGAATAAATTCACAATTTTCTTTTCAAATTCTTTTTGAAGTTAGGCTTAATACAAACATTGGCAAAATAACATCACATATGTTACTTGGTGAAAGAGGAATTTCTAATTTTTGAAGGGAGGTTATTTAGTGTATCAAAGAACTTAAACTTCAAGTAATTATTTTCAAAATCAATGTTTTCAGTAACTATCACAATGGCCATCCTAATCAAGGACGCTGATGACCTCAAGAACAGGCTTGCTGAGGCTGGAGATAAGCTAGTCGTCATCGACTTCAAGGCAACCTGGTGCGGTCCTTGCAAGATCATTGGACCCAAACTCGATGAACTAGCTACAGAGCACATTGACTCAGTTGTAGTTCTTAAGGTAAAAAATAAAAATATAATGAATACTTTCTTAGATTTACGCGAATATTTGACATTTTAAATATAACTATCTTTTCGGATTTTTTCGAGGATTTATTTTGATTTTTTGGTCCCGACGTTTCGAATGCTTTAGGGCAATCATGGTCACGGAAGAGACTGAGAGTTGAGTCGAGTGAGAGAGTCGGGAACCAAAATTCAAAATAAATCCGCGAAAAAAACCGAAAAGATAGTTTTAGTTAAAAATATAATTGTTTTTAATCAAACTACTCCTTTAAATATGAAGGTTAGTATGAGTATGTGTTTGTTAATCATAAACGCTGAAACCGCTGCACGAATTTGGATGATGAATTTACATAAATAGACTATGACCTAGGAGTAACACATTGGCTGTTGTATATCTGGCGAATCCGAGACCAGCGAGAGTACAATTAGTAATTAAATCTTTGATGGATGTGTTTGAACCATCAGTCATACGAAAATATAATAAATTTAATTTATTAAAAATAGGCACATACTTATTTTACGTTTTTTAGAATATAGGTAACTAAAAGCCCATGTAGAATAGATACAATTTAAAATGCTGTTCAATAATTTTGGTTAGCCTCCCTTTTTTAATAATACTTCATACGAAAAAACGTAAACAGTTACGAATGATTTTTAACAAACAAAACTAAAACCGGTTTTTTCTCAAGATGTATGTATATATTATTCATTATCGTACGTGATTATCTACAATTAGATGATGCAGTCCATACAAGCAATTTACTTCGTAGAAAAAATATTGCATAATATTTTTTTATAAAATTCAAGTGTGTTAAAAGACATACTTTGTAAGAACTTACATGAAAAACTAACTTCTGTAAATATAAATCTAACTTTGGGCCTATATAAGAATAGGCCTTTTGGGCTTATATATTTTCTATATAGAATAGCAAAAACTAAAGAATATACTTATATCAATTACTAGTACATCTATTCATATAATAAAATTGTAGCTAAGCCGAATCTGTATGTTCGAGCGCCTGATGATTTTTTAAGGCAACGAATTTTTAGACTACTCACAGTTAACTTTAACTTTTATTACTTTTTGTTGTACTGTGTGGGTCATTCGTAATTGAATATACTTCTCATCAAGTTGTCCTGGTACGCGGTTTTATTTTCCCGTGTCCTGTTGAGTCCCGTACATGGTCCTTCGAGCCGGATAGTGTTTATATGGATACTAATTAAAGTTATTGAAGATTATATATCCAAATCAGCGATTGTTAACGACGGAAATAATTAATTAACATGGACATGGAATTGGCCGGTACTGAGAAGTAATGGAAAGATCTAGTACACATTATTTTCAACGGTGTTAAGTTTTATTTAAATAATATCGTCACCCAACACTCGAACAGGTTGTATTTAATTTTATAATAAGTTTATATAAAAGGTTAGTACATTTTTACCTGTTTTAACTATTATTTTAACTCATGCGTAGGTATGTGTTAGAAATAATTTGTTAGTTAGTGTTAGATATTATTTCAAGTTATTATTAATTATATTGTAAATTAAGTTAATTAACCCGTAGTGTACTTAAAGTTATAATTTGTTAAAGTTAATTACTTTATATTTCTGTTTTAAAAATAATTATTAAAGAATAAGGATAAAATTAAACAAAAATAATTTTTTTATTATAGATTTATTAATTGTATTTACATATTAAGATTATAAATTGCTTTTTTGTATTATTATATACAAATTAAATTAAATTGTTAATTTATTGCATAACACGCAGGTACTTCAACGTTTTGTGTAGTTAAGTAAATACTTGTAAAATTATTATTCATAAACTTAAAATTGTTATTATATACATTCCAGGTCGACATCACACGTTTCCCAGTATGTCCGAGGAAAGGGAGTTAATTAAGAAACGAGGTAGTTTTAAGGGTCGCTTAACGGCATTTATTAATTATCTTGACGCATTAAGTAACAAAAAATTAAATAGTTGTGATGTTACCGAGTTACAATTGCGCATGAGCAAGATTGAATCTTTATATGAACAATACAATGAGGTACAGTTGCGTTTAGAATGTGTGGTTGATGATATAAAAATACAGTTGTCTGAGCGTTCTGAGTTCGAGTCATTATATTATAACGCCTTGTCAAGGTCTCAAGAATTATTAAAATTATATAATAAAGATAATGAATCAATTGCTAGTTCTAAAAGTACTCGTGCCACTGTTCACAAACCTATTAAGTTACCTACTATACAGTTAACAAAATTTAGTGGTTCATATAGTAATTGGTTGGAATTTCGTGACACCTTTACCAGTCTCATCCATAATAACGACGAGATTGATGACATAAATAAATTTCATTATTTGCGTGCTTCCCTGGAAGGATCTGCTGCTGCAGTTATACATTCGATTGAATTCTCTGCCAATAACTACACTGTGGCTTGGGACTTAATATGTGATCGTTTTAATAATAAAAGGTTATTAGTGCAAAATCACGTATCAGCGTTATTTAACATTGAAGTTATCACTAAAGAGTCTTCTTTGGCGTTAAAAGGTTTGATAGATCAATTAAATAAAAACTTGCGATCATTGGAATCCTTAGGCGAGTCTGTCAAACAATGGGACACTTTATTAATATATTTAGTTACTCGCAAGTTAGATCATAAATCTTATCGCGAATGGGAGGAGTTTAAAGGGCACATAGACAAAGATAGTAAGATTACTTTCGATGTCTTCCTTCAATTCGTTCGCACACGCGCTGACTTAATTGAAACTTTGGAATTATCACGAAATAACGTTATTGTTACAAAATCACATCTTAAGGTAAAATCTATGGTAACGACACAAAATTCTGGTAATTTAAGCACTGAGTCGGTCACTAAGCCTTGTCCAAACTGTAAAGGTGACCACAGTTTAAGCAGCTGTTCACATTTCCTTTCATTAAGTAATGAAGCCCGTTTTAAGTTACTGCCTAATTATAAAGTGTGCTATAATTGTTTTCGTAAGGGCCACTTTGCAAATACTTGTAAAAAACCAGGTTGCAAATTATGTAAGCGAAAGCATAACACATTAATTCATATTTCCGATATTAAAGGTAATCGTGATGACATAAATGATAACATAGTCTTGTCTCCGTCAACGTCCGCTGCGTCTTCGATCGCTGTCAAGACTGACGCTAGCAACGTAGCATTGTCTGCGAATATTTCACCTTCTCATAACGTCATTCATAAACAGCGAGATGTGTTATTGTCAACTGCTTTAGTTAAATTATATGATAAAAATAATCATGAGCATGTTGTGCGCGCGGTACTCGATAGTGGTAGTACATCGAGTTTTATGACAGAGCGATTGTGTAAAAGGCTAAAATTAACCACATGTCAGGTAGATAGGTCGATTCATGGGATAAATAACGCGACTTCTCGCGTAGGTAACACTTGTCAAGTAAAAATGACGTCATTGAATAACCATTATAAGACAGAGTTATTTTGTTTTGTGTTACCGTTAATAACAAATAGTATGCCCTGTTATGAATTAGATTTATCTGACATTAATATTCCGTCTCATATTTGTCTAGCTGACCCCACCTTTTACAAGCCCTCAGATATTGATATTTTAATTGGTGCTGATCTCTTTTGGGATTTGTTAGGCTCAGAGAGAATAAAGTTAGGTGCCGGTAGGCCTGTGTTATGTGAAACCAGGTTAGGCTGGATCGTTTCTGGCCCAATTACCTGGTATAAATTCATAAATAAGTCTGGTAAACTATTAACAAATAAAATTACTTGTAATTTTACTCAAGCTAGTTCTTGTAACAGTTCTGAATTGGATTTAGTTCGTCAAGATTTAATACGATTTTGGAATCTTGAAGAGATTCAGTCGCAATCCTCTGACTATTTACCAGAAGAAAGATTATGTGAGGATCATTTTATTAAAAATACTACACGCTTACAGGATGGTCGTTTTTGTGTTCGTATCCCGTTAAAGCAAAATGCTTCTGTTTTAGGTAACTCATTTCACAGGGCTAAAAAATGTTTACTTTCCCTTGAACGAAAATTAAAAACTCAACCTGATTTTAGCAAATTGTATTATGAATTCATGTCCGAATATGAAAAATTAGGTCATATGACAGAAAATAAAGAATTAAATTTAAACGCAGGTAATTACTTTATACCGCATCATGGAGTACTACGCGAATGTAGTATCACTACAAAGCTTCGTGTAGTCTTCAACGCAAGTTGCCCTACTTCATCAGGAGTTTCGTTTAATGATTTACAGATGGTAGGTCCTACGGTTCAGGATGATCTTGTCTCTATACTTCTTCGGTTTCGACAGCATAAGTATGTTTTGTCAGCTGATGTTGAAAAGATGTATAGACAGGTCGTAGTTCATCCATCTGATAGGCACTTGCAGCAAGTAGTTTGGCGTGAAAATGCAGACGATCCCGTCAAAGTGTTTAAATTAAACACCGTCACGTACGGTACGGCAAGCGCCCCATTTCTTGCAACGCGCTGTCTTAAACAGTTAGGTATGGAATGTAAAAATGATAAAATTGCTACCATTATACAGCACGACTTTTACGTTGATGATCTGCTGACTGGTGGCAACGATTTAAATGAAGTAATGTTCATCCGTGATGAAGTTACCAATGTTCTTGCTTCAGCTTGTATGCCACTTAGAAAGTGGAAATCGAACGAACCTAGAATAATATCTGGATCTTTTCAGTCGCCATTAGATTTAAGCATGGGATCCGTTGAACCTAATAAACTATTAGGACTTGACTGGTTCGCTAATTCTGATGACCTAGGTTTCTTAATAGGTTCTAAGATACCTGAAGGCAACACTAAACGTAATTTGCTTTCAGCGATTGCTCGCATTTTTGATCCTTTAGGTCTATTATCCCCTCTTGTCGTTTCTATGAAAATGATGTTGCAAAAAATGTGGTTAGATAAACTTTCATGGGATGAACCTTTAACTGAGGAATATATTTCAAGTTGGGATGCTCTAGTCAAATCTTTGCCTCTTTTGAATCAATTTAGGATTCCCCGACTTGTTATGAAAGATTCATACAAGGCGTTAGAACTACATATATTCACGGATGCATCTGAGCGAGCGTATGGTGCGTGCGCCTACGTCCGTTCTGTCAATGGTAATGGCGAGTGCATGGTTCGTTTATTAATGGCCAAAAGTCGGGTGGCGCCAATTAAACCTACTACAATTCCTCGGTTAGAATTGTGTGGCGCCGTTGTAGGAGCTCGAATTTATGAAAAGATCGTAAACTCACTTCGGGTAAATTTCGATAAGGTTTATTGTTGGACTGACTCGACTATCGTATTGGGATGGTTACAGATGTTGCCTTCCAAGCTTCAGCCATTTGTACGCAATCGCGTTGCTGAAGTTTTAGATAAGGCGGGAAGTTGCAGTTGGCAACACGTCCCAACTGAAAGGAACCCAGCAGATTTAATATCTCGTGGCGTGGATATTAGTACATTGCAAGGTTCAGATTTATGGTGGCATGGTCCTGATTTTTTGAGGAAAGATCCGTTCAACTGGCCTTCTAAACTTGAATCTTCAAATTTCGACACATTGCCCGAAACTCGAGTTCATATTGCGTTAAGTGTTAAACCCGAGAATAAACAGTCAAAAGACTGTTCCTTCATAAATTTCAAACGATTTTCCAATTATTTACGACTTATTCGTTGCGTAGCATATGTGTTACGTTTGATTAAAATCTGCCGAAAGATCTCTGTAACTAATAACTTTTTATCAGAAACTGAACTTCAGAAAGCGTTAAATGTTATTATTGTAAAATGTCAGGAGGAATCATTTCCAGAGTATAAATTACTCATAAATAAACAAAGTTTACCTGCAAAAAGCCCATTACTTAAGTTTAATGTTTATTTAGATTCAAATAAAATAATGCGTGTTGGTGGACGTTTAGAAAATTCGAACTTCTCTTATGATAAAAAGCACCCTATTATTATACAGTCTACTCATATTTTTACTAAATTATTATTTAATTATCAACATAAGAAATTGATGCACGCGGGACCACAATTATTATTGGCTTCGATAAGAGAATCGTATTGGCCCATAGGTGGCCGAAATTTAGCGAAGGCATGCTATCGTAGCTGTGTGCGCTGTTGTCGGATAAAAGGTAGTGTAGTTACACCATTAATGGGAAATTTGCCTCAGCAGCGACTTCTTCCGGGAGGTTTTCCTTTCGAAAGTGTTGGCGTGGATTACGCTGGCCCTATAATGTGCGCTAGTCGGCAAGGCCGAGGTTGTAGGCTAGTAAAGGTGTACATCGCGATATTTATTTGTTTCACTACTAAGGCTATCCATTTGGAACTAGTAGGTGATTTGAGTACTAATAAGTATTTATTAGCTTTATATCGATTTATTTCGCGTAGGGGAAAACCCATCAATATATTTTCCGACAACGGTACCTCATTCGTTGGCGCGTACCACGAAATTTCAAAATTTCTTAAATTTAATTGTGACTCGTTGAGTGAAAATTTGGCAAATGATGGCATTAAAATGCATTTTATCCCCGCGTATACTCCTCATTTTGGCGGACTCTGGGAAGCGGGTGTAAAGTCGACGAAGTATCATCTCAAGCGAGTGTTGGGAAATTGTAACCTTACCTTCGAAGAACTTAACACCACACTGATCCAAATTGAGGCGATATTGAACTCTCGCCCATTAACGCCAATGTCTTCTGATCCTGCAGACTATACACCTCTGACGCCAGGACATTTTCTCATTGGTAGATCGCTTACTTCACTACCACAGCGTGATTGCCGGGACGATTCCGTTCATCATTTAACTCGTTTCCAAAGGATTGAGCAACTTCGCCAGCATTTCTGGGTTCGATGGAGCAAGGAGTTCGTTTCCGAATTACAACAGAGAACAAAATGGCGTTCCTGTAGAGATGAGTTGAAGCTTGGTTCCTTGGTAGTGATTAAAGAGGATAACCTACCCCCTCTTAAGTGGAAATTAGGAAGAATTGTTGCAGTGCATCCAGGATCGGATTCAATTGCTCGTGTGGCTGATATCAAGACGTCTGCTGGAGTAATAAGACGAGCCTTCAATAAAATTTGCCCGTTACCCGTAGCAGAGGCTGATTCTTGTTGAAAGAGGATCTTTCAACGTCCGGGGGCATGTTCGAGCGCCTGATGATTTTTTAAGGCAACGAATTTTTAGACTACTCACAGTTAACTTTAACTTTTATTACTTTTTGTTGTACTGTGTGGGTCATTCGTAATTGAATATACTTCTCATCAAGTTGTCCTGGTACGCGGTTTTATTTTCCCGTGTCCTGTTGAGTCCCGTACACTGTACATTAAATATTTTTTGGAAAATCTTATTGAAATAGACAATATTATCAATACAGAGGCCGAATCTATAGTTTTTAGAATTTTTGTCTGTCTGTTACCGCATCACGGAAAAACAACTGGATGGATTTTGATGAAATTTTGTATGATGATGATATGATGATGTTCATATTCATAAGCCTCAATACTCAGTATCAACAATCACGGGCCTAAACCAAGTGAGTGCCGATGTACTACGGATTATTATTAAAACAACTTTTTTAAAAAAAATAAAAACCGACTTCCAGGCACTGAAAAGTAAAAAATAACTAAACGGGGGTTTTCATTTAGAATAGATACTTAATCAGATTTTTTCGAAGTCGGTGTGCTTTGATTTGTATTGGCTGTATATTTGCTTTTTGTAGTTCAACGTAAGTAAATGGAGGAAGCCCAAGATTATTATTATTATTAATAGGCACATCCCTTCATTACAGGTTGACGTAGACGACTGTGAAGATATTGCCGCAGACTACGACATCAGCGCAATGCCCACCTTTGTATTCATCAAGAAAGGACAAAAATTAGAAGAGTTCTCTGGAGCTAACTACGACAAATTAAAGAACACTCTCCTCAAACATAAGTAATTTAGAATACTTATTAAGTAATAGTGTTTAATTCTTTTTATAATTAAAATAGTTGAAATTAAAAATAAAATTATTTCCATAATATATATGTATCCTAGAATACCAAATATAATGGTAGCCCTACTGCCGTTATTTATATTATTAATAAACTAATTTTATTATTTAAAAAATAATTATAATATAAAAAATAGTAATAAGGCAACCAGTGTGCCGTCTGTGTATTGGTCAGTAATTAGAATATTTATCGTTTTCTAAATTTATCTCACCGTGTATTAATTGTATTAATTAAATATTTTATATAATTTAGGTACATTAAAGTATTAAAAAAATGCTTAAAATTATTCTATTTATTTTGCCCTTAATGTTACTCAATTATTACTCATTAATTTTTGACCAGTGTTTTATTTGAATTAATAAAATCTTAGTATTAAAATAATAACAATATATTTTTATTACATTATTAAATTAAAAACTATTCTGTATTAAACAATGGGTATTAAACAAGGATTACTACTACTAAGGGAAAGTGCGTAAATTGATATTAAAAAAATAAATTAAAGTAGGAACACTTTAAATTCCCTCCAATTGGTGTTCACCTTGTCCTCATTAACGACCGGCAATCCAGCCGGGCGCGAAGCCAAAAAACGTACTAGGAGGCGGCCCACTTCAGTGGGCTGTGTGCCGTGTAGGTTGCTCTTGGTACTTTTCTGACAGCAGAGTGGCCCGTAGGAGCAGCCCCTTTGTTGTGTGGTCTACTTCGTTAGACAGCTGCGGTCGGGGCGTCGTAGAACGTAGTTGAGTGCGCAAGCGATCCTGCGACGCCCCATTAAGACGGGGGAGGTTCTGTTGCGTTTTAGTATGTGTGTTGAGTTTATGTGAAAATTTTGATATGTATAAAAAATTTATTTTCAAAATACTTAGTGTAATCAAAATAAAACAATATTTTTTTCTTGACGTTGACATTATTCAAAAAAACCCAATAGATTCAGGTGTTTGCCACTAGTTGGCACTTGATGCGCGGTCCCTTCGGTATTTCCAGTTTACTGAGTGTCCGAATAATCGTAAAAAATAGTGGAATAATTTAGTAAATGTTAATGTCCCAACAAAAAAATCACACTACTACCCTTTACAGTTAACATTAAAACATTAACAAATGTCAGATACCTACGCCGTACACTGCTACCTATATCTACCTACATAATTTCAATTCAATTTTCTTGTCAATGGCTTCAAAACGTGCCAGTTAATCACAGATTACTTCGCCAATGTAACATAGAAAGGAGAAGACTGACTTATTTCATCTCATTCTAATATATTAATCTTTTGGGCGGTAGATGTAAAATAAGCAATAGTGTTCTCCACATATTTTAAATAAATTTTAATAGAAATAACTAGTAATTATATTTATCAATTACATTTTGTGTAAGTTTAAAAGTTTAAATATACTTACAAAATATAATTCAAGTGTCTAATGTTGTGGTGAAGTAGTTACACTCAAGTGTCCTGCTGGTTGAACTGTCACTCACTAACACTCACTACTACCAAGAATAAACAGTGGTTTAGTCTTTGTTGCTGCACCATGGCGAATATCACAACTGTGCTGGAGGCTCAGCGGTCACTGGAAGCTGCACTTTTTACAAAAATGGAACAATTTGAAAGTCAACTTAATGCTGCAAAGGAGGCCCCCAAGTGTGCTAGTACCCTGCCTCAACTCCAGGAGGACTTCTCTTCATTTCAAACACTAGTATGTTCAATCTTAACACTCCTGAGACAACAAATTGCAGATTGCATTAAGTCTGTTGATACCATTGAAACACGGCACCGGAGAAAGTATCTTCTGATCAATGGTGTTTCTGAAGAAATTGTTGAAAACTTGCCTTCTCATATTGCGAGCTTGTTTCAAGAGAAACTTGGAGTGCATGATGCTACAGCTGAGAAGTTCAGGGTGTGTCATCGCCTCGGTCGGCCGGCAGAGGGCAAGACTCGACCAGTTTTACTTAGGTTTGCAGATTTATCTCTCAGATCTTCTGTATGGAGAAAAAAGATTGGTTTCAAGGGCACATCATTTGTTATATCCGAGTTCCTTACGCAGCAGAGACAGGCACTTTTCATCCAAGCCCGAAAGCGTGTAGGCATGCGTAATTGCTGGACTCTTGATGGCAACATCTACGTGAAGTTGCAAGATGGCTCTAGGCATCGCGTCACTACTGAGGCTGAACTACTTGCCCTTCCGGAAACAATGGCCCCCATTGACAGACCTAAGCAAACAACTGCACCTCAATCTACTAACATGCTAACCGGCAGTACCGGTGCCTCTGTTGATCATTGTGCTAAGCAAAAACGTTCTACACGTATTAAAAAGTGAATTGTTGTGTGTTTGACTGTTCTGCGTGATCTTTTCATTGAAAATGAATGTCCTAAAGTTGTCATTTAAAAATAGGTTTCTTTCTTTTTTTTTTTTGTGTATTCATTGACGTATCCACTAATAGTTCATGGTTCAATAGTAATGCATATAATAATGAATCCTTGAGTATTTAATAATTAATGATTTGTCTTGTTTTTTTCTTGAGTAGCTTCTATAGAAAGTGAATTGTTCAGTTCGTGAAGGTCTTGATTCTCATAGTAGGTAGCACGATAAGATACTGATTATCTTAATTTTATTTTTAGAAAATGTAGGTAGGTATTTCTACTTTAACTTTAACTTTTAAATAACAGCAAAACAAATACTTTTTCTACTTGCTTGACGTTGACATGAATGTATTGTAGTACAATAATTGTACAATGTACATACTTTGTCATATTTGACATATTGACAACTCAAGTCTCCCAACGTTCGGATACTCGTTACGGGCGGCGTAGATCCATAGACAAATAATGACCATTCTTGAATATTCATTTAATAATATAATTATTATGATACCTTGATATGCATACCTACCTGAGCCTTTTACTATTGGTGGTTACATTTTTGCATGACACGTACAACGTGTTTCTCAATGAGACGTTGAACTTTTATTTTTTTTTTTTCTGTTTTTACCTTGTTTGTCGTGGATGAAGTTGTGTTTTCATCTGTCTTAGTTCTGTTTTTTTTGTAATTTATAGATAAACACTGTAACATTCTTTCGCACCAACCAACCGGCAGGACCAGCAATGATTATAAATAAATAGTATTTATATATTTTTTTTGCTGCTAATTATCCTTATTTTTTCTTATATTATATATAGTTTAATATTTTATCGTATATATTCTATTTTATTTTATTTTGGTACATTATATCTATCATTATGTCTGATGACGACTCTTTTTATTCGGCTTGTGACTTATCATCGTTCCCCTCCAGTGATGACTCTTTTAATGAGGTTACTGATTGTCTTAGTTATTTATTAGTAAATGCTTTAAGTAAATCCCCATTAGCCTTAAACTTATGTCACCTGAACGCTCAGAGTATACCAGCGCATTATACAGATCTTCTGGATACCTTTAACCCACAAACCTCGGGCGTTGTCCATGCGATTCTCATATCCGAAAGCTGGCTCAAACCTTCCCTTTCCTCTACTGCTTACAGCCTGCCGGGATACGTCCTAATAAGGAATGACCGCAGTGACAAAAGAGGTGGAGGTGTCGCAATCTACATCAGAAACGAAATTTCGTACAAAGTTATTGCTTCGTCGCCCTCCTCATTCACAGCATCAGCTGAGTATTTATTTATTGAAGTTCAGGCTAAGCGTGCCAAAGCCTTACTTGGCGTTGTTTACTGCCCTCCCTCTATTAATTACTTCTCCAGTCTTGAATTTGTACTCGAAACTCACTGTCCAAATTACGAGCACATCATCATAATGGGTGATCTAAATACTGACTTATTGAAGAGCACTTCATATTCTAGTAATCTTCTTGATATTGTCAAGTCAGTCAATCTCTCCATTCTTCCTTCGGGACCTACTCACCTTAACCCTGATACTTCTGACTCTCTGCTTGACTTGATCTTAACCTCCTCACTTGATCATGTAATTCAACATGGTCAATTACCTGCGCCTGGTTTTTCAAGGCATGACGCTATTTATATATCGTACAAATTAAGACCGCCTAAAATAAAACCTAGAATTGTCATGATGCGCTGTTTTTCCAGTATTGACAATGCAGCACTGTTGGAAGACGTTGCAAAGTTGGACTTCAGTCGCGTGTACGCGGCGTTGACTGCAAATGATAAGGTAGCTTGTCTTAATGCCGAAATCCTTACACTGTACGACAAGCATGCCCCTTTAAAAGCAGTTAAGTTAAGAAGACTACCAGCTCCATGGATCACCAAGGGTGTTCGTATTGCGATGTCACGCCGTAACAAGGCATTTCGCAAGTTCAAGCGTGACAGGTGCGCTGAAAATTGGTCTGCCTATAAGGTTGCTCGCAATACGTGTAACAAGATGGTAAGAGCCGCCAAACGATCTTATATCCTTGATAACATTTCTAACTCATCTTCAGCCAATATATGGAAGTTTCTTCATTCTCTTGGCTTCGGTAAAATCTCTACCGAAACTAAGAAACCTAGTTTCACCGCTGATGACTTCAATTGTCATTTCATCTATGCATCTCTTCTCAACTCTGTTGATAAATCCTCTGCAATTTCTGAAGTAACTTCCATGGCCTTCTCGTTGTCTAATAGTTTTACATTTTCTCCAGTGTCTGTGGAGGAGGTTCGCACAGTTTTGCTGTCAATTAAGTCAGGTGCGGTGGGGTACGATGGGATAGGCAGAACGATGATTTTGCCTGTACTCCAATTCCTTCTTTCGGTGATTACCCATATCATCAACTTCTCCTTAACCACAGGGGAATTCCCTATGCTTTGGCGGAAAGCTATAATTACGCCCGTTCCTAAAGTCGCATCCCCTTGTGAGTTAAAAGAGTACAGGCCGATATCTATATTGCCATTTTTATCGAAAGTGTTGGAAGCAATTGTGCACAAGCAAATCTCCTTATTTATCAATGGTAACAATCTGCTTAGTCCATTTCAGTCTGGCTTTAGGCCAGGACACAGTACCACCACCGCCCTTCTTAAGGTTACAGAGGATATCCGGGGGAGCTTGGAGGATAGAATGGTCACTATTTTAGTATTAATAGATTTTTCAAACGCTTTTAACATGGTTGACCATGATATCCTCCTTTCTCTTCTTGCGCGACTGCGATTCTCTTCCACAGCCCAGGAATGGTTTTCCTCATATCTTCGTGGCCGTCAGCAAGCTGTTAAGTTGGACAATGTGTTGTCTAGTTGGTGCAACCTCAGCTCTGGCGTGCCACAGGGTGGTATCTTATCGCCCATTCTCTTTTCAATTTTTATTAACTCTCTTACACACCTTCTTGGATGCTCTTACCATCTTTACGCGGATGATCTACAAATCTACACTCATGCAGTTGTAACTGACATTAATAACGCGGTTCACAAGATCAATGCTGACTTAAATGTCGTTAGTAATTGGTCTCAAAAATTTGGCATAAAAATCAACCCGGGCAAATGTCAGGCTATTATTGTAGGTAGTCCACGTCAGATGGCTAAATTTGATATTGACTCAGTGGCACCTGTCATGTTTGAAGGACACGTCATTGCTTATTGTTCCAGTGTTAAAGACCTTGGTATCTACATTGACAGCACTCTCAGTTGGCGTACGCAGGTTGCTGAAGTCTGCCGA
The DNA here is from genome assembly GCA_033884665.1 of Argynnis bischoffii washingtonia. NCBI lineage: Eukaryota > Metazoa > Arthropoda > Insecta > Lepidoptera > Nymphalidae > Argynnis > Argynnis bischoffii. The sequence continues at coordinate 6,763,243 of JAEMGE010000029.1, forward strand.
ACTGTAACTGCCTCTTTGTCTTCCTTGAATCGGCTAAGACACTTTTTACCAATTGAGACAAAGGCCTACCTTATTCAAGCGCTCATTTTTCCAATCATTGATTATGGTGATGTGTGTTATTTGGACTTGAGTGAGACTCTCCTAAACAAGCTGGATCGTCTCATCAATAATGCCGTTCGCTTTGTTTTCTGTCTACGTAAGTATGACCACATCTCTTCCTATCGTTCCAAGCTTAAATGGCTTCCTATCCGTAAGCGACGGCAAATTAGGATTCTCAGTGCACTCTCCTCTGTTCTTTTTGAACCCCTCTCACCTGAATACTTAAAATCCAAATTCCAGTACCTTTCCTCTTCGCATGATCGGCCACTTCGCTCTGCTGAATCCTACCTCCTTTCCATTCCACTGCATCGTTCAGATTTCCTTTCCAACTCCTTCGCTGTCCAGGCCGCCCGCTTTTGGAATTCGCTCCCAGCCGATATCAGAAGACCGGCTAGTAAGGTAACTTTTAAAAGAAGACTCCGGAATCACTTAATGGATTGACATCTTGGTAGTCGTAAGTCGTAAGCTCGTCATCTCTTATATATATCTATATATTAATAATTATATGTCTCTTTAAATATATAATTATATATGTATAGCTGTATATATGTACGTATAATTATATATATATATATATATATATATATGTGTATATATATTATATATTATATGTATGTATTAATATAAGTAAATATGTGTATATGTATATGTGTTTAGGTATGTTATGTGAACATGTTATATATATATATATTTTTTTTTCTCTTTTCATCTAGTACCGCTCATTATGTTTCTCTGTTTGGCCTAAAGGTTGGCTGGTAGAGAATGCAATTAGCATTAAGCCCGCCTTTTGTACCGTTATATTGTAAATAGTGGTCAATAAAGGTTAAATAAATAAATAAATAAATATTAAATACGCGTGAACCTACAGAATTATCCTGTAAATGCTATCCCGTCATAGTTTTGCGATTCACATACCCGCGCTTGAAATCGTCAAAATTGTAGAAACTAGCTCTTTCTTTTATTACATATATTAATAAATATAATTTCGCTAATCATCAAAGAACCTCATTTCATAGATCGCCTATTTGGTACTTAATAATTTTCCCAAATATTTTTTGCCTGAATAATTTGATCGTATAAAACCATTTTATTATATACGTATAACGTATATGTCCTATTCAGTGGCGTAGCTACCGAAGGGCTATATGGTACCGTGCAACGGGGCCCCAAGCTCAGGGGGCTCTCGGACCCTGACCAGCAAACCTTGTATTGAACTAGCTTTTAATTCTCCCACCTTCGGAATATAAATACAATATGGCAACTCATTTGAAAGAATATAGGAGAATTCCCAACAAGTTGCGACTTCTGTTTGAAACTTGCAGGAAAGGAGAATGGGCAACTTTGTATGGGATTTGTCCCCAGAGTGTATCAAGTTGAGATATATGTCATTTTAAAGATCAGAAGTATAGCTTCAATTTATTGTATGACACCAACGCTGAGACTCGTGCAGGGAAATAATTATGAATCATTTAATTTTATTAAATTCGTGAAAGTAAAACAGTATAATTTAGATTGTACAATATTTTCGTAAGTATTATTTTATATCGTACCGTGCCGTCTATTTTTACACACCTTCGCACATATTGCGACTTTTGCAGCCCTGTACAGGATAGCTGAATGAATAAATGAGGAAGAATTGAGCAGGTTACGATGGGACATTATAGGGTTATTGGAAGTTCGAAAAGAGGGGGGACAACTCGATGATGCTCAAATCTGGTCACCTGTTCTGTTTTCGGGTGACCAACAGTCCCAAGGTGGTGTCGGGTTTATCGTCTCTTGTGATGTCTTGCACAGGATGGTAACTATGTACAGCTTGAACGCATCCAACTGATTCCGACTGAAGAAGTCCACGTTCCTACCAGTGCCACACCAAATACAAAACCCCTTAAGCTTTCAGCTGGAACTCCAAAACCGCTTTGATTGCGATAGCGATGTGGCTACTTTTAACGATGGGTTTCTCAAAGGTGTCGAATCAGTTGGGTTCTAAACACACTCTAAAAATAAACCCAAAAAGATTTCTGATCCTACTCTCGAGCTCGTGGCAGAAAGGAGGAAGATGATCTTACAGTCATCCAAACACTCCAAAGATTTTCGAGGTTTTTGATTTATCTATTGGGCAAAACCGGCTAGTACAGTTCAAAACCGAGGACAATAGGATTATATTATCTATTCCCGAGTTTAGTAATGGGAGAGATCGCGAAATTTTATGGATAGCTATTGACATCAACGCGACAACCCATCAGTCTGGACAATGATTAAGGGCCAGGCTAACCCGACACTATACCGAAGAAATCCCGGACGTCACTAAAACAGATTAAGAACAACAAAGCACCGAGTGCAGGTGGAACTACGGCTGAATTTCTGAGAATGTTACTTAATTCCATCATACTGGAAGGAAAACCCCACAATTATGGGGCAGAAGCGTAGTTGTACTGTTCTGTAAAAAGGGCGATAATGCCTTGCTAAATAATTTGACTCATCTCGCTTCTGATCCATGTCTACAAGTTGTTTCAATAAAGTAAATCATAGTTCTTCCATGTAACTGTCTCACTTTTGGCGCTGTACAATAAAATAAAGCTATTATTATGACCTTTAAAGTGATGTTCATACGTCATACTGTTTTAGACTTTCACAGGCTTAATAAAATTTAATGATTCATAGTTTTTTCCCTGCACGAGTTTCAGTGTTGGTGTCATACAATAAATTGAAGCTAATCTTCTGCTCTGCAAAATGACATATGTCTCAACTTTATACACTCTGGGGACGGAATGCCCATTATCCTTTCCCTGTACCTGTTGTTAGTACAGTGCTAACTGCTAACTTAAAAGATTCGCCGTCATATTTAGCGGGTTAAGCGGACGCAAATCAAACAATCAGTTATTTTTACTTTTTAGTGTTTATTTTTGAAGTCGGTTTTTATATATATTTTTTAAGTTTTTATTTCTTACTAGCGACTCACCCTCGCTTCGCTCGGGTTCGTCTCTAGGTTGCTTCCCAAAACAAAATAAATAATTAATTTGGTTTTAATTTTTTTTTCGTGGGACTCTATTTTTTTTCTAAAATAAAAATAGCCTAAGTTACTCCTTATTATATCAGCTATCTGCCAGTGAAAATCCCGTCAAAATCGGTCCAGTCATTTCAGAGGTTAGCCGGAACTGTTTGTTCCGGCTAACAGACAGACAACAATTGTAAAAAATGTTGTTTTGGTATATATACCGTGTATACATCCATATGCATTTAGTAAAAAGCGGTTATTTTAATATTACAAACAGACACTCTAATTTTATTAATCTGTATAGATAAGCTATTTAAAATAATTACGAGTAAGACGATTATTCTTAGTACTTGATGATTCACAAATGGGAAAACGCGATTTACCAATCAGCCTTTAAATTTTTAAACCGTCAATCCTACAAACCGAGCACTCATTCGTTGGAAACTTTGTATTGATAAATATAGTAACACTAGCAAAACCCGCGGCTTCGCTTGCGCTAAAACTACAATAAAAAAACTTTAAAAAGGTAGGTTTCATACAAATTTTCATCCCTTATTTTATCTCCTTATGGGATAAATTTCAAAAACGCTAAAACACGTATCTATTTAATTGTATTGAAGAGCATTAATACCAAGTTTTAAGAAATTGTGATCATAAATATTTTTTGGGTTGTGTTATAACGTGTATTCCCGTGGGAATGAGATAATCTCCCGCGGTGAAAAGTATCCTATATGTTGACCCGGATATCCAGCTATCATCATGCCAAATTTCATCAAAATCCCTCCAGTGGTTTTTCTGTGATGCGGTAACAGACAGACAGACAGACAAAAATTCTAAAAACTATAGATTCGGCCTCTGTATCGATAATAATGTCTATTTCAATAAGATTTTCCAAAAAATATTTAACATACAGATTTGGCTTCGTTACAATTTAATTATATGTATAGATTTTGCTTTTCACGATGATAAGATGACGTCATTTCGTCGATCACCTAAAACACATATATTCGTAGCGCGATAATTTCGCTTCAGTAGCCCGCGCCAGTTGGACCTGTTCTTTAAACTGTGAGTAAATCTATTTTATACTAGCAACTTACCCTCACTTTGCTCAGGTGCGTCTCTAGGCAGGTACGTTTTAATTTCTTTAAGCGTAACCCTATTTCTTTTTCTAAAATAAAATTAGCCTATGTTACTCCTTATAATATCAGCTATCTGCCAGTGAAAGTCCCGTTAAAATTGTTCCAGTCGTTTCAGAGATTAGCCGGCACAAACAAATAGACAGACAATAATTTAAAAAATTGTTTTTCTTATAAGTACCTAACGTATATAATTTAAAATCTACATTTAATATAAAGCTGTTATTTTAACATTACAAACAGTCACTTCAATTTTATTTATGTGTATAGAATATAGATAATTAAGTGATGAGTTTTGTGTGATTTTACTGTGTAGTTAACTTTAAAAGTTAAAATTAATTTTGAGTTACAGTATAATAAATTAATAATAATTTTATGTTTAATTATTTTAATATATATTATGTATTTTGTTTTAAGTACAGTGACCATGCATTAAAGGAGGACTTTTTTTCATAATTATGAAAAAAGTCCTATCATTATAATGATATAGACATTTTATGTACGAAGCGTTTTAATAATTTTAGCTTATTATATTTTTGAATTATCTATACAAATAATTAAAATTGGATTGTCTGTTTGTAATATTAGAAAAACCGCTTTTTACTAAATGAATATGGATGTATACACGGTCCTTATACCAAAACAACATTTGTTACAATTTTGTCTGTCTGTCTGTTTGTTCCGGCTAATCTCTGAAACGAATAGATCGATTTTGACGGGACTTTCACTGACCGATAGCTGATGTAATAAGGAGTAACTTAGGCTACTTTTATTTTAGAAAAAAAAAATAGGGCCCCACGAAAAAAATAAATAAAACCAAAACAAAATAAAAAAAGTTTGTTTTGGGAAGCAAGCAAATAAATGTTGTGTGCCATTTATATCATATATTCAAGCTAGATGCTTGTATTAGATATCTGTTTGTGTGTGCACAATGCTTATATTGTATGTCTGTTTGTGTGTGCGCGTTTCACGCAAAAAGTAATGCACCGATTTCAACGAAATTTGGTGAAGTGATAACTTATTACTCGGGTCAACATTTAGGATACCTTTTGCTTAATAAAAAATCTTTCCTTCCCACGGGAAAACGCAATGACTGGTTCTATCGAGTCGTCTTTAGAAATATGTATGGCTAACGCTGGCTAAACCTTAATAGATACATTAAAACTAGAAAATTGTAGATCTTAAACAGTTATACAAACAAGTTTGCAATAGTATACGGCTATCTTTTAAGGTACATTCACAATTACTATTTTTATTTATTACTCGCGACTCACTGACTGACTTGTCAATGTTCAACCCAAGCCGATGATGATAGACCAGCATCACAAAAAAAGCCAGCTTTATATATCTATACTAATATTAAATGCGAAAGTAACTCTATCTGTCTGTCATCTTTTCACGCTTAACCGTTGAACCTATTTTTATTTTCCTATTAAAACGTACCTAGAGATGAACCCGAGCAAAGCAAGGGTGAGTCGCTAGTAAATGATAAATGATAAGTTTTGCAGATAGTAGTGTCTTACCACAATAACGTCAAATTTAACTCGAAGATTAGAAAAAACAATAATTATAAATCTAATATTTACTTTTGAGGTAATTGTTTTAAAATAATAGATTTATGATATGTCCTCGATTGTTTCAGTTCTTCCGTAAAAATATTTTAATAAAAAATTTCTATGATTCATTTTCACTTTCCTATTTCAAAATGGCAAATCACTTTGATTTCATAATATTTATAAATAATAACTAACATTTCATTTCATATTTTAGATAACATATCATATAAGAGACTTATCACAAAATGTACTGAGTTCTATGATATTGAGTTTGAGCGGTCGACGCATCGCTGTTTCTAGCATATTCTGCAGTTGTAATTAATTACTTCTATGTAAAGTTTTATAATAAATTGTTTAAAAAAAAGTATGTAATTACGTTTCTTTTGAACTGTCGTATATATACTGGTACAAATTTTACTTAATATTAATGTTGTAAGGATATACCTATTTACAGCGAATCCTGAACGTTTTTAATAGTTTTTATGATTTTTAAAAGGATTTCTTTTTCGTATTATTATATCATATTTTCAAATTCAGAAACCGCTATATATTCAACCAATATATACGAGATATTATTATATATTTTTCATTTCGTTTGCTTGGTATATATAGTATTTCAATCCATGAGCTTGAAATAGTGTCGTCGGCATTTCATTAAAAACTTTTACTAATAAATTCACAATTTTCTTTTCAACTTCTTTCTGAAGTTAGGTTTAATACAAACATTGGCAAAATAACATCACATATTACTTGGTGAAAGAGGAACTTCTGATTTTTCAAGGGAGGATTATTTAGATAGTATATCACTGAATTACCATAGTTTAAACTTCATGAAATTATTTTCAAAATCAATGTTTTCAGAAACTATTACAATGGCCATTCCAATCAAGGACGCTGAAGACCTCAAGAACAGGCTCGCTGAGGCCGGAGATAAGCTAGTCATGATCAACTTCACGGCAACCTGGTGCGGCCCCTGCCAATATTTTGAACCCAAACTCAATGAACTTGCTAACGAGCAGAATGGCTCAGTTATCATTCTTAAGGTAAAAATATAATTATTTTTAACCAGACTACTCCTTTAAATGTGAAGGTTTGTATGAGTGTGTGTTTGTCAATCCTGCACGCTGAAACATTTGCATGATTCATGAACATTGGCTGTTGTATATCTAGTGGCGGGCGCACCCGAGCACAGCGAGAGTGTAATAAATAATGAATTGTTTGAAGGTAGTGTTTGAATCATCAGTCATATGAAAATATAATAAATTTAATTTATTAAAAATAGGCACATATTTATTTCGCCTAAAGTTTTAGTTTCCTAAAACTAACAGCTGAATAGGTATAATTTAAAATACTGTCCACTATTTTAGTCCCTTTTTTAAATTACAATTCATATACAAAATATTTAAGTATATTGAATTTTAATAAACTAATAAGCAATTTTATTATTCGAAAAAATGTAAATACCTAAGTATGTATGAATCATTTTTTATAAACAAAATTAAAACCAAGGTCCGTTTTTTTCATCATGTATAGGTATGTATAGTATTATTCATTATCGTATCTGATTCTCTACGATTAAATAATGCTATCCATATATCTAAGTAACTAGCGACTCACCCTCGCTTCGCTTCGGGTTCGTCTCTAGACAAAAACAAATCTATCCCACGGGAATCGTACATTTTTTCGGATAATATATAGCCTTCTTCAGTTAACGGGCTATCTAATGCAAAAATAATGTTTGAAATCGGATTAGTAGTTCCTGAGATAAGCACGTTCAACCAAACAAACAAACAAACAAACAAACTCTTCAGCTTTATAATATATATATTAGTATAGATTTACTTCGTAGAAAAAATATAGCATAATATTTTTTTATAAAATTCAAATATCTTAAAAGACATACTTTGTACTGCTACCTCTTCACTCGCGTTTGAAGTTAGGTGAAGTTATTGTATATTGCTTTTTTGGAACGAAGCTCCTTATGGGACGATTCGGAAAGGTACGATAGCCGGCAAAAAACGTCCGTAAAGTCCGTAACGAAAAAATGTCAGTAACGAAAATGCGTGGAGTAAGATTTCTATGTATAGTTGATGTGTGTTCGTTATACAGTGTCTAATGTATAGTCTACGTGATGACTGTTATTTTATACATTTTTATGAATCATTGTAAATAAAATAAAAGTGTTAAGATAATTTTGTTAAGTAGTTTTTGACTTTTATCGATAAAAAAGTCATAATAAACGTGACGGTTAAGAAGTAATTGAAAACGGATAAAATAATTTAAAAACCCTCGACTTAAAAAATAAATGTAACGCGAGATAATAACGTAAAAAAATTTAATAAGTAGAGATGATCTCTCGCGGAGTCGGTCGTATATGTAAACAATAGAGTATCAGTTTTCATAACATTTCCCTACGTTAGGTACGTATTTGGTTCTCGAAGATTGTAGATGTAGCTATAAAATATTCAACTACCTATAAACTTAACAAAAAACCCAAGAATATCCGTCTGGGTAATTACTGTATATTTTCTCTTCTTTTTGGGTGTACAAAAAAGAGTTTTATTATTATTAATAGGCACATCCCTTCATTACAGGTTGATGTAGACGTCTGTAGAGACATTGCAGAAGACTATAACATCAGCGGAATGCCCACCTTTGTGTTCATCAAGAAAGGACAAAAATTAGAAGAGATAAGTGGAGGACTCTACGACGAATTAAGGAACGCTATCCTTAAGCATAAGTAATTTAGAATACTTATTAAGTAAGGGTGTTTAATTCTTTTTTTATTTAAAATAGTTTGAAATTAAATATACGATTATTTCTATATATCTATCCTAAAATACCAAATATTATGGTATTCCTACTACCGTTATTTATATTTTTAATAAATTAATTTTATTATTAAAAATTAATTATAATAAATGTAAAAAATTGAAATATGGCGTCCAGTGTGCCGTGTATTGCTGTGTATTGGTCAGCAAATAGAATATATATATAATATTTTATTTATGTAATTTTAGTTGAGTCTACCGTTCCCTACATTTACCGCACCTTGTATTATTTATATAATTAAATATTTTATATAATTTAGGTATTTTAATTTAAATATTTGTTAATGCTAGTGCTACACATATTAGACAAAAGTGAGCACACCAACAAAATTAATTATCTAATTAAATAAACAAAAAAAATAAATTTATATTTTATTGATATGATTGATTTGATAATAATAATAATAGGAATAAAGTTATTTCTTCAACGTGTATTTTCCTCTATCTCTTTTTTATGATGATTATTTCTAATTTCTGTTATTATGCTGTACTAGCTGAGTGCTAATCCGCCAGAAGTTTTCTTCTGCAATTTTTTATTAATTTATTTGAGATCTTTGAGTTAATACAAAAACCCAAAAAATAAAACATTTTTAGAGTTATTACCAAATAAATCATCTTTCATTTTTGATTACATTAATAAAAATATAGTTACGTGGATTCCAATCAGCTCAACAGAAATTTAAAGATAGATAGGCCATGTGGCATGTGCATCCACTATATTTAGTACTTACGTTAGTTAATTTTAACCGAATAAAAGGTAGCTAAAGCCGAATGAAGAAGCTCAATTAAAATATAACAAGTTCCTATGCTTAAAATAGATCCTATTGAAATCAATCAGCAATATTTAAGTTTTTCACTGCAACAGCAGATGTTCGGCTAATCTTCAAAAGTTTTCCTTATTCAGTAGTACTACATTATATTCTATTCGTAAATATATTTTGGTTATGCTTTATTTATATCTAATCTATATAAAGGAGAAACCCATTTTTGGGCCCTGATGATTAGGAACCAAATATATGTCAAAAAACCCCTAATTTTTTTTTTATTATTCTATTAAAATCTTAATTTTATTTGCAATGGCCAAGTTACGAAAAAATGCATTTTTCGATATTGCGCAATGCTCCTATAAACGGATATTATATCTTATTTATTTTGTAAAATGTCAATATAAATTAAATGATTTTATAGAACTGTTCTATTAAAAATTATAATCAATTTATTTGAGAATTGATACTGTGTGGTTTGCGTACATTTTTGTACAATTTAAGCTGAATTATATTTTAAGTATAAAAGAAAATCCAAAATATGATTTATTTTTAACGCTAAATAAAAACCTCCTTAGATGTTAAATATCTGAATATGAAAATCGTATGACATAATATTGTCATTTGCTTTTTGTATTTGTACGCAAGTAAATGTGTTTTAACCGAATCCTAATCTCTCTATTTAATTTTCTATCGAATTTCTTGTACTTCTGCACGTATACCGATTATTATTATGGATTGCATACGTAATAAGTAATAACTTAAATAGGCGTAGGACGCAGTTCCGACCAATAGATGTCAATACAAATAATCTAAAAGATTTTCCTGAGCTATGTTATAGTGATTTAAGTATCGTATCTTTGGGTACGCATCAAATTAAACAGGCCCGATCATATTATGGGAAAGATGTAAGGGCGCATGGCTCTTATGTTATAAAAGTGCACAGAGGGTTATTACAGGAGCTGTCTATATCTGAAACTACATGGTTATTAAGAGGAAGAATAAAATCAAGACATATAAACAATAAAATATATGTTGTTTACATTTTAGTTGACAGCTCTTTAAGTGGGAGAAATGCAATAATGCGATATTAATGCAACTGTATTGTGGGGAAAAGAACAGTGGGTTGCTGTGCCCGCACAATGAACATGATATGGTTTCTTGGTTGGGCACGACACCAAGATTTTATAACACCTGCACAATTATTAGACAATATTTTAGTATGTTAATCTGATGTCGATGATGATTTATAAAATAAATTATAGCATCTAAGTATTTCTTTTATTTCTACATATTACTGCACTAAGTTGTCTTATTAGAATGGGTGGCAGGTAGGTGCAACAGATTAGTCCATATTAAGTAAACATGTTTTGTGCGCTCAACTATAGTTTACAATTTAGATCTTACTATGATTTATCTAATTTAAAACACTAAGGGATTATTTTTATAGTAGTTATACGTACAAGACACGTACGCGCTTTCTAAATGCTTCAATAAAAAAACGCGGTAACATGTTGTAGATATAATTATAGAAGTGTCTGTAAGAGACCCCGTGCGCACATCATTTACAAAAGCAGTTACATAGGTACTCTATGTCATTTACCTTATTGAATTTGTCATGTAATGATGTCTCATGTGTCAAAATATAACGTAAATTCTAACCTAAAAATAGCGTATTTAAAACCCGATTTAACTAACTTGGCCATCGCTGGAGCCCATGAAAATTGGCCCTATGACGTTTTTCTAAATGTGTTATTTTATGACTAATTTTCAAGCCTGTAACACCGGGCCCCAGTTTGTATGGGGATTGGTTTTGTCCTTTATTGGGGTCAAGTAGGCATGTAATCCTACAACTAAAGGGATTTCAATGGTGGTCTAGTAAATTTGCATTTTTTGTTACTTTCTATTTAAGTATAATCTAGAAGTCATTAACTAGTCTAATAATACTTTTATTAATAAAAATTCCATCGAAGGGTTAAGATATTAATTTATATAAATTCACAAGCACTTAATTATATTTTATTCAAAAGAAACCATTTATCTTGCTCTTTCGTTTGCAAATTTTTAATGTTGAGCAAAGATGGACCAGTGGCGTGGCGCAATTATCATTTCTTTTTTTTTTTATTAAAACGGAGACATTAAACAAGACAAAATCGATGGATTTCTATCTAAAACAGGATATTTTATCGACATACTTAAAAGAAATTAATGAGATTATATAAATAAAAAAAACAGGCCGCCATCTTTGGGAGTCTGCCTTATTGGATTTACAATGACGTCACTTTGCTTATTATGTTTCGCTCATCAAGCCCTTTCATTTGATATCCATATCATGGGAGTGCATAATAAAATAGTCCGCCATCTTTGAGAATCCGCCATATTGAATTTATAATGATGTCATTTTGCTATTTGTTTGTCTTTTTGTCGTGACACATTTTCGTAGCATCGAGTTATGATAGACGATATTTTTTTTTGATTCTAAAAAAAAATCGTCTATAAAAAATATCGTATTTTTTAAATGAAGAAATAAAACAACAAAAGAGAATCCTATATTTATTTTATTAACTATTTCTACATAATATATTACAGTGATGGTAGCTTTTAAACAAAAGTAGATAAAAAACAAAATGTCTTAAACATTAAATATCTTTAATAATTATAGTAAAGAAATTTACATTCACAGCTTACGTGTATGATACATACAATCCATACAAAATGCTAACATATTATGTGACAAACACAAATAAAATTATTTATGCATTTTGAATGTAAAGTCGACATTATGGCGTATTCCCCATATAGGAATCAACCATAAAAAAATTAACCAAAAACACATTTTTATTTTTAAAACTAGCTAAACACCCTTGCTTCGCTCGGGTTCGTCCCAGGTCAGGTTGTTTCCCCATACAAACTTTCATCCCCATTTTCACCCCCTTAAGGGACGATTTCCGGGATAAAAGTATCCTGTATCCTTCTCAGGGTCTCAAACCATCTTCTTACAAAATTTTATCTAAGTCGATTCAGTAGTTTCGATGCCTATTCGGTACAAACAAAGAAAAAAGAAATCTTTCCTCTTTATAATATTAGTATGTATATAGATGAGCTTGCTGACATCATCATAATATTGCTTTCTCTGTTCCTCCTAGTAAGTATTTTGCATGTTGTTTGTTGAGTTATTTATCGTTATATTGTATGGGAGAGCAATAGTTCCAAAACTTTGGGTTTTTCACTAAAACGTAAACAGATACGTTTGTTTTCAAATAAGTAATAACTATTAAAAAGATTTAGCAGAAGATAAATTGTTCAATAAATTCATTTTTACGAGAAAACTTAAAATTCAAGTATTATTTAACAATTCAAATAGATTACATCAATACTTAGATAGTGATGTAATTAGATTACTAAGATAGTTTTTACAGGCATTTAACATTGCTTTCTCTTATACACAAGGCAACTCACTGAACACAAATTTTGCATATATCTGAAACAAAACAAAAAAATATACATACTCAAACTCAAGTAGTCTATTTAAATTTGAAGTTTTCAGTATATATTAAAATGAAAGAAATCAGAAAGTTTGAGAATTAATGCGTTATAAATTATTCGCTTCGCTTTTTAGCGTTAATAGGAACTTATACCTGTTTCGCTTCGCTCAGGAACCATGTACACAATATGGCCCATGCAGTTTTTTAAATTTTCGCTTTCCATAATTGTATGACAATGAAGTATAGCGTGTATTTGTATGTGGCAAAATACCTTATTCCCGAAGCAAACATTCTAGCTGTCGACTGTTTGATGCTAACTCCAGCCAGAAAATACGGTATATTGCAAACCGTTACTTTCGAATACTTGCGTTTTAAGTCCCATAGTGTCATCCGTACTAATATAATAAATTTGAAAGTTTGTGAGTATAGTTTATTACTCTTTCATGCCAGAACGGCTGAACGGATCTGGATGATATTTGGCAATGAGATAGATATAGTGTGGAATAACACATAGGCTACTTTTTATCCCGGGAAAATGTACGATTTCCGTGGGATAGGTTTGTTTTTGTTTTCCTACAGGCGAACCGATGCGAAGCGAGGGTGAGCCGCTAGTTATTATGAATAATAATGTCCTCCAGATCAATTTCTGTTACGCAGCCAACTTCACTGAGACTAAGCATCTGCACAAGAGATATTATAGTGAAGCGCGTAGGCATCCAACCAAAAGTGCACTCTCTATTCCTCTCACTCTCATACTCCAATGAAAAGACTTCCACATGAACAATGAGAGATCAGTCGCAGGACCTACGTCTTTACCTACTCTTCAAAGCACAGGGATATGATCTTCAACTTCATAACTTCGTATTGTTACTGACAATTTCCTAACAGAAAACCTCAGTAACCATACATAGTTCGACCCGGGACTCGAACCCAGTACCGCCAGATCTGCAGCCGTCCACGATAGTCACTAGACCACCGAGGTAGTTATATAAAACACAATACACATACCATCAAGGGAACAACCCAGATAAACAAACATCACTCTCTCCTCTTCTTAGCGTGGGGTTCGTGGTGGTCACGTTTGCGAGAACTTTTGTCTGCTCGCTTCGCTTCGCTCAAGAACCGGTCAAGACCGAACGGATCGAAGTCTGCTTCGGGCTGGGTGCTTCGTGACTGTGACTGTGGATTGAATTCAAATGTTATTTATTATACACTTACATTATATAGTTTTTTATCAATTAATGTGGACTTGAGTTTTAATCAATATATTTTTTATTTTTTTGTCAAATCGATTACAAAATTAATTTAAGTTTTATGTGAAATTGTACTTAACATACATACAATAAAATAGTCTGGATGGATCCGGTGTAAAGATTCTTTTCTTTAATAAACAGGCTATCGTGTGATGAGCATGAATATTTGTACTCCAGTCATGGGTGTTTTTATTTATAATATGTATATTATTATTATTATGTTAAATGTGTAGTGTATCAACTATCTGGTATCCATAACACAGGCTTCGTAGCTTACCATGGAACTAGATGGTGCTGTGTGTTAATGTCCCTACATATTTATTTATAATTTATTCATGCTATAAAACATCTTAAGGATGAGACTAATTAATTTCTACTCCTACTTCTTTCTATTCTTAAGGGATGACCTCTGGGATAAAAACTATCCTATGTCCTTTCCAGGGTCTCAAACTATCTTCTTACTAAATATCATCTAAATCTGTTCAGTAGTTCCAGAGATTATTTTCTACAAACAAACTTACAAACTTTACCTGTTTATACTATAGAAAGATGATACATTTGACTCATTTCTGCAACACTCGTGTTTCCAATGTATTGACTTACCCCTCAGACACGCTTAAACAAGTTTTACTTCAAAAATCTTTCAAGATGTTATATCCATACATATTTAATAGTAAACAATTTAAACTAAATGACTATATTAGTAAACATAATTACTATTTTTTTATATTGAGTTAGTTAAAATATTTTCATATAAATTAAAAATTTTAGTAGTTTAATAAAATCATTTTAACTTTAATGTAGTTATAAATAATAAGCAGTAAAAATAATGAAAACACAACACTCACAGGCTCTTCTCTAGGCGTGTCCTTCTCGAAGGGCACGGGTCCGGAGCGAGTGTTGGAACTGCTCGTGCCGGCGAATGCTTTGTCCGCCACGAAACTGACATATGACAATGGGATAAAATGTAAATTATCTATGTATTAATACTAATTTAATATGTATTTATTAATATTATAATATAACAGAAAAAATTGCTGTTTGTATTTTAGTCAAATTACGAAACCACTGAAAGGATTTTAATAATTCTTTCATTAACAGATAGCTATTTTTTTATGTTTTTCTTCATTCATATTCACGCATGTATATCTATATTGTATTTCTATTCCTGCCAGTTGTAGTAGTAGTATTCAGCCCTTTTTAACGACCCACTGCTGGGCGTGGACCTCCCTTCAGTACGTGGGGGATCAGGCCGAAGTCCACCACGCGGGCCGAGTGCGGTCGGACTGAGTATGTCTTTCGAAAACTTGCTAAGTTCTCTCAGACATGCAGGTTTCCTTACGATATTTTCATACACCGTAAGAAAAGTAGTAATCATGTTGGAAATGATTCACACATGATAATATCAGTGCTGTGAGACCCGGGATTTGAACTCGCTTCATTCAGTTTCCCAAGCGAGCGCGTTACCACTGGGCCAGTTAAAGGCAGAAAATTCTTCATGGGAGTTCCTAACTTAAAAAAAAACCATCTGTAAAATATAAAAAAAAACTTCATAACTTTCAAATCAGCTACATACCGTTTATTATTAGCCAAACTATCTAGGTCCCCGTAGTTGTCCTTCTCAGCATTTCTGGAGGGGCGGTATATGTGGGAGCCGATGGACTCCTGGTTGCGCCACGGCTTGTCGTACACGTTGTACGCCTCGTCATCGCCGTACCCTGTAAAAAATGTAATGTAAAATGTACGCTAAAAATAATGTTCTTAAACGTATTTTTTTATATCTTTGTTGCGTTGTATATTGTATTAGTATAAACTGCCTTATTAAGTGCTCTGAAGAAAGTCATTGCTGTTGATTCTGTCTAGAGCTTATTTGGAGTTTTAAAACACAATCCAAACGTATTATTATAACCGGTAATAAAAGCAAAACAAACATTTTTTTATATAATAAGTTAATGTATATAATATACTATGTATTTTCCATCGCATTAAGTGTTGAATTAGTTTATGGGGTGAAATAAAAATAAATCATCAAAAAAACATCAAAAAATAAAAAGGCAATTTCGATTTTAATATATAATTAATAATAACTTGAACTTTCATTATTATCATTATATGACAAAGTAGATATGACATTAGTTTTATCATAAAACTAGCAACTCAACGCCGCGTTCCGCTCAAGTTTGTCCCTAACTTGATTCCCCATACAAATTTCAACCCCATTTTCACCCTCTTAAGGATGAGATACGGCATAAAAAGTATCCTATGTCCTTCCCAGGGTCCAAACTATCTTGTTACCAAATTTCATCTAAATCAGTTCAGTAGATCCAGAGATTATACCCTACAACATCACAAACTCACAAAACTACCTCTTTATAATATTAGTATAGATAAGAATAATAAATAAGCAAAGCTTACCGCTATCCATTCCCTTGCTGTTGTTGAACAGCCGCTGGTCGAACATCCCCTCGCCGCCCTGCGTGGTCTTGGCGGGGAGACCCAAAGCTATCTGTTCAGATATGTCACGTTCACGGTCCTTCACTAGTTTAGAACTGGAAAGTAAAAAAAAAATAATGTAAGCATACATACGAGTAAGTATATTTGTCAATCTGTAACTATTTTGATTGGCACAGGATTATTATTATTACAGCTTTATTTTCCACTTACAGTTCTTTCTAATATATATTCACTTATAATTATTTCCTTTCCGCTTCTTTGTTATGTGGCCCTTGTTGGTATGTTCTGCTGACCGATTTCGAAAACGGCAACCAATCTCATTGAGACTAATACTTTCTTAGATTTTTAGATTTACGCGAACATTTGACATTTTGAATAAAACTATCTTTTCGGATTTTTTCGCGGATTTATTTTGATTTTTGATTCCCGACGTTTCGTTCGAATGTTTTGCAGCAATCAAGATCACGGGAGAGACATGTCAAGGTCTCCGAATATGTAAAGATAGTTTTATTTAAAATATCATTGAGACTAGCCAACTACAACAGATATTATGGTGCATATATAAGTATGCGCGCAGACACGACATCCACTCTATTCATGACACTCACATACTGCGCTGGGACGACTACTCGACAAGACTAGTGAGACGCGACGCGTGCTATTACTGAGGATTTCTTAAAAGAAATACTCAATAACTGAACCTGACCTGATCCGGGACTTGAACCCAGGCACTCGAGGTAGTCGACTAACGAGGTAGTCAAAACAATAAAAAAATATAGTAATAATGTCCTTCTGAGCAATTTTGGCCACGACGACCTTACTTCTGATACTAACCTCGTAAATAACGTGTAAAGGAGTTCGATACACATAAACACTCTCTATCTCTGTCACTCTCATAACGCAGTACAACTGGACTGATGACTAAACATGCACTCCGAAGTACAGTAACCAACACCAACAATTCTGAATTGTTATTGATGATTTCTTAAAAGAAAAACTGAATAATATATGTTTGGCCCGAACTAGGACTCGAATACAGGACCTCTATGACAATTAACACAAAATAATAAATTACATATTTTTGATGAGTTTTTGATATATTTTAATATCATACCACAGATAACTAATAGTTCCTTAGAAATCTTATGGAACAGATAAATCACTCCATAGAAAAAGATAGATATCTAAAGCTATAAATTATACCTCCCGTAAATTTCGACCATTAAATCAAATCGCCGCAAAAATTCTAAATCTAACAAATAACTTTGACAAGTACTCCATAGGAAAACGTGTACGTAAATGTGTCACTTTCATTAACATGTTATACAGAGTGCTTCGTGGCCGGCTAGTTATTGTTTTTTTTTTCAAAATTATTTAAAAATAACATTTCCATTTCTTTTACAAAGTGAATAAACGATTCCGATGGTACTTTTAGTCTTCCATAAAAGGTAGAGCTTTTATTATATGCTTTAAAATGAGTAAATGCAACGCAAAATGCACCAGATTTAGCGATTATAAAGGTGCACTTCGCTTAATGCAATAAAAACATAGTACTCTACAGTCTGTAATCCTTTATCTATACCCTCTTGAATATGATTAAAGTATTGATTGGGTTTGATTACAAATGAATTAATAAAATAAATAAATATGTATCACATTTGCAAAGAATAACATTGCAACTTAATATTAAAGTAATGTGAATGACGGCTTCATGTAATGATTATCATTTTTACTATTAAACTAACGCGTCATTCTCACTCCATTCAGGCTACACTAAAAGAGACAAAAAAAAATATATTCACAAAATTAACATAAATTATAGCCAATAACCGTCGATATATAAAATCTTAAGATACACATTTCATAACAAATATCTCTTAAAAAAGTGACGTCGACATGTCACGTTAAGTCAAAACAAAGAAGAAAAATCAAAAAATCGAAACTTCTAACTGTCAAAACACAAATTCGAACTTATGCACACCACATAAAGTACATTTTTTAAACAAAACAACGTGCGTTTTAATTTTGTCATCCAAAAAGCAATGAACAAAAGACATTTGAAAAAAAGCGCAATTCAATTTCGAATTGTGCACTTCTTTTTTAGGTCACTTTTGAGAAACTAATTGTCTTTTTCTAATCTTTATTTTTTGTATATTAAAGCCACTGAATTTCTTTCTGTTGATGAAAATTCTTAAAAAAAAAAACACTACAATAGTTTCTAAGATTAGCCTAAACACAGTCAACTTTAATTTATAACGTAAACAAGTTACAACATTGTTCCTTGCAGCGTATTGGATGGAGGATATACCATACCGTTTATCAGGCGCAGCTCTGGAAATATTCCTATCCCTCTGCCTCTCTCTATGTCTCTCTGCTCTCAGCTTATCTCTCTCTGCGGCAGAGAGCTCTCCCTCTGGTTCCGGTGCAATACTGGCTGTTTCCTCATTAGTCTCGTCTTCAGGGTTGCGAATACCTATTACACATAAGATGTACGTCTGTTAGATTGCTAGTAATGGTCCTTTGTTTTGTTTTTTCATGTTTAGCTATTTTATTGATAGGCATTTTAAATGTCTAAGACTTTTGACTGATATCTATGACTCTTAAATCTTGATTGTTAGCTGCTTTTCTGTTTCTGCTGTCTTATTTCAAAGATTAAGATTTAAATTTAAATAAAATGAAATCCCTAAGGGAATTGAAACTATTAGGTGTTATTTTTTTTACAAATTTATATTATGACGTAATGATTAATAGATATTTAATACATAAGTATAAGACAAACACCGGCAGCCTGCTTGACTACTGGAACTCTCTGGGTTGGAAGGATTAATACTACAAGCAGCACAAGCTCACGCACAACGGGCAACGATGCCTAAGTGCGGAAAAAGCCGTGCAGAAGAAGAAGAAGAAGAAGAAGTATAAGACAATAGTGTCTTTTTGACTGAACTGATTAAAATGAAATTTGCTATCTTTTTTTAAGTCCTACTGCGATCTACAAATAAAAAAAATGTGCTCTTGCTTATGTACTCTTATAAATTAAAAACCTAGACTAACCAGCTCTATGATCTCTTGCTCTTTGGGCTAACATTCTCAAATGCTCTTCCTTCTTCTCTTTCTCCCTCTGAGCCAACCTCCTTTCCAACTGTGCTCTCGCTTCCACCGCTTCTCTTGCTTTCCTGTCTGCTATGTACAGTGCTTCGGCAAGCTTTGAAAAGTTCTCGTTTATGTGCACTTGTTGAAGTCCTCGGCCATCGGCCGCCAGACGCTTATCCAGAGGTATGGTATAACCTGAAATGTATAAAAAAAATATTATTACCTTGTGGGTTATTTAGACTATTATGACACTTCTCATTCAAAGTTAAAATACACCCCTAAAATCTGAATCCTAGCTATATAGTCATTTTTAACACCCTACTGCAGGGCACGGGCCTCCCTTAAATACGAGAGAGATCAAGCCATAGACCACCACGCTGATCAAAAGCATGTCTTTCGAAAACTTGTTAGGTTCTCTCAAAATTGCAGGTTTCTTCACGATGTTTACCTTCACTGTAATACAAGTGGTAAGATTATGTTGAAAAATGATTTGCACATGCAAATATGGTATAGTTGCAAGACCCGAAATGTGATCCACTGTCTAATACTAATACACCCTAGATAATATACAATAAAAGCAATGACCCTTAGCGTTCTTCCAATGCGACACGCAGGGCGGCACCTTCCAGTCCCGCTGCTGCTTGACGGACACGCGGCGCGGCGGCGAGTGCAGCACGGGCGCGGGCGGCGACGGCGCCGCGCGCGGGATCTTGCGGTTGATCTGAAACCGCGGCGGCTCCATGGGGTCCGACTGGGCCTCCACCATTCTGGAATTGGACATTATAATAAATATGTTGGGACATAACACACCATTTAGTTTCATGGTAAGCTAAGAGGCTTGTGTTATGGATACAAGATAGTTGATACACTATACATATGTAACTTTTTAAATACATACATATTATAATATCCCCAGGACTGGTGTACAAACATTCGTCCTCATCACACAAATCAATGCCCTCAGTGAAACTTGAACCCACAACCATTGGCACAACAAGTACGGTCACCATAAACTGAGCCAAACATGTCATCAAATTTATTCATTTCATATCATTTTTATATATATTAAAGCGAGGCAAAACCTATAACTTACCACTCTAGACAAGTAGGTTTGGTGGACTTAACAAAACTTGGCTTCCGAGAACTAGGCAGACATTAATTAATTAGATGGAATTTAAACCGAGGGAACAGCTAAGTAAAAATCTCACTTCCAACTTAAAAAAAAAAACATAATATAAAGATAACAGAAAATTATTAAATTTTTCTTTTGTTTCCTTTGCAAGTGTTCCATTTTGCACATTGAAATAAATTCACAGCTATTATAAAATACATGCGATTTGTGCTACAGACTCACCAAATCTCACCAAGAAAAAAGGAGGAGTACAAATTATGAGAAAAACAGCTCATATTTAATGGATGTCCCATTAGTTAAATTTTATCAGACATACAAGTTTTCTCTACTGGATAGTTATCAATAAAAATAAACATTCACTTCACTTCGAATACCTATAATATATGAAATAATGATATTAATATAATATTAGATGTTTTCCGTTACAAAAGTATATAACTTCTTACCTAATAACCCGTTGCTTGGCTCCAGAATTGAAAGTGCCACCTTGTTGCGCTGGTGTGTACCGAATGTATTGTGCTGGAGCCTGTAAGTATATGGCACTATCAGAGCGCTACATAGTTATTAGATCCTTCTCTAATAAAGAGAAGAGATGTAAAAGCCAGTAATGACACTACAATCAGTTATATTACAAATAGACTTGGACAATGGACAGACCTATATGATTATAAAAAAGAGTATTTATTTTAAAATTAAAAAGAGACACTTCAATTTTATAATAATACTAGAGCTTCAACCTCGATTCACTCGGGATCATCCCTATTGAAAAACAAAACTATACTATTGGATTTTCTGGGATAAAAAGTAGCCTATATGTTAATTCCGACTATACTCTATTCCTGTGCCAAATTTCATCCAGATCCGTACAACCATTCTAGCATGATTGAGTAACAAACATCCATCCTTCTAAACTTTCACATTTATATAATATTAAGATAAAACCATAATAACTACTAAGTTTTAATTATTATAAAATAAAATTATATAAAATTCAACTCACAGCTTTAGGTGCAGCTTTAACTGGCATAGCAGCAGATATTTTTGCATTTGTTAGTTTCTCTAAAGCCAATTTGGTCCTCTCAGTTATATCTTGAATGTCATCATCTGTTGGTTTCTGAAGAGTAGGGTCATCTTCAGCTAAAACTTCAGATGGTAATAGATCTGTCAGTTTTGAATAAATTATCTGAAAATAAAACAGAAAACTTTAATGAAAAAAGAGACTATAAATAAAACGGGATTCTTATTTAGACTAATAATGCTTATTGTTGATTTATTGATAAATTAATAAATTTTTTTACATACAGGACCAATTATTTAGCTTTGGCATAATATTATTATATGTATTTGTGATTTCTATTACTTTTTTTAAGTCTCACCTTGTCAGCACTGTGTCCTTGTCTTGCAATCGCTGAATACTTAACTTTTCCAGATTCATCCAATTGTACAGCTAATGCATTGGATGTGCTTTCTTTGCCTCTCGCTCCCATACCCAGGGGATACTGAGCAACATGGATCTCAGGAAAAGCTCCTCCATCTGGTAAAATTTTATTGCTTAAAATGAATAAACAAGTAACAAAAATACAAAAATAAGATGTAAATCGCAGTTTCTTTATATTTAAATGCATTTTCATACCACATACTTCCCATATTATAATAATATTGACAAAAAGAAAACTTAATTTAATTATAACTTTTCTAAATCAACATTTTTATGGAGAAGTAAACTATTTTTAAATATAAAAACTATAGCACATCTTCATAGTATGTATTAATAAAACTTAAAAAATAGGTACCCCCAAAGTCATCCTCAGCTCGAGGTACCCAGCCTTTTCTTTGGCCATAAGGTGGAACACTTGTTTGTGACACCACAAGGGCACTACCGACTCGTTTGGCTTTCTGTTCGTCATCTCTATCCCACACCTGCTGAACAGGAGCTGGCAACAAACTGCAAACAAAATTAGAATCAGTACAAATTTTGCTAATAAACTAGACACTTTCGCACTAAGCACCAATCAATGTTCGAAAGCATATAATTTATTGTCACAAATAATATATTTGACAATATATTATGCATTTATTGGGCATCATAAAGAAGAATATAAAGCATTTTCTATATAAACAAACACTTTTACTATTACGACTAAATACTTTATGATTGTCAGTGGCCCTTAAATATAAAATTAGTGTAACACTAAATATTACACACAAAATGTAAATTTCTTATAAAAATAGGTATCAAATGTGTTTCAAAAAAAATTATGAACACACCTCGACAAAGACGCCATTTTGAATGACAGTAGACAGATTGAAAATTGAAATTCAGAGAGTAGGATGAAATTGTTTTGACACTTCTATCATCAGTTCAAAATTTATTTTTAAAAATTAACATATTTTTATAAAAATTGGCGTATCTCATATTATATCTTATTTAACATAAACGCTGAAACTATTTATCTATATAATATTGTATAGTTACACTGTATTACTAAATACAATTATATTATTGCCTATTATATAACAAGTGTAATATTGAGATAAAAAATTAAAATACTCTTGTAAATCTTGTAAATATACATAACTAATCAGACATATATATACTTTTATAAACATTATATAAGAAATAACTTTTGTTATATATATTTTTAGAACTTTATCATAATTTATGCAACTAGGTAAGTAATGTTACGTTCAAAATATAGATAATATTCTTTCTTACATTGCCATATATTTGAAAAGTTGTTTGTAAAAAAGAGGTGGAAAACTGTCAGATTCGTATATAAATGAAGTAGGCTGCGAACGTCCCCCTTTTATAACCTCAAAAATGCGCGAGAAGTGTAACAGTGGTATGGCAAAGTGAGCTTATTTTAATCTTTAAATAGTGTTAAAGTAAACGGATTGTCACTATGCCGTCGAAGAAAAGAAAATATAATGCCAGATTCCCAGCCGTAAGTGTAAAGTTGCCAAAAACGTCCATAATAACAAGATAAAGGGGCTTGTTTTTGTCGGTTCTATGAAAGATTGGTGATATCATTACATTGTTTGCTTATAGGGACGAATTAAGAAGATAATGCAGACTGACGAAGAAGTGGGAAAAGTGGCACAGGCTGTACCAATTATAATCTATATCCTTTTCAATTGACTCTAATAAAATTGTAGTACATAATACAAACATTCATATATAGTAAGTGAAGACTTGACTAGGTGACATTATTTGAATTGGAAGAAGGTCCCCTTGCTATTATTTACTTCCGTAAATGCAGTGCTTTATTACTTGTTATATATAGATTATATCAATGTTTTATTCTTTAATGAAATGCAAGACTTAGTTTTATATTATTTTAACATACTCTTATTAAATAAATAGTACAATTAATTAGGGAGGAACATTTCAATAATTTATAGTTACCTATATAAGTTTCTTTAAAACTAAAAGTATAAAAATAAAGCAGCAGTATATCAGACTAGAGATTCTTATCAGTTATGCTTTGTTTTCATATTCTGTGTATGAAAATTGTAGTAGTCCATAATATATTTAACATTAACTTGTAAAACATTTAGTATATATATTACAAAATCTTAATTTAATTCTTCTTTATTATTATGTCCAAATAACTTTGTTATTCATTGTTTTTCCACTGAGAAATGTGAAGGATTCTATAATCAATATGTTATTTAATATAAACCACAAAAAATGGGATAAAGGCAATTGCCTATGTTGATTTTTCAATTTAATTTTATTTATTGTGATATATTTACAGATAAATGTCAAATTGAATACAAAATAGAAATGCTATTTAGCATTATTCTTATCATTTATTCAATCCACATAAAATTTATTTCAATATTGTTTGGTAAAAAGTTAACTATGATCATTTTTTATTAATTGATTACAGGTTCCCAAAACTATTTTTGTAAAACTATCTTTTTATCATTTATCATAATGATTAATGTGTTTGATAATAACACTTTAAAAGACAAAAACATCTTATAATTTAGATATATAGATAATTTTTTCCAACAAATCTCAATATTATTTGTTCTTATTTTTAGGATATGTAAGTACTTTTTTCTAAATCTCAATATCTCACTCCTTTAACTTTGCTATTGCAAAGCTTTACTTTATCTAGCCTTCTTCATATTTTTACTTAAATTATGTTTATTTGAATGGTTAAGAGGATAAAATATAATGTAACGTATCACTTACCTGTTATATAATACAAAAGGAAATGTATAAAAAATGAAAGAAAACTAAAAATTAATCCCATTATTTTAATATTATAAATGTGATAGTTTCAATGGATGTTTGTTACTCAATCACGCCAGAACAGCTGAAAACATCTGGATTTAAAAATTTGGCACAGAGATAGATTATAGTCTAGAATAGCAGCACATAGGTTATTTTTTATCCTGTAAAAATGTACGGTTTACGTGGGATAGATTTGTTTTTGTTTTTCACTTGGGACAAAACGAAGGTGAGTTGCTAGTAACTATTACTAAGCAAATATGATTTAAAAAGTGTTTCCTTAACTCTATCTCTTTATCTTCACACCTCGTACACTAGAGCTGTTTGTAGAGTCTCTTCTAAGTAAAGCGATGCAAGTGACTATGCAGAGAAATGCAAAGACACTCAGCCCTTCACATGTGAAGCAATGTATACTTGCAGAATCCCGGTTTGACTTCCTGAGAGATTTGGTAAGAATTTTACTTATAATAATAATAATCTTGTACGCAATACAATAGTGTTATATAATAAATGTAATTTATGTTAATTCGTTTTAATTATGAGATTTTACAGTTTTTTGCTATGTTTGGCTATTGTATTGTGAAACATTTGTCTGACTTATTAACTTGTCTACTAATCCAGAGTTTCTGTGTTCAATTTGATATGAGTAAAATAATTGTTTTGAAATAATAAGCATACCCAGTTCAGTTCAGATAGTTCTACTAGTATTAAACAATGGCAGAAAGCAAAAATATATATTTTACTTGAATAGCTAAGATAACATTTAATATTGATTAACAAGATGTTATTTATAATTTTCAACTCATTTCTAAAGGTCTTTTAATAATATTTTGCTATTTAGACTTGAGTGAGTTTAGTTTAAAACATTATATTTCATCTTTTAAGGTTAAAAACATCCCTGATGTGACCGCAGCTGAGGAAAGAGAAATGTTAAGTGGTGAGAGCTCCCCGAATTCTTCTAGGTAATTACAAACATAAATTTAGTTCTTCTAATATACATTTATTTCCTTCACCCTTCCTTAACCTTCACTTTTATTTATATTTTAATTGGAAAATTGTTGACCATGTAGAAAAACATAGCTTTAATTAAACATAACTCTATATTCGATGGGTTTTTAACTTTATTGAGCCTCGCTGTAATTTAAATTTTACCCAGAGTCATTAAACTGATGTCATTGAGGTATCCTATAAAAATAACTTGAATGGAAGAAAACACATATAAAACAAACATTTATCATATTCTTAAATCATAATTAAGTTTTTTTACACTGTCTTCTGTATCTTCCTATTATGTGTACTAGCAAAAAAAAACTGCCTCGTTGGTGTAGTGCTTAGCAAGTACGGCTGCATATCGAGAGGTCCTGGGTTCGAGTCCCGGGTCGAGCCAAGTTTAGTTATTGAGACTTTCTGTTTAGTAAGTCCCAGTAACAACCTGGAGTTGGGAAGTTGTTTCACCCCCGTGCCTCGAAGAGCACGTAAAGTCGTCGGTCCTGCGACTTAACTCTCACTGTTCGTGTCAAGTAGTCGTCCCACCGGAGTATAAGAGTGACAGGAATAAAGAGTGCACTTATGTCTGCGCGTACACTTGTGCACTATAATACCTCCTGCGCAGATGGCTAGTCTCAATGAGATTGGCCGCCGTGGCTGAAGTCAGTCTCCCGACTGACTTCGGTCATTACTAGCAAAATATTCCTATTTTGTCTGCATTTTATTTTATTCTATTCCTGCTTTTATATTGCAACTCTCGCCTCAAATTTCTTAAGCTTAGGATTTCATCAACTAATTATTATATTTTCTATTTTAGTAGTACCCAAATTTTACGATTTATATCTATACATATAATACAATTCTAACTAAGCCGAATCTGTACCTTTAATATTTTTTGGAAAATGTTATTGAATAGACTTTATTATCGATACAGAGACCGAATCTATAGTTTTTAGAATTTTTGTCTGTCTGTCTGTCTGTCTGTTACCGCATCACAGAAAAAGTACTGGAGGGATTTTGATGAAATTTGGTATGATGATAGCTGGATATCCATCAGTCAACATATAGGATACTTTTTACCGCGGGAGATTATCTCATTCCCATGGGCACGTTATAACACAACCCAAAAAATATTTATGATCAGAATTTCTTGAAACTTGGTATTAATGATCTTCAATACAATTAAATAAATACGTGTTTTAGCGTTTTTTGAAATTTATCCCGTAAAAAGATAAAAGAAGGGATGAAAATTTGTACGAAACCGACCTTTTTAAAGTTTTTTTGTTGTAGTTTTAGGGTGAGCGAAGCCGCGGGTTTTGCTAGTTTTTAAATAAATATTTGTATTTAAATTGTGTGCAGAATTACATAACAAAGTATATTACTAGCGACTTCAGTCAGTCAAGAGTGCTGCATCCCTAAGCATAACAATAGTCGATAAAGTAACTTGATGGCCATTTTTTCCCAACTTCAATTTAAGTATATAATTTCTGACATATATATAAAACACTTTTTTATCGGAATAAAACATAGCCTATAGCACTCAGCTGTAATATAGCTTCCTATTAGTGAAAGAATTTTCTAAATGGGATCAGTAGTTTTAGAGATTATCCCTAGTCTACGTACAAACTTACAAAATTTACCTCTTTATAATATTAGTGTAGAATACTTCCATTACTTTTTAACATTTTTTGCCATAAATATATATTTAAAGAAATATATTATAGATTTTCAGATACATCTGTACCACGGAGAATAGCTAGAGAAGACTCGAACAGTTCGAGCAGTTCTGACATTAAGGTTCAACAGATTGTAACAGCGCCAAAGGACAATCTTAGAAGAGCATTATCCGTGGAAACGGAGACAAAACCGAAAAATGAAACGGTCACATCAGAATGTCCTATTGATTTAACTAAGAAAGTGGAAGAGAAACCCGTTGTATCAGCAAATTTCTATCAAGAAACACTATTAACAGAGGAAGTACAACATAAGAGTGTAATTAAAGTAAATCCTACATACTCGAGTCCACAGCCCTCGACGTCTAGTTACACGAATTTGAACCCTGTGGAGCCAGTGCATAAAGTTGAAGTTTCAGTGCCAAAGCCAGAGCATCCAGCGATGTTCTATGTAGATGTAAGGCAAAATAACACCCCCCCTCCCCGAACGCCCGTCACCCCAATCCTAAATATAGATTTCACAAAAAATTTAACTAAACCAGAAATAAAAGTTCTAGACACAGCTGTCGCTAATATCGTAGGCGTTCCCAAACCTGATAAAAAACTACAACGACAAAATTCTAAGTCTAATAAGTCTGATGTAAAGAAAATTGAAGCAAAACCCTTCATCCCCCCTCGGATCGACATAGATCATTTGAATTCAGGAAATTTACAAATAGATGAAGACTATGATACCTGAATAAGTTGTAAGTATGTGTTTTTGTTGTGCTATTTCTAGTAATATCAAAACATGAGGTTTGTTATCCAAATAATGTCTCGAATTGACTGTGTTTATTTTTTTTTTATTTTATCGATTTCGTAAAATGATTTTGTAAGGCACTAAATATTAATATTATGAAATATAATTTCATTTTATCCATTTTTTAAAGTGTTTGAAGGTTTTTTTTTTAAATAATAAAAATGTGTGATAGTAATCTATTGTTTTGTACAATATATCGATAGTACGTGTTAGCGACTGCCAAATGAAATGAAACTTTCAAAACGTGTATGACGTCATAGCGTTATGTCAAAAATGACATAAATCGTTTTGGAGATAAATTCGTGAAATATTAAATATACATATAATTAATAGTAATTAAGTTATTATATATAAGAGCATGTAAATTTTGACAACTTATGATAGGTTTCTTTTTTCAATGGACCTTTTAACTTTTTTCATTTTATGAATGAAAACATATTATGATTAATTTTTGTTTGGATAACAGTCATCGTGAAGTTTCGTTGTTCACCAGTTAGGTATATTAACTTGTAAGTCAGATTAATTATTGTTTTTTTTGTTTGTTTGTGTGTATGACAAAGACTTATGGTTTTATATTTGCATGGACTAGTTTTTGTTATTTGTATGAATGTTCACTGTTTAGGTAAGTCTTATGAGTGATGGTCACTAACAGTGCTATATGCAATATTGACCTTTAATGAAAATAGAATAATGACTATTTTCGCCAGCATTTAGCGTACTGTTATTAAAACCTATTACCTATTTTATTATTGAGACCATTATATGTGATGTTCTAATGCAAGACTTCGATATTTATTGTAAAAAGAGCATTTTCTAAGTTTTCAAATATAGAACAAGAGATCTGTAAATCCACTGTTAATTAATTAATGTATGTACAAAAATTAAAAACCAATAGATTATATTATTCAAACAAGATAAACCCTGAAAAGAAGTCTGATTATGAAAAATAAATATATGAAATATTATGTGTTTGTTTTTGGACCATTATTTTTGCTTATTTTTATTACTAGCAACTTACCCCTCGCCACCTTTTAGCAAATTTTATTATTCACAAAAGCTATATCTTACTCCAGGTCGTAGTCTTATACTTGTATTGATTTCATCCAAATCTGTTCAGCCATTCAAGAGTAAAGAAGTAACAAACATACAGACAAAATTTTTTGCATTTATTAAAGTAATCTGATAACACAAATTGTAAGTCCAGATCGACAACAAATATACTTTTGTTTGTTTGTTAAATAAAATTATATGAGTAAAAAATATTTCTAAAAATATAACACTTAAATATGGTTTAAAAATTATAAAGTTAACTATTTAAATATTAGTTAAGTAGTAGTTTAATGTGAAATTCTACTGCCGCCCAGCCTGTGGTTTAGGTGGACTGTACAGTGACAGTCACTGTCTGGCAATCGACTATCCCTCATATAAAAACATTTAGACGCTTCATATATCACTCCTAATACATTGGTTCATGGGGTCTCATAACGACCAAAGAAAAATTAGTTCAAATTAATGTCAATAGATGACGTTACATGTATCGATTTGTTATTAAAGTTGTTTAAATTAACAAAAGATTAAAAGAATAGATCCCAAAAAGGTATAAGTATTATTGTTTTAAAATATATTCTAATTTCTAAGTGAAGGGAAATAAATAATGCGCCGGTAAATCAAATTCTTGTAATTTTACTGATCATTGAAATATCAGCAATCCGATGATGGGTTTGAAGAATACATTCAAAAATCAATATTTCACGGTTAAAAATTGATAAAATCACTGATTTTTTTAAATTGAATACAGAATGAATTTTACAATATTTACCATTCATTAGTTTGCGCATAATTATAAAATAAAACAGTTTAACTATTTGCGGATCAACAGCATCTATTACCTATCTATTTAAGCAAACAAATATAGCTCGAATGACTATTGTCAGTTTTTTTCTATGGGATGAGACATCTGTAGTATAGTATGATGTAATCTGTGATTGTTAGAAAGGATAAAATGTACCTACGCCTTTAAACTTTCGTGGACATTGACAATATTATTATGATTTAAAACGGGACATTTACCATGTTTTTCACTTGCTTTTGAAGATTTCCTTATATTTCCACACTGTTACAAGAGGGTTGCGGGTGGATGTTAATTTTTTATTGACAGACATATATCTACCCTCTTATTAGTTCGTTTTGTACGTCAGCCCTGTTTAAAAACTCCAATAGGATCCCATCAAAAGCGACAAAAGCCACATAGAAACCAATAAATATTTATTGGTTTCTATGTGGCTTTTGTCGCTTTTGATGGGATCCTATTGGAGTTTTTCAACAGGGAGTTACCACTACACTATCAAAAATATGTGAAACATCTCGCTTAAAAATGTACTAGATACACAATCAGCGAATAAAATGTCCTCACCGAAGGAGCGCTCATTTGAAAATTTGAGCGCACTTTTTTTTGTGATAACAACTTTAAGCATTGCATAATGTTCAATTTACATTGTTGTATATTTATTTCAACTTGAATAATTACCGAAACACAATTGGTGACAATTTCAGGAGACCTTTTGCATGGGATTGTGTATCTAGTACTTTTTTGATCGGTGAAAAAACATGGTAAATATCCTATTTTAAATCATAATGATATTGTCAATGTCCACGAAAGTTTAAAGGCGTAGGTACATTTTACCACACAGACTGGGCGGCAGTAGAATTATTCATATTCACATTAAACTACTACTTAACTAATATTTAAATGATTAACTTTTAAACCATATTTAAATGTTATATTTTTTAGAAACATTTTTGAGGAATATTTTTTACTCATATAATTTTATTTAAAGAAAATTAAAAGTATAAAACTAAAATTTTTTCTGTATATTTTCCTTCATAGCAAACTGTAGAGGTGCAGGTGCATCCTCTTTCACCCCCTCCTGACGCTATGCCGGCTCGCAGCTAAATAAGAACACCACGACTATACACTTTTAATTACAGTCATACCACAGGCAAGAAATATCTATTTTCATATTAGGCACTTTAATGTCGGTTTATCAGTTAAAGAAATAAATAAATATGTTGGGGCATTAACACACAGCACCATCTAGTTCCATGGTAAGCTACGGGGCTTGTGTTATGGATACCAGACAGTTGATACACTACACATATATAACTTTAAATACATACATATTATAGATATAAAAACTGCAGTTATTGCTATATTCCTTTTGTTTTAATAAGACTAACTAGCGATTTACACTCGCTTCGCTCATATACATACGAGTACGTCCCTAGGTTAATGAAACAAGTGTTATTCCGGGCCTTAGTCCATCTGTGTACTTAATTTCATTCAAACACACATACAAAATTTCGCATTAATATTAATAGAATAACATTATAAAAAAATATATAGACAGACACGAAATGATTGTGGACGCGGAGGCCCTGAATAAATTTTGTATAGCTTAATTATAATATCCGAAACAATAATTACAAGATTTATTAAAAAAGTATCACTGTCTGTCCCTATGTATGTTTAGAATATCTTTAAAACTACTCAACTGATTTTGATGCGGTTTTTTTAATAGATAGAGTGATTCAAGAGGAAGTTTTATATGTATAATACATGCATATTATAGTACAGAAAAGCCGAGAAATTCAAAGATTTGTAGTTCATACTAACCGTTAAAACGTACCTAGAGAGTAGACGAACCCGAGCTAAGCGAGAGTGAGTCGCTAGTTTACGATAAAGAAAATTACAAATATACTTAATTATATAGTATACAATACAAATGTACACTTAATTATTACGTACTGTACATATTCTAAACGATATTTTTAATATCATAATAAACATGAAAATATCCTAAAAATAAATAAACAGTTTAAAAGGATATACCGTACCTTTTCCTTGAATGTATTATATGCAAACTTACTTTATTCTACACCAAGATGGCGCTGGTCATGTGCAGTCCTATATGAGTGACTGAAATGTTAACATATATTTTATATTAAGAGAGTAAGATTTAGTAAAAAGTATTTACTCATAGGTCTAGGTCATCTAGACCCAAAATACAATATTTCTATGAGCACCATACACCTAGTTCACCTGGGATTGTATACACACGTCGCGTTAATTTACCAATTTCATATATTTCTTACTTCTAATATTATAAACGTAACACTATATAAGGTTGTCCCCTTCATCTCAAGCGACAGGTCATTGTGATTTCTTGCATAGATTGTTCTGCAAGATGTAGTAGGTTCAAACTTCGTACATGCCATTTGCCAAATATCCTGTACCTAATATTATGTTATGTATGCAGATGTCTTTTTTTTTTATAACATTCAGTGACAAACGAGCAGACAGACTACCTGATGGAAAGCAGCACCTGTCGCCCATAACACCTACGGTCTGAGTGTTTGTACTCGTATGTTACCAGAATTCCAACTCTAGGTATCTAAGATAATCGTAGTAAGGTCATACTAGATTTTTTTTTAATAATTGGTAGGTACCTAAAGTTAAGTTTGGCCCAATTAGGTAACATATCATCAGTCTATATCAAATGTATAATATAAGCACCTAAGTATATCGTACCTTAACTACCAATTTTATAGAGTTGTAATTCTGCACTTTAAATAATACTTTCTTAGATTTACACGAATATTTAACATTTCTAATAAAACTATCTTTTCGGATTATCAACCACGGTCACTAGAGAGAGTCTCTCTGATGATTGCTGTAAAGTGTAAAGCATTCGAAACGTCGGAAACCAAAAATCAAAATAAATCCGCGAAATAATCCGAAAAGATAGTTTTATTTAAAATCTGCACTTTAAAGTTGAAATATTTTAAGTGTGTCACCTCACGTCTTTCAAATTAATTGGAGCAGTTCACGGCAATTAATCCGAAAAACGTATGCAGCTGCTAGTCTTGACTGTATCAGGTCACAGGTTAATAGGCCAAGTAGTTTGAAAGGTACTTATAATAATTTTATTGAAGTCAACTTACCTCGATCTATATTTGTGACTAGTGAATGTACTTAGTAATTGGGTCGTGGTTTGCACTTACCTATATATTAAGTTATAGATATTTATTAAATACTAGCGGCTCACCCTCGCTTCGCTCGGGTTCGCCTCTAGACAAAAATAAATCTATTCCACGGGAACCGTACATTTTTCCGGGATAAAAAGTCGCCTATTTGTTATTCTGATGTATGAACTATATTATTGTAAAGTTTAATTAAAATCCAATCAGTAGTTTTTGTGTACTAAGCTGTATCTATAAGTTACTATAGTTTTTTAACTATCCCACGGGAACTCTTTAATTTTCCGGGATGATAAGTATCTAAAATGTTGACCGGGGATATAAGGTACCACCATGCAAAATTTCATTTAAATAAAAATTTTC
Source organism: Argynnis bischoffii washingtonia (assembly GCA_033884665.1). Taxonomy (NCBI): domain Eukaryota; kingdom Metazoa; phylum Arthropoda; class Insecta; order Lepidoptera; family Nymphalidae; genus Argynnis; species Argynnis bischoffii. The sequence continues at coordinate 6,797,140 of JAEMGE010000029.1, forward strand.
ATTTAAAAAACAGACAGACAGAGGAACAAAGATTTTGAAAAAAAAAACTGGATTTGTTCTATTTCTCTTCTTACATCGCCCTGATTCGATTTTTAGCATTTTTTCTGTGTACAGACATTCGATCTCTACAGTTTTATTATATATATATATATATATATATATATATATATATATATATATATATATATATATATATATATATATATATATATAGATTTGTTTGATATTTGAAATTGTAGAAGATGAATAATAATGATTTATTATTTTTCTACCAGCTTGAACTTAAAAGCGTGAATTAAACAAAATGGAAGTATGTTAATTTAATAGGTTTTTTTTTCGGTTAAGCATATAACTGCGAATCACCCCAAATTGCCAAGCAAAGTGTAACGATAAAATAAAACAAGTTGAGGTTTCTGCGATAAGGGTCTATGCACACGACTTCTTTTATAGCGCCGTCGACTCGCGTTTGTATCAACTAGCTATCAATACGAATGTAAATGATCTGTATTTTTTAAGTTAGCACAGTGTTAGCGCGGACGGACATGCATCTATGATTGACGGTCATTGTAAGAAAAACACAATTTAACATTTTTGTCTGTCTGTCTGCATGTTTCGGCTAATTTCCGAAACGGCTGGACTGATTTTGACCGGACTTTCAATGGCAGATAGCTGATGTAACAAGGAATAACTTAGGCTACCTTTATTTTAGAAAAAGAATTAGGGTTCCGCTCAAAAAAAACATAGGGAGAGACGCACCCGAGTGAAGCGAGTGTAAATAAAAATAGATAATATAGAAAAAGAAAATCATCCAAACTTTGTTAAAAAAAATATAAACAAATCGAAAATTATCCAGAAGTCTGAAACAGAGCGCACATTTGAATACGACGGCAAGGGATATATGCAATTTAAATATTTCTATATAATTTGCATTTAAATTCGAATCCCCACAGGTAGTGCGTAGTCGATCGTTGCGCCTGCAGGTTTAAGGATGCAGAACACGCAACACGCTTCCGGCGAACTTCTCAAAAATTAACGCTTCTTATTTTCTAGAAAGGATATTTAAATTGACAAAAAAAATTACTTTCACATTGAAATAATTTTAAGTATAATATGCTTTATTTCGTTTAGGCCCACTTTGAATTAAAAAGTACGTAGTTGTTAACATAACATAAAACATTTTATATTTCCGTCTACTAGGTAATATGGTCGGATATAATATATATATATATATATATATATATATATATATATATGCCTAAGTATCTACCTAAAACGGCAAACGTATTTGGATGAGTTCACAGATAGACTATGAGCTAGAATAACACATAGGCTACAGGCATCTAGGGACGTACTTGAGCGAAGCGGGGGTCAGTCATTCAGTCTAACCTAACAATATTTCTCCATTTTATAGTATTTTTATACGAGAATATTTCTTATTTAAACTTTCAAAACACTTAATCTAGATCTTAATAACAGAACCTATGCTTCTAACACAAAAAAAAAAGAACGTTAGGTCAAGCAAGCTGGCCTAGTTCGCCATAAATAGACTATTCTCATGAAGTAGGCCAGATTTCCATCTTTGCTCTATTTGATGATGAGAAAAGGCAAACAAAATGGCTTTTCAAAGAGAAATTGTTTCCAAAACATGTTGTTACTCCGTTTCGTTTTCCTTGTCGTAATAATTCTTTACCTACTTGTACCTTTTCAAAAATAACAAATACATGTCCTATTGTACTAATATTATACATGCGAAAGTTTGTGAGGATATATGGATGTTTGTTACTCTTTCACGCAAAAACTACTGAATGGATTTTAATAAAACTTTACAATAATAGCTCATACATCAGAATAACACATAGATCTACTTTTTATCCCAGAAAAATTTACGGTTCAAGAGAGATAGGTTTTGTTTTTTTTTTTTTTAACAAAGAAAAACATTCCATTTTTCTTTTTGCTATCGCACAACTATTACAAATGTAAAACTTCGCATGTGTGATTGCTTGTTCCTTCTTTACGCTAAAATGACTAGACAGATTTGGATGAAATTTATTAAATAGATACTTTGACCCGAGTTACCACACCTAGGCTACTATAATATATATATCCCAATATATGGGACATTAACACACAGCACCATCTACTTCCATGGTAAGCTACCAGGCCTGTGTTATGGATACCAGATAGTTGATACACTACATATATAACTTTAAATACATACTTAATATAAATATAAATACCCATAACTGGAGTACAAACATTCTTGCTCGTCACACAAATAAATGCCCCCAGCGAGACTCGAACCCGAGACCGGTAGCACAGCAAGTAGCGTTACTACAAACTGAGCCAAACGAGTCGTCTAAACTAGGGACCTACCCGCGTGAAGAGTGTAAGCCGCTAGAAATTCATTTCATGTCGGATTCTTCGTGACACCACTTAGATCTTAGATTTTAAGAGAGTGATCAGATTTTAAATGGTATTCAAAGGGAAAATTAAAAAAACCTAAAATCTCACTTCCTTAAAATACATCAGTGAATAATATATGAGCGATAAAACTGTAACTTGAATGAATTTTAAATCTTCCGTTTTCTGAATATTTAGAGCATAACAGAAAACATATTAATAATTTTTATAATTTTCGAATTTTGCTTCGAATATCTTCTTTTTTATAATGGATGGTTGGACAGACATGAGGTGGTATTTTTTTGTTATTGTAATTATTTCGGTGTCGCAAATAGTAGTCTTAATTACAAACATATGTTTAATTCGAATATATGTAAAGATGGTTTTTCGTTATATGTATTCCCAAAAATACGAAATCCTAAGTAATTGTGAACTAAATACAGATTTACTACTAATGTGAACCAAGCTGCAGGCAGACTAGTCAAAAAGTGAAATTAAACCAAATATTACGGATCATGTACAAAAATATTTTGTTTTATTGTATGTTAAATTACCATTACAAATATTAACAATGTAATCTTAACTATTCAGATGCATTATTTGACAAAAACAAATTTACAGAACACAGAACAATGTATAGAAGAAGCAGAAAATGTAGTCCATGGACATTAAACATTCAAAAAAAAATATTATATGTATATAAATATTATGTTTTTTTATGTTAGTTAATGTTTATGCCACTTCTACTATACCATTTATACTGATATACATGTAATAAATTAAAATGGGTCAAGATGTTTGGAAAACTAATAATTTGATGTGGTGGGTTTTGGCAAAGTGTCTTTTACTATATAAATATCTTCTTTATGTTTTTACATTTATATTTAATATATAAGTAGTTCCCTATGTTGATGATTCTAATATTACATGATTGGCAAGATTATAATTTAAATACTTAATTTTTTCATATTTCATTTATTTGACATTTTTCCTATAATTTTGATTACCATTTGATTTGAAATGGAATATTGAGATTCAATACTTTAGTTAGCAGTAACAAATAGCCTTACTCACTAGTTATAAAACAAAAATTGACATATACATCTACATAACAGTCTGAGGTTTAAACAGTAAAGGCTATATGGGTAAGATTCGAAAGGTGAAATGATATAAATTACTTGATGAACTCAATTTCATTCAAAATTTATGCATAGAAACCAGATTATCATAAAAATTTCGCAAAATTATAATTGGTCCTTTGAGCCGGACTTTTAAAAACTAGTGAATTCATCAAGTGAAAGAAAATTATAGCTAATAATTATGTATGTATGTATATTTATATAAATTATAATATTGTATTAATACTGATTAAAGTTACTCGTTACATGGTAATTGATGGCGATATATTTACATTGTGACATGGAATATAATTTAGTAGAAATCATAATTAAAACCCGCATCTTATATGCATTACAACTAATACTATACAACAAAATAAAATAAATTAGCGCTACAACATTATCTTAAAAGTAGTATATGATAAATTAAATTAATTATTTATTATAACAAAATTTAAGGTTTCATACAACTACGACGAAATGTAAACTAAGCACCATTGTTGCAGTAAGGCACTTAAACAACTATTCCATATAAACCATAGCTATCCTTTGTTAAAAAAAGTTTCAAAATTACATTATAATTTTAATAATAATTTATCTTGTATTTCGAAAACACTGCACTTTACCAAAAAGAATGTATGTTATATAAACATTACAAAAAATTCACTCTTAAACATCAATTTGGGAAGACTTTTAATGAGTAAATTAGAGCTAAATAATTATATTTTTTAATATTACAGATACTACAATATTATAATTAATATAAGTTATTTTATATCTAACTAATTAGTCTATGCCAATCAACAAAATTTGGAATGTCAATTATGTTGCCAGTCTTAGTGGAAGTTTAAGGTGAAAGTTTAAAATATACTTAAAGGTTAATTTATGAGAACAATATCATAATAATTACTTTAATATGCGAAAACTAATTCATAGCTATAAACAGTCATGCACATATTTTGATGAGTCATTCATTGCTAGGTAAAAGTTCCCCGGACATTCTTATATATAAACAAAAAATCATTACATTAATTATTATTTTTATTTACATTATAAGAATTTTCAAAAGAAGAAAGGAAAAATTTTGTACCATTCATATTAAGTGACCTATACTTTTATTCAGCTAAATTCGTTTCCCTCGTACAAGCTTTCGCAAACCTCCAGCAGTCGTAGAACAGGGCTTATGTTATAGGGGAATAAAGACTTCGACACTAGCCTACTGATTTGTAAACGTAATCTTATCAAAACCCTCATCGTATCGTCTAAACCCCTCGTACCCCCTGAGTCAGCTTGCTGACATGACTCTAAGAACTTGGGCCAATTTCTCCTCACATATTTCAAAAACCTCAGCAAATATAACAAAAAGCATGTTTCATTACTTACGAGGTAGTCTAATAAGACGTCACTATCGTGAGACACTACCTTGAGAAACTCAATAAAGGATATTATAGGATTCAACATAGGTATTAAATCAGGATACATGGAATTCCTGTAAACAATTCCCACGGTAATATCTAATGTGCAAACCATAGACTCTATCAAATAATCGTCCTGCTCACTAAAAAGATGAATCAACATCTTTGTAAAAGGTGTCTCTGGGTGAAATTCAAACCTATTTCGAATGAAAACATCTAACTTTTTTAAGACATCGCGGATTGATCTTTCTACAATTTGCATATCTTGTATCGCATTGTAGTCCGATGAATCGATCGAACTATCAGAGGAGTCACAACGCATTTCTTTTACAGTGACTGCTACAGACTTGAGTACTAGCAAGGACATTCTTTGTAACATTGTTTTGTCTACCTCATTTCGAGATTGAGATGTATCATCATTTTCATCATCACCATAACTCTGATCAACTAGCTGAATTGAAGAGGATAAAGGCGCTATTTCAGGACCTAAAGAATAATCTCGGATAACGGTACAATCGTGACCTAGGAAACCGAAACCACTTCTACTGCTTTGGACCCTAACTTCACTGAGTAGACGAAAATCTTTTACATATCTTACAATAGAATGCGCGAGACAACATATCTCTTCAGGTAATATATCTTGAAGAGCGAGAGTCGAACCATAGCATAGCACCTCATTAAATAAACTAAGTATCTGGGTATAAATTAAACTCGGTAGCATTGTATTCCTGAGTAAATCAACAAAGCCTTGTAAATCTGCATAGAATGGTTTAGTATCTATTACTGAGAGATTCGCTTTTACACTAATAATGTTCTCCCACAGGGAGAAAAATGTCAATATACAATTTTCTGCATTAGATAAATTCAGGTACCTTAGAAGAAGCAGTTTCATGTTTTTGACCAAAACTGGCCAGTGATGCTCTAACGTTTTTATTGTTAAGCATTTTATATGAGATGTATCAAAAGATTCAGAGTCAGTCAATATAACGGTTACACAACCATGTTCGTTGACTCTTTCTATCCTCGCCGGAGGAGGTTCAGGGGATTCGGTATGCTCCATGCCACTATTGGATTGGTCAGGAGGAAATTTTAACACTGGCTCACTAAGTTTAAACTGTATAGGTTTGCTATCAGGTTTTTCACCTGTTGATGTGGAGGGAGAGCTATGGGTTTGCAAATTAGAGAAAGAACTATGTAAATTATCACTATGAGAACTAGATGGCAATTGTGCACTGTTACTACTGCTACCACAACTTGGACCACTCCTAAAGGGATTGTCCTCTGAAACTTGTACCGTTCCTGATGTGTTTACATAATTATTTTCCTCTAGAGGATGCTGCTCCACATCTTTCCATTCAACTATCCTTTTAATTATATCTAAACTGAAGTTAATTTTTTGTACTGTGATCCTATTTATCCTATCAAACAAATATATGTTTTCAGTAATCTGTTGTAACCAATTTTCATCAACAGTATCTTTAGAAACAATTAAAAAGCTAGCTAATACTCTACATGCTACAAATGTTATAAACTTACTCTTGTGTTCCGATAAATCCACAACCTCCGTTATCCAGTCATGTCTGTTCCTTACAAATAAGTCACAAGTGTACATCAACCTTGAACATATAGTGCCGGTATTGTTTTGCTTCAAATATATATCAAACATAAGTTGCATAGTCGACAGATAAGTGAGAGAACATGTTATTGGCCATGATACAATATGTAATCTTCTGTCAAAGAGTTGACACAAAGAAGTTTCATCAAAACCGCACAAACATTGTCCGACTAAAGCATTTTGTATAATCCTCAGTTCTGCTAGAAGTGTGTCATCAGCTGCCGTCCAGTGAGGTACATTATTAGAACAGGAAGGAATAATGTCAACACTTGTATCACTAGGGAGCCTCAAAATGGCTGAGCAGTCAACTGCATCTTCACTTACGGTCCCACTATCCGGAGACTCACCATTCCTCGACGTGTAGTCCCCAGAGGTATCGGCAGGTGGTGTCTCTGAGTCATAAATATCCGTGAGGATATCTTCCGCGGATCTATCACTTCCATCATCAATATCAGGACCATCAATTCTTTGTTTTTTCTTCACAGGTTGGTCCGAAGCCATCCCTTCATCTGACTTTGGATAACAAACTTGCCCTCGTAAAACCATTAACCCGCGTGTTAGGGCAGCCTTTATATGTATTTACGTACTATCAACGGGTACTCATTAAGCCCATATTATTGCAATCATTCTGAAAATAAAAAGGAAAATGAATGCTTGACCTTTCTTACAGCTACCCAGTTACGCGGACGACAAAGCTTAAGGATATTAGCTCATTCTTTGAGAATGTAGATTAAGAGAATATTAAAGAATTGTTTTTAATTACTTAAGATTGACTATTATTGTATATAATAACTTTTTCTCACATTAAAATTAGAGTTACGTTAAACTTTCCAAAATATTTTGATGGCACACATACCATTGATGCCAAAATGAGGTTGTTTATACACGTTTTTTTAGCGTTGGTATCCATATATCACTTCTGTTTATATACTTCACTCCAACAATACACAATAGCACACAATTTTATGTGATATTTTCATAAAATTCCTTAACAATTTCAATCACAACTTTGTCGAGTAAAAGATCGACTCCATTACGTACAATGACGCTCTGTCAATTGAGGTTCCCTTTAAGATGGAATTTCTTTCAAATATTTTAAACTATACATTAAAAAAATATATTCATATAATACGTAAGCATTTCATTCAATAAAAAGTTATATAATGTACAAAAGCTTAATATTTAATTTATTTTATAATTAGATAAGAAAAAAAAAGACGTTGACTTCAAGTATTTCCGGTATTACATCTAGCAAGGACGTTGCCAGTTTGACGACTTCTGAATTTAGCAATTCCAATAATGAGTAATAACAGGCAGCAAAAAAGTAACAATTTTAAAATGAAAGAATACTAATAAAGTGACGATTGATTATTAATAAGCTTATAATAAATAATATTTAACATTATGTTTTTCATTGTGTCAATGTGTAGTAACTAGTAAGCAAAGTATATGTATTAGGTCTCTACTCTCTACAAGTTAATCAAAAAAAATATAATAATAAAAAATGTAAAATACTGCATAAATTTAAATAACTACTAATAACAAAATATTATCAATTTAGGAGTCAAACCATATCTTATTGTATAGTCTTGATAATTAATATGTATGAATTAAATAATTTTTTTTTCTTCAAACGAAAAAAAATAATATTGCTGCGTTATTTTTGTCCTATTTATTTATAGAATAATAATTCACTAGATAAATTGATGCCATTATTAAAATTATCAATTTTGAATTGAACTAAAATATTTAAATCACTAATTTTAATTATTTTTAATATTATTATTATTAATTTAGATCTGGTAACACTTTTAGTGTCTTCGACTCTCCGAGGAAAATGTCTGCTTTCGAAAGACTCGAAAATTATTTTCATGCTATAAAATAATAGTTGTATCTATATTTATCAAAAGTTTAAAATTTAGTCAGGTGAATATTTCAGCTATAAAATATAATTGTGCTATAAAAGTGCCCATGATGACTCATCGTAGTGTTTTTGCATAACAATCGATAGAATAAATTTAGGTTAAAATATTTGTGCTGTTGTATTTAATCCTTTAAGGCAGAATTTTAAAGCGCATTATTTAGGATTAATAAGAATATTTACTATATTAGTAGGGTGCAAGTGCATATTTTGGTTTATTTATAGTCTTGATGCGGAAACGTATCGATATGTCATCGGCTTTCAGCTTTAGTTTTTTTGTATATAAAATGCTATGCTGTCTAAATAAAGTTCAAATCATAAGGTTGCGAAAGCGCTCCAGTATCGACTGACATTCGCAACCTTGTAATAAATGAATAGAAAGCATTAGTCGCCTTTGAATAACTAGACAATAGTGAAAACTTCTTGATTTCCTGTTAGGCTGTTCACTGGACCTTCAGAATAAATCTATATTATTTATATCAGCCAATGCTTTTATTGAAACTTTAATGTTAATTTTTTTTTATCAATATTATTTTAAGTGATTCGATATACTTACCTAATTTAGGACTGGATAGTTTAGACAACACCCACTCAATTTAAGTGGCAGTCTCTATAAATAAAACATTATTTTCGCATCTAATATTTATTGTATAATAATTAAATGTTTTTAGTCTATGTAATACTATTAGCTGCCATACTAATAACAGTCATTTATTGAAAAGTACTAAAAATCTTAATTTTATTTTATAGTTGAAATTTTGATTACAGAAACTTAACTGAAAATGGAACAAAATATTCGGACCAATTCAAGAAAATATAAGCAGTTTTAGTTATTGTTTGTGAATCTCATTAAGTGTAAGTGTTTGAGGACATGTCCTGCAGTGTTTTGGTGATTTGATTGTGACATAAGTGAATAACAACAATGTCTGATGAAGAAGATTCCTCCCCGGATTGGGCTTTGGCCCCAACAAACAGTATACCAGGTAAGATTTTTTTATATTGTTAAATGAATTATAATTATAACTAAGTTTAATTAATCAATCAATATTTTTTTATGTAATACATCATAAATATATTTAATTATAAACAGGAAACTTTAAATATTTAAATATCATAGTAACCAATAACATTTTATGTTTTGAAAAATAACTTTGTATTTAATAGATTTTGTGTACCCATCTATGACCCCAGTTCTATGTACATTCAAGCTTGCATTTTTATGGTATTTTTTTCATTAATGAATTAGATTGAACCTTTCATATAATATAATAATAAATAAGGAAATGAACTCTAAAGATAATATTTACCATAACATGTTTTTGTAATGTTTTGGTCATTATCGTTATCAGCTAGTAAGAGATTAAAGTAAATATGTCTAACGGAAATGAAGACATTGTTTACTTTTTTATCAATTTTTTTTATATATTTATTTGGCAAATACATTATTCAATAATATATTTAATATGTATATATTTATATATTTTATATGTTTTAATACTAAGTACCTATAGATTTCTCAGAAATGAGACATTTTCTTGCAGTAAATAGTATCCTATATGTTGACCTGGATAACCAACTATCATCATACTAAACATCAAAATCTATGCAATCTGGGAACGAGAAAACCACTCCAGACAGACAGACCAACAAAAATTAATAATGTTAATAATGACTATTTTAATAAGATTTTCCAAAAAATATTTAATGAACAGATTCGAATCAGTTATATTTGTATTATATATATGCATAAAAAGATTATAATTATTACTGATTTTAGGAATATTAAGCTTTTTGTAGGCAGTGATTAGTATTTATCTTGAGCACTTGAAAGATATGCTCCTCAATTGGTGTTTATCTTTCGTATCATTACTTATAACTCTACATAACAATAGCAATTATTTTACATTATAGTTAAAGGATAATTATTTGAAAACTGTTTTAGATTTGCCATAACAATATATTAAAATTAAAAAATAATTTAAGTAAGCATAGAATTTGATCTATAAAAAGTCACAATGACACAATAATGGTTTTAAAGCTGATACAAAAGTAGAAAAAATGGTATCCTTATTATACTTTTTATTTGTTTATTTGTATTTTGAACGGATACTACATTAATTGGATATGAGTAAAAAACATTAATAAGAAAAAACAACACTTTAGTAAATGCAATACTTATCATGAAAGAGAGATGTATAAAAATTAAAGTTAAAAACATGAAGGTATATTACTTGGTAAACAATTTAAATATAAGATATTCATTCATAGATCCATTTATATATTTTAACAATATAAGTATATATTTAAACATTATGTGGTTTTTAACATATGTGAAATGTTTAATATATTGACTTTTGATGATTATAATTTCACATAATATATACATTAATGAAACATATACAGTACAGTTTCATATCTTTTATATCTCACTATCTATTTTATATAGCCATATTATTAAAAGTTTTAATTTTTTAAAGTTTTATTTTATTAAAAGTTGACCTTGTTTAAAGTAAAATATTTAATAATTAAAGTATGTGTTGCCACACGTTGCTCATAATTATAGCTTCAATTAATTATTATAATCATTCGTTTTATTGCACAGTGACTTAAAAGCTAAAATTTTTATTCAAAATACATTGCATAAAAATAGTTTCATACTGTAGCAATAAATAAGAAATTAGCACATTTGTTCTTAAGGCAGGGGAAAACAAAATGCCAGATGTTACACTTGCATATTATAAATGGAGGGTAACAAAGAGGTTATAAATAGTCCAGAGATTCTAAACCTTTTAACATTGCAACACTTGTACTGTAGGCATGCCTTGCAATTTGCAGGGGACTTGACAAGCTAAACAATATGTTAAAAATATAACATGTAAAAAAGGCAAAAATACATCTTAAGCTGTTTTCCTTGTTTGGGTTATATTGTTATTTTAATATATTAATAGGTAATTAAAATGGTTTACAATTTTAAAAAAAAGATGGCTTCCCAAATTACAATATCTGGGAATTCTAACATAGTTTTATGTAACAACTACGTCGTAAAACTTAGTCGCGTTAATAATGCTAAATAATTGACATTAACACGGTCCCGTGAAGGGGAATTGGATGATTATGAGTTGAAAACTTTAAACGGGTCAATTTTACTTTTCCACAAACATAATATTGTTTGTTGAATAATTGGGTAGGCAATTTGTATTATACTTTAACCTACTTTTTAACCGACTTCCAAAAAAAGGAGGAGGTTCTCAATTCGACCGTATACATATATATTTTTTTTTATGTTTGTTCGGGCATTTTTTCGTCGTTTATGAACCGATTTTGATAATTCTTTTTTTGTTGGAAAGGAGATATCCCAAGAGTGGTACCATGATAAGGAAACCAGGATCTCATGATGGGATCCCAGAGAAATCGAGGGGAACTTTCGAAAATTGTAGCGGCGACTAGTGCGTTTGTTAACATTTTCATTAGGTATTTTAAAGCACTACTATTTAATGAAGGTCTGGAGTCGATCTGATGATGGATGCGAAAGATAGTCGAGGGAACTCCTCAACGATTTACAGCAATTACCTGGTGTTTGGGCTTGATTAATTTGTATTGACTACACTAAAAATGGAAAAATAAAAACTTAAAAAAAACCGACTTCCAGGCACTGAAAAATAAAAAATAAGTAAACGGGGGTTTTCATTTAGAATAGATACTTAATCAGATTTTTTCGAAGTCGGTGCCAGCCAATACAAATCAAAGCACACCGACTTCGAAAATATCTGATTCAGTATCTATTCTAAATGAAAACTCCTGTTTACTTATTTTTTATTTTTCAGTGCCTGGAAGTCGGTTTTTTTTTTTTTAGTTTTTATGTTATATCATGTCATCCTCGATTCGCTCGGGTTCATCCCTAGATACGTTTAAACGGATAGCCTTATAGCCTTCTTCAATAAACGGGCTATCTAATGCAAAAAAGAATTTTTCAAATCGGATTAGTAATTCCTAAGATTAGCGCGTTCAAACAAACAAACAAACTCATAAACAAATTCTGCCTCTATAATATTTATATATATTTATTATAGATTAAAGTTCGCCAAAATTTCAGAAATTACTGTAGGTATGTGTAATTGTCATACTGTTTTCATCAATAGAAATAGGGATATATGGAACATTTAGCGACAATTTTGCTACCGGTTTTTATAACTTCATATCCTAAAAATGCAAATCTTACCAAATTTCATCTTAATCGGTTTAGTAGTTTCGGTGCCTATTCGGTGCAAACAAACAAACAATCAAATTCTTCCTTTTTATAACATTAGTATAGATAAGGCTACTTTTGTCTTTAGAAATAATATGTTCCTCAAGTAAAAACGTGGGAGAAAATAATTCGAGTGAGAGTGAATCAGCCTTTTTTCTAACAGAACAGGCAAGCGAAGTCGCGGACTTTTCTTAGTTTATCTTGTTTATAGCAAACGTTCTCCAGAGAATATTATAGTAAATAGAACATAACATAGGTCAGATAACAAATTAAACAGTTACCACAATCAAGGCTGTTTCATTTAACGTTACCTAATTACCGAGCGTGGATACAAATTAATTAACATTTTATAAGCACTGATTCACCGTCTGTTATGGAGTTCACAATGTGCCATATTATTGTTCGTTTAAGGCTATGGGATATCCTCTTTGTACGGCATTGTTTTGGCCCTGTTTCCTGTAGATTGTATGTTGAAATTATTGTACTGTGAAGTAATATTTAATTGTGTTGATGAGCGAATATTTGACAGTGTTTTGATGAATAGGGTTGCTCTTGAAAGAGAATTGAGTGTATACCTATAATTTAATCTAATCAGAAATTGAACTCTGAACCTCAGAGTCGATTTCTTTCATTCTTTAATACGTATTAATGTATATAGTATTAGAACATAATATGTAACTAATATTATATAAATAACAAGATATTACCTCGAAAATGATGATAAAATCTTAAAACGTATTTATCATAAAGGTATATAGGAAAAATGTTGCTAGTGATGTTATGTACTTCATTATTATTACTTAATATTATTATTAAGTTTTCATTACTTGAATCAAAATGAATTTGAATAATTATATCGATTACTATAAACAATAATAATACTTGGTGTGACTGACAACCCTAGTATAAAATTGGCGGAAAAAGTTTTTATGAAAACACGTAGGTAATTTTATTATTTTTACAGTTAGGCAGTGGTGAAACTATAAATTAAACAGAAAACTAAAAAGTTAGAACGGTAATGTTTTTGGTTTTACTTATAAATATTAATTACGGAAATTATTTTTTTTTTTCTAAATTTAATTCTACAATTAGAGGTAGTTATGCAAAATAAATCCAACCACAAAAACTTACTTTTGATAAAATAGGTGTTTTAGTAAAATTGGTATATCAAAATAAAAAGACCGTACTTTTTTTTTGAAATTCCTTTTAAATATTGGGTATTTTATCTACGTTCTGTATATAAGTTGATATGTACATGGTGCCATTTATGACAGTGCCTTACTCAAAAAACGGTTTGCGTGGGCTGGATCTATTTTGCATAACTACTTACTTACCTACTTAATTTTTACTTTTTTATGACGTCATGGATTTGTAGTAAGTAGTAACGGTACTATTATGTTTGTATGCGATTCCCTCGAGAGGTATTTCTTAACCCCCGACGCAAAAAGAGGGGTGTTATAAGTTTGACGTCGATGTCTGTCTGTCTGTGTGTGTCTGTCTGTCTGTGTGTGTCTGTCTGTGACATCGTAGCTCTCAAACGGATGGATCGATTTCGATGCGGTTTTTTCATTTAAAAATATTGCTCTATAGGTTAGTTCAGTTTAAAAAGCCTAAAATACAAATTAAATTATAAATAAAAAAAACCCCTACGCAATAAATACTTATAGTTTAAGGAAAACTCCTTAAAAAGTAAACAATAATTGTCCTTTATCAGTCGTTAGAAACCAAATTACAAATGTTTATCGAAATGTGAATTGAAAAATATTCAACAAGCCGTCTCTTAAACATTATATTTTCTGATGAAACTTAACAATAAACTGTATACTCAAACGACATTTGTTTTTCAACATTCCGAAATATATCTAGACTTTTCAAAACCTTTAAAATTTACCTTACCTTTAAACCTTTAAGATTGATCAAAACCTTTAAAATAAAGCGCAGCAGCCCGCATGTAGCCGTGTAATAAGCTGGGATATTGTAACAAAAGAGATGTAAAGTTGAGAATCGAGTGTGTAGATTCCCTATCTTGCGAAAATTCACGATTTCCACTCCATCCGCTCTCGAATCGCTTCAGTTAGGTAATTAACTTCCTACTAATGGCATCCCATTTGAGGTAGGTACTGGGATAAAAAGTAGCCTATGTCGGTCATTCTGTAATTTGATTTGTAGCAACAAATTACTTAAAATAGTATACTGATCTGGAAATGCATAATCATTGACAAGATCTGATTTTGTGAATTAATAACTCTTTAAACCGAATTGGGGACTTACTTTTTTGGAGTCGGTTAAACCTAATTATATATACATGGTCATGTTAATTGTTAAAAACTTGTGTTATTATAAAATGTTTCATTTTAGTTCTAGGTATAAAACGGTTAAAGCAGATCGAGACGATGTTCGTCTCAAGACGACTCCAAGGCCCGAGGACTCAGGGGTTGAGTGTGGAGACGCTGTTGGATATGTTACTAGTGCTGTATGACGAGTGTTGCAACAGCAGCCTGCGAAGGGAGAAGGCTGTAGCGGACTTTATACAATATGGTGAGTGAAATTTTGAGAAATGTATTATACTTAGTTTTAATTAGCGATTTAGCCTCGCTTCGCTCGGGGTCGTCTCTATGTTGATTCCCCATACAAACTTTGATATTATATTTTTCTTTCATATAAAAAGTATCCTATGTCCTTCCCAGGGTCTCAAACTATCTTCTTACCAAATTTCACCTAAATCGGTTCAGTAGATCCAGGATTACAGCGTCAAAAACTCACAAAGTTTACCTCTATAATATTAGTAATGTATGTATTTAGCCTTTTTTAACGTCCCACGGCTGGGCACGGGACTTCCTTCAATACGAGTGGTATCAGTCCACCACGCTGGCCAAGCGCGGGTTTGCATACTTCACATGTCTTTCGAAAACTTGCTAGGTTCTCTCAGAGATGCCAGTTTCCTCACGATGTTTTCTTTCACCCTAAAACAAGCGGTTTGAAAATGATTTAGCACATGAAAATATCAGAGGTGCGAGACTCGGGATTTGAACCCGCGTCACTAGTTTCTCAAGCGAACGCGTTACCACTTTATAATATTGATGTAGAATTATACAGACAGTATGATATTTATGTAGAGTTAAATATACAATAAGGATATTGTATTATGAGTACAATAATATTAAGGTATTATATTAGTTTTTGATCATAAGAAAAGAGCCTACGTAGTTGCAAATTAATCTTTACGTATAAATCGTTTCATGAAATCTTTTGAAGTCTGAATATTATGTCCTACTTATGAATACCTATAATTTATATAAATCACTACCACCAACCATGTTATGAAAATAATATAAAAAAAAACATTGAACGAGAATGTCATGCATTATGTAATATCTGTGAGTTGTATAGTTTTTGTAGTAACACCGTAAGTGCAACATAGTTGGGATACAATAGATAGGAAACATTAGTCCTATTAGGGGGGATACCAGATTAATATCGACGAACTTTGACCCCTTACCAATGTAATAGTTTGTTCACATACAAATAATAGCGTACGTATAGACAGACGGTTTTTTTTTTCATATCACGTGTCCATGTCATTTTGATATTTAATGAAACGTAAAATCGCCTAAAGCTTAATCTATACGTTATGAGTAGTAGTCAAGTTTAAATAAAGTTATTGAATTGCTTGAGAATTTGTCATTTTCTGTCTATCCATTTCGTCCAAAATTAAGATTTTTTATTTATAACTAGCGACCCATCCTCGCTTCACTCGGGTTCGTCCCTAGTTACGTTTCTAGATTTCTCAGAGATGAGATATTTTCCCGCAGTAAAAAATATCCTATATGTTGACCCGGATGATCAGCTATCATAATACCAAATTTCATCAAAATCTGCTCGGTGGTGTCGGTCACAGACAGACAGACATACAAAAATTCTAAAATCTATAGATTAGGTCTCTATATCGATACTAATAACTATTTCAATATGATTTTTTTTTAAATATTTATTGTATGGATTTGACTCAGTTAAAATTTTCTTATATGTATATGTAGATATGGGCAGTTTTTTTTGTGTTAAACACGATTATACAAAACTATAAGTAAAATTGTTACTTATATATATATACAGTTTTACTTTATGCAAGTCCACAAGTAACTTGTAGATGAACTAATGTGTAAATAAAACTTTTTACTGTTGTATCTGTCTGTTGTATGACGCCAGTTATTAAGATATAGAATATGATTTCATATCATATATTATGAAATGAATGAAATCAACTAACGAGAGTATAATATGCTCAGTTATAAGTACTAATAAGAAATTGGATTACAGAAATATTTTTACGTACATACATTGTTGCTCTTGCCAAATGCATAGTAATATTCTCTCAAGTGTTTTATCCATTTTCTAAATTGCTTCTAACTCACATTCATGAATGTAATAAAATAGTGAGAGGGGAAGCTTAGTCCATTGAATATCTATTGTTAATTATTGAGCTTTATCTTATTCACCGACTTCACCGAGGCGAAAATAATTTAATCGAGCGGTATGTGTATTTTCGGGTTATTTTTGGCAATTTCAACTCAGTTTTCATGTTTCTTTTTTTAATTAATAGGAGATAACTTTTAATCCGTATTTTTTACTATATCTGTTAAGATTATTATTGAAAATTAGAATTTCTTGACAGGAGCACTCAACAACTATACTTGGCTCGACCCGGGACGAACTCAGTGCCTACCTCCGTACTGCAGCTATACATGCTAACCTCTCATATATTACTTCTATATTATGTTCTTATTATAATACTGTTATTACATATAAACATTTTTATTATATATTAAAAGATGTAAATTTAGATTTTTCTCATCATATTGTATTTTTGCATTTTTACAGTAAAACCAGTAGCAGCAGCATTAAAACGTTTAAGACTGTCCCGTGATGATTTCGAACTCGTCAAAGTGATTGGACGCGGGGCATTCGGGGAGGTTTGCGTTGTGCGAGCGTCGTTTATGCAGGTAAAGATCTAAATTACCACAGCCGAATATTCATACAGACGTCTAACAAAACCGTCTAGGACAGGCAAATCGTACGACTTTAGATGTGACTCCGTTGACTTTATTGTCATACTTACTTTTGTATGACAGTCGGGAAACGGCTTTAGGTTTGACAGGTATAACTAACTGTCTCTTGCCGAGAGAAGGCACTACAATAATTTAACTACGAAACCATGAAGTGCCCGTTAAAAATCTATAATCTTTTCTCTCTCTATCTATAATGATCTAGGATATTACTATATATAGAATATGTTTCTTATATTTTTATTGTTTACTTTTAATATTTGCTAAATTAATATTCCCTTTTAAGGGAAGATTTATGTAATAATTTATTTAATAAAGTTATTTTAATAACTGTCACCAAAAATGTAAGTTATGTTGATTGTCTCATTATCTGTGATTTATAGAAATAATAATAAGTAAAATAATAATAGTAATCTTTGTTTACCCAAAGTTAATTAAAAAGACAGGGTCGGAATCGAGGTTTAACAAACAAAAACTACACATAATTTTATTTCATTTGTGCACGAATCCGTCCCTGTCTAGTAGGTCTATCTGGATTAGAGCCAATATCGAGAGTAACACATCATTTATGACAAAAAAATAGGTTAAGTGCAAGTTACAAAACGATGACAAAAATGGCTACAAAATTTTAAAATTTATGTTTGTTTTATTTTGATTTTTCTATTACTTATAATATAATATTTATTTAAAAATTATAAGGCAGTACCGATTCATTATGTTCAAATAAAAACTATAACAAACAAACAAAGAGATAAAAAAAAATAATTCTAAGTAACTTATTAAGTGTGATTTTAATTGGTCGTATGATAATAAAAAGACGGTGTTTTGTGTACTTGACTAGTTTTTGCCCGTTTATATGGAGAAAATTCTCTGCGCTCAAATGTATACATGTATGTACATAAAGTGATTTTTTAATCGGCGAAATCCCAACTATTATCATTATATTTTATTTATATGATTAAACAACCCTAGTTACATTTTAACATTCAGTATAGATTTCTCAGAGATGAAATATTTTCCCGCAGTAAAAAGTATCCTATATGTTGACCCGGATAACCAGTTATCATCAAACCAAATTTCATCAAAATTTGTCCAGTGATTTTCTCGTGATACATAAAAGGTATCTTATATTCTGTATGCTATACACAACAAACACACTGTCTGACTGTTTGGCACCTGCCAAACAGTCAGACAGTGTGTTTGTTACTTTAGGTCATAGTCTATCTTTGTACTCATTTAAATCCGTTCATCCGTTTCACAGTGAAGGTATAACAAACTTACACACATACAAACTTTTGCGGATATAATATTAGTTCGTTTTTTTTAATTTTAGAGTAAATATTAATTTAGCATTGTTTATATTCTATTCAGCAGGGCACAGAAGGTGTGAATACCACAGCCGGAACCATATCGACGACCACCGGCGACAGAGTGTATGCCATGAAGATACTGAACAAGTGGGAGATGTTAAAGGTAAGGAGATTTTAGTTGCATTACATTTTATTGTGTTAAAACTTAAAAGATATACAGAAAGAAGGCAGCCTTATCGCTAAAAACGATCTTTTCCAGGCAACTTAGTTATTTATTGTAAAATATTATTATTTTTGACTTGATTTGTGTTTAAAATATTTATTTTTATCTAAATAGGTGTGCTGGCTCTAAAATAAAACGTTTGTTTATTGTAGATTGTATGCAATTTAGCTTACTTGTTTGATTGACATGTTTATGTAGTAAATACAATACCATATAAATAACAATGATAATTCTAAAATATACTTATTCAATTTACTATGACTTATGTACAAAGTAAATATATGTAAAGTATACATTTGGTTTGTTCATATACATATATAATGAAGCATTTGCAATCTCACTGTATTTATTATCTTATTATTATAATAAAAATAAGAAAGTACAGTAAAATGAAAATTTATATTAGATTATGTTATATACTAGCTAATGTAGGTAAAAATATAAATAAATGAACTGAGCAAATTACTATGACATATAGTATAATACATTTTGCTTTTTTTAACCGACTTCCAAAAAAAGGAGGAGGTTCTCAATTCGACCGTATATAATATATATTTTTATGTTCGTGGATTTTTTCGTCGTTTATGAACCGATTTTGATAATTCTTTTTTTGTTGGGAAGGAGATATCCCAAGAGAGGTACCATGATAAGGAAACGAGGATCTGATGATGGGATCCCAGAGAAATCGAAGGGAACTTTTGAAAATTGTAGCGGTGACTAGTGCGTTTGTTAACATTTTCATTAGGTATTTTAAAGCATTACTATTTAATGAAGATCTGGAGTCGATCTGATGATGGACCCGAAAGACAGTCGAGGGAACTCCTCGACGATTTACAGTAATTAACTGGTGTTTGGGCTTGATTAATTTGTATTGGTGATACGTCTACACTGAAAATGGAAAAATAAAAACTTTAAAAAAATAAAATCAGATTTTTTCGAAGTCGGTGCCACTCAATACAAATCAAAGCACACCGATTCGAAAAAGGCTGATTAATTATCTATTCTAAATGAAAACCCCCGTTTTGTAATTTTTTACTTTTCAGTGCCTGGAGGTCGGTTTTTTTTTTTTTTTTATTATATTAATATATTTTGTATTGAAGGCAATACAAACATACTCACACAAAAAAAAAACTATGGAAACGTGTTAGAGAAAAATTTCATTGGTTATTTATATTTCAAATCTGTAAGATTAGTAAATTAATAAAAACATTTAATATTACACAGACAAAAATATGATTCAAACGAATATCACACAAAGAGGAGAGAATAATATTTTATCTCGTTCTATCTAGCTGGATTTTTATATCTATCGCGTATAATCAAAGGGACGAACCCGACCAAAGCGAGGCTGAGCGGTTAGTTATAAATGTACAGGCAATATTATATTTGTAATACATATTTGAAAACAAATTAGTAAAAATAGTAATCTTCGAAGATAGCAATGGAAAGAATATTATTTGTATCGTTTTTTAAATTATAGCAACGGTTACTATAGCAACCTAATGCAAGTGGTTACTATGGCAACCACAACGGTTTTTCGTGACCCGATCTTGAAATGTTACTCATACGCGCAAAAATGTTTCACTTTAATTATATATTACTAGCGACCCACCCCCGCTTCGCTCGGGTTCGTCCCTAGGTTGATTCCTCATACAAATTTTCATCCCCATTTTCACCCCCTTAAGGGATGATTTCTGGAATAAAAAATATCCTATGTTCTTCCCAGGGTTTCAAACAATCTTCTTACCAAATTTTATTAACCGACTTCCAAAAAAAGGAGGAGGTTCTCAATTCGACCGTATATATATATATATATATATATATATATATATATATATATATATATATATATATATATATATATATATATATATATTTTATGTTTGTTCGGGCATTTTTTCGTCGTTTATGAACCGATTTTGATAATTTTGTTGGAAAGGAGATATCCCAAGAGTGGTACCATGATAAGGAAACCAGGATCTGATGATGGGATCCCAGAGAATTCGAGGGGAACTTTCGAAAATTGTAGCGGCGACTAGTGCGTTTGTTAACATTTTCATTAGGTATTTTAAAGCACTACTATTTAATGAAGGTCTGGAGTCGATCTGATGATGGACTCGAAAGATAGTCGAGGGAACTCCTCAACGATTTACAGCAATTACCTGGTGTTTGGGCTTGATTAATTTGTATTGATGATACGTCTACACTAAAAATGGAAAAATAAAAACTTAAAAAAAAAAAACCGACTTCCAGGCACTGAAAAGTAAAAAATAACTAAACGGGGGTTTTCATTTAGAATAGATACTTAATCAGATTTTTTCGAAGTCGGTGCCAGCCAATACAAATCAAAGCACACCGACTTTATTTTTTTTTTTAAAGTTTTCTAAATCGGTTCAGTGGATCCAGAGATTACCCCCTACAACCTCACAAACTCACAAACTTTACTTCTTTATAATATTTTACTAATATATATACATCATATTTTAATGTAATGTATTCGCAGAGAGCAGACACGGCATGTTTCCAAGAAGAGAGAGATGTCCTCGTGTTCGGGGACCGTCGTTGGATCACTAACTTGCACTACGCGTTCCAGGATGAACATAATTTGGTATGATTTCTTAATTATATACATTTTATAATGTAATTGTTTTTGGAGCTGTTTTAAAAATTGATGACAGTTTATAATGCTAATTTTTTAGTGTGCTCTAAATGTTTTATTGTCTGTGGACACTTTGAGCTAAAGGCGTAGTTACGTGTGAATATTTAATTTCTTTTTATATACCCGACCGTCATAATAATAATTCCTTATATTATTATTTTTTCTATTTTTAGCTGCTTTATTTTTTATTTTTTCCTGACATTTCGAATGCATTACAGCAAAAATGGTCACGTTACAGATCTCTCGTGAAGATGTATGAAGATAAGTAAAACTTTATTTAAAACATCTAAATCACATTCCAGTATCTAGTGATGGACTACTACTGCGGCGGGGATCTCCTCACTCTGCTGTCCAAGTTCGAGGATCGGCTGCCGGAGGACATGGCGCGCTTCTACATAGCGGAGATGGTGCTCGCCGTGCATAGCGTGCACGAGCTGCGATATGTGCACAGGTCGGTTGTGTTATCTGTGTGTTACCGAAGTTAATGTGTGGTGGGAACGTGGTTACCATTGTTAATGCGAGGTGGGAGATTTGTAATGCTTGTGTTACCATTGTTAATCTGAGATGAGAATGTTCTTATCCATGTGTTACCAGTGTTGCCATGTGGCGGGAACGTTGTTAGGCTCGTGTTACCATTTTTACTCTTTGTTGGGAACATTGTTACTTTAATGTTATATGTCTTCTTAACCGAATTTTGATTTCATTTGTATGGAGTGTTATTATACTATAGTGCAAGCGTATGCAGTATGGTCACAATAATTTATTTTCATGTAACGTTTGTTAGTTATACTCTCATAGTGCAGTGTGTTACAAATAAAGACAAAATTGTAAAGAAATTCTTATAGAATATTAGCGGACCCGACAGACGTCCTGCTCGAATGTTGGCTTTTTGTTACTATGAAACAGACACAATTTCATCAAAATCAGTCCAGCAATTTAGGAGGAGTTCAGTGACATACACTCGTACAGAAGAATTAGAATATAATTATATTATACGCATATTGAATGTGATTCTTTTCCCACAGAGACATAAAGCCGGACAACGTGTTGTTGGACGCGAGCGGTCACATACGACTGGCTGATTTTGGTTCCTGTTTGAGATTAGGAGACGATGGCAAAGTATGCTTTATGATTTATATTATTGTTTTATTAATAATATTCTTATATTATATAAACCTTAACTCTCACCGGTCGTGTCTCGTGTCGTCCCACCGGAGTATGAGAGTGACAGGAATAGAGAGTGCACGTTGTGTCTGCGCTCTCCCTCACACGCGCTGCACTACAATATCTCCTGCGCAGTTGGCTAGTCTCAATGAGATTGGCCGCCGTGGCCGGAATCGGTCAGGAGGACATCATCATCATATTATATGTTATAGTGATTGGAATATTTTTTATGTTAAATTCATTTAGAGTTTAATAAAGGCGTGTGGTGATTTTAATTGTCAACTGTTAATCTATACATATAACATTGAATCTGTACATTAAATATTTTTTGAAAAATCTTATTGAAATAGTCATTATTACCAATATAGAGGCCGAATCTATGGTTTTTAGGATTTTTGTCTGTCTGTCTATCTGTCTGGGAACGCTTCACGAGAAAACCAATGGATAGATTTTGATGAAATTTAGTATAATGATAGCTGGTTATCCAAGTCAACATATAGGGGTTTTTTACGGCGAGAAAAAATCTCATATCAGAGAAATCTATACTAAACATTAAAACGTAACTAAAAATGAATCCGAGCGGAGCGAGGGTAAGTCGCTAGTGTAAAATAAATTCTGTTTAATATTGACTCCTGACATACAGGTTTAATCTAGTTTGGGAGTCAGAGGCTTCAACAGGCTTATGTAACAACGAACAAATATGTCAATAAAGAAATATTCTGTTTAATATATATATTAATGTAAAAGATAATGATAGTTTTATATAAAGAGGTACCGTAGATTAAAGATAACTTTTATTTTATATTATGACGTGAAATTATGTTATTTGCAGGTACAAAGTAATGTAGCTGTAGGCACACCGGATTACATATCGCCTGAAATTCTACGGGTACGATATTTTGTTCTAATATAACAATTATTATAAATTTTATTTTCCATTTTTATGTATGTCTGTCTAGTAATTCACGTTGTATTGTAGCTTATACAGATAAATAAAATTTAAGTGTCTAGGTGTAATTTCAAAATAACAGCTTTTTACTAAATGCATATGAAATTATATGCGGTACTTATAAGAAAAACACAATTTTTAAAAATTTTGTCTGTCTGTTTGTTCCGGCTAATCTACGAAACGGATGGCCTGATTTTCACGGGACTTTCACTGGCAGATAACTGATGTTATAAAGAGTAACTAAGACTATTTTTATTTTACAAAAAGAATAAGGGTTCTGCTCAAAAAAAAATTAAAACGTACCTAATAATCGCTAGTCCTAAATGTAAGTAAATGTATAGTTTTAAAAAGATTTTGTTAATTATTTCTGTTTTCAGGCGATGGAAGATGGCCAAGGTCGATATGGTCCGGAATGCGATTGGTGGTCACTTGGTAAGTCAAATTTCATCAAATCAAAAGATACTTTATTGAAATAAACTTTTACAAGCACTTTTAAATCGTTAATTTTACATTTAAATTAAATGTCAGTATGTAAGCAATCTACCACCATTAGCAATCTACCACCGGCTCGGAAGGCAGTTCTGTTAAGAAGAGCCGGCGAGAAACTCAACAGCAGCTCTTTTAAATTTATTTATTATAATTTATTGATTATAATTTACAATATTGCAATATAATAAATAATTGTAATTGTAAAATTATATGATATTTTCTGATTTGATTAGACATATTTGTATGAATTTTAATACATTACATCTAAGGCATTTAAGTTGCAAGTAGTATATTACTTATCCAAATATAAGTAACAATATAACATTAACAATTTCCAGGTGTATGTATGTACGAGATGTTGTTCGGGGAAACCCCGTTTTATGCGGAGAGTCTTGTGGAAACGTATGGGAAGATCATGAACCACGCGCGCTGTTTTCATTGTCCGCCGCCCGACGAACACGCGGCACAGGTATGTGTTGCTTTTATATATAAATCTACAAAATCTACAAAAAAAAAACTTTTTCTTTATCCATACTATAATATTATAAAGCTGAAGAGTTTGTTTGTTTGTTTGGTTGAACGCGCTAATCACAGGAACTACTAATCCGATTGGAAAAATTATTTTTGCATTAGGTAGCCCGTTAAAAGTCTACAGACAGTAAATAGTATCAAGTATTAATTTCGAACGTCTTTCATTCTATCACTCTAATTGTGTATTAGTTAACAATAGGCATGGAACTTTTCACGAGTAGCAAGTGAAAATTCACATGAAATGCGTTTTCATACGTCGCACCTGCTACTTAATTTCACATTGACTGCTAAAAATCACAGTTGATGAAATTTCATATCGTGTTCGGATTTCATCGTAGAACTAAATCGTCGTCATTGCTCATTAGGGAGCGAGCGAGTAGACATGAAATGGGCATGTCGGCGAGTTAGAAAGAGAAAAATATAAGTTGTTGATGCGTCATTATACCAATTACGAACGGCCACTTACTTGTAAACAATAATATACCGTAGAACTATGACTTCGTTCCCTTTTAAAATAAACTTTAAATCCAGGGAAATAAAGTTTCGATTTCCCTATTAATTTGAATTTGTAGCAGATCACAATTTGTTATAAATCACAAAATTACAAAATGAAATTCATATGAAAGTAGCAATAGTTGACAATAATGAAATTTTACTTGTGGCGCTAAATTCATATTTCGTAGATGTGATACGTACTGTGGCGCTGTGCTGTCTTAAATAGCATTAGGTAACTATTTTGTGTTTTCGTTGCAATTAAGTGTAAATAAATATTTAATATAGATAATAGTTAGTGTATAATAAATATAGCAATTTACTTAAGTTTTGTGTTTTCGCTGTAATTACGTTTAAATAAATATTGATAGTAGTTAGTGTAAATATAATAATTTAGTTAAGTTCTTATTAGTGAATATTTAGTAAAAACGAACAATGAAAATGAATGCATCCATTTGGAATCATTATGAAAAAATCCCAGGAAAGAGTGTGGCGAAGTGTTTATTATGTAAAAAAGAATATTCGTATAAAACTTCTATTACAAATTTAAAGGTATCATAAATAATCCATTCCATGTCATTTCAGTAGCGCTATTGGTAACATTTCATACTTCCAGTAGTACCAAACCGTCGAAATTAAAAATCATTGCCTGTGAAAAGTAGCAGGTGAAATCACTGTGAAAAATATACGAAATTTCATGAAATGAAAATGAATTAAAAGTAGCAATCATTTCCATGCCTAGTTAACAAGAACCGGTACACTATGTATTTATATTATACTAGCGACTCACCCTCGCTTCGCTTCGGGTTCGTCCCTAGACAAAACAAATCTATCCCACGGGAACCGTACATTTTTCCGGGATGATATATAGCCTATAGCCTTCCTCAGTTAACGGTCTATGTAATGCAAAAAGAATTTTTCAAATCGGATTAGTAGTTTCCGAGATTAGCGCGTTCAACCAAACAAACAAACTCTTCAGCTTTATAATATTAGTATAGATTAAATTATTTGTATATTGGTCAAACAAAAATAATAAAATCGCGATAGCAAAATGGGGGGGTGGATGTAGGAGGGTGAAAAAATACTTATGAACTATTCCTACCAAATATACAAAAAAAAATCATTAAAATCGGTCGAGCCGTTTTGGAGGAGTGCGACCACAAACACCGTGACACGAGATATTTATATATTAGATACGAATATCTAAAATTTTTAATTTTGCTATGAATAAGAAGTTTTTTCAGTGAAATTCTGTGTTTGTCTGTGTAAGTTTCATCTAAACCGACCAAACTATTTGAAATAGATGTTTAGTTATGTTAATTTACTAGATGACCGTTTATTTAAAAAAATAAATGTCATAATGGTTATTTGGTTATTTGAACTTTTTTTTTATTTTAGGTATCCGAAGAAGCAAAAGATTTGATAAGGAGATTAATTTGTTCCTCTGAAACTCGATTAGGAAGAAATGGCTTACAAGATTTCAAGGTAATAACATATTTTTCATATGATATTATTTTTATTAGTAAATATTGGATGTATGTATATATAGAACAAGGCTGTATTATGTAGGTAATTAATAAGATTACTTTCATAGTGGTCGTGGGTTCGAATGTGGCGAAGATTCTGTTTCGATTTTTCTCAAACCTCAAACATTGTAATCTAAGGAAGCATGGGTTATATAGAATTTGTTATTTATAGATAATATTTTATTAATATATTAATTATATTTTTCGATTTTTCGTATGTATACAATATGCTTATAATCCAAAGATAATAAATATGAAGTTACAAACAAAATCCATACCTATACAGATAAGTAAAATTGAAGTGTCTGTGTGTAATGTCAAAGTACCTACCTACTTTTTATTATTTTTTAAAAATTTTGTTTGTCTGTTTATTCTGCCTTATCTCCGAAACGATTGGACCTATTTTGACGAGACATACACTGGCAGATAGCTATAATTATAAGGTGTAATTTAGGCTACTTCATTTTAGAAAAAGACTTAGGATTCCGCGCAATAATAAGGTTGCTTGAATTGAAAACTACGTTTCAGAGCCACCCGTGGTTCGCGGGGCTGGATTGGGACAGTGTGCGCGAGATGCAGGCGCCCTTCGTGCCCGACGTGTCCAGCCCCACCGACACCTCCAACTTCGACGTCGACGATACTGATATACGGTTGGTGTATGGTATTGTTATTTTATTCATTATTAGCATTAGCATTATCCGCGGCTTCGCCCGCGTTCGAACTTCCGATCGCAAACAAACTTTACAGAATCACCTGCTGGGCTAATCTGTCTGAAAATTTCAACAAGTTTAGTTTTGGAGAGTCCCTAGGGACCATACACATCGATATAAGGCCTCATTTTCGTCCCCGAATAACGAAAAAAATATTTGATCTTTTCTTTACATATTGTGAAAATATATTTATGAAAGGAAAAAAAAAGTACAATTATTAACACTACTTGTGAGACGACAACTTTGGTCTAACTGGAATTTTTGTTCAAATAATTGAAGCAATTAATAATGTATGTATGTATGTGTACGGCAGGCTGTCCGAGGCGGTGCCGCCGCCGCGCGCGTCGGCCGCCTTCTCCGGCCTGCACCTGCCCTTCGTGGGGTTCACGTTCACGGGCGGCTCGCGCCTCTGCGACCTCGGCGCGCCCACGCCGCTCAGCCCCGCCAAGAATGCCACCAAACAGGTCCGCTCATTCATTCACTCGTTTACTCTTTCACTTCTTCATTCACTCACTAATTCACTTGTTCTCTTAATTACTCGTACTGACATATTAGCGTATAAAAGGAATGAGAGCTCTTATTAGATGTCTTCTCTGATTAGATGATGTGTTTGTTGATTATAGTATTTTTAAATTTTTAATAGTCTTTTTTTTATTTTGTGTAATTTTATCCCTAAAGAATGCTTATTTTCATTAATTAATTTAATTTATTTCTTCATTAGCAATAGTACATTTATCATATTGTAAACACAAAATATGATTATATAAGCTCAGTCAATTAAATTAGTGTTAGTGGTAGATATAAATTTTTTCCGTTATTTTAATTATAACACTTCCACCAAAATGTCGATAAATTATATAATTCATTTTACCATAAACTTAAATATTAAAAATTAATTAAATAATAAATATATTATATTTATATGTTACAGTTACAAGCGCCATCTAACGCGAGCGACCGCGCCGCCCTCAAAGCGCTGGAGAGAGAGAACGCGCTGCTGGCGCAGACCATCGCCGAACTCAGGGCTGGGAGCGGCGTTGAAGAGGGTTCTGGTACTTTGAAATATACTCCATACTAGCTATTTAGCCAGGCTTTGCTCGTGTGGGACCGCTATGTGTTACTCCAGGTCATAGTGTATCTGTGTACTAAATTTTATCCAAATCCGTTTAGCCGTTTCAGCGTGAAAGAGTAACACACATACACATATTATTATATATAGTATTCATCATAAACTAGCGACTCACCCTTGCTTCGGGTTCGCCCCTAGAAAAATACAAATCTATCCCACTGGAACTGTATATATTTTCTTTTCTAGACTATATGTGCTATTCTAGACCATAATCTATCTCTGTGCCAAATTTCATCCAAATCCGTTCAGCCGTTCTGGCGTGATCATCCATAGTCCATACATACTCACAAACTTTCACATTAATAATATTATTTAGTGGGATGGGATTTGTAGCTTCTTTATAGTCTCTAAAAGCTTTGTTGGTCTTTTTTTTTATTATTTTGTCAGAACACTAAACTTCCATCGCTCTTTTATTTTACAGACGAAGTGACACAATTAAAAGAGGAATTATCGACTCTGTCACAAAGGAACAGTGAATTGGAAGCGCAAGTGCGACGCATCGAGCAATTGAGTGCCTCAGTGGGTTCACAGGTATATGACAAATGGGAATATATAATTAATATTTTAGTACAAAAATATGAATATGTTGTAACAAGTAATCAATTTAATTTCATGTTGTATTTTAAATGTAATATAGTCAATACTTATATGTAAACTTGCTTTCCCGAGTCATTTTCTTCACTTTAATCTCTACGTTTTCACTTTAGCACTATTTTAAATATATATAATAAGAGAAGAATATATAGATATAGATATAAGAGGTAGTGCGCTCGCTTGGGAAACCGAGTGCAGCGGGTTAAGTCCTGGGTCTCGCACCTCTGATATTTTTATGTGCGTATCATTTCTTACATGATTCCACTTTTCTTTGATGAAGGACAACATCGTGAGGGAACCTGCATGTGTGAGAGAACTTAGCAAGTTGTCTGCAGACATGCTCAGTCCGCCCACACTTGGCCTGTGTGCTGGACTATGGCCTGATACCCCTCGTATTGTAGGGAGGCGCTTGCCCAGCAGTGGGACGTTAAAAAGGGCTGAATACATACATAGCCTTTCCTCAAGAGAAACAGACACACAGCGACTTTGTTTTGTACTACATATGTACAAATAGACGTTATTTACTACAGCATATGACTATTTTCGCAGGAAATATCATCATCGCCGCAAGAATTGACGACACGCGTCAAAGAATTAGAAGTGCTACTAAATGCGTTGAATATAGAAAAAGAAGAGCTAGTCAAAGATAAAACTGATTCGATAGAAAAATTACGATTACAGGTAACAGTTGAAGATGTTATTATTTTGTTTGTTTTCTGTTTGATGCTATTGTATGTTTTTATATCACCATATAATGCGGTGTTTATTAGATATGTATTAACGTTAAATAATATTTAAAAAAAAAAGCAGTCATGAGGACTGCCGACAGAAGTGGAAACTTAAAACTACATATAAACAAACACTTGTTATTATTGGATGTTTAAATTAATTGTTTGATCTTGTAAATTAAAACTGTTTACATTTATCTGGTTTTGACATCTATCGGCACTATGAGTGTGTTAGCGTTAACAGGTCACGTGACCATGTCGATGAAGACTTACATGAATTTATTCCCCATCCAATACTGTCTATAGAAGTTTTCACTTCAAAAATTATGAAATGACTAATTTACAAAAAAAAATTGGGAATATAAGTCTATATATTTGTGATATACTTTATTACGAAACCTTGTTAAATGTACTTTTTTTAAGATATTTATGATGTAAATAATACTATATAATAAATCTTTTATTCGTTTTATGAAAGGTAAATAAGCAGCAGTGACTATAAATTATTGAAAACATTTGAAAATACTATAGTTTGATTAATATTTAAAATTGTAAAATCTAATCCCATAACGTTGACATCTTTCCTAAAATAATATTTATGTATAAATCCTTATTAAAATATCCGATTCATTATATTGTAATAATATTTATTTAAAAAATATACAACTTATGATTTTTAAAATAACTATACGTTTGATTAGTTTGAATAATCAATCTAAAAAGTACTATAGATACACAATCAGCGAAAAAAAATGTCCTCACTGAATAAGCGCTCATTTGAGCTTTTAATTTTTTTTTTGTGAAAAAAACTTTAACCACTGCATTTAAGGTTTAATTTACATTGTTGTATATTTATTCCACAGTTTTAAGAGTACTTTTGCATGTGATTGTCTATCTAGTATTTTTTTAATCGATGGCTTGAATTTTTAATCTCGCTTATTAATATATTACTAATATTTAGCCCTAATATAATCTGTGCTAGTCCATCTACATACAGATTGATGTGATTAAAAACATTTATGTATGTGCTAACCTCCTATTCTGAAATAGGATAAGGAATTGAAAGACGCTGTGTCGCAACGAAAGCTCGCCATGACCGAGTATAACGAAGTGACCGACAAGTTAGCAGAGTTGAGGCAGCAGAAGCAGAAGTTGTCGAGACAGGTTTGGATTTTTCATTTATTTTTTATATATTAATAAGTTTTTTGTATGTAACTGTTTTATATTTTGTTCTAGGTTATTTATTTTGTTGATCTTCGCTTTGTAATAAGGAAATGAAATATGCTTTAATTTTAAGACCTTTGTAGCTTTCTGTTTTATTATGTATATTACTGTTGATTTTAAGGTAATAAATATGTAGAGAGAGATAGAAAGAGAGAAAGAAGAGAGGCCATAGTTATATATAGTAAACAGTTGTATAACCTCATATAATACATTAATATTAAAGTAAATTTTTCAGTTAACTTCAGAAACAGATGAAATTGAATATTTATGTTTTAGAAATCCCTACATTAAGTAGGTAACGCTATAATTGGCTTAAAATATATCTCTCTATTAATATAGCACATAATCTATATTAATAGAGAGAATGAAGAAGAAATATAAATGTACAAGTTTGTGAATATGAATTTATGGATGTTTGTTACACTTTCGCGCCAAAACGGCTGAACGGATCTGGATGAAATTTGGCACAGAGATAGATTATAGTTTGAAATAACACATAGGCTCCTTTTTATTCCGGAAAAATGAACGGTTCCCGCGGGAAAGGTTTGTTTTTTTTTTTCCTAGAGGTAAACCCGAGCGAAGCGAATGTGAGTCGCCGCTAGTACTAAATAATTAACACTTTTTTTTTGTGCACAGGTGCGAGATAAAGAAGAAGAGTTGGAGGTAGCGATGGCAAAGATAGACGCGCTGCGGCAGGACATACGGCGCGCCGAGAAGTCGCGGCGGGACCTCGAGGCGCGGCTGGATACCGCGCTCAATGAGGCCGCTAAGGTTAGTGTCTGCTTTAATAGGAATATTATAACCAGGATTCTAAAACCCGTTTGGTTTTTAAACCGGTTTTGGTTATTGACTTGAAAGGATTTTCGCTGTAAGGTTTCGGTTACGTTTTTTAACCGGTTGAAACCCGGTTTTTTTTTTGTTGACGGCTAACCTGTGAGTTGCAACGAGATTGTACTACTGCTTTTTAACTTTGAAATCTTTTGGTTACTTTACAGTTGTTTTTATTTTCATTTTAAAAATGAAGATTTATTTATAAGATTTATATACATACATAGATGAAGTACATTACTTCAGCTTTTTTAAAGTAAAATATGTTTTTATTTACCATTAGAATTGACATTTAAAGCAATAATTCTGTATAAAAACTCTTTTAGTAACTTGGTCGATAGGACAAATTATCATTAAGACGATGTTGTGGTGATTATGACGTGTTGACGTCACAGTTTTTTATTGTCATTACGTCATAATTTAATTTCTCGATAAATAATGACGTAATAACATTTGCAGGAACGTAAATTGAGAGAAGAGAGTCTCAAACTGCAGCGAGTCGAGGCGATCGAGGCGGCCGGCGGCGGCTCGGCGGCGGACGTGGCCAAGTTGCAAGCTGATATTGAGGCATTGGAGGTAATGTGTGTGTGTGTGTGTGTGTTTGTGTGTTTGTTGCTCATGTCATTTCAAGCTGAAGCGATTGGACGGATTTGGATGTAATAAATAATTGTTGTAATTGCTTTTTAACTAAAAAGATTAGAAAAGGAGAGAGAGTATTTCAAAATCCTTTAATCTCTCCAGGATAATATCTAAGAAATCCGTTGCGAATTTCCGAGAATCCAATAGTAATCGTACACGCCGGCGTGTATGCGGTCGTGGAGGTGTTAACGTGTATGTGTCGGCAGGCGCAGTACGCGCAGTCGCTGGCGGCGCAGCAGGCGCGGCACGCGGGCGAGCTGGCGGCGCTGCGCGACCAGCTGCACGACGGCGACGCGCTGCGCTCGCGGCTCACGCGGGAGGTACATACATACATACATACACATGATACATCAATAATCATACATACACATCTATACTAGTATTAGAAAAAGATTTTTTTTGTATGTTTGTTTGTTTGTTATGGATTAACTAGAAATCCGCTGAACCGATTTAAATGAAATTTGGTATGAAGAGACCCTGAGAAGGATATAGAATAGTTTTTATCCTGAAATTATCTGGATTGGGACCAAAAATATGTGTAGATATATATACATACATTACATAAATACATATAAACATACATACATATTTAATATATACATATATATACGATACATTTTTTTTAAAAGTAATAATGCAAACAGCATAACTGCATATAGTAGTATCTATATTATTAGTAGGTTTTAAATTTTGACGGAAAACAACGGCTGTCAAATGTAAGGGTTGTCAAAAATACCTATTTTCATGGCGAATGGTAATTGTTAAAACGCTGTTATGCCTCTTGTCCATGTTAGACAAATGTATAGAATGTTATTATAGAATGATGAGTGTGTTATTATTTGGGTAATTCTTTTGCAAAATGGTACTAGTTGATAAAAAAAAGTATCATGACCTAGTGTAGACAAACTCATAAGATTATTAAAAAGATATTAAAACCAATAAAAAATATATATTGCCTGCCTGCATCCAAGCTATGTTTAAAAACGTGGCTTTTGTTAATGAGTAAAGTAGATCTTTTGCTAATATATAAAAACTGACAACTGTATAGTGAAAACATTGATCCTAAGGAAAAGTCCATCTTTGGATTATTCTGTTTTTTTTTTAGTATTCATTACTCGCATCGTACTTAGTATATTTATGACTTCAACTATAATTTTATTAATATGGCTTTATAATACTTATAATACTAATTTTACTTACTAATATTTGACATTTTAATTTCATATCATTCGAAACGTCGGGAACTAATAATCCGTAAAAAATCCGAAAATATAGTTTTATTTAAAATATGTGTTTTGTTTGTGATTTTAATTTTATCTCTTTTTTTAATTGTTCAATTCAATTAAATTTTCTTGTCAATGGCTTCAAAGCGTTTTTTATTCTTAACCCACTGGTTTGCTCTTTTTACCTAAAACATTTAAATACATTTAGACATGTCATATTTAGACTATATCACATTATTTATGTTCACAGTTGCAAACCTCCAAGGACAAATTGGAGAGCCGTCGGTTAGAGCAACTCAACGACAGTGAGGACAAACAGATGCTCATCAATGAAAATAGAAAGCTAGCTAAAGATCTTGATGCAGTAAGTCGTGTTTTGTGTACAGTTACATACACTAGCTCACTCACCCTCGCTTCGCTTCGGGTTCGTTCCTAGACAATAACAAATCTATCCCACGGGAATCGTACATTTTTCCGGGATTATATATAGCCTATAGCCTTCTTCAGTTAACGGGCTATCTAATGCAAAAATTATTTTATCAAATCAGATTAGTAGTTCCTGAGATTAGCGCGTTCAACCAAACAAACAAACAAACTCTTCAGCTTAGTAATATTAGTATAGATGATAATTGATGATCTATAATAATCAAATTACGGAACACCATCACCGATAAACATTCGACATAAGCTCCATACAAATTATGTGAAATTTCTATCTCTAGTAAGAAAAACCACAGGTAGGTAGGTATTCATTGTGGGTCGTCTGGACTGAAGTTAGTTTGTTTTAGTATAAAACAAACAGTAAACTAATGAATAATTTTTGAGATATATTATGACAAACGAACATACATTTCATGAAAATATGTATGTACATTTGTAAAGGTTTCAATGTTTGTTTGTAATTCGACTGACACATGTGTTTTTTTAAGTTTTGAGTATTTTGAGTATTATTGAATTTATAAATGTCAACTCTGTCCCTTTCGTGAAATAGATTAAAAGTTTTTATTTTTTTGTAAACTTGGTTAAAGTACAAGTTTTAAAATTTTATATAATGTTATTATATAATATGTTAATATATATTTACAATTTAAAGATGGCGGAGAACGGTAGGAGATGGCAAGCGGAGAGACGACAGCTCGAGATGGAGTTAGAGGAGTTGCGCGCGAAGCGAGACTCCATGCAGCATTGGGAGACTCAGGTTCGTTTTAACACTTTCTTTCCTATAGTCCACAGAACATTATCTCTTTTTATTAATATTTATTATTAACTTGAAACTTCATGAGTAGCTTCGTTTTGACGAGATGCCAAACTTTTCTTTACGGATATTTTCGACAGAGAACGATAAAAGTGAATTAATAACAAATATTCTGATACGGTGATTATCTAAATTTTTATGACTAAATGATTGTTATGCAATTTTATCTTGGGATGATTCAACCTAAAACCAAGAAAGATGATTGACTACAAAACAGATGGTTTTGTACTTTGAGTATATAGTTATTTGTATTTGAACTAAAATATTTATTTTTTTTTAATATAGTTTTGGTTTGTTTTTTTTCTTCAACAATTCGTGTCATCTATACTTTCACGTCCTTAGTATTTTTATATTACTCTTTTTGCTCGCGTATTTTGAATTATATTAAACAATTATTCCTATATATAATAATAAATATGATTTATGTATGTTACACAGATAGCAGATATAATTCGATGGGTGGCGGACGAGAAGGAGGCTCGAGGCTACTTGCAGGCACTTGCTACTAAAATGACAGAGGAATTGGACTATTTGAAACATGGTATGAACTTATTTTAGTATAGATGTACAACATTAATAATAATTAATTAATATATGATTATTTAATATTTATGCTATTTTTAAAACAAAATCAATTTATATTCGACTATGTTAAAATTATTACTAGACTTCACAAAGTCTGTTAATTAATGTAATATTATCTCAGCTAACGGTACACGTAGTGCACCTTTATCTCCCCAACAGTGGGCGTGGGCTTTCTATTTGATTTATTATGACTATCCTCCCAGCAAGTGGCACACGTAGCGGCGCCCCGTCATCTCCCCCAGCGGTGGGCGTGGGCCCGGGTGTGGGCGTGGGCACGGGCTGGCGCAACCGCCGCTCGCAGAAGCTGGACAAGATGGAGATCCTCACGCTGCAGTCGTCCCTGCACTCGGAGATACAGGCCAAGCAGGCTGTGGGCGAGGAGCTGAGTCGTACCCGAGCAGAACTGCTTGCTAGTCAGAGGTGATTCACTTGTATGGTAATATTAAAATAGTTTATTAACTGTCTCGGTGGTCTAGTAGCATGTACGGTTGCAGATTCAGAGGTCCTGGGTTCGTGTCCCAAGATTTGTTATTCTCTATCTATATCTTTCTGTTACGAAAATTGCAGTAACTTGGAAGTTCGTGCTGTTTAACCCCTATGCCAGACACTAGTGTCAGAGATTACTCCCCTCCACATATGACCTTAATGACTTAAGTCTTCATAATATTTATATTATGAAGACTTATATTATATTATACTTATAGATTAGTGTACATAGAAAGAGTAACTAAAATGTATTACTCCCACCAGAGAGCTGATGGAGACCCGGCAGCGGCTGGACACGCTCGCGCACGACATGAAGCGCAAGGAGCAGCACATCCGCGACATGCAGGCCAAGCTCGACGCGCCCCACCAGCCCTCCAACTCCTGTGAGTATACACATACACACACATACCATACACATACATACCATACACATACACACACATACCATACACATACACACACACACAAACTGCCTACTGTGTCAGGCCACAGTCTACTGATCCATACAGTAGTCTAACGAAGGGATCTAGGCAGGGAGATCGTGGGGGAGGGGGGGGGGGGGGGAAGGGAAGGAGAAGACACGCGGGGAGTTGCTCCCGACCGTCATACGTTATCGAAATCGTGTACAAGAAAATTGGCATTTTTGTACAACCGTTGTTAAATTTTTGTTAAATTATTGAATGGATCTTTATATTGTAATCAAGCTGTCTACATTTTGTTATTAAAGTAAAATGTTTAAATAGAGAGATGCGATTTTGGCCAACCTAAAAAAGGATGCTTTTTGGGTATATATATATATATATATATATATATATATATATATATATATATATATATATATATATATATATTTGTGTGTATGTTAGGGGATATCTTTGCCAAAAGTTAACCGATTTAAATTTTTTTTAAATAAATACGCCATGCGCCATAAATAATGATACCATATGAATTTTAAGGATAAAAATCTATCTTAAAAAATAGAATAATTACATATAAAATTTTAAGGTCTATTAGCTTGATAAATTAGTTGACATAATGTTATAGCCGATATAATATTAATGTTATATTTTATCTTTTCGGATTGTTTCGTGAATTTATTTAGATTTTTGGTTCCCAACGTTTCGAATACTTTACAGCAATCATGGTCATGGGAGAGACTAAAAGTACTGATTTTATTTAAAATGACAAATATTCGCGTAAATCTAAGAAAGTATTAATGATATTTATCCAATTGCCTACAAAGTACATAACTACATACATGATATACATGTTACAAAAAATTATTATAACAGGAAGATTAAGCAAAAAACTTAACTTTTTAATTTTTTAGTGTTTTGATTACTTTATATCGTATTATAATTGTTTAAGTTACGTGGTGTGTAACAAACATAATATGTGGATTCTCAATTATTTTCTTAAATTCTCTTATATTTTTTTATACTGGTTTTTTATATACAAGGGTTATTTAACTAATAAACATCTGTCACATAAACTAAAATTTATAGTAATTTATGTATGTAATATAGAGTCACATAAAACAACTTTTGGGTACTTCTGTTATTATAATGTGGGTATATTTATATTATTATATTATATTTCAAAATATTGATATTTCTCTAAAATTCAATTAAATAAAAAAAATAGCTTTAAATAAATCTAATAATAGTAATTATTATTATTACATATTTATAATATTCATACTATGTATCTACATTACAAATTGATTATTAAACTCAAGCAATTCAATAAGACTAATATTATACACATATGAACAGAAATCATAATAATTATAATAACTTTCATACTAAAGTGAGAATTACACATTTGAATAGAAATTTTTTTCAGGCTACAAACTTGAATAAATGAAATGATTATAATTTATATCATGTACTAATAAAATAGGATATACTATAAACATTTTTGAAGTTATACTTCTTCTTCTTCTTTATTGGCACGTTTGGGAAAACATATGAGAGTAAAATTGTTATAATGCGCGCGCACATCGACAGCCAAAAAGCGACATGATGAAGTTAGCTGAAAGCAGCATGATGAAGTTAGCTGCATTCCTGTTACAAACAGAGAGTTGTGACATGCGGGATGAAATGTTTAGCTATTATTGTTCTACTAAAGAAGTATAATTTCTTACGTGCGTACATAAGTGCACACAGACACGTTTTTTTTTATAATGGTACTATATAATTTCTTTCAGCTGTGTATAAATTGTCTAAATTAATAAACTTGGGTGTAAAACCATTTATTTATTTATGTATTTATTTCCAGCACATCACACATAATTATAATATGTTTATTTAGTGCACCTTTTCTTTTTGTTTTCGTTACATGTTACCGCACAATCCCATCCAATACACAATACGTGAAATATAACCGTGACGTCACGGAATCCGACCAAATGTCAAAATGGAATGTTGGATCCATCCACAAAGTCCAACGTCGTCCGCGACGAAAAAAACGAAAATAAATTGTCTTTGCCTCATTATATGGACTCTAAACTGTGCTATGTTTTATTGTCTGTGAAATTTTAAAATTGGAACTGTGATTTGATTCGTTGCGAGCTGTGTTATGTTACGGAATTTTATAAATTTTGATTATATTGTCTATGGGGCCATTTTTTGCATTTATGAAAACTTGTGTATTATCTGTGGCATTTCTAAACGCGTTCGACGCGGTGCTACTTATTATATTTAATATATAATCTGTTTTATGCTGTTTCTTTTTTATGACAGTTCGTACGTGGTTAAGGTCATACATACCTCTTTTTATAGGCGTGACGTCATGTATATGGGGTGTTACTGTACTTATGTACCATCAGATTTACGGCTAAAGTATTATATCATAATATTAACCAGATACTTTTTCCAATTTACATTATATTAATGCAATTTTACATTTTTTTTATATTTTATTTAACCGATGGAAAAGTAGCTGGTATTTGTTTTTT
This sequence comes from Argynnis bischoffii washingtonia, assembly GCA_033884665.1. Taxonomy (NCBI): domain Eukaryota; kingdom Metazoa; phylum Arthropoda; class Insecta; order Lepidoptera; family Nymphalidae; genus Argynnis; species Argynnis bischoffii. The sequence continues at coordinate 6,836,621 of JAEMGE010000029.1, forward strand.
GTTCCTTTTACCAACAATTTTACCAAAATCAAACTATGTTGGCATTATATTCTTTGATCCCGCCAACTGGTGTCGAATATCTAGTCTTCAAATCTTAGTCTAGTCTAAAACACAACTTACCAAAGATTTTAAATGAAATATGTAATTTTATAATAATTTAATACCTTATACTCTACGAACTAGTCAATATACTCGAATTTTATATATACATATATACTTTTTTGTATTCACAAAAGTATTAATGAGAAAATTGTATTTTTTTTTCTAATATATATCTTTTTTTCAAATCAATATGAAAAGTAACAGCATAATGCAGATTTTTTAGATTTAAGTTATTACTGATTATTTTAGAATCTCAGTGCATTTTACTTATTTATTTTGTTACCGTTTGTGCATTTTCTAATACTTCAAGAACAATATAAGTACATTCGCACACATAAACTTATGTTAAATTTTTTTACTTAAAAAACACTTTTTTAATGTCTTTAGCGATTATACTTTACATAAAGAAAGTATTGTTTTTTTTCACAGTTCTTCTAGTTTCATCTATGTATATAATATTTCAATTATTTCATACTATTTAGGCAACTATTTGGAAGGACAGTGTTTGAATATTAGAAAATGTTACGAGCGGTGTTTATATTTTAAATTGTTTGTATTATTTAAGTTGCGGTACATTTACTCTGCATTTAGTGCTTGCCGGTGGGCGCGTGAATGAGACGGTCGTGTACACTGTACAGTGTAGATGTACATATTTATATATCTATATTAAACTTTTGTTGTATTCTCTTGTTATTTGATTTTGTTTTCTTTTAAACATCACACTTCTTTCGATTACCTATTTATATTTTGTTTAAAATATCTTCAAGTTTTATCGAAATCGGGCAAATTAATATGAAATTATTAATAAAAGTTTTTACCTTTTTTTTTCGATACTTATTAGAATATTTAAAAAGTTTAAATTATTGCGTTAGTTATATTATAGAGTATAACAGAAATGGAGATTCAAAATGCTATAAACGATGGTAATTTATTACATTGTTAATTAAAATCGTAAGTTATGCGCAAGCAGCGAGGCAAGGCTCGGCCAAATCTTCGAGCTACTGGAGCGGTAAAGAAGAAAATGGTTCGTGAATTTTATTCAGTTTAAGTTTGTCCATAATACGTCCTATTAGAGTAGTTATGTGATTGTGTATGTCTTGACCTTGGTAACTTTCTGTTGGTGACATAAGAAATTTATTCTATATATATATTTTAATTAGGTACACATGATATTTTTTTTTTATATTTTTTGCTGCTGACTGTACCAGTTTTTATTAGGCGTATATAAACTTTGAAATTTTATTTATAATTAGTGTTTAATTTTAACGGTATCGATTCGTTTTCATAAAGTAAGATATTTTTTATGCACCAACATTTATTGCTCATTATTAAAATTAAAAGGTTTTTCATGGATTTCCTGTCTTTGTGCTGCGTTTTTAGTTAATAACTAGTTTTGTTATACTCTTTCGATTTTTCCATTGTAAGTACGAGCAAGTGTCAAGGAAAATTATACTTTTTTTTTATCGAAAAACGTGCGATATCGCTGTTTTGAGGGTCCATCTTATTTATAAGTTTAATTTTACTTATTTTTAAAGTGTATTTAGGTTAAAGTTCGTATTAATTTATATTGAACTCCAAAACAGTGATGTTTCTCAAAAATTTGGCCAATTTTGTACAATTTAGAATCATTTATCTTCTCTCATTGTAAATCGCTTCGCTTTTGCTTGAGCTTCTTGCAGTGGCATGGATGTGACAAAAAATACTTTTTTTTTTTTTGGATTATATTCATTTTGCAAACTTTCATTTGAAAAATGTTATTAGGTTTTCTAAAATTATATTTATTGTTATTGAAAATGCTACGTTACTTGTTTCAATTTTTTTTTATTTCAAACGTCGTGTGTCCATTCATACCCGGCATATAACGCCCTAAGCGATCTGGTTTTCTTTAACACTTGTTTGTATACGCACTTAGGTACTAATCTGTTTTATTGTAAACCCTAATTTTGTAAACAACCTCAGACGTGGATGCAACATTCGCACAACAGATAATAATTTTTTGTGACTAAATTGTTTTTTTTTTTTAATTATTAATTTATACTATATTTTTAGTCTGTGGTATTATTTTATGTGTATGAAATCGAGGAGTTTTATTTTTGGCGTGTATTGTAATTTAAACATGATCAATGTGTTCTAAAATCTTTTTTTTTTAATAATTGTGTTGTGTGAGTGTTGAAAGTGTGGGCTAAGGGTTTAGTTTATACAGCCGATTGTATTGTCCCGTGCATGTCCTAGTCCCTACTTTGTTATAACCAAAATGTACGTAAAGTCGGGTGCTTTTATTTGTTTATATACGAAAATGATATTACTCTTTCAGATTTTTTTATTTTGTTACATTATTTTTCCACCCGACTGTACCTATTTTTATGCTATGTATTAAATAATTCTGATAATAGTTTTTAGTGACGTTTTGTGATCATGGTTTCGGTTGGGATTGGTTTACGTGTTCTTACTCAATTTTTTTCCAAATTTTTGATTTTTTTTAATCATCGATTTTTATCGTATATTTTAAAGTGATGAGTTTTTATTAATTCTTTTTTTCGTTTTTCAGTTTTAGATCGACCACCGTCGCAAATGAGCTACTTAGACCAATTTTTGAAAGAGGCGCCCACGGAAAGGCACTACGATAATGTTGCGTCTATGAACAACGAACAGAAGGTACGTTTCAAATTAGATATAAAATGTATCACATATGTAGTGAAATAATGTCATATCTCAAAATTTTGATTTTATTATTAATTTTTTTATTTACTTCGGAATGTTGAATTATATTCTTAAATATATAATTTTCATTTTTAGATGTGACTTTATTCAATAATGTAACTAACTTTTTTTCGTAAAGAGCACATTGTAATTAACTAGTCAATGTAATTCACGTGTTTTAATATATTATCTTTTAGTTTGACACGACCCTTTTGAATGGGTATTTGACTGATTTTTAAGGAAAATAATTTGAGATTAGATTCTACATAATAACAATGGAATTAAACCACTTTTAAAGAATACATGATATATTTTATTAAAAATTCGAAATACAATATTTTTTAGTTTTTTTTTGTAAATTTACAAAAACAATAAATAATTGAATAAAAAATAAACAATTTGTAGAATTGTTTAAAATAATGTAATAACTACACTAACTTTAAAATTGTATTTTTTTAATAGGTATACATATGATGTATTTTATTATAATAAAACTCAGTCAAATACAAAATTATTATTTAGATGTTTTTTTTTTTCGTTTACTTTAGCTTAATTTAATTTTGTAAGCTTTTCATTTGCTAATATTCGTTACATCGCTTATTCACGTACAGATATTGCCGCATTACCGTTACAGAAATGTTCAGCATTGTTGCAATGCAAAGGTATACAATTTATTTTTTATTTTTTTATTTTTTTTAACAGATTAATAATAATTAATTTAATAGTAATAGTTGACACTATCAATCAATTGAGATATTTTTATTCAGACTATGTAATAATATAGACAGATTGAAATAAAACTAAACATGAAGCCAAATAATAATGTTTTAAAATGATACATAATTGATGTTTTAAAACGGGAGACAAATTTTAATAGAATACTCATTACTGTGATAAGTAAATAAATATTAATAAATAAAAATACCTAAGGGGATTTCATTATAATAAAGAAAAAATAATTAAGCTTATATTATACTATCTCTCTTTCAATGGAAAGGGAACTACTGTTTAACCCCTCGAGGACCGCATACACGCCGGCGTATACGATAACAGTTGAACTATCGGAAATTCGCACGGATTTTTTACAAATTATCCTGGAGAGATTAACAATACAAAATAAAAATATTTATTATTATTTATATTTTCTTTTCAAAAATTGCAAATTAACGTCTAATATCTATATAAAATATCTCTTATTCTTTAAAAAAAATAAGGAATTGTATGGCAAAATCAAGCCATTATTTTTGACTTTGACATTTTTTTGGCGGAAGCCGTCTATATAATTCTTTAGTTTGAAATTTTTGTCAGTAAAATGCGATCCCTTTTTTGCGATTGATTTTGTATGGCGATAGCAATCTGTGACGTCACTTATTTGACAACCCAATTGACTAAATATTTATTGATTTTAAAGCAACTAAAAATCTAATTTTAACAGTCAACTCGAAAATTAATCAGGTTTTCAGGTATAAAAATGAAGTGTTTTGTAGTGAAGATGTGTCTTGGAATTATTGTTTGATGGTGTCAACTACCCAATTTTCATGTTTGCTTTGTGTGTGCTTTTATTTTGTGTTTAATTCTTGTTATTATCTTATCTTTTTCTTTATCATGATCATACCATTTTGTGTGTTTGTGTATAACAACCTCTCGAATCACTTAACGATGTGTAATGCTAACTTTTAACATTAACAAAAATAAATTGATGTTAAAAAAAATGTAACTTTATTATCGAAATTAGACATTTTTCAAAGCATGGATATTTTGTTTAGTAACACATACAGATATAGAAATCATATTTAAAAATTAATGATATAGTGAAATATAACTAATTAAAAATTATAAAATTCATGAACCTTTAAAACATACAAAAGACAAAAATTTAATGTTAATTTTATATAGCTCATGTACGGGTCTCAGCAGTCGACGGCGCTGAGCGGGTCGGCCGAGTCGCAGGATGAAATGGAGCAGCGCGCAGCTTCCCCCATCTCCTGTAAGAGCTCGCCGAGTGAGATGTCCACTGTGAGTTGTTTACTTGAGATTGGTTGTTAGTGTTCTATGAAACCATGGAATAACTTTAACTAAATATATTTATATTTAGGCAGTGGTAGCCCAGTGGTAACGCGCTCGCTTGGGAAATCGAGTGAAGCGGGTTCAAATCCCGGGTCTCGCACCTCTGATATTTTCATGTGTGAATCATTTCTAACATGATTACCACTTGCCTTACGATGAAGGAAAACATCGTAAGGAAACCTGCATGTGTGAGAAAACCTAGCAAGTTTTCGAAAGACATGTGAAGTCCGCCAATCCGCACTTGGCCAGCGTGGTGGACTATGGCCCCTCGTATTGAAGGGAGACCCGTGTCCAGCAGTGGGACGTTAAAAAGGGTTGTATACAAATATTTATATTAACCTTTCTTTTTACAACGTTTAACTTAGGATTTTATGAATTACTATTACGAGGAAGGGACCGTCTAGGCACTCGCGAATCTACTGTTCTAACAACGCGGCCACGCTCAGGACGCGAGCGCGGGCGCGGGCGCAAATCTGCTGATTCCGTTTCAGACACTACGTCGCCACAAGTGTCTATTTTTTTTAAAAGAAACTATCTTGTCGGGTTTTTTCTATGTTTTTGTTTGAGATGTTGTCCTGATATTTTGAATGCTTTGCAGCGAATATGTCCAAGGGTGACATTTGGGTCGCGAAAGCTATTTTATAGTTATGACTTATGCAATAACAAAAACCGCGACAAAATCCGAGAAATAGTTTGACGGTTGTTGTTGGATTTAGGTTATTTTCAGAAGAATTTTCCCATGAAGTTATTATAATATATAAATTATAATATTGATATTTGTATTCAAGTCTTTTTTCGCTGCTGGGGATGGGCCTCCCTTCCATACGTGGTATTTCTTCACGTCTTTCGAAATCTCGCTCTCAGATATAAAGGTTTTCTCTCAATATTTTTTTCTATCAAGGCATCAAGGAGAATATCAGAGTAGCGAGGGATTTGAACCAGCTTCACTCGGTTTCCCAAGCGAGTGCGTTGCCACTGGGCAATATCTGGTATATTGATATTTAATTTTAAATTTGTATTGCAGTACTCGCTGCAAGACCCGACGCTGGGGCCGGGCGTGCCGGGCAAGCAGAAGGTGCACCAGTTCCTGGTGAGGACCTTCAGCAGCCCCACCAAGTGTAACCATTGCACTTCGCTTATGGTGAGATGTTCATTATAATATTATTTTAATGTGTGTATTTTTTGATTATGAATTTTTGAATGTAAAGGAAAAAAAATAGGGTAAAATATTTTTTTTATATATATATATAGATTTTTAAATTATTTATATTTTAATTAAAACATACATTTTTTTTAATTTAATCATTTATTTCAGGCAATATTTACAAAAAGATCTTAAATATGTAAGGCCCATAGCATATATACCTTAAAAACTAACATTTGTGTGATGCAGTATCGTGACTTACATATCTTCAGTTGGGCTGATTTTATTATAATTTGATTTTGGTCATATTAAGAATTACCTATAATTAATTTATAATAATAACATTAACTTATAACTGCGTTAAATTGCAAGAAGATTAGTTTTTAAAAATTACTTAAAGAGAAAATAAAGGATACATATTTTTATTTAAAAAAAAATTAATTATTATTTTATATATATTTTTTGAAACATTAATAGTTTAGATTGTATTACGAGTAGATCATTGCGCTCAAACATACAATAAAGATATGTATACGGTTGATAATATTAAAATCCAAAATATTTTATTCAGCATTAAATCGATGACGTCATGAGTCTACCGCCAGTTCGGAAAGAAGAAGCCGGGGGTAATATAAATAATTAACAATTCCGTCCGTCCGCCCTCAGATCGGCCTGACGCGGCAGGGCGTGGTGTGCGAGACGTGCGGGCTGGCCGTGCACACGCGCTGCTGCGCGCGCGTGGCGCCGCGCTGCCCGCTGCCGCCCGAGCGCGAGCGCCGCCCGCTCGGCATCGACCCCGCGCGCGGGCAGGGCACCGCGTACGAGGGATACGTCAAGGTGCACACACGCACACACACATACATACACACACACATACATACACACACACATACACATATACACATACATACATACAATGTCGTACCGACCGATGCCGGCCTAGTGTTGCAAGAAAACTGTTTTTTTTTTTAAGAGCACACAATTAAATATCATCCAGGTAGTTTCCGTAAAGGTATAATCCTTAAGAGTTCACAATAGAATTTTCTGTTCATTTTTAAACCTTCTATACTTTTTTGATTGAATAGTGCCAAACTTACATGTGAAAATTCTGACACCGATAAGGATTTTTTATACTTTATTCGAAATTACACTTAACTTTATATGAATTAGAAAATACAAAACATACTTCAATAAAACGTTTAATTTCCTTTTTCTAAAAAAAATAAATAAAAAGACAAAGGTTCAATCTATAAAAAAAACTTCTTCAACAAACGAACTATCTAATGCAAAAAGAATTTTTTATATCGGATTATTAGTTCTTGAGATTAGCGCGTTCAAACATACAAACTAACAATTTCTGCCTCTTTATAATATTAAGTATAGATGTTAAATATTTACCTAAGTCTAAGAAAATATAAGTATGATTAAATTTCTTTATTATCTACATGCAGGTTCCTAAGCCCGGTGGTGTGAAGAAAGGCTGGATGCGACAGTTCGTCGTGGTCTGTGACTTCAAATTGTTCCTATATGACATATCACAGGACAGGTGAGTGATGTTTATATTACATATAAAAGTTACACTTAAATAATTGCATTTTTCACAGAAGTATAGTTTCATTATTGACTATTTATTACATATATTTTTTCTTGCATAATTAGAGTAAAGTTTGTTTCGTTTTAATAATTAAATAACAATTATAACGACATATATGCAAAATAATATGTCGTATTACTGAGATTAGTTGTTGTTGAGAGTGAGTTGTATTTGACGGCGTTTGCCCTGTGTGAGCGGGATGGCAATATTTTTGTACGTGAGCGGAGTCCGCCAAAACAAATGTCAAAGTCAAAAATAGTAGCGTAATTTTTTCTTTATGCTACTATTTTTGATTTTGCCACACAGATTTTTTAAAGGATAAGGAAAATTTTATATGCAATTTTTGAGTATAAAATATGAATAATAAAATTAGTACTATATTCTTTAGTTTTTATTCAAGCATTAGTTCTTTTCTCCTTGAAAGAGAGATAGCGTAATTATAAAAGAGAGATAGCATAAATATAAAATTATAGTGAAATCCAGCCACTGGTTTTTATTTATTTAATAAGGAGCAGTACACTTTATATGTGTTACTTTGTCTAATGTGAACTAAAAATGTTTTTTTTTAATATATTGAATCCCTAAGTATAAAATAATCATTTCCAAGATGAATTTTAATGTTTTAATTATGTATATACAGAAACGCGCTGCCGTCGGTGTGCGTGAGCCAGGTGCTGGACATGCGCGACCCCGAGTTCAGCGTGACGTCGGTGAAGGACTCGGACGTCATACACGCCAGCAAGCGGGACATACCCTGTATATTTAGAGTGAGTGTTTTTATATTATTATTATTATAAAGATAATATTTGAGATATAATTTGATGAATTTTGTGTATACCTGTAATTAGCATTTTTAAAAATTAAGGTGATTTATTTATTTAATCCTCATTTCCTGTTGGTGTTCCAAAAATAAAATAAGTAAAAGTAAAGTAAGTAATATACATATAATTCAATTCTCTTGTTCAATTCAAATGGCTTCAAAGCGCGCCAGTTGAGCACAGCTTGCTTCGCCAATGTCATGTGGAATTAATAATTTTTAGAATTAAAGTACTTTGGTGCCATTATTCAATTTTTTGAATTCATTTTGTTATTTTGTGGGTAGGCTGTCTGTAACAACTATATAATGAGACCTTTGAGACATCTAACACTTTAGTCTTTTCCGTGACCATGATTGCTGTAAGACATTCGAAACGTCGGGAACTAAATATCAAAATACAGCCGCGATAAAATCCGAAAAGGTAGTTTTATTCAAAATATTTATAATTTGAATTTAATAGATATCAACATCACAACTGGAAGGAGGCAAACGCTACCATACGCTTATGCTGGCGGAGTCGGAGTCGGAGAAAACGAAGTGGGTGGTCGCGTTAAGCGAGTTGCATAGGATACTGAAGAGGAACAATTTGCCCGATAAATATGTAAGTTGGTATTATTCAAATATTATGTTCATTTTTTTTAAGAATTTCAATTTGATAAGAAACGGTTTTGTTTAGTTCTTTATATATTATATGGATTGGTAAATACCTATTGAAAGATTTTTTTATTATATTCAACTTTAAGTATTATGAAATTAATAAAAAGAATATTTATCGTTCATTTTATCTCGTACAAAGAAAATGGATGGTGTCAATTTGAGTTATTTGTTGGGCTAGATAATAGATGTTGATCTGCATATTGTTGAACTTGTTACGCAACCCTAATTAATTCATGGGAACTACCTCGCGTCGACCACCAACGTCGCATTCCTTTCGTATGAACTTTTATTGTTAAAGACTTTGTTTCGCAACTCTAATGCATGGGAGCCACCCCGCGAGTCGCGTCGACCACCAATGTCGCATTCTTTTGGTATTGCAACATAACTCTCGTGAAGTGACAGTGTTGTAACATCCGAGTGCACCTTATCGTTATAAACATTTCTTCATTCATTGCATTAGTCCCACTTCGACGGTGCAATCACTTTAGGATAATTAGTTTGTAAAATTAGTATTAAAGTATTTTATAAGTAAAGTCTCCGATTTTATTTGCAACCTCCGGCAGTAGCCCATCATAATTAACTAGTATATTTTATAAATATTTGTAAACCAAAATATGATAAATATTGTAAAATTCTATTTTTTGTGTTTTTGATGAGAACTCATGTAGAAAATGTGAAAGTAGTGTGTATAATGTGGTGGTGTGATGGTGTGATGGTGTGATGGTGTGGTGGCGCAGGTGTACAGCGCGCTGGCGCTGGCGGACGCGCGCACGGCGCTGGTGCGCGGCGCCACGTGCGCGTGCGTGGTGGAGGGCGCGCGCGTGGCGCTGGGCGGCGAGCTGGGCCTGGCGCTGCTGGACCTGGAGCGCGCCGAGCTGGTGCCGCGCCGCGCCATCGCGCCCGTGCACCGCATGCGCTACGTGCCCAGGGAGCAGCTGCTCGGTACCGCACTCCTATACCACTATGCGATAAGTGCTTTTTAAAAAAAAGACAATAAATATGTTGGGACATTAACACACAACACCATCTAGTTCCATGGTAAGCTACGAAGCCTGTGTTATGGATACCAGATAATTGATACACTACACATATATAACTTTAAATACATACATATTATATATATATGAACACCCATGACTGGAGTACAAAAATTCGTGCTCATCACACAAATGAATGACCCCAGCGGAACTTGAACACGCGACCGCTGGCGCAGCAAGTAGGATCACTGCAAACTGAGTCAAGCGTGTCGTCAATAACTTGGAATTACATAAAAAACATTTTAATTTGAAAAGTTGAACCCGATTTTGTTAGGGCATGTGTCACGCGCGGATGTTGGGATCGAACTGCCTGATAATTAATGTTTAACAATTATGAACCATCAAAAGTGCTGACCAAGGAAAAGGAGGGGCTACTAGGCGGTATTATATACATTACATATATATAACAGTACACACACACTTACACATACATGCACACGTACATACATACATGTAAACAGCCTCCACACGCATAAATTTTGAAATGTCAAAACCTTAGTCTCCCTCGTGACAATATTAACAATTTCGTTAAAGCGTTTCCGTACAAATGTACGGATAAGAAGCAAAAACCATAATAATAAACAAAATATCCAAGATTAAAAGACGTTTTTTTAAATATTTGCAGTTTTTTTTTGTTTTACATAAATAAATAATATAGAAAAATACCTACAAAAACACCAATGAATAATTTATTTACAATCACACTATCAATCAAAATTATATTTAAATAACAATATGTATGACCTCCAACCATTGATATACAAAATTTCAAGATACATATTAGCTTTTTAAAAATGTCTTCAAAAATAAGAGCACAAATTGAAATTAGGCCGTGTTTTTTAATTTTTTTAATTTTTTTTTGTTCTTATCTTTTAAGGTGTTATTTCGTTTAGAAAGTACTTTGTGGTGCGCATAAGTTTGAATTAATGTTTAGATATTCAGGAATTTTGATTTTTGAATTTTATTCTCTATTTTAACATAATTGGACATATGGACGCCACTCTTTGAAGAGATATTTGTTAAGAAATGTGTATATATGGTTTTATATACACGTTTGGCTTAGTTTGTAATGCTTATTTACTGTGCCAGCGGTCGCCGGTTTGAGTCCCGCTGGGGGCATTCATTTGTGTGATGAGCACGAATGTTTGTACTCCAGTCATGGGTGTTTATATTTATAATATGTATGTATTTAAAGTTATACATGTGTAGTGTATCAACTATCTGGTATCCATAACACAGGCCTCGTAGCTTACCATGGAACTAGATGGTGCTGTGTGTTAACGTCCCAACATATTTATTTCTATACTAGCGACTCATGCTCGCTTCGCTCGCGTTCGTCCCTAATAGTAGCTTGCTACTTCTAAGATATTGATTTAAATTATATAACGATTTACGTTACGTATGTACGTTATTGCGTACGCCGTACGCGAATTTTGTTCACAATTTCATGGGTTTTAATTTTTTTTCGCGGAACCCTGATTCTTTTTCTAAAATAAAAGTAGCCTAAGTTACTCCCTATAACATCAGCTATCTGCCAGTGAAAGTCCCGTCAAAATCGGTCCAGCCGTTTCAGAGATTAGCCGGAAAAAACAGACAGACAGACAAAAATTGTAAGAAATGTTGTTTTGGTATATGTACCGTGTATACATCCATATGCATTTAGTAAAAAGCGGTTATTTCAATATTACAAACAGACACTCCCAATTTTATTTATATGTATATATATGAATGCTTCCAACAAATAATATATATACAACATCGTCGAAACAGTGGTGATAGCGGGGCGCGGGCGCCACGTGCGCCTCGTGCCCATCCGCGCGCTGGAGTGCGCGGAGGCGGAGAGCGTGAAGCTGTCGGAGGCGAAGGGCGCGGTGGACATCGCCGTGGGCGAGCTCAGCGCCGCCGCCCACGGGTTCGCCGTCGTCTGCAAGCGCCAGGTCGGTACTGGTGGGGGTGAGCTGGGGAATGCGTTACGGGGACGTGTACGTACGTCTGTTGCCATGGTGACCGTTGTTGTTGTCCGACACATGATATGTAATATTATTATATTCTTTCCATAAATTATGTTCTATAAATATGTGATTGTAACTATCATTGCCCGCGGCTCCGCCCGCGTTCAGATAACCAAAAACCAAGTTCTTAGGTTTTATATATTACTATACTCTTTAATTGCAATTTTTGTATTTTTTCTCAGGAATGAGATATTTTTCTGCAGTAAAAAGTATCCTATATGTTGACCCGGATAACCAGCTATCACCATACCAAATTTCATCAAAATCCCTCCAGTGGTTTTTCTGTGATGCCGTAAAAGACAGACAGACAAAAATTCTAAAAACTATAGATTCGGCCTCTGTATGGATAATAATGTTTATTCAATAAGATTATTAAAAAAATATTTAATATACAGATTCGGCTTAGTTTCAATTTTATTATATGTATAGATATGCCTAATATGCGTTATTTTTAGTATCTCACCTATCCTAATTATTTAAAACATGAATAGAATTTCATAAAGAGTACCGATAACCTATAGAAGCTTTATTTCTTGCGCGTGTACATGTCGTATAATGTGTATTCATACACGCACTCTTTAATTTTTTTATGATTAACTAGCGACTTATCGCTTCGCTCGTTCGCGTTCTTTACAATTTAATTTTTAACGAACTTAAGTAATAGTGGCGTAAGTTACTCCTTGTAAGTCCCGTCAAAATTGGTCCAGCCGTTTCGGAGATTGGCCGGAATAAACAGACAAAAGTTTTTTCTTATAAGTGACATATTATATACTTTCATATTATGTATTTAGTAAAAAATTGTTATTTTAACATTAGAAACAGAATCTGATAAATTATAAAGTTATATTATGATATATATTGTATGAGGATAAAATGAAACCTATATTATTTTCCAGGGCATAATTTTGTTCTACGTAAAAATATTGTCTGTTGCTAATAATATTGTTACATTAGTATATTTATACAAATTACTTATACTAATTTATCTATTATTGATATTACTATAATTTGAACGGTCGTTCATCAGAGCTCGTGGGTAGTGCTAGTGTACGAGATAACCCGCACAGCGGCGCGCCGGCAGCGCGTGGCCGAGCTGCGCGCCGCCGCGCCCGTGCTCAGCGTGCAGCTGCTGCGCGGCCGCCTCCTGCTCGGTTACCGCGGCGCCCTGGTTGCGCACACGCTCGACCAGCAGGCGACCACGCAACCGCGCACCCTCGTGCACCCGGACAACCACGTGGCGGTGTTCCTGGCGCACTCGGGCGCGAGGCCCCTCTGCGCGCGGCCGCTGGGCGCCGACTGGCTGCTGGTGTTCACGGCGCTCGCGCTGTACGTCGACAGGGTCGGTATGCGTGCGAGGGACACTGAGTTGATGTACACGGCGCATCCTATGTATCACGGTGAGTGCTGCCGCAGACTAATAATAGTTTATGCAATATTATATCGCACCCGACTAGTATACGTTATTTTACATGACACTCGGGAAACGAGTAATTATAACTTGCCTCGAAATCATTATAAATTTTTTAATTAGTAATTGGGTTTTATTCGATCCATACATTTGACAGGATTTCCGTTAAAATCAAAGACGATTGTTTACAGTATGGTATATTTGTATATTACATACATTTTTACCCTATCTGAATACGTTTTTCGGTTCAATATCAAATCAAGTTAATTGAATTGTGAAAGTGACAGAAAAAAGAGTGCAAGTATATCACTCGGCAAATGCTCTTTAAGATTGAGCATATCAAGAACAATCGTATGAAATATTACTATTAGAACAAAATCGAATTTGCAGAGAATTTTATGCTCTACAACTTTTGAAATAACTTTGAGTTTATCATTTCGAGGGAAGAAATAAGATTGATTGAAGTTTACAAAAAAATGATTAATATATCAAATAAATAATAAAAGTAACAAATTCATAACATTATATTATTAAAGGTTATAACCTTCCACTTCAAAGTTTAATATTTTTTACTTGTATATGACTGGGATATGACACAGTGTTCTTCTGTGATAATCATCGATCAAAAAAGTACTAGATACACAATCACCGACAAAAAATGTCCTCACCGAATGAGCGCTCATTTGTACACTTAAGCGCCTCTTTTGTGAAAACAATTTTAAGCCTAGCATTTAGGGTTCAATTTACATTGTTATATATTTATTTCAACTAAAATAATTACCTAAACACAATTGGTAACAGTTTTAAAAGAACTTTTGCATGGGATAGTGTATCTAGTACTTTTTTGATCGATGATGATAATCATCAATGATTTCGTTGTTCCTGTCTAGCCATCAATGACACCCACCTATTGATATTCACCACGTCGCACATCGACATCTACGACATCGAGTCTGGAGAGTGGGTGCAAACTATCAACATACGTGAGTATTGGATAATATAATTATTTTTGTTATAAATTATACACATTTTTGTTTTGATTTAACATTTTTTAATGATTTCAGGAACGTAAAAATATGTTTGTATAGTGATTTTTAACGAAAAAAAATTTCTCGTTTCAAATTATTCTTAAAAGAATTTATTAGTTTAAAAGTATTTTTTGAAAACCCTTGCATTTGGTGGGATTTCTTTTAAAATCAAAGGGTGATAACGTACAGTATGTATTTTATACTGTTTTTTATTAGATACTACTACCAGTACCCGCGGCTTCGCCCGCGTTCAAATTTTCGATCGCTACCAAACTTCAGGGGGTCACCCGCTGGGCAAATCTGAAGATTGTTTGAAATTTTCATCAAAATCGCTCAAGCCGTTTTGGAGTCCACATATATACATACATACACGTATCGATTTTAATGTATATATATTTATAACGACACGCTTGGCTCAGTTTGTAGTGAGGCTACTTGCTGCGCCAGCGGTCGCGGGTTCGAGTCCCGCTGGGGCATTCATTTGTGCGATGAGCACGAATGCTTATACACCAGTCGTGGATGTTTATATTTATAATATTATTTATGTATGTATTTAAAGTTATATATGTGTAGTGTATCAAGTATCTAGTATCTATAACACAAGCCTAGTAGCTTACCAAGGAACTAGATGGTCATCTATGATAATGTCACAATATATAGTTTTTGGATTTTTTCGTGCCACCCATAATATATAAGATATAGATACTGTTTCCATACCGTTTATCACGTACGCCCCCGCAGCGAACGCGCGGCCGCTGGACGAGGCGGGCTGGGTGGTGCTGGCGGGCGCGGGCGCCGGCGCCTTCCCCTTCTCCGCCGACGCGCAGCCCTCGCTCGTGTACCTGCGCCCGCTGCGCTCCGGTATGTACTGGCCAATGATCATGAAAACTAGTATATATGTATGTGTTCAGACCTTATCTAATGTCCCATTACTGGGCACGGACCTCCCTTTAGTACGAGGGGGATCAGGCCATAGTCCACCACACTCGCCGAGTGCGGACGCACTGAGCATGTCTTTCGAAAACTTGCTAAGTTCTCTCAGATAGGTTTATTCATGATGATTTCCTGTACTGTAAGGCAAGTGGTAGTCATGTTTTGCACATGAAAATATCAGAGGTGCGAGACCCGGAATTTGAATCCGCTTCAATCGGTTTCCCAAGCGAGCGCGTCACCACTGGGCTACCACTGCCTAAAAACACTACTATAAGATTATGGTACATGAGCTAAAATAGGTATAAAAAAATTTAGGGGAGATAAGACCTTAATGGTGACCTCGCTTTGCTTCGGGTTCGTCCCTAGACAACAACAAATCTATCCCACGGGAACCGTATATTTTTCCGGGATGATATATAGTCTAAAGCCTTCCTCGATAAATGGACTATCCATCAAAAATAATTTTTAATAATTAAAACCAGTAGATCCTGAGATTAGCGCGTTCAACCAAACAAACTCTTCAGCTTTATAATATTAGTATAGATTATAAAAAGTAATAACTTTTATGTGGAAATAAAAAAATTGTGTCATTAATAGATTATTCGCTTGAAATACAATTACATAATACTAATTTACATATACACAAGAAAATTTTGTTATTTAATGCCATTATTTGCTATTCTGCCTAAATCATATTATTTATTAGCTATATTATATTATTTAGAATATTATAATAATAATATAATTTAACAAATAATACAATGAAATGAAATTGTAAATTCCCCAGCCGGTCCACTCAACTACGAGCTGACGTCGTACGGCACCAACAAGAGGCGCTTCTCCGTGCGGGAGCAGTCCCACCAAGCTATTGAGGCACATAACAGACTGTAAGTCAATATATATATGCTACATCATTTGTTATATTAATTCATATTATACAACATATTTTAGTAAAATAGATTAAGAAGGATATAGATAGTGTCATGGAACTAAACATCATCATCTCTCTGCCTTTTTCTCAAATTACTTGACGTCGGCGCAGTACGTCCATACTGCGACTTGGAAGACACGTTTGGCTAAGTTTGTAGTGACCCTACTTGCGATGCCAGCGGTCGTGGATTCGAGTCCCGCTGGGGGCATTCATTAGCATGATGAGCACGAATGTTTGTACTCCAGTCATTGGTGTTTATATTTATAATATGTATGTATTTAAAGTTAGATGTGTGTAGTGTATCAGCTTAAGCTATGTGATATCCATAATACAGGCCTCGTAGCTTACCATGGAACTAGATGGTGCGGTATGTTAATGTCCCAAAAACAAAACAAAAACTGCTGATTGGTTTTGGCAAATGTTTTCCGACCGGCCACCTGTCTGACGTCAAACCTCTTTGGGAATGCCCGCCATAGAGCAAGATACTCTAGTGGTGATGTCCCTAGATCCTTTAGTCGTCTTCTACGACACCTACAGGAGATGTGGTAGCCCTTTTCTAAGCCGAGCGCTAAGCTAAGGCTAAAGCATGCAACTAAACATGAAGCCAAATAATAACGTTGGAAATGATATCCAAATGACAATTTGTATACAGAATGATAAGTAAACTGCTAAGGGATTTTATTATAATAAAAAAATATTACGTAATATTATGCTATCTCTGTTTTTAAGAGAATTATTCCTTAAAAAACATAAAAGAATGTAGTATTTGTTTTATTATTCATATTTTATTACCAAAAATTATACAGTGCCCTCTAAAAGTTAGTTTTTAAACTGTAAAGAAAAATTGCAATATTATATCATTAACCTTGCTTTATTATTTAGAGGATCGACAATTTACAAAAATTACTTAAAAATAGTGTTTTTTCTCCTTGTATAACAAAAGTTTTAGAATTTACCTGCAAGCTCCTAGACTATACGGCAGTGCATATTTTTATTGGTTTTTATTTTTTTTTAAACATCACATTTTTAAGTATTTTTATGTAATGGATAGATAGTAGAACTAACTTTTGGAGGGCACTGTATATTAACTTGATCTATATAAAATTTCACTTACTCTTTAAAGAAAGCAAGCTGTATTCTGTACGACAAAACCGAGAAAGGTAGCATAAATAGCAAATCACGCTACTATTTTTAAATTTGACGTTATTTTGGCGGACTCTGTCTATATAATTCTTAAATAAAGAAGTTCAACTTCGAGTGTGTTGCTTAAATTCAAACAAATCTAAATGCAATATACGTAATTTCGAGTTAAATGAAAAAATGATTTGGAATACTTCTATCGATATATTCGATAGGGTATCGATATATTCGATATCTATCTATAAATAATTTTATACGTAAACAACTTGTTATTGTGTTAAAATATGATATTTTTTTATCTATCAAATTAATGGAATAAATTATCTAATCTATAGATATTAATATTATAAAGGTTTACCTTTTTCAGGGGAGTTAGTAAGTTTGTATGTAGAAGGTAATCTTGAAATTGATCCGATTGAGAAATTTCTTTTACTAATTGGAAGCTAGCGTTGTTTTTACCGTTAAGTGTAGACTAAAGTACAATTTAAAATTCTTGGTTACGATTTTGCGGTGCGATATGCCGCAGCACTTTTTATGTTTACTAATATTACTATATTCATGAAATGATAGGAAATTAAACATAATTAGACTTACACAAGCGCTTTTGAAGCATTTGATGTTTGCTGGTGTGTTTGTAGGTCAGAGCTGATCGCAGTGTTGTCCAATTTCACGCACATTAAGATATAGATAAAATAATTTTCAGAATCGGATCAGTAGTTTCAGAGATTATCCCTTACATACAAACGAACAAACTGACAACCTTTATCTCTTTATAATTTTAGTGTATATTATATAGTAAGGATGTATGTATGTGCGCAGGTCGGAGCGTCGCTCGCGTCTCATCTCTGCGCCGTCGAACTTCGCGCACGTGTCGCACATGGGCCCCGGCGACGGCATCCGCTCGCAGCGCCTGCTCGACCTGCCCACCACGCTCGAGACCGCCGACCACGACCACGACCACCAGGTGACGTGCCGCCACCATCATCATCATCACTCAACACTACACCACCATCGCTAGCACTACCTTCACTACCATCACAAAACTATCACTGTTACCACTATCATCACTACCACCACGATCACTACTATCACTTCCATCACCACTACCATTACTTACAAAATAATAGCACAGTCCACGAAGATGCCTAGAAGATGAAGAAGATGTGGCGATATCAGCCGATTTATCACTATAAATACTCTTGCCAGCTGATCTTTTAATTAAAACGTTTTTTTTTATTTATTTTTTTTTGGGGATTTAATTTTATTATTGATTCCCGACGTTTTGTTGTGCCTTATTTATAGTCATCATGATAACGGTAGAATTAAAACAAAAAAAAAATAATAATAACAAATATATAGAAAAACGAGAAAATAGTTTCGTTTAAAAAGATCATAACCAAATATTGTTTCTTAGTTTTTGGAAAATTAAGAATAAAATGTCTTTGGTTAAAAAGAACATTGATATATGTAAAACAACATAATTAAAATATTTATTATATGTTATGTAGGTGTACGGAAGCCGCGACAGCAGCAAGCGCACCTCGCCGCTGACTATATCGCACCCCACCGGCTCTTATAACGGTTTGTTTTTGTTATATGTCTCGTACTTATTGGACTATTATAGATGTGAAAGGTTGTACGTGTGTTGGTGTGCGTGTGTGTGCCTGTGTGTGTTTGTGTGTGTGTGTGTCTGTGTGTGTTTTTGCGTGCTTGCGTGTGTGTAACCTACACGTGTTACACCTTCACGTTGACACAGCTGGAGGGGTTTTATTGTTTAGTACAAAAATGGACTGTGCCCTGAAATTACAAAGACTACTTACTGTTAGGCATTTTAAGAAGTTACCTTTTTTATTTGTTTTATTTGTAAGACTTGGTAAAACTTATATGATTGTACTTTAAATAACTACTCTGTACGGTTAGATTGTTTAAAATAATAAATGTTTTTGTTAAATTATAACGTAAATTTAGTTGTTCAGTAAGCAGATGTTAAAATGACGTGCGAGTTGTACTCCTGTTTTTTTAAAATTATAATTTATCTATAGTGTTATGATTGGTGTATGTATGTTCAATACATTTGCAATTATTATAAATCCAAAAGTTTGTATGAGTGTATGTTTGTTACTCCAGACTAAAACGACTGTACGGATTTAGATGAAATTAAACAAACAGATGGAGTACAACTGGAAGTAACATATAAACTACTGTTAGTACAAAAATAGCCAAAAGATGGCGATAATAAACTATTGTAATTAATAACAATTTGTGTACAGGGTCATGGCGTGGGCGTTCCCGCGACGCGCCGTCGGAGGCGCCGCCGTCGCCGCCCACGCATCGCGCTATGGAGAGGTATTACTTATATTCTATATTAATATAATATTAAAAGGCATTCTATTTTTGCATTATATTTTCAAATTAATGTATAATAAATCCTGACTTCTTAAAAAAAGATTTATGCAATAAAACTAAATATTTGTAATATTCAAATATGTATTAGAAATCTTTATATTTTTTTCAATGCAGCGAATAATAATAATTTTATATATAAATAAAGATAGTGGTATTCCGGTGGTAACGGGTTTAAATCTCGGGTGTTGCGTCGCACCTTTTATATTTTCGTGTGGGAATATTTTTAACATGATTACCACTTGTCTTATTACTTAGAAAAAGGTCTATGCAGCAATAGAACATTAAGAATACATTGTTTTGATTCATATATAATGTCCGATAACAAACAAAGAAACATATATAACAATATATATTGCGTGTGCCAGGTCCGTGGGCGGCGGGTCGCTGGGCAGCGGGTCGGCGCTGGAGCGCTGCCTCACGCCCCTCAGCCTCGGCAGCATGAGCTCGCTGCACGATGTGCTCAAGGTGCTTATATTTTCCCCCCTTTTTTTAAAGTTAGGAAATGCATTTACGTATACTATCGTATGGATCATAGACCATACTACGAAATTTCAACACAATTGCTTAAAAATTGCTAAAACAGCATTTCATTAAAAGAGAATAAAAAAAGTTAACTGACATCACCGATAAAATGACATCAACTAACATCACTGACAAAATGTCATCAAATGTTGACATTTTACAGTTTTTATTCTCTAAAAAAAATTAAATTATTATTTTTACATTTCAGGTGGGAACGGACATGGGCGAAGGCCTACAATCTGAGGACAGTAGCGGCGCTTCGCCCCCGCACCCGGCGGAACCCTGATGGTAAGCTATTATTGGTATTACGTTTAACATATAACAAAATAATTGCTCTGTATTTATTTGCTTGGTATTCTTGTATAAATAATATCGATCTAAGTAAACTAAAATGACTTTTGCGAAATATATAAGAATTAAATATGTATTTTTTGTCTATGTATGTTTGTGTGTAAACGTCGTTTTATGTATATTCCTATATATGTATATATTTATTAATATTGAGTATATGTAGTGTACATGTAAATATGGTCTATATTTACCTACTGTTTTATATGAACTTTTTAATTCATGTTTCAAAAATCCTTTTTTTTAATGTTTCTTATGGTGTGCAATAAAATGTGTTATTATTATGTATTATAATTATTTTAAATGTATTCATTTCAGAAGCCAACTGGACACGTATTGGAAAATCGACATGTCCAGGTTTTACGCGTGTTTTTGTTGAACGAACAAACTAACATTCTAACGGCAATGTGTGTGCTCGGACGATATTGTTTACCATAAAGTGATATATCTATATTAAGATTTTTTTATAAATATAATGTGCTTTTGATGATTGTTTTTACACATGAAATTATTAAAATGGCGACAGTTGATATAAGTTATGTAACTTATAATAATCTCTTAGATCTCTCATTCTTTGCTGGAAAATTGGATAAAATATCATCAAAATGTTATTTTGTATGGTCATTGTAAAATGACTTTTACGTCGTACGTAATTAGCATTATTTTACAATGACGTTTAATGCTGTTAATTACATCGTTCACAAATCTTCCATAGTTCCAATTTAAAAAGTTTTGTTTTTTTAAAAGATGTTTTTTTTTTTAATTAATAACGCATATTATTTACCGATTCATATTTTTTTTATAAAATTCCTCATAATTTTGACCGCTTGCTATCTTTTAACAAATGAAAACTTTTTCATAATTTGTATTGTTTACATATATTTATACTTGTGCGTATTATATGTATTCATTTTAATTCATATTACAATAAATTGTATTCATACGTTATTATTGTTTAATATATATCGATTTCAATAGTTGTCACTATAAATTAACACCCATAAGTATAAATATAATCGTTTATATTATTATATACATATTTGGTTCCTAAACTGTAAAGAAAAATTGCAATATTATATCATTAACCTTGCTTTATTATTTAGAGGATCGACAATTTACAAAAATTACTTAAAAATAGTGTTTTTTTTTTCCTTGATTATACAAAAGTTTTAGAATTTACCTGCAAGCTCCTAGACTATACGGCAGTGCATATTTTTATTTAAATAAATAATAATAATAACATCACATTTTTAAGTATTTTTATGTAATGGATAGATAGTTATTCTATCTATGAGGTCCTCTGACTATACTTTATATAACCAACTCCCTTCCATATGTGGATAATAATATTGCGTAGTTAGATTATATTTAACCCGAAGTGGCTTTTAGGTCAATTAGTATGATATTATTGTATAATATAATATGTTTATATTGTCGGTATGTGCGTAAATATTTTTTTTTGTATTTATATGAATTGAATGAATTAATAATATAGTTTCAATTTCAGTATGAAAAATTACTATCGGCTCTCGGACTATATATTAGCTTTATGTTACTGTTTAAAGATTTTTTTACTCTCTGGTACTTAAGATTTAAACGATTCATGTAGAAATAATTCAGGCATTTCTTGTTTCATGATTTTGTTTTACTTTTTGTTTTCATTATTTATTACAATATAATGTGATGCATTTCATAATAACTAATTTAAATTTAAACATTCAATAAGATTTGCCTGATGCTATATTTATTTTTTTTTTAATATTTTAATTTAAAATATTGAAAAAAAAAATCATATCAAAAATTCCATTTAAAAGAATTTTTGATAGGAGAATTGAATTGTAAACTTTACTTATGTTTTTTAACTTTATAAATTTATATCTAATCGCGTAGGGATGTACCCGCGTACGTTTGTATAAGTCTTTAACCAAATCTTTTATAATACTTTCTTAGATTTACGCGGATATTTGACGTTTTTAAATAAAACTAATCTTTTTGGATTTTTTCGCGGATTTATTTTGTTTCCCGACGTTTCGAATGCTTTACAGCAATCACGGTCACGGAGAAAACTAAACTTTTAGATGTCTTAAAAGTCAATATATATAATTGTTACAAACAGCACTTACCCACAAAATTACAAAATGATTTCAAAAATGCATTCGTAATGCCGGGAACTAAAAATCGAAATAAATCCGCGAAAAAATCCGAAAATATAGTTTTATTTAAAACAAATCATTTACTTCGGTTTAAGGCCTATAATACTCTGTCGTCGTATACCATTACTCACCGCCGATTATTCTTTAGCAATTAGATTCAAAATGGCGACGTTTTAATTTTTTTTTTATTATGGCATTGTATTTAATACTAGCAGTAGTTCTGTTCGTCCTATTTACTAAAATAACAATTTTATTAACCTATTGTAATATAGAAAAAATAATACATTTCCGACCATTTACTGTATATGAACTGGGGTTGCCATTTTTAAAGTAACAAATATTAAATTAGCGATATTTATTACTTATTATTTATTTCAAATTAAATATTATTGCTTATTATCAATGATGAATATGTTTATTTTTTAATTTATTTTTAAAATGGCAACTCTAGCCACGAGAGCTAGTTAAAGCTAGGCTTGATAATGATAACCAGAACACTGCCAAAATAATTCACATACGTGCTAATTTTTGCACGTCTTTTCATACCATGACCAATTTACTAATATAATTTTTTACAAAACTAACTAAACACTTACGAACTTTACTCCTTTAACAGAACTTACACGTGTTTTTTTTTCATTTAAATACACAAAGTATTCAATCGTAGTGATTAATTTTTTTTTGTGTTTTAAGATTTTAGCTTAGTGTCCATATTTTTTTTTTTACAACTAAACGTACTTTGTATTTTTTCCGTGAAAATCTCATCGCGTTTGTGAATTTAATGTAAGTAGATTAATTATTATTTTTAACGATCTAGTCTTGTTTTTTATATTTGTGTCGATTATGTGACGATGTATTCTTATTTTAAGGTTTTATATATTAGTGAAAAAAAACGAGATTTTTTTTTAAGTTTTAAAAGTGTAAAGATACTTATGGTATTTTTTTTTATCTAGCTTGAATTAAGTTTAAGGGTAATTAAAACATTTTTTACGCGTTAAAAAACTTCGCATCCAAAGATCTGTGTAATAATTTATCTATGAAATGTATTAAGTAGTGGTGTAAGATTTCTTTTCTTTTTTTTTTTTAAATAAATTTATTTAAACGTGTACAAGAAAGAACTGAATCGTATCGTATTATTAATATGTAATTGGTAGTGAAATTATTCGAGTATTTAAACACGTACTAGTTTCAAGCAATCAAAAATAATATAATTGTTATGTACGCATGAACGCTCTTTATGAAATTAAAAAAAAAATGTCGTATTTGAGGGAGAATATAATTTTGTTTATTTGTAGAAGTTATACTTCTTTGGCACGTTTGGGAAAAATTACGAGAGTCAAATTTTTACGATGCGCGCGCACACCGATAGCCAAAAACCGACATGATGAAGTTAGCTGCATTGCTTTTACAAACAGAGAGTTGTGACATACGGGATGAAATGTTTAGCTATTTTTGTTCTGTTACGCCAAAGAAGTATAACTTCTTACGTGCGTACATAAATACATACACACGTTTTTTATTATTTTTTATTATTGGTCGTCTCATAAAGAGTGTTAATAAAATAACGTGTGAAATATTGTCTATTACCACGTTTTACATAACAGTAAAGTATAGAATAATAATTGGCTATAATGAACCTAATAAACTTTGAAATCCAAATTTTTAGAATGTAATTTATAATTGTTGTGGTTTTGAGGGTGTCTTCACACTTGCAGACTTTTATCTTGATATTTATATTAATAATATAAATACCATGTAATCATGTCCGTCTGTCAATAAAACTGTAGTAATTTATAGTGTTATATGATGACGACATAAATGTCTCGAACATCCATAGTATGGAAAGTGTCTCGAAGTGTGGAGAGCCCTTAAAGGTTCCTGAGATGGAGCGTTGATTAGATTTTGCTAAATTTTAAATATTTATAACACAATTATATACGTGAATATATACATAATAATATTGTATATTATCGTAATAATCCTAATATATAACGGAAGTGTCTGTCATTAAACTACTGAGCAGATTTTGATGGAAATTAACTAAATAGCTTCGTCTTCCGGTCAATAAAAGCTAACTAAAAACGGTCGAAGCCACGGGCGGTTGTTACACTATACATAGATGGTAACACAAGAACGGACGGACAAATATTTTATATATAAATAATGCATGACCGTCTGTGTATCTGTCTAAATAATCCCAATAATTCACAAGTAATATTGTTCGATAGACACAATTTAATCGTTACTCAAAATGGATGTTATTTACTTACATTATTGTTTTTTTTTTCTAATTGCAATTCCATTTCATTTTCTCCCAAGTCTTAAATAGAGCATTTCTATTTGCCCGTGACAATATATATGTATAACTCGTGCCACGAAAGAAGAGGCTTGACGAGCGTCAGTAGTGGGGAGCTTGCGCAGGTACAGTCGCGTACGAAATAGTTATCTATAATATTTTATTTTTATATTTATTTAGGGATTTTTTGATGACATCGGAATAAAGTATATAGCTATGTATACACTTATATGTTAAAAGAAGCAAAAGATTATGCCACTTTGTATCTTAAACTTTATCATTTTGTAATAAATATTGTTAATAATTTTAATATAATATATTATATAATAAATTTTAATATAATATATTATATAATATATTATATTAAAATTATTAACAATATTTATTACGAAATGATAAAGTTTAAGATACAAAATGGCATAATCTTTTGCTTCTTTTAACATATAAGTGTACACGTCGTAAATCATCTTCCTATTTTGTCTACTTAACGTTTTACCTCGAGGCATAATGAAAATTTTACAAAATTGCACTCGTATACAACACAAATATAAACAGAGTAGAAATTTATAAACACAAGTTGCACTCGTCTGTACTGCGGAGGCAAGCGGGGCGTGCACGGGGTGAGGAGAACGGTAGGCAACTAATACGCATGCGCAGCGCCGTGCCGCCCCTCCCGCGCTACTTCCGACGCCCCGATGACGCCCGATCATCCCTCCGCCTCAGCCCTCGTACCGCTAAAGATACCTATAAATCGTGTTGTGCGCAAGTTAAACCACGTGGTTTGTCAAGTCTTCTTTCGTGGCACGAGTTATACATATAAAGAACATATACGTTTAAAAACATTACACTTGTGTTATCAGTTACAACACTAACTTCTAAGTTTCTTACTCTTCAAATGCTTTGGTTAAAATCTTATTTTAATATACATAATAGCAATTTAATAATAAATAATATATTATGTAAGTAAATAACGCCATTTTCCCCATAGTTATATATCTCTTACTACTATAACGAATGCTTGCGACACTTACTATATTGTTTGATTATTCACTAGTATGAGATGTATTTATATAATATATAATGCTTTATGTAATATATAGTTGTGTTGCGTGACCTTTGTATTCGCTGAATCGAACTATTAGATTTAAATAATCGACTTCCTTGTAACTAGACTTGTAACCGCTAATATTATTTGTATGTAAATCTAAATTATTGACTAATGTTAAATCGCCATTACGTGAAATTATCTCAATACTTAATTATTTCATGTAAATATCTGAATAAAGAAATTGAAATTATTTTTGAGTTTTATTTTCGTTTCGGTTTGTATTGAAGTTTTAGAACTTGTGATGATTTATAATTAAATAAATATATCATTTCTTTAAGTGTGCAATATTAGTCTATTTTGCAAATCTTATATATCCAGGCCCTGATTTTTTCATTTCTTAAATTTTATATTCAATATGTTAATATATTTTTTATTGATAAAACGTAAGAAGTAGGCGTGGCTTGCGCAAGTCAGAGCACAGGTTGAAGGCCGTATTTTCATCCCTCTGAGAAAATTATAAATATTGGTCCTACAGCTCCGGGAGTTGATTTTTTTTTTAGGAAATTTCCTCCTCTTTTTGAATCTTTTTTTAAATTTGAAAAATCTCAATTAGTTTTTGAGATGTTTGCAAAAAACTAAACCCCCTTTGTTATTTTTAGTTAATTGTTTATAACTTTAGAAATTTTTGTAAGCGGAACTTATTTTTTTTAAAAAATCATCTACATACCATTCCGAATCGAATGACACCTCGTTCATATTTTTCCAAGACTGCTAAAAAAAGTTGACTTAGGAGGCACTTGTTGGACTATATACGAGATATTACATATCTATCATAAGGAATGAGGGCTATAGTTTTTTTTAGTAGCAGTTGGCGCCACTGGCGAGTGAGGTCCTATCGCTGTCGTTGAAAAAGTATTTGTTAGTGCGGCAGGGGCATAAATTTTATATAATAATAATGTTAGCGCGGTACCACTTTATCAGAAGTTTGTTTTAAATAATTAATATATAATAACCGAATAGATAAAATATTGACTTTATTAAAGTTCTTCTTTTAAAGTAGTAACATTTGTTGAGTCATGTCTGCCATTATTGATCATGGCATAATCCTTACAATAATCACGAAGAAATGAAGAAAAATCTATAGGTACATATTAAAAAATTCTAACAGTCGAAACTGTACCTTAAATATTTTTTGGAAAATCTTATTGAAATAGACTTCATAATCGATATCTGTATCGATCGAATTTATAGTTTTTAGAATTTTTGTCTGTCTGTCTGTCTGTCTGTTACCGCATCACAGAAAAACCACTCAAGGGATTTTGATGAAATTTGGTATGATGATAGCTGGATATCCAGGTCATCATATAAGATACTTTTTACCGCGGGAGATTATCTCATTCACATGGGAATACACGTTATAGAACAACCCAAAAATATTTATGATCAGAATTTCTTGAAACTTGGTATTGCTCTTCAATACAATTAAATAAATACGTGTATTAGCGTTTTATGAAATTCATCCCATAAGGAGATAAAATAAGGGATGAAAATTTGTATGAAACCATGGCCGATATTCTGGTGGAAATAGATTTTTTTTAATCGTTATGCATAACAGTTGAATCGATGGACAATATTCGGGCGATTTTAATCGAGCTCATGCGAGTCGATCTTTAAAATATCGAAAAATATCGGACAGTCGTATTGTCAATTATGGATGGCCGATATTCTGGTGGGAATAGATTGTTTTAATCGTTATGCATAGCATACGAATCGATTGAAAATATTCGCGCGATTTTAGTCAAGCTCATGCGAGTCGATCTTTAAACTAGGTATTAAAAAATATCGTACAGTCCTATTGTCAATTATGAATGGCCGATATTCTGGTGGGAATAGATTTTTTTAATAGTTATGCATAGTAGTTGAATCGATGGACGAAATTTGCGCGATTTTAATCGAGCTCATGTGATGTCTTTAAAATATCGAAAAGTATCGTACAGTCGTATTGTCAATTATGGATGGCCGATATTCTGGTGGGAATAGTTTTTTTAATCGTTATGCGTACTTAGTATACGAAACAGTTGTAAATATGGCAGCGATTTTGATCGAGCTCATGCGAGTCGATCTTAAAAATATCGTACCGCGGTATTGTCAATTATCGATGGCCAATATTCTGGTGGTAATAGATTTTTTAATCGTTATGCATAGAAGTTGAATCGATGGACAATATTCGCACGATTTTAATCGAGCTCATGGGAGTCGATCTTTAAACTTTAGAAAACCTAAATTTCGCAACCTATCAAGGGAAACCTACCTTTCGGAAACCTAACTTACGGAAACCTTAATTTTGGCAACCTAACTTTCGGAAACCTAACTTACGGAAACTTAAACTTGCGGAAACCTAACTTTCAGCAACCTAACTTTGGGCAACCTCCGGCTAAATGTAGTACAATCCTTGAAACGTCCAATCCAGCTATGTATTGAAAACAACGGCTATCATTTTGAACAACTGATCTGTTAAGGTTTACTAAGTAAATAATTTGTAAACAATACAAACAATAAAAAACATTTTGTTAAAAATGAGCTCTTTCTTTAAGTTTGCCGTATGTCATGACTTCCCAGAATGCGTTTTTTATTAGCAACACTATCGAATGATGTAATTATACAGTATGGTTTTTTCAAAATCAACAGGTTCGATTCCGGGCTTAGAAAATGGATTTTCTAAAATCCAATGATGCAGTTTTAGTTTTCATGAAAATCGGGCCCGAGACTCCTTTGAGTACTTTTCGCTATTCCTCATAGTTTCGGATTTCGCCATGCACGCTCACTTGAAAAATTCACCTATATATATATAGACGGAACACACTGATTTAATGAACCTATGACGTCAAAATATAAAAAAAACTTGATGTTTTTAATTAATTCACTTTTCAAAGGCACCTAGGGACGTAATCGAAAAGCTAGGATAGTTTTTATCGATATTTTTAAATTAATTCGAAAAAGATCTAGGGATGTACAGGAATCGAGGGTAAATCATTAGTATTAAAATAAAAACACACAATAAATACGATTACTTTATTAGCGGGCCACTTGTTACACGCACTAAACAATCTAGTCTTTGTACAAGGCAATTTTGTATCTCGGACAGCACACTAGATGAGATTTTCCAATTAAGTATTAAATAGATCATTTTTGTTTACTGTCCATACTTTATATCATACAATTTAAAAAAACATATAAAACAAAGAGACTGTAAGAATTATTAAAATTGAGTATTACTAAGCGTAGATATTAAACAATAACATGTCCTCAAGTGTGAGGCATTACAATAATTTGAATTAAAACCATTTGAAATATTTCAAAAGCGCATAAATCATTACAAATTAAGTTAAATAATTATTCATCCTTCATATCACAATCCTTTCAAAATAAAACTTGACATGTCGATTTGTTGTAAAGTTTTTTTTTTTAGTGTTATGAAGAATTCAAACCGGAATCTTTATTTATTTAATACTAGCGACTGAGTCCCTAGTGAAAAACAAAAACAAATCTATCCCACGGGAACAGTTTACTTTTCAGGGATGATATATAGCCTATAAGCCTTCCTCCTTTAACGGGCTATTTAATACAAAAATATTTTTTTAAATCAGATTAGTAGTTCCTGAGATTAGCGCGTTCAACCAAACAAACAAATAAACAAACGAACTCTACAGCTTTATAATATTACTATAGATTAAAAAAAAATCATTAAAACTCCATACATAAAGCCAACTTGAAAGAGCACATGTTATAGAAAAATATGTACACAACAAATTACACTTCGGAATGTTCTGTAAATAAATACGTATCGCCGAGTTTTCTTTAAACTGCAAAATTAAAATATAATTATTAATACTAAAATAATACTTCACTAACTATGGTGCATGGACTAACTAGAATTTGGTGCATTCGTGGCACAAACTAAACAATTACATTTGTTAGTTCGCCATTTTGAAAAAAAAAATTAAAAAAAAAAACGTGATAAAACACCAATCAATTAAGTGGCATTAGTAAATGCAATATTGAGCTTTAAAAAGCGTGAATATTTGTAAAATTTCAAATATTACAATAATGTTTGACATTATTTTAACAGGTTAACCCCCATTTTAATTACGACAGAAAAGAAAATTATTTTTATTATATAATCTATATATTGGTAAAGCTTTAAAATTAATCAAGTCGTAGCAAAATGTAGAAATACGATTATACGTCAATGGTGTTAATGTCGCGGGGGAATTGTAAGATCCGTTGAATTATAAATCCACAATTGATATTATACAATATCACGGTACATTTTTAGGTAAATTATAATTTCCCTAAGCACATTCAGTTAAACGGCCACTGATTGGTGGTATGGATCATGAATTCAGCCCTTTTTAACAACCCACAGCTGGGCACGGGCCTCCCTACAATACGGCCATAGTCCACCACGCTGGCCAAGTGCGGATTGGCGGACTTCACATGTCTTTCGAAAACTTGTTAGGTTCTCTCAGACATGCAGATTTCCTCACGATGTTTTCCTTCACCGTAAGGCAAGTGGTGATCATGTTAGAAATGATTCGCACATGAAAATATCAGAGGTGCGAGACCCGGGATTTGAACCCGCTTCACTCGGTTTCCCGAGCGAGCGCGTTACCACTGGGCTACCACTGCCTTTTTGCAGCATGAACCATAGAATTAGTAAAATAAAGATTAATTATTTATCATTTATTTTACGAAGTAAATTATAATATCACAACTGAAAATATAATTGAACGGATCTTACAATTTCCCTGCGACATTATTAATGCTATTTAAATCGCTGAATATTTTTATATAATTTCATTAACAACTAGCATATGTTTTAGGCACTATTTATTATCGGGCAAAAATAATTTCAATATTATTTTAAAAACACAATCGAATTTTTTTTAATTGTTATTAATAATAACATAATATTTTCAACGTTAAACAAATTAATTTGACGTTTGTCTGTCTGTACAGATGTTTAATTAAAAGAAGCTTAATTTTTTTGTGAAAGAAAAACATATTTCAACTCGATATTGCACATATTCAACTCAATGTATGTATTCTGTGAATAACTTTGAATAATTAACTCATTTTATTACAATAATTTAAAATATAGAGAACTCAAATCTTTAATAAAGAGACAGATGGTTAAAAATAATACAAAATAATAATAAACAGTTAATACCAGTGATGTGCCGGATCGTTAAAAATGTATATCCGCGAATACGGATAGTCTTAAGATCTATATATCTAATACGTATACAGAGCTCATATAACTAGGCTACATGTCGTATATTTTCAAATATTTTTTTTTTTTAAAAAGCACACCATACAGATAAAAGGCATGTTTGTAACTCACTACAACAAACGATCTAATATTCAACTCGTGCAATACAAACGTACCAAATATGTGATTTTAACTAATAAATAATAATTTAATGGTATTCAAAAGTGTTTCATTGCTATTTACACTTCGAATTTAGTTCACTTCACGAAATATAATGATAAAAAAGATCTGATCAAGTTCTGTCAAAAAGTGACAGATACAGATATCCGGTACATCCCTAGTTAATACAACAATTTATATGAAACACTTATCAAATCTTGACCAATTTAAAGAATGAGTGAATTATCAAATTATTCACAGACCATACACATACATAAATAATATTTTACATGTGCAATGAATGTATGTATGTAAGGAGTAAGGACATAAACCACGGTATCTAATCAGCTTTGCGTGGCCTACGTTTGCGCACTTCTTTGTTTTCTCCTTTATTCTCATCTCCACCGGCTTTCTCTTTCTCCTTCTCCTTGTCGTCTTCTGAAGTCTGCAATTGATATAGAAAATATAACACTTTCTTAGATTAACTAGAATATTTGACATTCCAAATAAAACTATCTTTTCGGATTATTTCGCGGTTTCTTTTTCCAAACCCAATAACTTTTATAAATACTTTGTAGATGTCATTGTGTGGGACTGGCATCTGGTTGGGTCTCACGTAGGATAAGTAGATAATTTTTGTATTGCAATATTGTAAACAAATATTATTTTAAAAGTGCAACTGTGAGTTTCTCTTGGACTCTTCTCAGCAGGACTGCCTTCCGAGCCGGTAGTAGATTGTTCACGGACTTACACACTGACATTTAATTTAAACTTTGAAAATACAAAAAATGACAATTCAAAAGTGCTTGTAAAAGTCTACTTGAATAAAGTATATTTTTAATTAAATAGACTCGACCCGGAACTAGAACCCAGGACCACCTATATAGCAATTAGGTATTAAACAATACAAACTTACATCGCTGGGAGAGTTCTTTTCAGCATCACTGTCCGGTGTCGGCTCCGCATCGTCCACGATGTCATCATTGATCAGTTCCTGAAAATATTTTATATTATTACTAAAAAAAGAAAATTTAATTAACTAAACATGACTAGATGACGTTATATAGTAGTTTAAGACCTTAAAATATTCCACCTTGACAAAGAACCCAACAAATTAACTTGGCTGGAGCGGGGAATCGAACCCAGTACCTCTGGATCTGCAGCCGTACATACTAACTACTAGATCATTGAGGCAGTTAGTAATATAACAATACTGACCTGTTCATCATCAGATGCCTTATCCTTACGTCTGTTCATCTCGGCTTGAGGGATGAGAACCTTCTCTGACTTACGTGGAGGGTACAGCAGGTCTATGACGCAGACTAATATCTGGAATGTATAGAAAATCATATATATTTATATATTTCCTCTTTTGTATTCTGCACTTTTTTCCTCACGATGTTTTCCTTCACCGTAAAACAAGTGGTAATCATGTTGGAGATGATTCGCATAAGAAAATATCAGAGGTGCGAGACACGGGATTTAAACCCGCTTCACTAGTTTCCCAAGCGAGCACATTACCACTGGGCTACCACTGAACTGCACTTAATGATAATTTATTAATTTATTTTTAATTAAAGAAGTACACTAATAAATGTATGTATGGTTCATACAAACATTAACTTTGGACAGGATTCGAACTTGCGATATGCTTCACATATATGTGTAACTCACCAGGAAAGTCATTTCACGAATATCAATTAATATATTGATATTCTATATAAAATCATATTACTTAATATACATGAATTTTAGAAATCACAGCAGCACTTTATAGAAAACAAAATCCTTATTATTTTGTCATGTCCGTCTGTCATTCACTCAGAGAAAGGAAGGCAAGTGTCTCATTCGAACCCCTCAAGCTCTACAATGGTGTAAGAAAGAAGATGAGAAAAAAAATGTATCTATATGTAATTGCAATCATGTGGGTTATGTTGAGTCTTTTGATAGTTCTTTAAAAACTAGCGACATTTGTCTTAGTTAGACTTAATAGGCACTAGTTTTTTTTTTATTCTTTACTAATGACTTAGGTACGTTTTACTTTTTTTTAGCAGAACCTTAATTCTTTTCTAAAATAAAAGTACCCTGAGTTACTTATTATAACATCAACTATCTGCCAGTGAAAGTCCCATCAAAATCAGTCCAGCCCTTTCCGAGATTAACAAGAACAAAGAGACAAACAAGACAGAGAAAAAAATTAAAACTTATGTTTTTCATAAGTACAGTATATAATTTCATATGCATTTAGTAAAAAGTTGTTATTTTGACATTACCAACAGACACTTCAATTTTATTTATCTGTATAAATTTTAGTAGGGTTTGACCATGCCACCCTTATAGGAACTACAAAAAAATATTATATATATATACATATATATATACTATTATAGTTTTTCCTTTCTTTATATTACATTTCGTTATATGTACAATGAACAAATAACACATTCTTCATTGTATTTTTGTTTTTCATTTACGTATATGTAGATGAGTATGTATCATGAAAAAATATATGATTCAAGATATTTTGATCCAATTTAAACTACATATATAAAAATCAATAAAAAAAGATGTAAAGGATCGAGAATATTTTTTAACAAATGTTAGTTATTGCTTTCTATAAATTAATCTACTTTTTTTAATTGTATAAGATATGTTAAATTTTAAATAAAAATAATATATTAACACACAAACATTAGTCATGCATTGGAAGGACAATATCCATAATATGTTATGATACTTAGTTTAAATGCCAAAACTATTCAAATTATTAAAAAAACAAAAAATACATATAATTAAAAAAAAACACTATATATATAAAAAAACACTTGCAGTTAAATAGCATCAAAATGTAATATGAAAAAGATGATTTATTACAAAAATTACCAATCCGAGCAATGCACCAAAGAATATGGTGGCCACAGCAAAGATCAGGTAAGAGCCCCATGTCGGTAGCCCATATGTCTCCATTAACATGTTGTGTACACCCTGGAAAAGAAATGGATAATAATAATAATAAATATGTTGCGACATTAACACACAACACCATCTAGTTCCATGGTAAGCTACGAAGCCTGTGTTATGGATACCAGATAGTTGATACGCTACACATATACTTTAAATACATACATATTATAATTATAAACACCCATCAGGTGTACAAATATTCGTGCTCATCACAAAAATGAATGCCTCCAGCGGGACTCGAACCCGCGACCGCTAGTACAGCAAGTAGGGACACTATACATCCAAACTTGTCGTCATTATTCAAATATATTATTTTTATATGAAAAAAATCATCTCTTTTAACGTTCCATTGCTAGGCATAAGTTAATATTGGTCATGTGTTATAGATGTACTACCTCTAATATATCTATACATAGTAATATTCAGCCCTTTTTAACGTCCCACTGCTGGGCACGGTCCTCCCTTCATACGAGGGGAATCAGGCCATAGTCTACCACGCTGGCCAAGTGCGAGTTGACGGACTTCACATGTCTTTCGAAAACTTGCTAGGTTCTCTCAGACATGCAGGTTTCCTCACGATGTTTTCCTTCACCGTAAGGCAAGTGGTAATCATGTTAGAAATGATTCGCACATGAAAATATCAGAGGTGCGAGACCCGGGATTTGAACCTGCTTCACTCGGTTACCCAAGCGAGCGAGTTACCATTGGGCTACCACTGCCCAAACTACCAAAGCACAACTGGGCTTGGGTTTTACGTCCCACTGCTGGGCACGGGCCTCCCTTCAATGCGAGAGGCATCAAGTAATAGTCCACCACGCTGGCCGAGACATGCAGTCTTCTGAAAGGGTTTCCTCATGATGTTTTCCTTCACCGTAAGAAAAGTGGTAATCATGTTGGACATGATTCAGGCATTTATTTATTTATTATGGAAACAAACGGTATTAACAAAAAATATTAAATAGAAAAAAATATTAGTAAAACTTAACCAATAACAGTTTCCAAAGTTACAAAAACACATATATCAAAGTTAGGAGAGAAGATGCAAAACATAATTGAATTAATAATATTAAATAAAACAAAAATCTAACAAATTAAAAATAAAGAGATAGAGAGAGACCATACAAATAATAAATTAATAATAAATTACATACATAATAAACAATTAAACTAGTTAATAATAATAATAAATAATAAAATCAATCACAGACATGAAAATATCAGAGGTACGAGACCCGGGAATTGAATCCACTCACTTGGGAAACTTAGGATTCCAAGCGAGCGGGTTACAACTGAGCAACCACTGCCTATATGATATAATATGTATCTATATTACATATGTATAATGTATTTTATTTATACTAATATTATAAAGCGGTAAAGTTTGTGAGGTTGTAGGGGGTAATCTCTGGATCTACTAAACCGATTTAGATGAAATTTGGTAAGAAGATAGTTTGAGACCCTGGGAAGGTCATAGGATACTTTTTATAACGGAAATCATGCCTTAAGGCGGTGAAAATGGGGATGAAAGTTTGTACGGGGAATCAATGTAGGGACAAACCCGGGCAAAGCGAGGGTGAGTCACTAGTTTTTGAATAAGTCTAGAATCTGACCTGTGTTTGGCTCAGGTCTTGTCTTTTTTTATTACTAACATTATCTCATGTATTACTTCAATTCAGACTCTTATTATTATGCTAACTTCCATACGAATCTATTCAGCCATTTTAATATAAAAAACAAACACACATACAAACATTCGTATATATGATAATAGTAAATAAACACTCACCCTCAAAGTCTGACTAAGTTTAAAGAAATATGCTACAAGTCCCATTTGCAGGGAATCTGGTGCTTTCCAGGAGGGTATCGCCTCGGTTTGCTTCCACTTGCCTCGCTCTACATACTCTAACATGGAGTCTGTGTCTCTAGGCCCTTTGTATTGACGGAACTCGCCCTCTTTCACACTGCAATGTGTTAGTTATAATTAAAGGATAGAATTTTTTTTAGTTTCTTAACGTTGAGTATTAATACATGTTACAATAGATAATAATATTTAAAAATGTGTTGAATAACGCCAACTAACAATGTTTTGATCTAATTTCAATAAATTTATTTATATTTGAGTTCATACAAAAAAAAAGTTTCTTCCAAATTTCTCAATTCTCTGAGCCATGTTTTCTAATTCAAATTCCTTAAAAAAATCACCCAAATCAGTCTAGCCTTTCCCTAAGGATGGGCTTTGCAAAGCACAGCATTTAATTATATAGATTTTGTTTATACATAGTATATCGAGAACGGCAAAGAATAGTATTGCAATACAGTATTGTAACATTTTCGAATTTGGACTAAAAAATAATAATTTCTAAGATTTACGCGAATATTTGACATTTTAAATAAAACTGTCATGGCAGTCGCTCCCGTGACCACGATTGCTGTAAAGCATTCGAAACGTCGTGTATCAAAAATCAAAATAAATCCGCGAAATAATCCGAAAAGATTGTTTTTTTTTTTTTGGATTTGAAATATTGCGAAATTATAAATTATCTCAATACTCAGTTACTCTACTACTCAGAACTTCTTGCGAAAAAATTTTTTACCTACATTTAACGAGTTCCGGGACTCGAACTAAAGACCAACAAGGCAATACAAAAAATTCAAATATTATTTCTCTCAAAAAATTTATCAACTTACTGGAATATAGTGGGCAACGCAGTAACCACAAAGCGACCACTGAGCCCTGGCGACTTGGTCACGTCTACTGCTGCAGCTTTCACACCCAAGTTCTTCGATTTGGCTCTATTTGATAGTTCCTTCCAGGCAGGCGCGAGAGCGTTGCATGCGGGACACCATGGCGCGTAGCTAAAACAAATAAAACAATTATAATAATCATCATTTTAAACCCAGTTTAACGTCCCACAGCTGGGCATGGCATAGCAATATACAGGTTCAGACATACAGGTTTCTTCACGATATTGAAAAAGATTCGCATGTGTAATATCAGAAATGCTGACTCAAGATTTGAACTCGCTTCAATTGGTTATTCAAGCGAGCACGATATCACTGACTTACAACTTGCAAGCAATTATTATAAGTAATGATGCGCCGTATACACGGAGGTGAGGTAATCTGTATTTTTTTACTTTTTAGTGGGTCTTTTAATTTAATGAAATTTAAATGATGGCGATTAAAATGATTAACTTCAATCGTTCAGATTTAATAGTAGGTAGGTTACAAATAATTGACTCATATGGAAATCAATCTCTTGACCCTCGAAATAGAAGGTTGTGCTGTCTGAAACGTATCTTATTACGCCACTATATTGCCTTCGGTATATTATATCACATGATTGTCTTACATATATTTCTTAAAAATAATACAACACAAACACATTTCAAAAAGGAGGATTTTTGTACTGGTACCTACTCAATTCACAACACACATGCCATGTACAGCAGGCATAGTTTTATACATAATTGATGTCTCAATCAATATGAGGAGAAGCCGAAGTCTTTTATATTAAAACTGTTAGTACCTTTAGATTGCTAGTTCACATACTGATGGTTTTATTAGACACTAGCAACTCCGCTTCGCTCGTGTTTGTCCCTAGTGAAAAACAACAATAAATCTATCCCACGGGAACCGTACATCTATCTCTGTGCTAAATCTCATCCAGATCTGTTTATCTGTGATTAAGTAACAAACATACATCCAAATTATCGCATTTATAATATTAGCGACTCACCTTCTCTTCGCTTCGGTTTCATCCCTAGATAAAAAATATCTATCCCACGGGAACCGTCAATTTTTGTGTAATAAAAATTAACCACGTGCTAATCCAGACTATAATCTATCTCCTGGCGTGAAATAGTAACAAACATCCATCCATTCATCCTCAAAAACTTTTACATATCTAATATTAGTATATATCGATTAATGGGATTTGTGGCAAAATTATCCACAAAAAATGAGACAAATGTATATTTATGTTACATCATATATAATATCTAAAGCTTATGAGTCAAGAGTGATGTGGAAATTTTAATTAATTTGTATGTAGGTTTCAACCTCACAATAACATAGTTACTGCCTACAAAACCAGTTGGTTATATTACGCAACAGCATATAAATGTAATATGGTTTAAATCAGTACTAGTAACCATAATATTTGAGACTTATTCTTAATACAATTTATATTTAGTGTTATTATTAACTATAGTCAGAAAAAATTAAGCTACCAATTTCTTATAAACTGAAGAGTTTTTCTTGTTAGGGTTCCATACATGAAGGTTGTCAATGGAACTCTATTATTAAGCCTATGCTGTCAGTCCATCCATCTATATCTCATGAGCCATAATAGGTAGAGGGTTGAAATTTTTACAAAGTATGTATTTCTATTTTCTATTGCCTCTATAAAAACAAATAATAAAAATACAAGAAAAATTTTGTTAATGTTCATAATCGATCATCAAAGTTACATACTACATACATAGAGTAAAATTCATATCCATAAAAAGTACATGTACAATGGTAGAACCCCTATGTGCGAATTCGACAGCCACTTGACCAATTTTTATTTTTACTATGTTTAATCCTTCTAAAAGGCAAATAAAAATTCTTTATAAAACACTAAAACAACTGCATAATAAATGAACAATTTGTCAATAGTGATATCAGACAGGTGGCATTATCGTTAGCAATGATGTCACTTTGAACATAAGCATATCCATTTTTGTTTCACAGTAGGTGCACATAAAGAAATGACTCAAAATTTCCAAGTATTAAGTTTTTTTTTTTAATTTAGATGGTCCATTGCCATTAAAATTGAGTATTCTCAATAACTAAATATGGTCAAAGTTGCATTTAATAAAGATTTTTTTGTAATTTAGGCTCTTTGTGTGGAAGATAAAGAGAATATAATGATTCATCATAATTTTGTAATGAAAAACACATTAAGGATTGAAAAATGCATGTTTACAGAGTGCCAGAACACATTTTACGCCTGCTTCAAGGACAATAAAAAAATATTTATTGGTTTAATTTTAATTAGACAAAAATGAAGGCAATTTAAACGAACAAATTTTGAGAATTTTTTCTTCAACAGCTATAAGTTTTTTAAACATGTATGTATTGACTTTTTAGTATTCATATTTGTAAACAACGAGTATGATAACATTGTTTTTAAAACAGTAAAGAGTTTACATGTTATCATTTGTGGAATGTGTTTCTGTTTCCATCATATTTTTTTAAATAATACAGATTTTTCACATATCAATAAATGATATGTGAAAAAATAAATTACAACCATAAAAGATTTTTTTTAAAGATACACAAACAGTATGTAGTTCCTAATTACAACTGCACATAATATCCTTAGTTTTTCAATTATATACCTGATTGCTGAATGAATCTTGGTAAAAATTAGTGTATTGCAGCTAAATAAGAGAATCAGATTTTCAAGGATATTATGCAACAAAATATTACAAATCGGTGCAGCATCCAATTACGAGTCTACTATGAGTCACGCCTGCACAAGAGGCAATTTTCTATTTGACTTCAATTAGACTACGTTTACTAGTCGAGAAAATAGTGTAGGTACTTATTAGAAAAAAGGGTATTCAATACAATAAAATAGACAATAGCAGGGAATGCGGTGACCAAAACGGTGCTTAGAACTTAACGACCTTGTAGTAGTTTATTGACCCTTTGTGAATAGACAAGACGTCTAGCCTTTTTCAATTTATATTTATGTTAGTTTACATATTATAGCAAATAACGTATTAAAAACAAAAACTTTTATTATTTGACCTCGTAAAAGCAAGCTAAAAATATTTTTATGGGCTAAAAAATTGACACGTTCTGAAAATTGCTAGGTACCGGTGACAGTAAACACTTACAATTCGACCATCCATTCTCCTTCGAGGATTTGTTGCCAATTTTCTTCATCTAACTCGACATTCGCACTAGCTAAACTCGTAAAACAGCATAAAAATACACAAAAATAGGTGAAAATATTTAACACTTGCGGAATCCTGTTGAGGCGCGCCATGTCTTTATTTGTAAGTGTTGCAAGCTACGAGTGACACAATGACAATCTTAATCGCGTTCTAATGTTGCTACAACTAAAATAAAAAAATCTCAAATGTCTATAAACATTGTAATATTAAATAAAAATAAAATAAAAATTATAAATCTAAGCATTTTTTGAATATTTGAGATGAATTTGTAAAATATTTAAGTCCTTATGATGTTCGGCAGCTAGATGGCGCTAAAAATAATTTGGATTTCATATCATTACAATAGATGTCTCTACTAGTAAAAAAGTCTGATAATTTTTCAAAAGTACCGGTGTGGAAGATAATGTTTTTATAATATAACATGATTTTTAGCATAATTTAGTTTTCATTGACTGTCAAATACAATATGTTAACATACCAATATTAATAGCTATTCATAATTCAACTAAAAAAAAGTGACACAAGTTTCTGCGCCATTCCATAGTCCACACCAAGTTTAATTAAATGTTTGTATTGGAGATAAAGAAGTTCGTCTTGGTGTTACATACCCCTTGACCCTTCTACAATAAAAATTAAATTGTGGAAATGTAGTATTTCTCTACATTTATCTATAAAAGTCTATAATAATATTATAAAGACGAAAGAGTTTTTTGTTTGTTAGGTAATTGTTTGTAATTGATAATCTCTTAAAGTATTGAACTGATTTTAATAGTTATTTTACTTTAGAAAAGCTTATGCAGGTCTTGGCCATTAAGAAAGGCAAACGAGGCAGAAGACGCTAAACAATTACCAGGATAAGGACAAACCAAGATGATGTGTTGACGACGGGCTTAATGCCAGAAATGACGCAAAATCGCTAAGAGTGGCGTAAAAGTATCAGGAACGTTGACCCCAAATAGGGAAAAAGCCAGGGGATTGATTCATGATTTTATTTCAGTAGGTAATTATCAGTTTATAGACTGAAATAACA
This sequence comes from Argynnis bischoffii washingtonia, assembly GCA_033884665.1. Lineage (NCBI taxonomy): Eukaryota > Metazoa > Arthropoda > Insecta > Lepidoptera > Nymphalidae > Argynnis > Argynnis bischoffii. The sequence continues at coordinate 6,878,340 of JAEMGE010000029.1, forward strand.
CCAAGGGTCAGTAACTTTAATATAATTTCAAACAATGTAAGGAAAATATATTATATTAGGGGTTAAAGTATGAAATTGCCGATTTGTACTGAAAAATTGAAGTTAGTTTTTTTTTAATCTAACATATTTATTTAATCAAAATAATTACCATTATTATCTATACATTGCTGCCATCTAATAAGAAGGTCATTTATGCCTTACAATACATACTACCTAAGTGGTATATACATAGCTACCTACGGCAATACCTTAGAAATTTCTATATTTTTTGTCATTACATGATTTCATATGAAACGCGAACGTACGTTTGTTTATCCATCCCCTGCCTATGTCATTGTATTATCATTTGGCTATATTGAGTACAGGTTTGCTTGCACAACGTATCCATGTTTCTTTAAGTTCCCCTGAATTGACGTTAAACTTTCTGTCCGTCAGTCTGTTTAATCGCGCATTTCATAAGAACTGCTAGACTGATGTTATTAAGATTAAATTTTAGATAAAAATAGCTAGTTTTAGTACTTACAATCTTCAAAATTTTATAGCTCTTATTTCATCCTTTAGAACGGTTTTTTTTTATATTTAAGGGCAAGTCGTTATTTAAATGAAAAATAGATATTATATTATTTAAATTTATCAATTAGCGTACCCTAGCTAATCAAAGTACGTAATTCTAAAGCTAGCTTTGTTTTGGTAACCTAATAGGCTGCCGGGCGTCGACAGAAGCCCGCCCGTGCCGGCGTCACCCGAGCCCCGATAGCGGAAGAATGTAGCATGTAGGCTCATGTTTCTTTGATTTGTATATTGTATTTTAGTTACGATATTATTTTTTTATAATAGACAGTGACATTGTAGGTTTTCTTTTTTTAAAAGGTAAACTAATGAGTACTTCTTTTTCTTCGTGTACTTCATTACTGAAGGTCGTGCTTGTCCTGAAATGCTTTCACCGATGTGTCGACTAGCTTCCTCCCCGCCACTCTGTCCTCGACTTGTCTCAGGGCAGTCAGAATATTGAGCCCCGATGTATTTTGAATCTTGTCGGACCAGTGGGTAGGTGCTCCACCGCTTGATCTTTTGCCTTCAATCTTCCCTACTACAACCAGTTTGTCCAGATTGTCTGGTTGTCTCCGTGTGTAATAAGTACTATATACCCTGAAGGTTCAATTCAATTTTCTAGTTAATGGTTTCAAAGCCAACCCTGAATGTTATAATGGCACAGTGTCGTATCTGACTTCTTAGACGGAAATCGTAGGTTGTATTCGTTTAGAGTAGGGTGTACATTTAATATGTATTTACTGTAACATATAAGGACGTTTATTTCGCCATGGTTAAGACGAAACGTAGTATATAGTACCTACTTACTACCACAGATCATATATACTGTACTTAACTAATAACATTTAGTACGCGTTGTTTAGTGGAAAATAATAAGTGAAGAGGAAAATCTTTGTTCTATTTGGTTACCATGTAAAGGGATATTCTTGTAGTCAAATCACTACAATATACAACGTTTTAAAAAGTGGTATTGACAAACTTTCTAGAGGATATTATTTATTTGTACCGTGTCTATCTAATACCATCTAATGTTGTGCCAAATTTCTCACAGGTCTTTGCAGCGAGTTAGGATTAATACGTATAGTTACATATGTAGAGTTGGTGTCGGATATGGATTGATTTTCATTTTATTTTATTTTGAATTCTACCTTCATTACCATATAACTATGATTGAAATGACAAAATTCTTTAATCAATGAATAAATTAATTATCTTATAACACAAAATTTAATAATTCTGTTTTGATTATTGACCTTCATATGTCCAAATAATACTTAGTTATTTTTTTGTTATGTCAAATGATTTTTATTAGAAAAAAGAACATCATAAATTACAAAACTTAGGTACTATTAAATAATAAACTAAATATAAGATGTTTTACGAGTAGGTTGTGTACGGAGGTCTAATAAGTTTCAGTTAAAAATGTATTAAAATATATTAGCGGGTGAGGCATAGGTACCAGAGATTCAGTACAATTATGTTTTATTTTGAAAATTATTACTTTATCCTCTAATATTTGTTTGATTTATTGTAAGTTAAATATACCTACTTAATAGATCTCTTAATACGTTCAACCTCCATATTAATTGTTGACTAATCTTATATACATTTATTAGTTAATCTATGGATTATTATTAAATGAAGGTACATTTAATATATATCCTTATTTAAAGTGATGCAATTATTAGGTATGTTTAAGCTTGTATAACTACATATTAGTAGATACTAAAAAATAATCATTGGTCCTCTTTTTTAATGATTGGTCTACAGGTACCGACATACGTACATATCTATTGATTGATCTTCTAAGAAATGTACACAATTAAATAAATTTATGATAATAAAGCACCAGTAAGTTCATTTACTTTAGCTATTTAGGTTTTTTATAACCAGGATGCCTTGTCCTATAAAATATACAATATATATTATTTTATATTTAATTCAAAGTCCATTGGCCCTGTCGTGATTTCTGTTTTTTTATTATATGTTATAATTTCTTAAATTAAAAAAGCTCATTAAAAAAATTTGAAACTTTGAACAGACTAAATTGATATCTTTGAAGTTCTGTTCCAATTTTAAATAAAAAAAAAAGAATGAAAATAAACCAAATTCAATAAATTTGCACATCATTTGTTTTTATTATTCCTCACATAGAATTAAAATAAAAAATTATAATAAAATAGAGTTAATTAGAACCTTAAACTTTTATAAAAACTACCAAATTATTATTTTTTTTATTATTAAGTTATGATTAACAATATCATAAGACCAAAACCGTATTCTAGCACTTTTATAAAGTAAAATCATAGTATCTGTATTATTATTGTTATTCTTTATTTGTAAAATTAATAAAAAAAAAAGTTAAAAAATACAATAATTCTCTGTAGAAACTGAAGTTGCTGTAACGATGGTCACGACCATTTCTTCTTGAGACAGTACAAGTTTTAATATATGAATCTTCCTTTATCTTAGAAGTATATATTGATTTGTCTAAGTATAAACTATATAAAAAAGTACAAAATGCAAGTGCATTGCAAGTATTTAAGAATAACGCATAAGTTTTTCTTCTATTTCGATGTCTATAAGTATTCCAGATTATGAGGACTTTTCCTTGGGAAGTTGACAAATTGAAATATTGTGACTTTTTCTGTTTTTCTCTAGTATTGATGATTAGGTTAGTACGTTTAGTCTTGACTAGGCCGAGAATTAGGAAAATATAATGTAATTAAAGCACTTGTCCTGTATAAGAATCGAACTTGAATTAATCAAAACTTTTTAAATTTCTAGTAGTTAGTAGTTTTATAGAAAAAATACACATTTGTGATTTGAATTTACACTCGGTTGCTTTATCTATTTTACAGGTCGGGCTACGATATTTTAGTGCGAAAAATGTTTATATTAATTATTAATTTATAGCGATCTTATGACAGGAGTTATTTTATGACTAAGAGTTTGTAGAGTATAGTAACGTATATAGCACCTAGTGTTTAATTGTAAGAAAAATAAAAGGGGGTTCGATTTTCCCTTAGGTGTCATTGTAAATTGTGTGAATCTATAGTAAGGATTTTAAAACTAAAATAAAAAAGTGATGTATCGGTGTAGAGAAAAACGCAGTAGTATTAAATATTTTTAGATACAAAAATACCTATCTATCATATTCTATAAATTATTACAAATATTTTACTCATATTCGACAAATAATTTAAAATATTATTTCTAAAATAAAAGGTTTTGGGACGTTGTTTCTTTACAGTGTTTTACTAAAGAACTTTTTCGTTAGGTAGAGCTATAAATATCTAACGTTTTATAGCTGATTGCCATTAGTTATAAAAACAAAGTAATATAATTTAAAAAAGTAATAAAGCCGCGAGGAAATATAAATTGTATACCTACAGCGAGGCGACATAATATTACAATGTAAAGCCGCCATCATTAAAATAAAAACATCGAAATCTTTACTCGACTCGGTTAAAGTTCTCTCAAAATTAGCTGTTTAGACGCCACGGTAAATTGTGCCTGTACATAGCTATACCAAAGCAAACTTTACTTGTAGCGTCGTAGATATTCCTCGAAAATGTATTTTTATTTTAACGATGCCATTATTTTTGACTAACTCAATTGAACTTACCTAGCAAAAATAAGCTTTATTTAATTGTAAGAAAACTTTAAATTGCTTATAGTATATTGTGACTTAAAGCTTTTTTGATTTGTATTGTAGAGACTCGTTGTACGCAGTAATACTCGCAGTTGTATATAGTGATGTATTGTTGTCTCGCTCACTCATAAGGTTATTAGATATGGTGTTGTCTCGCTCGGGTGCGGAGTTAAGCCGCTTATCTTCAGCCCGCACGCCGCGCCCCGTCGCCGGCTGCTGCGCGTAGTATGGTCCATTCCACATTTTTGTTGTAGGGAATATTTATGTTATTATTTATTTAATATTTGTAGAAAAAAATAATTATTTGCATTGATTACAATACTTATAAGTTATAATACTAAAAGAGATTAATTTTTTGTAACGTTTTTTAATCTATACATCGAAATAAAATCAGTTACTTGTCCCTGTTAAATGTCATATAAAATATGTAACATTAGTTACAAATCCATTTTACAAAGGTTAAACATAAGTATAACTAATTAATATATATCTACGTATATACCTCTACAATTTTACGACGTTTATTTCGAAACATTCAAATTACCGAATAACATCTAAAACAATCCTTTTTTTATAACATAACATAATATCTCTTCCAGTTCTTCTTCAATATTAAAAGTGAAATAATTTTTTATAACGTATCTACCAAATTATTCATTGTATTAACTGTACTATGCTGTTAATGATTCTTCATTTATAATCCCATTCTTTATACGTACGGGTATTTAAAAAAATTACAATATTTAATTAAAGCTACTGAAAATATTTCATAAATTTTCCACTATTAAATTCAATGACGTTGTAGAATGGACCAGCAATATATATCAGAGTACAGCACTCTCACTGTCCCCTATATACTGCGTGTAGCCTCCATCATACCTATAGACGTACCTTTACGCATATTTCTTGCTTCGAATCAAAATGGAAGACTTTTCTGAGACCCATTTACCATAGATATGGAATCATAAGTTAACTCGATATGATATTTTGCTATACTTATAATAAAAAGCTTTGGAAAAGTGCTAGTGCATTGACACTGAATAAATATAACCTAAAACTTTCAATATTTTTATGTTTTCTTAGTCTAGTGCTCTTTTAAGTAAATTTTCGCCTTTAATGTCTTTTGATGTAAAAGAAACATTAAGATGAGCTTTATTCTTAGTTTGTTAATTGTGGTTTTCTTATACGAGTAAAGAAAAATATGTAGAGCTGTTATTATAATTTCAGCATATTTACGTGTTCACGTAATTTTTGTTAAAAAATAGAATCCAGGTATACTATTAAATGCTAAAACTAGATTACAAAATAGTTATAAAGTAAAATTATTCAAAAATATTATATTAATGTTTCCAACTTTTATATTTCGAGACCCCATAGACACATTTGTATTCACAGGGACAGCTAAAAAAAATCTGGCTTTACATAAGATTAAAGTCAAATATTTACGTACACAATTTTTTTTTTTTATAAGCTCATAAATTAAAATTGCTGATTTAAAAAATACAATATTTCTATAAAATTGGTATTAAAAGTTAAAAAGGCTTCGTTGGTTCTACGAAACGTTCATTCAATACGTAGGTACATAATTTTAACGAGAATATTAGTAATAATGTACACAAAATTAATTTATACATATAAATATAGACAAAGAAACAGACATGTAGATTGAAGTAACTTAAAAATTGACAAAATTCTTCATTTCATCAGGTCCCTACGTTAACTTTTCGTACGTGTATGTATGTTTGATCACGCTGAAACGGCTACACGGGTTTGGATGAAATTTAATAAAGATGGGGTATAACCTTAGTTTTTTGCAATGCATTTACGCATACCACCTGTAGACAAACTGTGATTATGTGGGACTCACCAGCTAGAAAAGCCAGTACTACCCACTAAAACCCAACAAAACCTCCCCCGTCTTAATGGGGCGTCGCAGGATCGCTTACGCACTCAACTACGACGCTCCGACGGTAGGTCTGCCGAAGCAGACCACAACAACCATGAGGTTGCTTCACAGTCCACTCTGCTATCAGAGTTACCAGAAGCAACCCATATGGTACATCGCCCACCGAAGTGGGCCACCTCCCTGTGCGTTTCTTGTGTATAATATACAACTTAAAACTAACCCATTATGGCAGTTTTATTTAAGTCCATCTTGATTTAAATTGCGATTCTACTGCACAACTAAAATTTACTCAAACATACAACAAGAATGTTAAAAAACCTAAATCTAGTTTATATTTTAAAAGTAAAGATTCATCATATTTTAAATTAAAAAAGGGCAAACCGCAAGTGGCAATAAGCAAGTGCAAAGAGGTATCATGGCATTTAATAAACCCGCCAGCAGGCGCCACTTCAACCAACTAATTCAAACAAATGTTACGCCATTATTAAACTACAAGTTTCGCGCCGCTTTTGTTTATGGTCTTTTTTTACTTTTTATTGAATTGCGGCAAAGGGCGGTATTTTATTACTTGTTTTGACTTTAGTACTGAAATTTATTAATATGCATATAGTATTAGCATTTATTACTATTAGTTTTGTTCACTTGAAAGATATTTTCAGATTTAAGGTAAGAAACGTATCTCGTGGCGATGTATTTTCAAACTCTATGAAGGTAAAAAACATTAAAATTATACACAATTGCGGTAATATATTTTCAAACAATCTCTTAAATTTTAAATGCAATGAGTATATTTGATACTCAAATATCAAATAGCACTCACCGCAATCGAGAACTCATAACCGTCAGATGTATTAGGAAAATGAATAATAAATCCGTACCACAGACAATGGGGGCATTAGGCACCATAGACAAGAGTGAATTTACAAGGGGAGTAACAATCCCGTGCGTCAACTCTATTATTTATGGATTCTTTAACATGTAAGGACCGTCGAGTGAAGGGGAACACAAATATATCGGACATTTGGCTGAAGGAAGTGTTTCTTATGCTTTGGTGAGCATAGAGAGGGGTTTAACTTTTTTTTATAAAGACCCAAGGGTACAGGTTCATGGTTAATACTTTTTCAATTATATTTTGATATTGATCAATCGGTCATATAAGGTGTCATTATTTTTATAAAACCACAGATTAATTTTGTTTGGCCATTTAAAAAAAATATTGCTCAAGATTTTGTTGATAACTCGAAAGGTAACTTCTTATTTTTATAAGTATACATCGAAAATTCTCTAAATTAGAATGTTTATTTTAATTAGGAAATAAAATTAAGAATTTTCTTAACCATTATACATAATATAATTTAATATTTTTGTACGTATTTTGTACCAATGACATTTTTTTTTCAAATCACGTATAGCTTCCAATTTTACCGAAATTTAGTAGATTTAATAAATTACTCAGTAAAATTAACCTTTTTCTCATGAAGCAAATAAATGAGATGATGATATCAGAGACAATCAAACAAATAGATCAAAGCGTATAATTTCATGCGGCAGTAACGCAATAAGTTTCGGGCATGGCGGCAAATCGAATCGCTTTGCCTTCACGGTAAAATGTAAATTCAATTTCTTATTTTTACCCCAATCACTTTGAGAAAGTTCTATAATTTTGAAAAAAAAAGATATTGCTACGTTTACTACTAGACTATTAAGCAGTCCGCGGTTTCACTTGATTTTATGTTTAATATAAAATTTGAACATATACATTTACTTTTATGGTATTTTTGAACTACTGCTTTTCATATTTGTAGATAAAAAGAGTTTGAAAAGATGATATTACAAGAAATCGTCAAATAGCTAAGAATAAAGTTAAGTTAAAAATATAATTTAAACGTGTACGTACGTACGTAATATTATATATTTATAATAACCAATGAATGAAAAAAAATATATAAAATTTATAATTTGTTTTCGAGTTTTTCCTACTAAAGCGCTAAAATATTTAATATATTAAGTGAAGAAACATATCTTAATGTAAGAGACAATTAATTAGGTTAAATTAAAAAAAAAAGTTGATGTTTAAAAGGATTTTCATAAACCGTTGTTAATATCTGTAAGCTAACGTAATGCGAAATACCGAAGTTTTGAGACAGTTAAGGAGCCTTTGCGACTCGATTGTATAACAATAAGAATGTAATAGAAAATTTAAGTATAAATGTACGTACGTTTGCTATGTATATTATACTAGCGACTCACCCTCGCTTCGCTTCGGGTTCGTCCCTAGCCAAAAATAAATCTATCCCACGGGAACCGTATATTTTCCCGGGATGATATATAGCCTATAGCCTTCCTCAGTTAACGGGCTATCTAATACAAGAAGAATTTTTCAAATCATATTAGTAGTTCCATTGATTAGCGCGTTCAACCAAACAAACAAACAAACAAACTCCTCAGCTTTATAATATTAGTATAGATGTACCTATAATATTAATGATTTTAAATCAATCTATATATAATAAAAAATAAAGTGACTTCGGGTTATGTTTTCTTTTACCATGGCGGTCTAAGACATACATGGTCAATATAAAACTTTCATATACATATATGTATTTTTAATGTTATTTGATTAATTAACATTATACCTAGTTACATAAATATATGTAGATATATGTTTACTTCATGGACAATACAATGGTAATAAATAGAGTAGGTACATGGACCCTCATATGAACAAATTGATATTGTTTCAAACAGTATTTGAACTCACGACTTCTAGCTTATTACATATCTTACTTACATAGCTATCCTTTTCTGTTAGGTTTCCACAAAAATACCGTTTCAGTTCAGATATAGTGCATATGTATACAAAATCAGAACGCTACTGTAGAGTAATCTATTTGATAGACCTTTCCTTTATTTTTTTCGTTTTATTATGCACTAGTGTTTCACCCTCGCTTTGCTCAGGTACATCCCTACGTGCCTAACAGAGACCTAACAGTTTTATACAAGGTTATCTGTGTACTAAAATTTATACAAACCCGTCCAGCGTGCGTGATGTTTCAGCGTACAAACATACACACACGAACTCTCGTATTTATAGTAGTAAATAGTTCGATAATAATGTAATATTATGTAAATATTTATAACTGAAGAACCTATGCAATTAAATTAGAATAGATAGGACATTATTTAACAAATAAATCGTGAAATATAAAGATTAAAGAAGGAAAAGAAGCTATGTAAAATGAAAATGTAATTTATTATGCAAATGTTAACCAATAGGCATATAACGTTCCTTTTTTTTAAAAAAAAGCAAATGACGTTCCCGTGTAAGCTAGGGAAGTGCCAATTCTGCTTGTTCGATAATTTTCGAGCGATTTATCGAATTAAATCTAAGACTTTGATGTGGGCCGTGAATCGATTCGATTACACGGAACTCGACTTTTCAATTTGCCATCCCTTTTATAAAGAAATTGTTGGTGTAAGCAAGGAACGAATTATACTTGGATTCATACGATTTGTTAATTTGAATTTTGTAATTGGATGATATGTGCTTGCTTTTTTGCTTTAAAATTCTTATGTCTTCATAGATTATAACTAATAATAGATAAGTTGTTCAAAATTAATGTCAAAATTAATTCTAATTAAGTTAAATTAATTATTATTAGGTATGTCGTAAATAAATTTGTATTTTAGAGTGAGTAAAGTCGATGGAAAAGCTTATTGTTTAATTTGAAGCTTACAAACTTAAATTCGTAAAAGACTTTGATCTCCACACTACGTAGGTAATTATACTTACTTTTTAAAACAAATCCAACGTTAATTACATTTCTAGGCAAGCAAAAACATTAAAATATAAATGAAACTTCCCAAGCGATATAATTTTATATCTTGAATATTTTATTATCGTCATTACAATTTTAAATAAATTAATTATATATAAAGTACGAATGTATTCTACGTTCAATGAAATTGTAAAATAATAACGGCTTTATATTGGTTTCCAACATGGAACTTGAATAAATTGTGGTTTTAGACGTTATTTTATTTACCGTATTTAATGATATAATCTGTACCACTCGTGTTGTACTTGTAAAATTGTTTTGTTTAGTGAGTGAGTGTCGGAAGCTTTACCTTTTTAGAAAAAGTAGAATTTAATATTTCTATTTTTCTTGAAGAATAAAGACAGCCATGGGCGACAGCATAATTATATCCAGAGCAAGGCAGCTGCTTCTTCACATTAAACTACTAACTTTGATTAACTAACTATATAATTTTTATTAATATGTTATTTATCGTCTTTTCTTTGAAGATATCTAAATTTTACCAGGGATTTAACTCCTATAATTTTATTTTTTAACTTTTTCTATATATTTTCTTTAATGGCAGAGGAAAAGTGCACCCCCTTGAATGTGTTTGAGAATGAAAAGATTTTTTAAATCTAATTTAATATTTTAATCAATTGATATTCATCTATAAAGCTAATATTAGTCAAAATAATTACCCTCTATTTATTTATAGTCAGTCATAAGTTAACGTATTTCCGAACACATTGCTTGTTTTCGCGCCTGAGGCCGCCGATTAGCCACCAATCCTCTTGATTTATTCGAACTTAGAACGCCGCCATTTTAGGTCACGTGCCTATCGCAAATAGGGAACGAGAGACGATGTTGCTATTTATATATAGGCTGTTATAATTAAAAATATTATTGTTTTAGACTTTCTATAGTTTTAATTTAGTAAAAGAAATTTTAAAACATATCTCTTTGAATCTGTTACTACTAAAAAGATTTTTTTTATTAAAAATAAACCAAAAAATTTAATATATAAACTACTTCCAAAGATGCCATTTCGAATATGAATTTAGATATTTTACAGGTCGATTTTGGATGACATTATAGTGAAATTAAAAGAAATATTAATAGTAGATTTACTAATAAAATATACAAGGACGCCTCTTTATGGGGTTAAACATAATGATAATATATGCATGTCAAAAATATAAATTTAAAAGCTCTACTTAATTTTTTTTTAATTTATGCCGTCCTTGCTTTAGTCGTTAGTCAAGGTCAAATTGCAGAGAAACAAAACAATTCTTTTATACATAATTGTGTTACAAACTATATTTTTATTAAATCTCCAAAAGACGCTATGAATTACAATAAAGTAGCATGATTAATAATAGAGTTTTATCTTAATACTCTCCATTCTTTTTTATTTAAGACGAATAGGTATTTTAAAATTAACAAAAATTATAAAAACTTCGTGTGCTCGCACAGCAATTTAGCAAAATTACATTCAAATCATATTGAAAATTTAGGAACGCATGCATATAGTTTCCATAAAAATTATGAACAAATTCATATCTTTTTAGTAAGCTTATCCTATAGAAAACCACCCCATACATATCCCATATAACTCGACACCGTAATTGGAGCACTCAATTTGCGCGCCACTTGCCGGCGCGTGCGGGCCTATCTGCCATAATCGAATGTTTCATGCCCTTTCTGTATTGAAAACAAAGCATTAAATATTCATAGCCGTTGATAGATTTTTGGTAAAAAAATATTTATTCTTTACTTCATACTAGCGATTTACCTAGCCACGTTAGTAGTAGTTAGTAGCCACTCGAGCTACGTTTTAATTTTTTAATTTTTTTTTAAATTAAAGTAGCCTACGTTTTTCCTTATAATATCAGCTATTTGCCAGTGAAAATCCCGTCAAAATCAGTTCAGCTGTTTCGAAGATCAGCCGGAATAAACTAACAGACAGACAGACAAAAATACAAAAAAAAAACTGTATTTTTCTTATAAGTACCGTACATAATTTCATATGCATTTAGTAAAAACTAAAAAGCTTTTATTTTGGGCATTACAAACAGACACTTCTATTTTATTATCTGTAGATTATTTGATAGGGAAGAAAATTAGTTTGCCAGTATCCTTTAACATCGAATGTCATATTCAAGACTTCTTGCATCTACGGGAAAAATTATAGTATTTCATAGGCTCTACCCTGAACTTTAATTCAATATGTAGAGATCGATACCATATACATATACCACATATCCGTTAGATCAATGTCGCAATTAAAGAAAAAAATATTTAATTAAAAAAATATTTAATTAAAAAAAATTATTAATAGACATCTTTAAAAGCTAGCTCACCTTTTTTTTTTATGCGTTTCAGTGACAAACGAGCAGCCAGACCACCTGATGGAAAGCAGTACCTGTCACCCATAACACCTACGGTTCATGCACTTAGGTTTTAAGTAACAAAAATGCAGAACCGCCGGTACGTTATCACTGTGAGGACTAAGATGATATTATTATGCCTCTTACCTGTAATTGCGCTGGCTACCTTATCCTTCAAACCGGAACACAACAATGCAATCATTGTTGCTTGGCGGCAGAAATAGATAAGGGGGTGGTACCCATCCAGTCGGACTCCTCAGGCTTGACAGAGTCCTACCACCGGTAGATAATTTGTTAAGTACGTATAATTGACTAAGTTACTAAAAAGTGAAAAGTCAAAAACAATTTAATGTTATAAGTAATACGTATGTATGTACTTAATACGTATAAATAATAGAGAAACTAAAAACGCATAGAGTAAAAAAATATCATAAATTAGTAATAAAATATTATAAAGTTACTTATCCTCCATCCAGGTACTAGTATTTTGTCTTTGCCTTGTAATTTTCAAATATTCGAGTTTTAGGGACTCTAAGCCAGTAAATATTAGATACAGATTGACTCTATTCTTCAGAGATTAATTAGTGTTTGTGGGAAGTTTCATTACCAACAAACTCCTTATGAACGTAATAAACTCTTAGTCACAGCACACCTATACCACTACCCTATCCATATAAAAATAAAAAGATGAAATCATACTTTTTTTAGATTAACGCGAATATTTGACATTTTCAATAAAACTATCTTTTCGGTATTTTTCGCGGATTTATTTGGATTTTTAGTTTAGCAGCAATCATGGTCACGGGAGAGACCTTTTTCATCCGAATTCTTCAAAAAGGAGGAGGTTCTCAATTAGTCGGAATCTTATTTTTTTATGTTCACCGATTACTCGAAGACGAAAGGGTCGATACAAATTAAAGAACACTGACTGCGAAAATATATGATTAGGTATCTATTCTAAATCAAAACCCCCGTTTTTTTAAGTTTTTATTAAAATAGAAAGATAAACTTAAGAGCTAACCCTTAAAATCAGTGCTAGTAACGGCGCTGTGGGGCACAATTGTTTTGATAAATAGTTTAAAATTGCATTTAAAATCTTTAATGATCGATCATTAGGACCTCATAATCATTTACTTACATTTCACTATTTGTATACTTTTAATATGTACAATTTAATACTATTTTGACATGTTGAGATAATTTAGTATTTAATATAAGGTATAATTATAACATTAATGATACTCAAAGAATAATGGCCAACATCAACGCGCATCAAAACATAAATAATTAATTGATATAATTAACAATAGAAATAATCGTTTGATATATTATATAAATTAAATTATCGCTTATAACTATCAATATAATTTAGAAATATATTTACTTACAATTTATTTTATATATTCGTTAAAATAATAAATTTTAATAGCTTATAAATGCGACAGTGATTTATTTCTTTATTTATTTGCTTGCAAAATTCAACTATGTTAATAAAAGTATGCATGTAGCTTAGTGTGGGGAAAAGTATATGCTGCTTAGTGACCAGATCTGATAATCATTTTGAACAGCATTATTTGATTGATAAATTTTTTTTACGGTTTTTGGTTATAAAATCGAATTTATCTAACTTTTTGGTATTTTGAAGACTTTTAATGTTTGTTAAATACTTGTGGTATTTTAGTAAGTAAGAAATATTATTCAATGTTTTATATGAACTAAAACCTAGCTTTCGAGTTTTAACAAACGATAATTTTATAAAATGTAATGTTTTTTGCTTATTCCTTAACTTGATAATTGATTATATTCATATATATTTATATTTTATGAAAAATCACCGAAATATAATATGCAAAAATACTAGCTCCTCTCGTTTTCATACTTACATATTTAATGATTAATCCGATTTAAGATCTTTTATTTTCAATACTCATAATAAGTAAGCTCTTTATACAAACTATATTAAAAGTTAAATTTAAACGTTGTAATTGTATAAAAATAAATTAAGTACTATAGAAGTTGTTACACATTTATCAGACATTTTTTTTTTGCTTTACGCTTAAAAAGATGCCAAAGGCTCGAAGACGTAAAGCCGGGACGGAGTTTAAAAAAAAAATCAAACGCAAAAAAATCTGATGGATTAAGAAGCATGCTCCATTGCCGATTATAATTTTGTCGGGAAGAATTGGTAACTTTTTTACCTTTTCGCGATTTTATATTTTTTCTTTTTTTAATCTTTGCCAGATGTTCGCAAAAGACTGTTTAATTGGGACTATACGAGTTTGTGTAACCCTTGAAGAAATCGTTAAGGCAGGGTTTGTTACGGCATGTGAGATTTTTTATTACATTTCTTATTTTATAGTGGATAAATACTAAAATCCATTGCACTTAGTGCGGTAACGTCAGTAGTACCGAAATCCGTGGGGGGTATGCAATCCTAAACATGATACTAGATTAGATTTTTTTATCTTTTGTGTCATTGTGATGCAATTCATATTCTTCATTCGCTGATATGATACATGAATAATCCTGACACTATTATATTCTCATTTTATTGAAATATATATGCTTTTATATTCGTTTTCAAGTATTGTTCGGACTACAAGTATCTTGTTATTGTTACTCATCTATATTAATAAAAAGTATATTTTTATTTTAGTATAATTTTTACAATCTCACCTAAAACTACAAAATTCATAGTTATATTTCCTTATTTAAAGGGAAACAGGAAAGCACATCCGCTGTTAAAAGTATTAAGATACTATTACAATATCAATCCCGAAATACCCGTGTCTAATCCAATTATAGAAAGCAATAAATAACAAATAATCCAGATCTATAAAAACACAAAAGTGACCTTCCGATCTGGCAGGAAATGTATAAAGAAATAAAAAATAACCCCATAATTCACAATTAAAAACGGCTACTGGTCATGGCCGAAAGTATACATAATAAATATAATAAATTTCTACCTTAAAAAGGTCTGACTGAAAAGAGCAGGATACAGTGACAAAGAGACAGAAAAAAACAAAGTTGTTTATGGTTATTTCGCCGCCAACGCTCGGTGCTTAAATTTAGAACTTTAACTTCAAGAAGCAATGGCCGCTGTAAAGTAACTACCAGTGTCTAGCGTATATGATACGTCATATATTTGTTTTAAGCTTTTTATTTATAGCTAATAATAATACAACTTGCTACATCGAACTTTTTGGATTTTCAATAAAGAACACAATAGAATAAATAAAAACTTATATCTATGTCATTACTAAATAGTTTATGTGGCTTTATAAGCATCTAAGGGAGCTGTTTTTCCATACTACCTTTGACATATTATATTGGATATTATAGATTATACCTGTTAAAAACTATTAATATTCTAAAAAGTATGTTTCTTCATGGTCCATTTAACCAACAAATATAAAAATTAACATCTATTTCTAACAAATCACAAACAAATACACCTGTGTACACTGGCATGAAAAAATTTCATTCATAAACTGTATTCTATATTCGGACAAAGGACACCCCCTGTCCATAGACACGTTCTCACGTTTTTTATACTTCCTTTCACTATCAACGATATATTATATTGACTTGAAATAATTTAATTTGGCAATATTTGCAAAATGTAAAATATATTAGAAAACTTGTATTAAAAAACATAATTTAGATTTTTTAAATAAATAAAATAGCAGTGTTGGAAAAACGTATACTTACATAGATAACAAAAATTGCAATTCTTTATTAACTTGAGCAGATATTACTTTATAATACGCTTTTTTGCGCGTCGAGAAGATATTATGGGGTATACTTCAGTAATTGTTTATAACGGAGTTTAAATCTAGGCAACCTGTTTGGCTTTCTTCGGTTTAGAAAATATCTCCATGCAAATGATCATTTCAAAGCTCTCTTGCTATATAAAAGAAGGAAAAACTATCAAATCCTTAAACACGAAAGCGTTATTATAACGCGATGGCGTATTAGTTATAGGATAATATAAAGAAAAATATTTTTGTACTCAACATTTATCGATCGAGAATACCATCTGCTCCAGTGGCTGAAATGTATTTGCATGTTTATTTATTCCATTTGATTTCCATACGTTGCAAATTGCTGTTAAAGTGAAAGTGCAATATTGGAGATTAACCTATCCATGTTGCACTCTATTGCATCGTTAATTCTACGTTTTTTTTTTTGGAAAATTTGAATTTACTGGTAGGTATATAATATAATAGATATGTATTTGCTGAATTATAATTGCTAATACTATATTTACTCTATACGATGTGACTTTGATAAATATATTTCCGTATTTTATCTGTATTAGTAATTAATTGGACTCTTGCTAAAGTTTTTGTAGCTTTCATGTAGGTAAATGGAGCAGTAGCGTAGTAACGCTCTACAAACACCCATTAACGTCGTGATCATTCTTAGAATCATATGTCGGCGTAAAAAAAATTATAAACCGAATAATACAATATCCCACGTTGGGACATTAAAAATAATTGATAAAAAATAATCCATATCCTTCGGGGATTACACGACAAACGCATTTCAGGCCACACTGACTCACAATTATAAAAACGTACGCCTCCAAAATATTTTCTATGATCGAAACTCGAAAAGGATTCGTTTGACAAATTCAATGGGTGTAATCGGTTTAGGTTCGATTTCCAGAGTGAGCTAGGAGTTATGTTAATTGCAGCTATTTTTTTTAAAGTAAAATACGAGAACTCTAATAGAAAATGTGTGCTAATACGAAGCAAAGAGTGCCTATGTACGGAAATCAAATAACAATTATAATACATAGGAAAAATAAACCTCTAATAGTTATATGATTTAAGTTTGTTTAGTTAAAAAAAATGAAATTCATGCTACGATGTGTTATATTCTTTATATCGCTATATCTATCCATATAATAAAATTGTAACTAAGCCGAATCTGTACATTAAATATTTTTTGGAAAATCTTCTTCGGAGGCCGAATCTATAGTTTTTAGAATTTTTGTCTATCTGTCTGTCTGTCTGTTACCGCATCACGGACGAACCGCTGGAGGGATTTTGATGAAATTTGGTATGATGATAGCTGGTTATCCGGGTCAACATATAGGATACTTTTTACTGCGGGAAAATATTTCATCTCTGAGAAATGTACACTAAACGTTAAGACGTAAATAGGGACAAACCCGAGCGGAGCGAGGGTGAGTCGCTAGTATCTTATAGAGCTAAATATTAAATAACACGGTGCAATGTAAGCCTTAATAGTCATTGCGCACAAGTGCCACCTGTAGTGCTACAGCGTGTGAATGATCCATAGATCTTATTGATTGTCGATCAATGATTTGGCGGAAATATGAATGCACTCGGGAGCTATTTATTTTTGATACGGGTGGACAGACGTGGAGATCTATCTAAAAATTTTGATCAAATAAGTGAAAAAATGAATAGCAAAGATTTTTTTTTCATTATAAAAATTGTTTATTTCATAGAATTCAAAGATAATATAATATGAAAAGCCATTGAAATTTTATATTTAAAATCATATTGCTTGATCGCTGTATGTCAGTTTTACCAAATTAATGTGACTTATTTAAATGCATTACAACGACACAAAGAACAATTTTGCCAGAAACTTTTAACACTTTTCGTCTATATAAGCATACTTTAAGCTTTAATTTATACAATTATTTGCCGTATAGTTTGTATTTCAATATTTTTTCTAGGGCTTTTTACTGTTTTAACTTTTTACTGGTTTTACCCATACTTTCATCTACAGTTTTAGGATACTTACAATTAACTTGCTCAAAAAAAAGCCTTTTTGCTAAAATTACGATTTAATTTTTTATGTTGTATGTATTTCGTATCATCAAAATTGTGTTACATCTATATTATATTGTCAAATTTAAATAACCCGTGTATTCCAATAAAAATGGTTATCTATACATATAATAAAATTGTAACCGAGTCGAATCTGTACATTAAATATTTTTTGGAAAATATTATTGAAATAGTCATTATTATCGATACAGAGGCCGAATCTATGGTTTTTAGAATTTTTATCTGTCTGTTTGTCTGGGAACGCGTTACGAGAAAACTGTTTGATAGATTTTGATGAAATTTGGATGATAGCTGGTTATCGGGTCAAGATATAGGATACTTTTTGCTGTGGGAAAATATCTCATCCCTGAGCAATCAAAGTATACTAAACGTTAAAACGTAATAAAAACGTAAATCTTTATAGAATTTCACATTAAAATTAGCCCGACATACCAAGTTTCCTATTACAATTTTTTCGTTCAGAAATACGATGCAATAACGCGTTTAAAAGGATTATTCTTGCGGCCATGACACTCCAGCTAAAAAATGAAAACAAAAAATAATTGTTGTCAGATTAGCTGCCGGTGTCAAAGTGTTAAATATCGCGCTCTTAGACATATCGAAAAGCTTGACAATATTTAATAGGTACTTATAATATCATCTGGCTTTTCTCGTTTGTAATACGTTTTGGTAAAGTCATAGTATAAGTATACTGAAGAGAAATGATATCTTTTAATTTGCTTGTACATTGCTAATGTTTTTTAATTATTAGAAGAATGTTTAACCCATACCTTAAACTTTTATTATTTGCTAAAGTTTAAGTTAGTTATATAGTATGTCTATTTCTGTTGTAAATTAGACTACATAGTTAAAAGAAAATGTTTATTCTTAAAACAAAAACATACAATTGAAAATATTAAGTTATTTCTTGGAAAACGAACAGAAAAGCCTATTTATTCGCAAGTAAAATTACAGCTAATAATGCAGTTACTGGCTGAATGAGAATACTTTTTAAATATAACACAGACGTCACATCTTAACGATTTTATTATCTACAGTCTACACAGATAAAAAATAAATATTTGACAGGTGTGTCGTATTTCGGTTTGGTTTGACATTTCGATTTTTGGTATCGAAGCGGGCTTAGCGTGTGATTTTACTTTTCAACAAAAATAATGATTAAAAGTATTTTTTATCATATCATTATTGTACTTGGTATCCCCGGATTAGTCTCATCTGACATGAAATTAGGAGAGTGTAAATATTTCAGTAAACCACCCACGCTTTATATTAATTTTTTGTTCCATCTAACCTATTTAACCCTATAATAAGTAAAGTTTAAAACTTGGAGACTGTTAAATATAAAAAAAGATTGTCTCCATCGAATTTACAGGCATATTTTTGAACTCTATATATTAATAGAATATAAAGAAGATTAAAGTTATATGTTCTAATATACATATATTTTTAAGAAATACTTAGAATGTTGTTAAAAATTGTTATATATTTTCATTTTTTATTTGTATGTAGGTTTAGGCTACGTTAGTCACAAAAAACTACTAAGTGAACCTGCCTATAAGTCACAGAACGAATGTTACAAAACATATTTCTAAACACATCTTTTATTAAATAGAATTGTATTAATAGTGCTGTAGGTATCAATCGGCTATTTAATTCGTTATTTATATTTACTTAATTGCTATATTTAATTAATACTAAATTATATTTCAAATATCTTACAATAGATTAGCGTTTTGATTCCGAACGGGTTTTGTATTATCTTTCCAAGTCACTCGTGTGTTTTATTATTTTGTATAAATAATTACTATTTATTACAGTTATAAATTATTTGCATAATTACATATCCAATATTTAATTAATGTTAAACTTATATTCAATATTTAATAATATAACAGAATGTATTATTTCTAATAAGTTGCTTTTTGATCATTCTGGCGTGAGTGCGGGTACTTGTATTTAAAGCGGTGTAATGGTCAAATCAGGGTTGAATTGTATTCAGGCGGTGATAATAACGTTTTGCTATAACGATCCACAAGTGCTGTTCACCACCTTCGTCTTGCTGTCTCGCTGCGCGTTTCACGAAGAACATAGAACATAACCACATTAACCTAACTGAAATTATTTTGTTTTGAATAATTATGTAAACTAGGTAGTTTTTTCATTGGGTTAAGTAGATTAAGAGCTGCTATTAGGTACTTGTTTCATTCTCTGCACATTCCTATACAATATGGAGGTCACATTAAGTGGCCGCACTGCATAAATAATTGCAGGATTTCCTGCGACTTCGGCACACTTCGCATTTTTTTTACAACCCTACATATCTTACTAGATAACAATATATATGTCATTAGAAATTATTTAACATATCGATTTATTAAGTAATTATTGAGAGACCGTCAATCATCTCAATGGCTTTATTGGTCTAGTTGTACGTTCTGAGTCGGCTCAATAACGATCCGATTTTCGTTAATATGTTTTTATTAGTAGCATAAAATTAGGGGTAGAATTATAATACCGCTAGGTGTTTCTTATACCCCTGTGCCTTAAAGAACAAATCGGCCCCATGCCTGATAAGTCTCCAGTCGTACCTAACTGTCGTCTCTCAACAAACACCCTACCAGCATCCGTGATTACTGCCACCTATAAGTAGGTACCTTCAAGGCAAGAGTGAATAGGTATTTTCTAGGCAAGCGCGCTCCAACCTAGACCTCATCAGTGCTTCCCAGCGTTGATTGTCGTCAAGTGTAAACCTATCCAGTAATGAAAAAAAAAACTATTACAATAAGGAAATAGAAAGTACACCTGTATTTATACACATACTTGAACAAAAATATTTCTTGCATATGCTATTTATTTTTTGTAACGATTTTATACTCTGTTTTTGTAAAATCTATTTTATTAATGGCAGTTGACAAATGTCAATATTATGTTATAATTAAAAAGTAGATCGACTCTACCCTTCTAATGAACTCGATGAGAATAATATATAGTTTGCTTTTCCTTCATATTTAACGGAAATCAGTATAATATACATTAATTACTTAATAATTATTACTAGAATATCGACATTTTATTGGCCATCACGGAAATGGTATGTTGTCGTCGTTTATATAAAATAACAAATAAATCTGCGAAAATAACCGAAAAGATTATTATTTTTTTATTCTAAATGTCAAATTTTCGCGTAAATCTAAGAAAGTATTATGGATACCATAAGATTGGCTATAATCGAAACCGTTCCGGAGGATACCATATGGCCAATAGAACAATCGTGGGCATCGTACCCGTAACCTACGGCTCAGTGGGTATTGCAAACGTATATTGAAACAAAAGGTATTAACGACTGACATCGAACGCTTGTATACCATAATCCTCTTAATAGCTAGGTTGCCTAGACACGATACAGTATAAGCAAGTTAATGCACCTGTAAAATAGACTTTACAGCGCTTTGTACGGCTTATTTATTGAAAACTATATTATTATTCATGTAAAGTCGTGGGTTCGATTCCAGCAAACAACAAACATTTTAGCCATATACTGTTATTGTTTGGGTTTGATCATTACAAAACTACAATCATGTACATATCTCTAAAAGTACCTGCATATACAGAAGATTTTTTCTATTTTACGGTGATAAATATTTTTACTTGTAGGAGTTCATCATTCATACTGCAATTTTTATTCTCTGTCAGTTAGTCAAAGAAGCCATTTCAAACTTTATAGCGATGTAACTTTATCTGAATGAACTAAAGAGTGTAATGGCTGAAGCATAGATGTCTAAAATCATATCATATCATAATATCTACAAAAAGAAATGTTATCAAACGACTCCTGGTAAGCTCGAAACGCAAAGTCACGCACAAAAACTGACAAATCCAAATTCCTAAATATCTTGTCCATAAACAATGCTATTATTCTTATGAAAATAAACGTCCATCCAAATTAAAAAAAACTGCTCGAGAGACACAGCGGCGCGCTCTTCGAATGTAGAGCACTAGTAGGGTTGAATTCTAAGATTATTTTGTAAAATCAATATGTTTGTAATTAATCGATTTTGTATAAATTGTAGTAATATTTTTTTATAAAATAACAATATGCAATTATATTCTATGTTTTGAGTGCCTTGAGGCTATAGAGGGTAGAGGTATGTCTACCTTCCATACTTGAGGTCATAATATACAACAATCTTTATCATCTGTATAGATAAATCAAATTGAAGTGTCTGTTTGTAATGTCAAAATAACATATTTTTACTAAATGCATACGAAAGTATATACGGTAACAAATAATTTTTAAAATTTTTGTCTGTCTGCATGTTTGTTCCGATAAATCCCCGAAACGGCTGGACTGAATTTTGACGGGACTTTCACTGGCAGATAGCTGATGTTATAAGAAGTAACTTGTATTATTTTTATTTTAGAAAAAGAATCAGGATTCTGTGCAAAAAATTTAAACCCATGAAATTGTGAACAAAATATGCATACCTAGGGACCGCCCGAGCGAAGCGAGGGTAAGTCGTTAGTTTTAAAATATAATCGAAATTCTTTCACAATGCATTTAAAAACAGTACTTGATAATTTCTAATTAAAATATTGATATTAATTTCTAATTTATATATTAATATAAATATAAAACACCTTAAACGTACCAACCCTACCCATAGATACGGATGTGACGTGTCACGCAAAGCGCGCACAAAATATTTTGATATTTGACAAGTGTCACCCAAATCTGATGGTATCTATTTATTTGAATTTGAGTCATTCATTGGGCAGTGCATTGTTGTAACCGTTTTATAAATATTTTCTTATATGATTTCTTATCTAAGTCAATACTAGCTACTGCCTGTAGTGTCAGACATTTTTATTCGTGATTGCGACTGTTACAAACATAGCATCAACTCTGGAGGTTTTTCTGTTGTATGGTGTTGGGTTAAGGTCAAAAGAAGTAAATATTAGAATAAAAAAGAAGAACTTATAAAATTCTAAAACTATTTAATTCATTTGTTTAGTGGCTTCTAAGAGTGGCGTTTGGAAAAATTTATAAAAAAAAAAAAAAACAAACCAATATACATTTCTTTATTGCACTTAAATGACGTACAGTAAATTAATACAATAATATTAATTTACTAAGGTGGACTTATATCCAGAAGAGATCTTTTTTAGTCAACCCATATATGTGGGAAATAGTAAGTAAAACCTTTGTAAATTTTACATGAGCCTTTCGTTTTTAAAAGTAAAAAAAAAAAAATACTATAAATATTTATTTACGCAGAACTATAAATCTCCTTTGTACCAATTGTTTGAAAATTTTTGACTTATTATAAATAGTTATGAAAAATTAACTTTTACCGTCTAACCGATCGTCTTAATTATTTTTTTTAGGCTCATGGGAATTTGAGCGTAAAGAATATTTTCGCATTATCAATTTTGAAGTACCTCTCTCTAAATAGATTATCTTGACCGAGTCGATTATAAAAAAATAAATATATTTTCTGTTCTTTTGTACAATATGCATTCCTATATCAATTACCTAAACCAATTCATTTAATTACTATAAAATCGAGTTGTTGTTGCTAAAATGACTTAATTTGGAATGTGGCTTAAGCATTAGATTGAATAAAATAACGACTGTCATAACCACACATATTCAAGAGGTCGTGTGAGGTCTGTACTAGCCATGTGTCCCCTTGAGAATTAAAACTTTCCATTCAACAAACAATCTTATCTTAATAAGTGACATAATTTTATTTTTCAATTATTATTAATCGATATCGTTATCGATATATTTTCTATAAAGTTTTGGAACTCTGAAAACTTAAATTTGAAATTCCTGGATAAACTATGTTTTTTTAAATTTTAAATGCTGTTGTTTTTTTATAATGATTTAATGATGTATGTATATGTAAGTATTTATATTTCATCAATCAATTTTTATCACGTCTCGTCCACTTTACATGACATACGCGGTTATAATATTTCCCTAGTGGCTATTTTATTTTAACAATTTTATTGCGTATGGATACTGTAACTTGCGTTGAACTTTTACAAACATTAACTAAATAGTGACTATAGCGTAAAATCTGCCCATCACTTAAAATTACACCTACTAATAATTTTTACGTTTCTTTTTTTAAACTTTTATACCAAAAAAGTTTTCATAAAAAAAAATCACCTTATACAATGAAATTTAGCAGCTCGCATATCTATTTTTTTATGTCACCTATCTTAGAACACTTGGACTAGTGAGACGAATTTAACGATATCTTAATTAAAGATATCTATCGAGTGGTTTGGAAGATATGAGGGAATAAAGAATATTACAAATAAATGAACATACATATAGGCAGGAAAACAACCCTTTCCTTGCAGTCGGGTAAAAATACAAACCGTTGTCGTGTGATTTATCATTTCAGTGACTGCCGAAATGGAAAAATTGTAGATTTTGTTTCTATTACAACCTACAATTCTTCTAAGTACAAAAAAGAAATTGAAAATTAAAAAAAAAATGTTTAGTATATCCACCATTGACTTGTTTACAATTGTATTAAAGGTAGGTAAATAAGTTAGCGACGATGTAATAAATAAATAAATAAATAAAGATGTATTATAAAATATAGCTGTGATAGTCAACCGATATCACCCTCTCCTGGAAAACCAAGTGTAACGTTTTTATTACTTTATACCACAAATGATTTTTATTTTTATTCTTATCCATCTCATAGGACCTCACACATATTCTCTTGTGATGTTATTATTGTAAAATTTAATGAATGTTATTTAAAAAAAGGGCTAATGAACGTAGAAAGTCCATTCACCATGGGTAACTAGTTAAATTATAAAACAAATGAAGTGGATTCATATCCGAATCTCGCAGCTCTGAAATTTTATTTTATTTATATGGTTTATGAACAGTCAAAACAATTTTATTTTATTTTTAACCGACTTCCAAAAAAAGGAGAAGGTTCTCAATTCGACCGTGTATATATATATATATATATATATATATATATATATATATATATATATATATATATATATATATATATATATATATTTTATGTTTGTTCGCGGATTTTTTCGTCGTTTATGAACCGATTTTGATAATTCTTTTTTTGTTGGAAAGGAGATATCCCAAGAGTGGTCCCATGATAAGGAAACCAGGATCTGATGATGGGATCCCAGAGAAATCGAGGGGAACTTTCGAAAATTGTAGCGGCGACTAGTGCGTTTGATAACATTTTCATTAGGTATTTTAAAGCACTACTATTTTTTTCGAAGTCGGTGCCAGCCAATACAAATCAAAGTACACCGATTTATTCTAAATGAAAACCCCCGTTTAGTTATTTTTTACTTTTCAGTGCCTGGAAGTCGGTTTTTATTTTTTCTTTTTTAATTTAATAGAGCTAATAAATGCATAAATTTTCATGTGCGAAACACTTTTCAAAATACCAATAAGGTGAAGGAGTATATTGTAAGGAAATCCGCTTGTTTAAGAGAAACAACAAGTTGTCGAAAGACGTGGGATGTCATTAATCCGGATTTGCGTGGTTGACTGAGGTTTGATCCCTCACACTGAGGGAAAGCCCATGCCCAACAGTGGGATATTGAAAGAACTAAATTATTTGATAGATAGTTATATATTTTATCTGCCATTTTATTTAATAAATGTCTTTATGACGTACCATAACGTTGCAACGTGGCAAGGTATATCACATTAACAGATCTCATTAAAGACATTTAAAAATAGTGCCGTGCATCGCTGTCGATGTTATTTATACAGCGTGTTGACAATTACTATAACTGACATATTTTTTTGAAGTTATAGGTACTTATTTTGGCACGTTTGGAAAAAAAATGAGAGTAAAATTTTCACGATGCGCGCGCACACCGACAGCCAAAAGGCGACATGATGAAGTTAGCTGATAACTGTCTCTCCGGTTCCCGTGAACACTCATAACTATATTTAAAGTAGTTTCTCAAATATTTATAAATCCATAACACGTGTTTTATATTCGCGGAGATAAAAAAAATATATTTATTTTATTAATTTATCATTCCTTTTACAAACAGAGAGTTGTGACATACGGGATGAAATGTTTAGCTATTTTTGTTCTGTTACGCCAAAGAAGTTTAACTTCTTACGTGCGTACATAAGTACACACACACGTTTTTATATAGCTATATAATATTATTATCGAATTATGTAAGTTGTGCTTTACTGCCTAAAATTATTTAACAAGCAATAGAATAATTCTTTAAAACTTTTGATAATGGTTCTTGTGTATACTCTTCGTCGTATAAAATGAAATAAAATATTATGAAAGTAAATGTTAAATTATATACACTAGTTAAATATATTTTTCTACAACCATATATTCCTAAAATGATTCAGAAATGTATTGAATGGTTGCAAAATTAAATTTTTAATATTTGTCTTTCAGACAAACAACTAAACTAAATACTAGTTACATACACATGCCCTTAGAGGATCGCTGACGTACTAATTCCCACGATTGGAATAATAAATAGAATGTCGTCACCGGGACGGGAATACAGAGTTGAAGTTTGCAGATATTTAAACTTTATATATTTTATTATACCATTCCACTAACTTACATCGAGTAGGTTAGACATTAATTTAAGATAATAAGTTTAACTTGTAATACAACTATTTTAAAATAAATTAGTATAAATTAGTTTTTGTTTTTTTTTCGACGTTCCGACTGTAGCTAACGTAACTCACTTCAAAATATATGTTATCAAAATAAGATGAAATAAAAAAAATGCATTATAATTCACAATCTTGTTTTAAAAAAGCAAAAAGATAAATTTTTAGTACAAACTATTGGATAAAAGTAAGACTGCTAAGTGAACATAAAACAAAAAAAATAATAATATAACAACTTGAAATAAATGAATTCCCACAGCCTGTATAAGTGATGTCGACGTCGGTGTCGTCGTACGGCTTCTGCTACGGCTTCGTCTACTATCGATCGAGGTCGCGGGTTCGAGGCTCGGCCAATTTTGTCTATGCCTAACTTAATTAGCTGCTTGTGTTTTATATGTGCATTTGTTATGCAGAATTAGATATATTGAAGGTCTTCTTTATATCTAGACTGACTTATCTTTATGTTTGGTACCCTGTACTGAAAGAAGCTTATATCTCATAAAAAATAGGAGTAGGTCTATACTTCAAAGGTTTTGGTAATAATCTATAGGTAAACAAATTGTAAAAATAAAAATTGTTCTCATAATTTTCTCTTGCTTGCTTAGTTTATTGCGACCAGAAATCCTACTAATATTATAAATGTGAAAGTTTGTGAAGATGGATGGATGTTTGTTAGTCAATTACGACAGAACGACTGAACGGATCTGGATGAAATTTGGCACAGAGATAGATTATAGTCTGAAATAGCACATAGGTTACTTTTTATCCCGAAAAATGTACAGTTCCGTGGGATTTGTTTACATTATTATTGAGTAAATTTAATATTTAATCTACATTTTCTTCTTTTATTCTTGTACTAGTGACATAACCTCGCTTTGCTCCGCTACCTAGCTAATTCCAAAACCTTCCAGTCATATCAGCAGGAGTAATAAACATATGCACGCACAATCTTTCATATATATATATAATAGCAGTGTGATGTTCTAAGTAAGTCTATCCGATCATAATTTTTTGGTACATGTAAATTAAAAAAAATAGAATAAAACACTACCATTTCTTTAATTTAATTTGAATAATACTTTCTTAGATTTACGCGAATATTTGACATTTAGAAATAAAACTATCTTTTCGGATTATTTCGCGAATTTATTATGATTTTTGGTTCCCGACGTTTCGATTGCTTTACAGCAATCATGGTCACGGGAGAGACTAAGGTGTTAGATGTCTCAATGGCATTATACAGTTGTTACAGACAGCCTACCTACTATTTTACAAAAATGATTTTAAAAATTCAAAAATTAATTTGAATATCACTAAAAAGATTACGTATTGAATTAATTTTCAATAAAAAACCGGCAATTGTTGTTAATAAATAACATATTTTTTTAACACATAAAGTAATTATTTTATATTATTATGATATTTTTTTTCCTTTGTTTATGAATATTCAAATTCGAAAGTTAGTTTATCTATACATATAATAAAAATTCTAACTGAGTCGAATCTGTACCTTAAATATTTTTTGGAAAATCTTATTGAAATAGACTTTATTATCGATACAGAGACCGAATCTATAGTTTTTAGAATTTTTGTCTGTCTGTCTGTCTCTCTATCTGTTACCGCATCACAGAAAAACCACTGGAGGGATTTTGATGAAATTTGGTACGATGATAGCTGGATATCCGGGTCAAGACATAGGATACTTTTCACCGCGGGAGATTATCTCATTCTCACAGGAGTACACGTTATAACACAACCCAAAAAATATTTATGATCAGAATTTCTTGAAACTTGATACTCGTATTAATGCTCTTCAATACAAGCGTTTTTTGAAATTCATCCCGTAAGGAGATAAAATAAGGGATGAAAATTTGTATAAAACCTACCTTTTTCAAGTTTTTTTGTTGTAGTTTTAGCGCGAGCGAAGCCGCGGGTTTTGCTAGTAATAAATAAAATAGCAAAACCTATTTGTATACATTAGTAATAATGATAATTATGAAATCCTTTAAAATATAAAATTTGAAAAGAGTAAAATTTCCAGAGAAATTGAATAATTAACTCGATATTTATTTATATTAAACTAGCGACTCACCCTCGCTCCGCTCGGGTTCGTCCTTATTTACGTTTAAACGTTTAGATTTCTTAGAAATAAGATATTTTCCTGCAGAAAAAAGTATCCTATATGTTGACCCGGATAACCAGCTATCATCATACCAAATTTCATCAAAATCCCTCGCGTGGTTTTTCTGTGATGCGGTAACAGACAGACAGACAGACAGACAAAAAATCTAAAAACTATAGATTCGGCCTCTGCATAGATAATAATGTCTATTTCAATAAGATTTTTCAAAAAATATTTAAGGTACAGATTCGGCTTGGTTAGAATTTAATAATATGTATCCGAATCAACAGTTTTTAGAATTTTTGTCTTTTAATTTCAATATTTCAGTATAACAAATTTTTTGGCTTCGTAAATTACTAACATATTTGTAATATTTTGTTGGCCAAAACAATTTTTAAATGAAAATATTTGTAAATTTTTATTGTTTAGTAAATATTGTTAATATTTTTTAATCTTTTAACGTAAAAATTGGGCAAATGCAAATCCAACTCCAAATATTGCATTGTTTTTCTTACTAACGTGTTTTGTTAGGTCAACCCTAAAATAAATACGAATAACATTTACGTTTCCACAATATCAACTCATTTTATCAACCGTAAAAATCAATTCGATTCATATTATTTTATAACATTTTATGTAAAAAAAGTTTATGACTGTTAAACTGACAAAGCGGGTAACTAAAAATATTCTATATCTCAAAACTATGAAAAAGTATTTTAGGAACTGTTATACCACAATTTTTTCGGTTTTTTTGACACTATTTCTTTGAAGGTAAAGACTTAAAGGACATAATAAAATGCTTTTGACTTTAATCAAATTAGCCGAGCCGTATGACATAATAAAAAGTATTTGCTTAGAATTATTTACTTATTGCATTTTATTTTGAAAATCGTTTTGGAAAATATTACTAACTAGCGCTAACCAATCCCTGTTTCGAGACAAATAAATATTAAGAGAAGTTGTCATTATGTAATTTAAATAATCAGCTACATATTAAGTTAATCAATAACTGTCTATTAGTAAAAAATGATTAAAATGAATTCCGTAGTTTGAGAGTGTATCGCCTAAAATTAAATATACATGCAGAACAGAAATATAGACGTACATAAATGTTATCGCTGCTAAAACAAAAAGTGCAATATTACTATATCAAATATGAGATTAACGGAGGAATCTTTGTGGCATTGTCAATCAGTGTCATTATTTACCAATCATACGGTGAGCAATGAAAGTGGTATATGTAAGAGTATACTAATGTGTGAAACCTAAGAATTTGGTTTTTGATCATCTGAACGCGGGCGTAGCCGCGGGCAATGCTAGTGTGTTATAATTTCTTATTTATAGATAAGTAGGAGGCAATGGTAGCCAGTGGTAGCTTGCTTGGGAAACCAACTTAAGTGGTTCAAATCCCTGGTCTCGCAACTCTGTTGTGCGTATCATTTTCAGTGTTATTACCACTTTTTTTTACGGTGAAGGTAAACATCACGAGGAAACCAATGTGGACAATGACCTGATCCCCCTCAGATTAAACGACAATCAAATTTAGGGATGAAAACGGCTGATACATAAGTTAAATTCTAATATTATAAACATTTTGCTATTTGTAAATATCAAATCTTCGGTTTTTAGCAGCACGAGATGGTGGTAGTTTTCTCACGGATTTCAATACCCACTGACATTTAATTTAAATGTCAAAATTTATTAAATATCGCTTGTTAGAGTTTATTTAAACAATATACATGTTTATTTTAATTTCTGATTATCCTACACTATCCCATTGATTATCTCTATGTAAGTACCTAATGTGTCGCAATACGCTCGTCTGTTACTGCGTAATAGAAGATAAACAGATATGATTCTCACTAACAATACAATATGACGACACGTTTGGCTCAGTTTGTAGTGACTCTACGTGCTGTGCCAGCGGACGCGGGTTCGAGTCCCACTGGGGGCATTCATTTGTGTGATGAGTACGAATGTTTGTACACCAGTCGTGGGTTTTTATATTTATAATATGTATATATTTAAAGTTATATATATTTAGTATATCAACTATCTGGTATCTATAAGACAAGCCAGCAAGGCAGCAAGGAAAATTAGTGTCTTATTAATAGCATATCAGTTACATTTTCATGTTTTATTATCTGTAGCTTTTTTCCGGTTTTATTTGCTAATATATTTCTTGTGCTTAAAAACTTTTTACTCTAAAAAAACGTGTCTCTGAGTTTTTAGAAAAACAAAAAGGAGAACGTTTAGGACACTTTCCTAATTTTACAGTTGTTGTATTGATAATTTTTTGATAGAAACCTCATTAACACACATTTAAAAATCAACTAGGGATTTCAACCTTCATGATCTTTAGCTACTTAAGTTCATCATGATATAAACGAGACATATTGTATTTGAGTGTTTGTCATCCTGTATATCGGGTTGTAGTATTAAACAGTTGTCACCCTGTACTGTCTCTTGAATATACGTCTATACATATAATAAAATTGTAACTTGAATCTGTACATTAAATATTTTTTGGAAAATCGTTCAATAGACTTTATTATCGATATATAGGCCGAATCTATAGTTTTTAGATTTTTTTCTGTCTGTCTGTCTTAACAGTAACCCGCATCACGAGAAAACCACTGGATAGATTTTGATGAAATTTGGTATGATGACAGCTGGTTATCCGTGTCAACATATAGGATACTTTTTACAGCGGAATAATATCTCATCTCTGAAAATGCCATACTCAACGTTAAAACGTAACTAGGGACGAACTTGAGCGGAGCGAGGGTGAGTCGCTAGTATATAATGGAAACAGTACCTAAGAAAAAACTGTACATGAAATATCTTTTTAAAAATAATGACTGTTATTATTTGTATACAGAATATAGATCCTAAAACAATATTTTTTTTAATTTTTGTCTCTTTGTCTGTTGGTTTTATAGCGGTAGATTTTAGATTATAGTGGTAGATTGTTTTGTGAAGTGTTTAGTGATTACTTATTACTCGGTTATATATAATAACTAGTTCTGCCAATTTGTCATTTATACAAAATTTCAATGATTTATTACACAAACCTATTATATAGTGGCAGGGTTAACAAGTACTTTATTTGACAATCTACTGTGGCAATATATTTCGTTTTCATTAGAAAATGCAAAATTTAGTTTGAGCGCTAGTCGCTTATCTCTACTTAGGTATTAGCTATATAACAGGTATATAAGGCAGATCGATCTGCCTGTTTATTTCTCCTCCTTCTAAGCCAGATAACGGATTTTGATACATTTTTCACAAATAGAAAGGGCCATAAACGAGGATTTTATACAGCCTTCGTTATTGTCAGTGTATCTTACGATATAGAGTAAGGCACACAGACAATAATTAATTATTTTTGTCAATTTTAAACATACGTAGGGACACACTCCAGCGAATTGAAGGTATTTACGCTAGTTATTCTATAAATTAATAGACATTTTATGACTTACAATAAAAATAAATAAAATAAAATTTGGATTTTTTTAGTTATGATATGTATTTTTTGTCCTAAATAACGTTGCCACCTCAAGCTGTCGCTTGATTTATTCAAAAAAGGAGAGATTTAATCATTTACTATAATACGAAAATATTTGGAAAATTTTGATTTTAATCTATAAAATATATTATGATAAGCAATTATCGCTAACCATAACTGACGTTATAAACGCGGAAGTGACTCTATTTGACGTCCTTTTTCCACGCAGCGATGGAACAACAGATTGGCGTGATTTTTTTCATAGAAATAGATTATGGGCTGCAGAACGTTATAAGCTACTTTCTATTCTAGTATTTAAAGTATTGTCTATTTTTTTGTGGAGTTTTTTGAAGTTATACTTCTTTTGTCACGCTTGGAAAAAATTATGAGAGTAAAATTTTTACGATGCGCGCGCACACCGACAGACAAGAAGCAACATGATGAAGTTAGCTGAAAGCGACATGGTGAAGTTAGATGATAACTGTCCCTCCGGTTCCCGATAAAACTCATAACTATATTCAAAGTAGTTTCTCAAATATTTATAAATCTATAACAAGTGTTTTTGTTTTTACATCAATAATTGTAGAGTCGAAATTCTGTCAGTCAAAAATATCGTCATAGTTCTGTACACAAATCGAACTCAGGAATTAGGCTTAGGACCTTACGAAAAAAACAAAACTCTCAAAGTCAAAAAAGGAATATGACAATTTTATGTCTAATTATTTTAAACACTATAAAATCGATTATTTAATATTTTTAATTTTTTACAAAGCTCTTGTTATAATGTAACAAATCTAAATTATCCTTTTCATTAATTATTAAAACACCGAACTTTCTGATATTATTATTCGACTTCAAAAAAAAGGAGGTTAGCAATTTGACACGTATATATGTATGAAATATTATTGCAGTGCAATTCTTCATAATCTATATGATAATCTATGAGGGCTTCTAAACAAATATACAAAATTTTATCGGTATATGTATATTTGTCAGCGCATTTCTCCAAAACTAGTTAATCGGATCATTCTTTTTTTATTAGCTTACATTTATTTTAACTTAGGGAAAGATTTCATCAAAATCAGTTTAGTACTTTTTATGATATGGACTAGCGACTCAGCCTCGCTTCGCTTCGGGTTCGTCCCTAGACAAAAACAAATCTATCCCACGGGACTCGTACACTTTTTTGGGATGATATATAGCCTATAGCCTTCCTCAGTTAACAGGCTATCAAATGCAAAAAGAATTTTTCAAATCGGATCAGTG
Organism: Argynnis bischoffii washingtonia; assembly: GCA_033884665.1. Classification (NCBI taxonomy): domain Eukaryota; kingdom Metazoa; phylum Arthropoda; class Insecta; order Lepidoptera; family Nymphalidae; genus Argynnis; species Argynnis bischoffii. The sequence goes on from JAEMGE010000029.1 coordinate 6,912,041, forward strand.
GTTTCTGAGATTAGCGCGTTCAACCAAACAAACAAACAAACAAACTCTTCAGCTTTATAATACTATAGATTAATTTAGTTATTTTTTGGCATCACCAGTCGACGAACACTCACATGTTAACAATATCTCCCGCTTTCTATCCAAAAGTGCGGGAAAGATACCTACTAAAACTCCGCCCTTACTATTATTTACATTTTCATACGCTGTGGTCTGTCTTAACAGAGATAAGTAACTTATAATATTTAATTAATCGTGCAGTGTATTTTTAAATTATTTTAAAATAAATAATTATATCTACTTAATAAAAATCAGTATTACCTTAAATGGGATTCAAACCGTATCCATAAGGTAATGCCATTAAGAGCTCCCGCAGACTATAGAATGACATGGAATTCAAGTTGCCAAATTAGAACAATTTTGTTATAGTGTGAATATCTCTTTTTAAACTGATCAATTCTCAATCTAAATTGGCGAAGTAAATTGTGCTCAAATGGCACGCCTATAAACCACAGAACAAAGAACATTGAACAATTTTGTTATTCTACATCTTATAGAAAGTCTACAGTGTGCGGACACTGTAAGATGAGGCGGCAATTACCACATTTTGAAAAAATATATGTAGTTTTCATCTTCCCACATACAACACGATAAAAACATATGATATTTTAATGAGATTGGCCATATCATAATTTATTTTTGAATGTGTTATTATCAAATAATTATAATTTAAAATACAAATAATTATCTACCCATAATTCGCGTATAATTTTAATAAAAATCATGTTTTCATTAGTATGTCACATATCACCTTTATTTATATCAAGATAAGATAAAAAAAATGGACTGTAATATTATGTAATGTCTTAACGAAATGAAGCTTCATGTATTGAAATTTTATTTAACGTATCTGGGTCGATCTTCTTTTTTAGTGACAATCTGTCCCTCATCTCATTTTATGTCATATTAGAGTATAGATTATTATGTATTCATTGTTTGAATTTACATCCTCATCGCTTTATACCTTTTTATATTAAATAATCTTTAACTTTCTGTAGCAAATAATTTTTTTGCATGTGTTTATTTTTCATTAAATACCGTGACAGAGTAGTAATTCATAATGATGTCCTACCGAAAAGAAACCACTCTGTCACAGTGTTTTCTCGAAAATCGCCACAAAACAAACAACATCATGGGCATGAAAACAAAGATTAAATTATCCAAATGAAATTTAAATGCATTTGCAAAAAAATATCAACACCAAAATCAAAATATTGTTACTTGAAAAATTCGAAAAACTGAGAAACACTAATTCATTGTCACTAAAAAAGAAGAACGGCCCATCTACGGAATTCACGATTTACTTATAACTTGTTTTTGGACAATCTCTGAAATAGTGGTTCTATAAAAGTATACTGGGCAGTGGTAGCCCAGTAGTAAAGTGCTTACTTGGGAAACAGAGTGAAGCGGGTTCAAATCCCGGGTCTCGCACCTCTGATATTTTCATGTGTGACTAATTTTCAACATGATTACCATTTCGCTTACGGTGAAGGAAAATATCGTAAGGAAACTTGCATGTCTAAGAGAACTTAAAGTAAGTAAAGTAAGTTCGCCAACCTGCACTTGGCCAGCGTGGTGAACTATGACCTAATTAATACCCATCGTATTATAGAGAGGCTCGTGCCCAGCAGTGGGACGTTAAAAAGGGCTGAATAGTAAATACATTAAAGTATAAATTGCTGTATATTTTATTAATAATATTAATGTTTAATTATTTATTTTTATTATTAATATTAAAATATAAAATCTACGTTAATGGTTTCGCTAAAATACGTTTTAAGAAACTTTTTTAAGGTTAAAATATTACTTTAAAATATTATTTGATGTTGGTATGGCAGCTTCCTCACAAACCAACAAGACTGATTAATTTACGATTCAAAAGTTCTTGTATAAGTCTAATTAAAGTTTTTTTTTATGACATTACTTCTGTTATTGTATATCTATATACATACAATAAAACTGTAGAGGTCGAATGTCTGTGCATAAAAAAAATGCTAAAAACCGAGTCAGGGGGGTGTAAGAAGAGAAATAGACCAAATACAGATTTTTTTAATTGTTTGTTTCTCTGTCTATTTGTCTGTTTGGACGAGCCAATCTCCGAAACTGGTGGACCGATTTAAATGAAATTCTGCATGGTGGTAGGTACCTTATATACCCTGTCAATATTTTAGATACTTTTCATCCCGAAAAATTGAAGAGTTCCCGTGGGACACAAAAAAAAACTATAGTAACTTATACAGCTTGGTACACAAAAACTATGGATTGGATTTTAATGAAACTTTACAACAATATAGTTCATACATCACAATAATAGATAGACTACTTTTTATCCCGGAAAAATTTACGGTTCCCGTAGGATAGATTTCTTTTTGTTTGTCTGGAGGCGAACCCGAGGAAAGCGAGAGTGAGCCGCTAGTAGGTAAATATGTATACACACTTTAAGTTAGGAAATAAATATATAAGGATGAAATCCTTTATGCTGTTACGGCAAAAATTTAAAATGTATAACTTGTTAGTCTGGCATAAATATATCATTTGCTTTATGTATTGCCCACATAAAATAAACATGGGAATATAAAAAATGTTTATTTGATTATAATATAATATTTTTGTCTTTGTTTTCGTTAAACTTAATTTTAGGAGAGGAAAATTTTACTTCTAAGTGTTTTTTTAATTATTTTTTTAACTTTTTATTTTTAAGAGAACTGTTAGAACTGTTTAGAAATAAAAATGAAACACAAAACTGTATTTTATATGCATATATTCGGATTCAATATTTCAATAGCTATCAATTAATAATAATATTACAACTTAACTTAAAAAAAATACACTGACTGTTCGAACGGTACACACTAACTTAGCTATGTTCAAGCATAAATGTACTATATTTAATTCATTACATTTCCACCTACAATTTCGTAAATTAAATTAAAAAAAAAAACCATTTCACCGCCAAATAAAACTTAATTGCAAAAAATCGGTTCCATAATATAATTCAAATAATCGATTTCAAACTAATTAATTTACTTTTAATATCGATATTCACGATAACCGATTTTTTGCAACCATTCATTTGTTTTGTTCAGATTTAAAACGGATAATTTTATATTCTCTATGTTTAAACCTAGTAATCTCTTTGTAACGGCAAATTTCATTTTTGAAAATTATTTTAAACAAATAAATTATACTCGCATCTAAGAATTTGTCACGCAAATTCTGGTAAAATGAATAATTATTATTCTATTATAAATTATTTTTACATTGTCTGTACATTGTTCTTGCACTAATGTGTGCAAACAATTCCAAAATCAAAAATATCATAGAGTGTTAGTCCTGAGCTCTATATAAGTTTACGGCGATTCCTTAAACCCATCTTATTTTGACCCCTGAACGATCCCCATTATATGAAATAAGAGCTCAAAAGAATAAGACTGTATGATGACTAATTAACACTTAAAATTATCATCTACACATTTCACATATACAATAATAGCACGCACATTTACAAATTTCATTTAAAAATAAAAATTCTTAAGTATTTTATAATATATACATTAATAATGAATTTACGCATACTCACCAAGCGTCGTCATACTCTAAAATTATTTAAATACAATAAGTGATATGACTCGAGGGAATGTACAAGCGAAAAAAAATATTTTTTTATATGGCAACTTTAAGCCGACGTTAAAGTAATTAGGCCTTTTATGAAAATTGTTTCGTTGAAAGTCGATTTTTTAAGCAGCATTAAATTAGTCTTATTTGGGCGAACTGTAAATTAGGAAATGGGCAAATATTAAGATCGTACTTCGAAAGAGTTTTTACTGTTTTTCATGTGATGATAATACTTTTGTAATTAGCTGTAATAATTAACTTTTAATTTGTATTTTAAAAAGTTAACAGTACGATGGTAAGTTTTGCCCAAAAATCTAAATTACGAGCGAAGACTAACATTCCGTTACTAAACGATTTATTCAAAGTTATTTTGCTCCGTAAAGTTCTAACTTATGACACTATAGATGAAAACGAAAATTGATATGTACTTACATCGCATTTTGACAACTATCAAAATTCCGTCGCCATTTTGTTTTAGAGACCAAAAAGCGCGAAAATGGCGGCAAAATTTGGACAGTCACTCAAAATACGACTTAAAAAGATGACCATAGATTAAGTACACAAGCAAGAGAACCTTGAATAACTCGTGAAGTCAGTTAAAATAGGATATTTACAACTACGAAATAAGAGACTAGAAACACTACACCATATTTATTCCGTACTTTTCTGGCGCGAAGTAACTATTTCCGGAATTGGAAAAGTTCGTAATTTGGGATGCTTGAAGCATGCTCAAGTGTGGGGAGTTCTGTGGTTGATTTTCAGGGGATTCTGGGCCTGAAGAGAGGATGTTGGGGTGGGAAGGCCAGGAAGGGGGAGAAGGGTTGTTAAATGACACTTGATTGTACAGCTGGTTGCCATTTGCGGTTAAGTTGTGTGAGTGACCGTGTGTTTGATTTACCGAAGAACCGTTGAAGTATTCCATCTGGAAAAAAATAAATGTATTGATATCATCAGCTTAAGTTACAAATATAAAAAGAAATTAAATGGTGATTAATTATATTGAGTTTACAGTATGAGAAAAACATAAAGTTATTTTTTTAAATTATGGGTATACTTTTTATTTAGTCTTCGATAGTACAAACAAATAAACAAACAAACAAACAAAAATAGTTATTTATTAATTCGTAATAATAAATTAGAATAATATCATGTACATATATAATGTATAAATATTTAAAAAACAGCACAATCTTACCTGACTAGGATAATACGGCGAATTGTACGCGCTTTGTCCATATCCTTGATGGTGATGAGAGCTGGAATAACTTCTTATATAGTCTGAACTTCCCGGCCAATGAAAACTGTTGTAGCTATCTGGATGGTACACGTTCCCTGGACCATTCAAACTTTGAGGAGTTATGGGGGGAGAAGGAGTCGTCATGATTGAGGAGTTGGACCCTAAAGGAGTCAAGTTCCCCGTTAAACGAGAACTATATTGGTCTTTAACAAGATTACTCCCAAACTTCTCTGAATAGTCTACTTTGCTGGAATAGTCTAATCGCTTCGGGCTGTTATAAAGCTCTTGTTTTGGAGTAACGCCGTAATTGTGGACGTTAGATATAGAATCTGAATCTTTGCTGATTCTTAAAGCGTCATTAGAGTTGTAATGATGTGATATTGACAGATTTTTGTTTAATGGTGACGAATCATAATTAGATGGGGCTGCCTCTTTCTTGCAAATAACATTTATTGGGGGACTGACTGAAGTAGTAGGGGTGGGAAGGTTAGGGGATGAGGTGGTGATACTCGAGGAGTTCTGGGTAGTTGTTAAGGAATTGGAAGAGTTTGTTAGGGTTTTGGACGTAGAGATCTTTGATGATGAGGAACTTTTGATAGAGTTAGTCGATGATATGCTTTTGGAACTAGACGAGGACTTGCTAGATATCTGCGAGTTGGACTGTTGTTGCAACTGTTGTCGACACTTTGCCCGTCGGTTCTTGAACCAAACCTGTTAACAAAAGTATATGTTAGAGATATATTTAATGAAGTTTACTTAAATTTTTATCATCATCTGTTCCATAGATTTCTATATTTGACTCTACCTGGTTAAAATTAAAGGTCGATGATATTAAGAGTCATATACTTATACCAAACGTCTTTAAGTGTTAAAAAGGAGTGATATGATTCCATACAAAAATTCTAAAATACATTACTAAAGAAATTCAAGAGAAAAAAATGTATATTTTATGTATGTATACATATACATATGTCAAACAATTTTTGTATCATAGAACCACTATATTACTTACTAGCAGCACACCCTCGCTTCGTTCGGGTTCGCCTCTAGGAAAACAAAAACAAACCTATCCCACGGGAACCGTTCATTTTTCCGGAATAAAAAGTAGCCTATGTGTTATTCCAGACCATTATCTCTGTGCTAAATTTCATTCAGATCCGTTTAGCCGTTCTGACGTGAAAGAATAACAAATATCCATACTCACAAACTTTCACTTTTATGATATTATATATTTGATTATATAGATTTTATATTTCAAAAGTCAACCTAAAATTGTCTATATCAGTAAGGAAAGTACACGTAGGGCAAAGGCAGAACTAAATCAGTAGCAAAAATGTTCCGTGCGTACACAAACCACGCGCGGATTATCGCCCTCGCATTGTAACGAGTTAATAAGTTTTGTGAAAAAGAGCAAACAGCGAGGAACAGATGTGTGCACCCGCCATTTTGTAATTATGCACCGTTTAGTATTTTTTTTAATGTTACTAAACTTATGCATAGATGATAAATTATAAAGGAATTGCATTTTATGCAATTTTCAACCGACTTCCAAAAAAAGGAGGGGGTTCTCAATTCGACCGTATATTTTTTTTTATGTTTGTTCGCGGATTTTTTTTATGGTTATGAACCGATTTTGATAATTCTTTTTGAATTCATTTTGAATTAAAGGCGATATCCCAAGTCAGTGCCAGCCAATACATATCAAAGCACACCGACTTCGAAAATATCTGATTAAGTATCTATTCTAAATTAAAACCCCCGTTTAGTTATTTTTTTACTTTTCAATGCCTTGAAGTCGATTTTTGTTTATTTTTTTAAAGTTTTTTTTACCAAATAATAGTATATGTTATTATATTATATTTAAACGAGCAATTCTTGTATATTTATATCTTTATTTATTTATTTATTTATACCGGCGATCTCGGAAACGGCTCTAACGATTTTGCTGAAATTTGGTATATGGCGGCTTTCGGGGGCGAAAAATTGATCTAGATTAGTCACATGTCTGGGAAAATGCGTGTTTTCGAGTTTTCATGCGTTTTTCTTATGCAATATTCTACGCAAAATTTAATCGCGCCATCTATACAACTCTCTCAGTAACACTTAGTCACTTAATGTAAAATTATTTTTAAGCCAAATTAAAACAAAAATTATTCTTATCGCGACATCTATACAATTCTCTCAGTAACACTTAGTCACTTAATGTAAAATTATTTTTAAGCCAAATAAAAATTAAAATTGTTCTTATCGCGACATCTATACAACTTTCTCAGTAACACTTAGTCACTTAATGTAAAATATACAATCTTTCAAGAACTCCGAGCGAAGCTTGGTCGTCCAGGTACTTGATCATTATAGTACCTAATTTTTACTATTTAATTATTATTTTTCTTTTTTTTTCGTTCTTTTTATTTTGATTATAAAAAAAATACTTTTATCTCTTTACTTATTAATTATTAGTACTTAACTGGCTCGAATTTTTCGTTAATTAACTTATTGAATATTTTTATAAAATCTCTATCTTTTTTAAGATTCAGTTTTTCTATCGAGACATCGAAGTAAAGGCTTACACAATGTAATTCTTTAGCTTATGTGCCTATCATGAAACTTTCATTGTATTATTTATTACGTATAACGTCATTTATTACTACTCTATTTTCCTTACAGATATATTTCAGTACAAAAAGTACAACCTACCACTATCTATACTAATTAATATTATAAAGAGGTAAAGTTTGTGATTTTGTGAAGTTGTAGGGGGTAATCTCTGGATCTACTGAACCGATTTAGATGAAATTTGGTAAGAAGATAGTTTGAGACTGACACCTTGGAAAGGACATATGATTTTTATCCCGGAAATCATCCCTCAAGAGGGTGAAAATAGGGATGAAAGTTTGTATAGGGAATCAACCTAGGGACGAACCCGAGCGAAGCGAAGGTGAGTCGCTAGTGTAATGTAAAAATGCAACAGATTTAGTATATAAGGGAATATCTATACTAATACATATTATAAAGCGGGTTAGTTGAGAGTGTAATTTTTGATAGTATGTTCGAATAAGTAAATGTTCTAGAATTACCTTTTTTAGAAAAGTTTGTTTATTAATCAAAGTCTATCTCACGCTACGATCCTTAAGAGCGGAGGAATTTTAGGTAAACAAAATTACGCAGGCAAAGTACGTTTAATAATATTTGTAATTAATTATAAAATTAAGTGTTGAAATCCCGAAGCCAAATACCCAGTGTGTAAAGCATAACTAAACCGAAAATAAGCTGATTGGCAAACAGTAATGTAATGGAACCAAGAGCCCTACAAATAATATGTAACGACTGTTGTCGATCATTGTAACATCTGTCGATATATTGTGGTTAGAATACAATATATGTAATATTTTTATTCTTCACTCAATTTATATATTTAGAATAGTGCTAAAGTGAAAACGTACAGATTGAAGTGAAGAAAATGGCTCGGGAAAGCAAGTTTACATATAAGTATTGACTATATTACATTTAAAATACAACATGAAATTAAATTGATTACTTGTTTGCGTAAGCATTTATTATAAAACAGCATTTGCAAAATGACATATCTATAAAACAATATAATATTCAGATTCATAACTAAACTACGCTCAAACGAGGCAATTAATCGTTATCTGTGGATGCGATCAGAACCAATTACAGCCCTGCACAGATTATAATCGAGAGAATAGACTAATGACCAAGATGGCGGAGTTTGAAATAATGAGTGAATGGAAATTTTAATCCCAGCCAGGAGTTTTTATAGCATGTAAACGATTTTATTGTTTATATCATAAATTTTAATATTCACTGTTTATTGCGACAGCCATAAATGAAAAAAATATGTAAAGTAAGGTAGGTAAGTGTAAATTAAAATATAAAACGTTCTAATTACATAATAGTACCAATTTTTATTTTTTTGTTTTGCAATAAAAGTCATAGGGAGGATTATACGTGTATTGATTCTAACGATTACGAGTATTAAATTTTAACGATCCATAAAGAACACCATTTTTTATTTTTTTACCATTCAAATAAAATCAAAGTAAAATCCTCGTTATGATGTCAACATCACTAAACAATGGTTGGGATTAAATGATTCGATTTTCAAATTTCAAATTTGGAACGCATAATTCGATTGCGCGCTAATGCCCTATCCGTGTTGGTATAAATTGAACGTTTGAGCGAATCAGCGTTCAGTGAGACGTGAGCTTTTGACGGGGAAACGTTTGGAAAGTTTAATTTTAACCGACTTAACAAAAACTTGCCATTTTGTCTTCTATCTGAGTTAAATTGGATGTAATTCTGTACGCGAATTCTCCATTATTTGCATAAAATATTTTTGCTCGAAATTTTAATTTTATAGACTACCTATGCTATTACTCAAATTTAATTTGAGCATTTGATGTATAAAAAAAATAACCCTTAAGTCTTAAACTAGAGATTAAAAAAGACTAAAGAATTAAATATACGGAGTCCACCCAAATATACATATTTAAAATAAATTATATTTAAAAAATATTTAAAAACTACGAAATTTAAACTCTATGACGACACTCTGTCCATATTCTTACTTATTGTTAGTTTGAGAACGGATCGTATAGAACAGTAAATGAACCTAAACGAAACTGTAGTTGTAAGAAAGAAAATATGATAATATAATATTTACTCTTTTTAATACAAATCATTAATTACAATACCATTTAAGGCTTCAGTCACATATTCTGCCCATTCCATGTATATTCTCCCTATAATAGTCTGAGCATCTAACACAAACATACCTAAAACACTGCTTATCGATAATATTTTACTACCGATTAATAACTTAAAAATTTAATCGATTATAAAGCTTTTAATTTGTGAGCAGTTTGTCAATCGCATAGAATTATGATTGATACTTTATTGTGTCTTAGCTTAATTGAAACTTATTTAATACTAGCGACTCACCCTCAATTCGCTCGGGTTAGCCCCTAGGTGATTCTTTAAATTGACATAACTTTTATATTTATGAACAGATCGAAATAAAACAAATACTATATGTTAAATGAAGCTTATTACAATACATTAACGAAACGCAGACCCAAATTGGTTAGGCCGTTTCTGAGATGAGCGCGCACAAACGCACAGACAAACAGGCAAAAATTCTAAAAATCATTGTTTTGGTTTCTATTGCGTTAATAATAGTTTTTCTCAAATATCTTCCATGTACAGACAGCTATCAGTTACAATTTTATTATATGTATCGATTATAAAGCTTTTAATTTGTGGGTGGTTTGTCAATCGCTTAGAATTATGATTGATACTCCATCGTGTCTTAGGTTAATTGAAACTTATTTAATATTAGTCAGATTTGCCTCGTGTCAGATAAAATTTAGTTTTTCATATTTATTTAAAAAGATTATGCAAATGACGCGTGATTCCGACTAATGAATTTAATTTATTAAATTAGTTTGGGTAAACACCGTCTCTTATTGTTAAAGAATGCGTAACGCTAATTACAGCTATTTGAAATTTAAAACTTTGCTATTTATATACAGGTATAGTTGAAATTAACAATTATTTTGTAAAATTATACAGATTACTGTATAGATTTTAACATTTATAAATATGTAAGTAAGCAGAAATAGAATCTGCTACCAACTCAATGGAAAGTCGCTGTAAATTTCAAGTGATAATTTTTTTTTTATTATAATAGATAGTATATATGCCCTCGTATATATTTCTATATTGCAATAATTTATAATTTTCTATTAACTTCGCTTTGGAGTTATAGGAACCTGCAAATTTAACCTTTTTTACTTAAGTCATTATGACTATATCTATATATATTATCTATACATACATATATGTATATAATACTATAATAGTTTTACAATTAAAGTAGTAGTTTTGCGAACAAAAGACCTCGCGAGCATTTTGAGGAGCTATTCTGTACACTTTTACTTTTTGATCACGCTGAAGATCCTCATCAGATCTTTACAAAATGTTTATGATACCAACTTAAAGTTATTACCTTTCATAAAAAAAAAAAATCGAAATCGGATCTCATAAGGCGGAAATATCCAATAGCCCCCATTCTGCCCCTTTTTGGAGGAAGTAACCCTCCAATAAAAATCCCCGAGGATAAAAAAAACGTATAAATTTGTAAAACCTGTATACTAAGTTTCATCCAGATCGCTAATAAAATACGACATGTACTGACTGAACAAACTGACTCGCTCGTTCGGTCAAAAATACAAAAAAAAACCTAAGGTGATAAACAACCAAACAGACACGCAAGAGATTTAAAAAAATCGTAAATCTTTAAGTTTTCATGATTGTTTTCATCTTCTTTCTCACTTAATATTATAAATGTGAAAATTTGGATTTTTGGATGCTTGTAATTCAATCAATCACGCCAGAACGGCTGAACGTATCTGGATGAAATTTGGTACAGAGATAGATTATAGTCTGGAACAGCATATAGACTGTAGCTTATAACAAGTACGTTATCCCGGGAAAAATGTACGGTTCCCTTGGGATAGATTTGGTTTTGTTTTTCTAGAGGCGAATCCAAGCAAAGCAAGGGTGAGCCGATGGTAATAAATAAATATATAATTAACAAAGAGCATATTACTAATATACCTAGGTATATGTAGTAAATAATTATATTTATATGTTTATATATTTTAAATAAACCTTAACCTTACCTGCACTCTAGATTCTGGTAAGTTAATTTTCAACGCTACTTCTTCTCTCATGAAGATGTCTGGATACCTTGTTTTGCCGAACAGCGCTTCTAAAACATCGAGTTGCGCGCGAGTGAACGTTGTTCGTTCACGTCTTTGCTTTCTAGGGTTTACACCTGGTGACAAAGAAAAAAAAATATATAAAATTCTATTATTGGTATATAGAAGATTTGTGAAGTATTTGTATATTTGCTCCTAAATGGATTTGGATAAAATTTGTCAAACGAATAGATCATAATATCTTGGGCATAAGTACTTGTATCCACCATCTACTTTATTTCTAAACTTAACAATAATTTTTCCTAAAAAATATTAAAAGAAAACATTTTTCATGATGATGAAGCTACATGCACAAATAGGTATAAAAATAACAAGGATAATGATATTTTTTCTAGATATATAATTTCTTACTAGACTTCCAGTCACTTTGCCGTCGGAAACTTGATTCTTTATTTACACTAACCATATTTAAATAAATAAACTATAAGATAAGATAATTCTAACAAGATGACATGATTTAGATACAAAAATCAATAAAAACATAAATATATCAGTCGGTAACCGTTTTTATTAACAATTTCCTTAAATGGCAATGCAAATAACTTTTTATGGAAATAAAAAAGCATGTCTATAACTTATAATTTTCGATTTATTAGAATATTCTTAATTAGAATAATAACAATTAAAGTAGCAGTCATTCGATATAAAGTAGCAACTTTTTATTGATAGAATTTTATATATAAACTAGTGACTCAACCTCGCTCCGCTTGGGTTCAGTATAGATTTCTCAGAGATATTTTCCCGCAGTAAAAAGTATCCTATTTAACCCCTATAACTAGCTATTATTATAATATAAAATATTATTATACCAAATTTCATCAAAATCTGTCCAGTGGTTTTCTCGTGATGCGTTCCCAGACAGACAGACAGACAAAAATTCCAAAAACTATAGATTCAGCCTCTATAATAATGACTATTTCAATAAGATTTTCCAAAAAGTATTCAATGTACAGATTCGACTCAGAATTTTATTATATGTATAGATAGATTAAAATATACTAAATATAAGGCGCTAAAAATTAATTTCTCGCATCATTTAGTTGCGTGTGAATAAATTTGTCATAAACCATCTAAGCAACCTGTTTTGAATGAATATTAATCGTAGAAACTAATCTACATACATAAAATCATTGTTATTTTACAGCCTGTATGTGAAATCCAGTTGAGTTGTCTTAACATGTTATATCTCATTAAATATAAGCATATGCATATGTTTTTATATTTAATTTACATCTATTTACATTTATACAATGAAGGTGGAAATTAAAGAAATATTCGAAGCGTATATTCTAATAGCTTAACATAGATTTTGATATTATAGTATTATTATATGCTAAAGTCTGTATAGTTGTTATTCAGACTGAAAGTGCTGGACGGATTTGGATGAAATTTAGTTCACAGATAGATTATAACCCTGAGTAACACATAGGATACTAGGTAAGCAATAAAATTACCTTCTAGTATTAAGGTCGTAATAATACCCTGCTTGTAAGTGTAATATGGTGTAACTAGCGAATCACCCTCGCTTCGCTTCAGGTTCGTCCCTAGACAAAAACAAATTATCCTACGGGACCCGTACACTTTTCCGGGATGATATATAGCCTATAGCCTTCCTCAGTTAACGGGCTCTCAAATGCAAAAAGAATTTTTCAAATCGGATCAGTAGTTCCTGAGATTAGCGCGTTCAACCAAACAAACAAACAAACTCTTCAGCTTTATAATATTAGTATAGATATGGTGGTTCTGTTGTATTTAAACGTATCTAGACTATCCGAGCGAAGCAATGCTAAGTCGCTAGTATAACATGTATAGAAAAATGAAAATTAGTGTCTAACCTTTTGTTTATATTGTTAATATATGTTTTTTTAGGTCTCAAAGAACTCACGGCTATTAATATAACTAGACTAAGTAGACTAAATTATAATACCATTTAACGCTTCAACAACTGTCTTTTACGCGCTCCTTATATTTTATTCATTTAGCTCTTGAAGTCTTAATACAAATCAAATAGTATCCATATTAGTTATTGAAACGTTCATACTATTATTCTTTCTAAACCAACAGAAAGTGGTCATACAACATTCTAAATATGTAATCCCTTTAAAAATACTATAGTCATTATTCTAACTTGAATTCCATTTCTCAACAAGATGGTTGATGTTTCAGTTAAACAAAATGGCTGACAATTAGAAGATTAATTGCTTAGACATTTTTTTCAATGAAAGGCCATGGTAGACTGCGTGTCTACTCTAAATCGTTGCTTTTGTCAAAGGTTACAACCTTTTTAGTGAATGAGTAGCTTGACTTATACACATGTTAAAATTAATTATTGACAAATGGGACAGCATTAAAAAGGGAAAAGTACTTTCTAAATATGATATTTAAATTACTAAACTGAAGTGATTTTATTACTAACATTTCAGTAAGGGATTTGTGTTTAAGCATAATTTGCATGAAAATTTTACTATTAAGCTAAAAAATTGGTTTTTAAAATGTAGGTAATCTATAAAGAATTTTGTCATAGCTAATATATATACAGCAAAGTTCATTGATATTAAAGATAGAGTAGTCAAAAAAAAATTAATTCCAGTTTTACTTATTAACAATTACTCAAGCATTCATTGTATCAAATTATAAATTCTGATTGTACATCAAAACTCAGGGGCGCAAAATCGTTATTAGACTTTTCAATCGCCCGCTCGCTTACGGATTAAAATAAAATAATACAACATACGTAGCCCGAAACCCCCATTCAGCCATTCCAAACAAACATTTCATACGAAAACTGTCACATTACCTAGCCCATAGAAAAGTGAAAATAAATAGACATACATCTATCTCTTTCTCGAGTATACAAAGCAGCCGAGTTAAAAAGGGACAGATGTATTTCAATTGTCATCGTTGACAATGAGGGCTCGGGCTCTAATCCTCGTGACATGGCTTTTTTCTTTTTTTTTCGCGTTGGCTGCGATATTATCTTCACAGCCGATTTCTGATAGGGCTACTAGCTTGTTTATGCTCGCTTGTCTATGACTGCTAATGGTATATTCGTGTAGTATCTTGTTACGGTTTATCGATTTAAAAGGTGATTTCGATAAAGGTTAAGCTTTCGAAAGTAGCCTCAGCATGAATCATCTGAAATTATCGAGTACTAATCGGTTATAGTATAAATAATAGCATTTTTTGCTATTTAATATGTTAATTGATATCCGAAATGATTGGTATTCTGACATTACGCTGTTGACAGGTAGATTATGAGATTGATCACTTCAATAAAACTAAAAGTTTTTAAACGGTAATCAAACAATAAAATATATCCACAAGTATGTAGATAAATATCGTCCGTCTGTTAACTAATCTTAAATTGCAAAATTTTTATCATATTTTTAAAATATTATAATACCAAAACGTTCTAATTCTCTATTAGGTACATTCTACGTAGTTTGTTTTTATTTTCATGGAAAATTCCTTATATTAATATAAAAGCTTTCAAGGCCACATCAAGAGGATCATTAAAATAATATTAGGTTAAAATTTATATTAATACAAATATCAGTTACATTTATAAATGTGCATAACTTTATTATTTATTATAGCTTTTTTAAAGTCGATATTTAAAAAAACATTTACCAAAAACTAATGAAACTTAACTCCATAACATAATTAGGCATTAAAAATCTCTGCCACGCGCCTCAACACCAAACCACAAGCGTCGTTTGAAACTTATTATTTTCCCGTTTTCCACAGTGTTTGACCCGGGGACGTCCCTACGGTACTTTAATGACGTGTAAAATATTTTAAGGGGAGAGATGTGCACAGATAAAAACAACTTTATTGTATGTATATACTTGCTATTTTGATTCTAGCAACGTTGAACGTCAACTGTCAAATTGACAGGGCGTAATGGACGCCTGAGGATTTAGAAGAGTTGTTTAGTTTGGGGATGCGCCTAATTAATTGAGAAAATTTCTAAGTAAACACTGAAGAACAGATACATTTGATAAGCGATTTAGGTTTTTAAAGCATAAACTATTCTATTGTTAATCTTGTACGGCATCCAATCATATGTATAATAAAGTTCTAACTGACGAATCTGTACATTAAATATTTTTAGGAAAATCTTATTGAAATAGTCACTATTATTGATACATAGGCTGAATACATATATATAAATATACTTTTTTAAATTTTCGTCTGTCTTGGAACGCCTCAAGAGTAAACCACTGGACAGATTTAGTATATATAACAAATAGGATATTTTGTATTGCGGGAAAATATTTCATCTCTGAGAAATCTATACTGAACGTTAAAACGTAACTAGGAACGAATCAGAGCGGAGCGAGGGAGAGTCGCTAGTTACTTTTATATAAGCGAAAGATTGTATTTGTATGTACGTTTGTAGCTTCGTCACGCTGAAACAGGTGAACGGATTGGGATGAAATTTAGTACGCAAATAGACTATGTCATGTATCAAGTATAGGCTACTATTATTAACGAACTTAGCCAAAAGATATCGCTACCTGTGCATAAGCACCTAGGAGTTTAAATCGCTAGTAAATAATACAAATAAAATATTTCATTTCAAACTCGTAGATATTATTTAATTCTTAAATTTCACGAGTAAAGTTACTGGCAATAACTAGAGAATTAATAATATCTCGTTTAAATTGAAAGGTTATTGCAACTGGATCACGATAAGTTAAAGATAACTTACAGGTTCGATACGACATTAATGACTTTTACTATGCAAGTTATAGTTGTAGTAAATTTTAATATTAGTTCTAATACCGAAAGCCTGGCCTTCCTGTGAGCGTTGATGGTATTAGCGATCAACATATGATTGCTAATATGTTTAGCGAACAATTTAAGGTGAAACCGCAGCATGACACAGGTATGTCTCGGTCGCTTGGTGCTGGGAGACGCAGCAAGATTAAGGTTAGATTTACAGCGAAGGAGGTTAGTCGTGTTATCAATGGTATGTCTAGAGGTAAATCCCCTGGATATGACGGTCTCAGCATCGAGCATCTTAGGCATGCCGGGGTCTACCTGCCACGCGTCCTATCCCAATTCTATAATCTTTGTCTTTGCCATGGTTATTTACCAGAGGAACTTACTAAAACTATTGTGGTTCCTATTATTAAGAACAGAACTGGGGACATCTCGGATAGAAATAACTACCGTCCCATCTCGCTCGCGAACATAATGGCCAAGGTACTGGATGGCCTGCTTAATAATATTCTTGTAAAACACATAAAGCTGCATGAAGCCCAGTTCGGTTTTAGGAGTGGGCTTTCCACTGAAAGTGCCATATTATGTCTTAAGCAGGCGGTTCAATACTATACGGATAGGAAAACGCCGGTATACGCGTGTTTCCTGGACTTGTCAAAAGCCTTTGACACAGTCCTATATGGTAAGCTCTGGGAAAAACTGGGGAGTGCGGGTGTGCCGGTGGAAGTAGTATCGTTATTACAGGAATGGTATCGCTGTCAGCGGAACCAGGTGAGATGGGACGGAGCTCTGTCCGAGCCTTACGGCATGGATTGCGGCGTTAGGCAGGGTGGACTGACCTCTCCTTTGTTATTTAATTTATACATTAATGACCTCATCGGTGAGCTCAGCAGCACTCATACCGGTTGTCATATCGATAATGTATGCGTCAACAATATTAGTTACGCGGACGATATGGTGCTGCTGGGTCCAACGGTGGGAGCTATTCGCAAAATGTTGAACATATGTGAATCATATGCGATGGAACATGGACTGGCGTACAACACAAAAAAAAGCAAAATACTCCTTTTCAAGGGTAAAGCAAGCGTATGTGTGCCGGTATGTGTTCCTCCAATTAAATTGTATGGTCAGGAACTGCAGCGGGTATCCAGTTTTAGGTATCTTGGGCATATTGTGACGGAAAATCTGTCCGATGACGCGGATCTGGAACGGGAGCGTAGGGCACTGGCGGTCCGAGGGAATATGATAACTCGTAGATTCGCTCGCTGCTCCACGCCAGTAAAGTTAACTTTGTTTAAGGCATACTGCCAATCTTTTTACGCGAGTAGTCTGTGGGTGAGTCATACCCGTCGGGCCGCCAGAGTCCTGCGTGTTCAATATAACAACATCTTTAGAATGCTGCTGCGGCTGCCTCCATATTGCTCCGCGTCGCTTATGTTTGCTGAGACTCATACGGATGGCTATCAGGCGTTAATTCGTAAAAAAGTAGCCTCACTATTAAGACGGTTGAGAGACAGCAGCAACGGCATCCTCAGGATGATTGCTTCACGCACGGATTGCCCGATCCAACACAGGATGATGCGTATTACAATAGGCCAACATTGACTGATGACTCACTGTTATTTTTATTATAAGTATGGTATTATTGTATTTTATTATTTATATTATGTTACTATTCTTTTTATTTTTCTATTCTTGACATATTTAAACCTTTGATGTAATGTAATCTAATATTAAGTATTAATTTAATTTGACTGATTGACATGCCTTAAATTGACATATATGATTTATTTATTTTCCTATGTTAATGTAAAATACTGATGTTTTTTTTTTATGGACTTCTTGTCTGAAATAAACGTTCAATAAATAAATAAAATAAATATCATGGTATTTATATTATTAGATAACTATTTACTCTTTCTACGGGTTCCATGTTTCTATGTACCATTCTTAACTAAACAGCATCCGTTACAAATAGAAGTAACAATAATGATTAGACACATAGCACCCCTGAAATACATTATATTTTACCATAACCAGCTATATTTCATCACCTAAAACGAGGGCTGGCAACATATAAATCATGTTAACACATAAATTCTACTGGCAACATCGCCCTGGGGTTGCAAGACAAGTTGTGACAGATTAGCGTTAAGGGAAACAGCGTTGCAACCCTGTATCTAATTTTCAACCCTCTGTTGGTACAATTGAGTTGAAAATTCTGTAAATTTGTTACTCTAGCCCCTTAGAAATCAATGAGTTATTTTATTACCATGATAATGTTGGCAGCGTTGCATAGCAGGGGCTAACCGAGTTGTCGGTAAATTGAAATTTATCAAATAAATTATTGTGAGGGGCGTTAAATATGATTGAATGATATTAGTTTGCTTTATTTGACTAACTGTTTGAGAATATCCTGTCTTATTTGTTGGTGCTACTTCCGTTTCGTTTATAAAACTGCGTACTTTTAGATAGAATATTTATGTAAATTACAAATATATAATTTCTTCTATTTGTGTATTGTATATAAGCATAAGTAAGATTAAAACTTTTAAGTACATGTCAATCAAACAATATATGGCCACACCAATATATTATGATCTATAATGATCTACAAACATACAAATGCACAATTTTTACCAAAGGGAACCTATGATATCACATTTGCAGTGTTCGCAGTAACAGTTGGAAGTTAGAAAAAGACTCACGCTTTAACTACGCCGCTCCATACAAAGTGCCCAAGAGAGGGTATCACGGATTAACTTATCATAGAGTGGGAGGGCGAGATAAATTCTATAGCGAAAGCACCCCATGCACTCCATTGAATGGATTTTGAAACAGTTTTTAAAATCTTTTTGATGCATTATAAAAAAAATTGTATATTGGATAATTAAAATTATTAATTTAGTATTATGTAAATTCCTTCTAACCGATTTCGGCCACTGCGGCCAATCTCACTGAGACAAACCAACTGCGCAGGAGATATTATAGTGCAGCGCGTGTATCGTTGTGCCAGCAGACACTACGTGCTCTTTCTATTCCTTTTCCTCTCAAAGTCCAATAAGACGATACTTCGAATCGATTGATGAGAGTTAAGGCGCAGGATCGAATGCTTTACGTGCTTTCGGTCGTGCTCGAGACACGAAGGTGTAACACCGCCAACTTTCCAACTCCGGGCTATTACTGGAACTTTCTTAACAGATAGATTCAATAGTTATACTTGGCCTTAACCGGAACTCGAACCTAGGATCTAGCCACGAGACCAGGGCACCTAGCATTATAGCATATTGCAGAACAAAGTATTATAGGTGTACTATTATTAAAAAAATTAAGGAGGAAAATAGTGTTTATTTTTATCTGTGTCTGTTATTTTATGATGTGACATCGACATTTATAATTCCGGTCGGTCACCGTTAGATAGATGGATTTGGGTAAGATTGACCAATACATGGAAGAAATCTTAGTCTTTTACATGCTCTATTTTATCGTTTGTTCAGATAACTTGAACAAACCCTTTTTTTTTTGAATCCTAAAATATTAATAAAAACTTCATTCACATACTACTATTATTATAATTTATTTGTAACAAAACTCCCTATTTTTTATCAAAATTATTTTACTATACCTATGTAACCTATTTGATTTTGTTAGGTTTGGTGTTTTTTGACGTTATATTTTTTGAAAATTAAACAATTTGTCTTGCTACTATATAAAGTCATTTATAATCTGCGAGGCGCACGCGGCGCACACGCGCCATCTTATTTATCTGTTTTCACAGCAATTCACACTTGAGACTAAGCAATTTTTCATGCTAATGTCTAATCATTATTCACAGCGACAAAAACTATTAGCGATAGTTGGAAAAATATTTATCTAGTAAACTTTATGTACCTATATATGTGATCATGAAATGAGTGCATATAGCTAAAATTTTCAGTAATACCTAATTATGCAAACATTTTATTTAGTATACATTTTGTTAGTGTCTATAAAAATAACAACGAATAAAACAGCTTGTTTATTTAATATAAAATAATACAACTTCTTCAGAGTATAAATGAAAAATGATTTCACGTTTAATGTTAAAAAAATGTGAGGAAACAATCTGCAATCAACAATTAAAAAATTAAATGGCTGGCTGAATACATGAAAGTCGTAGCATTTTTATTCGCCACATCGCTCGCCATTTCGAGATACGTCATTTCATTCAAAATGGCGGATTTCTCCCGTGTAAAAAGTTTTCGTATTACAGGGCTGTTAAATTTAATGATGGGCATTTAGAAATGAAAATTCGTGGTTCCTTTAGAGGTAAAATTCAAATTGAAATAAAATTTCTGAAAGAATTTGCAATCTTTCACAAAAGATTTTAAATCGTTCTTTTTATTTTATATCAAACTAAATTATTTTTCGTGGATGTTACAAATATGAAAGGAAGTTGATAAATTACTGTAGACTACAAGAGATATAACGTTTTCTGTACTAGATTGTAGGTTTACCAAACACCAACATGAAGTATAGAGAGAAAACGAGTAATGTTTCAGATGCATTGATTCATGTTTGTTATTATTGATATAATTAAAACTCTACTATCTTCTATTCTGTTCTTTATATAAGATAAAAGCTAATTTATAAATATTATGATTAATAGTTTTGAGTATTTATTTTTATATTTCATACTGTCCACACCGAAAGCGACTGTGCCAACCCTGTTCAGAACAATAGCGATAAACGAAAGATAATTAATTAATGAAACAGTGTAAAACAAATGAAAATGTTTAGTGAGAAGTTTATAAGAAATAATATAATAATTTAACTTTACTTCAATTTTTATCTGATTCAATAAATAATCTTATCCAAGTATGAGAATTTAATTATTATTGTTTTAAGACGTTGATTTTGTTTTGAATGTTTGTATTTCATTTCTTTACTATACAAACTAATATTACTAATTTCATAAATGTGAAAGTTTAGATGGATTTTTGTTATTCAATCACGCTAGAATGGCTGAAGGCAGTGGTAGCCCAGTGGTAACGCGCTCTCTTGGGAAACCGAGTGAAGCGGGTTCAAATCCCGGGTCTCGCACCTCTGACATTGTCATGTGCAAATTATTTTCTAACTTGTTTACCACTTGCCTTACGGTGAAGGAAAACATCGTGAGGAAACCTGCATGTCTGAGAGAACCTAGCAAGTTTTCGAAAGACATGTGAATTCCGCCAATCCGCACTTGGCCAGCGTGATAGACTATGACCTGATTCCCCTCGTCTTGACGGGAGGCCCGTGCCCAGCAGTGGGACGTTAAAAAGGGCTGAATACAAGAATGGCTGAACGGATCTGGATGAAATTTGGCACAAGGATAGATTATAGTCTGGAATAGCACACAGGCTACTTTTTATCCCGGAAAAATGTACAGTTCCCGTGGGATAGATTTGTTTCTGTTTTTCGAGGCGAGACACGGACCCGAGGGAAGCGAGGGTGAGCCACAGGTGTTCGTATAGTATCAGTTGTAATGGGTTCTTACTTCTTAGTTTATTTCTATAGAACAAGAAGCTTGTTGTAAAATATTTAAAAACAACCTGTTTATTTATTACTATATAACATAAAATTTGCAGAGGACACGGATTACATAAGTGACATTCAAAACTACGTAAAATTTCATACTAGAAAATTAGAGTGAAGTTTTTTTAAGCCCCAATGTCTCACGGCACGTGTCTGTCCCACATCAATATACCTCAAGTGTGTTGGAGTGTTTGCTCACTCATGGTTCACTTTACTGTAATGGAAACTATACGTAGGGTAATTGTAGCAAAAAATACAAAAATGTAATCGAAAAAATCGATGAATGATCGATTTTAAAAATTCTTTCAATAAGAAGAAACTATACTGTTTTTAAATAACAGGCTGTATCTTGATATGTTGTGCATTAATAATTATGCTACTTTATAAGTAATATAAAACATTTATACAGTTCATAAAGGCGTTTTCCTGTCATATTCTGTACTAGCGACTTACCGTCCTTAGGTTGATTTCCCATACAAACTTTCATTCCCATTTTCACCCCCTTAAGAGATGGTTTCCGGGATAAAAAGTATCCTATGTCCTTCTTAAAGTCTCAAACTATCTTCGTACCAAATTTCATTTAAATCGGTTCAGTAGATCTAGAGATTTACAACCTCACAAACGCACAAACGTTACCTCTTTATAATATTAGTATAAGTATGTATACTTAAATTAGGTTAAAAACCTTTAAGTTATATTTTTTAATACTTTTTTATTTCAGATTTTCTTTATTTCAAACAGAAAAATCTTAAAAGGAAAAACCATATACATATACCTAAATGTGTAACCCACAAAGCGTAACTAAGAGCGGGAGTTGCCCTCGGCGAAAAACAACAAACACTAAAACACTGTTGTTGACTTTACAATTAGCAGGCAACACCATAGGGTGACTCTTAAAAAAATAAAGTGCTTTACGCTTTTACTAAGGTTTTAGGTTTTTTAACGAAATCTCTTTCTTTGCATATATGGTTAGTTTGATGTAAAAGAAATAAGTTATTATTGTTGACTAGCGATTCGTTCTTCGCTCGAGTGTCTTCCTAGATGCCTAACAGTAGCCTATATGTTACTCCAGATCATAGTTTATCTATGTATTAAATTTCATCCAATCAGTTTAGGCGTTACAGCGTGAAGGAGGGACAAACATACACATGTACAATTTTAGCATATATCGATAGGTATGTACATTATATGTAAATCTTCTAGAAAAAAATACGTGTGTGTGTAATTCACACATGGTAGAAGTAAAACTTAATATTATATATGTATATTTAGTGTTTGTCTCTTTTTAGTGTCGCATTTCCGCTTCATTTCCGTTTGATCGAATTTCAAATCACAAAGATTGTAAAAAAGTTTCATTTCAAAAAATCAAACTGGTATACACCAAAACAATTAGTGAAAAGCCGAGTTTGTTTTCACAGACACCCCATCTCCAATGAGACAGGGGTACAAACCCATTGCATATATAAACATCAAGGTGCTAACTTTCACACACTGGGGCAAATAGAGTAACAAGTTTATACGGATTTTACACAAATAGAATAAATGTTTTGTCACTTTTAATTAAATTATACAAACGTTAGATTTAATTAAATATTATTCATGTATTTTAAATAAATTTATTTTTTCGGGTTTTTTAGTGGTCTTATTTTAAATTTTGGTTCCCGACGTTTCGAGTGTTTTACAACAAGTTTAAAGTGTCAAATATTCGCTTAAATCTAAGAATGTATTCTTATTCATGCAAATATTATTGCTATAGTTTATATACTACATAATAGGTGTTTACATGATATATTAAAATTTGTTAAATTATGGTAAATATTAAAGTGTCTTATTTGATTTCAAGTTAATTTTTCTTCTTCCAGGGACTTTTAGATCGAAAGATCGATGTGATTTTTGGAAAGGGATAGTTTTTGGGTCGAAGTGACATTACTTTGTTTCCCATTATATATTAGTTCATTGGAAGTACTTAGTGTTACGCATACCTGCATAAACTTGAATGTTGTAGACCCCATGAGTTATTATCATACCATGGTTATTTAAGTACTATATAAGACTACCTATATTATTTTTTTATTTCCTTATTGCGGCTATGTTGTCACTGCGACCATTTCTGGTCTATTGTGATCGCCACATTCTTCATTAGAGTGAAACATTGAACCCTGCAGAATTTAAAAATTGCAGGATTTTCTTAGGTTTGCACTCTTTTATTTCATCTAGGCCTAGAAACTGTTTTCCTAGATGAATGCTACGCTTGTACATAAGCGGTCCGCATTCCCACAGAAGATGAAGTGGCGTTTCATCTGCCTCATGCATATTCTACAGGTTCGCGTTTCGCTCAGTCCCATATTGAACATGTGTGCTTGTTTAAGCAGCAGTGTCCGGTAAAAGTCCTTACCAGTAATTGTAAGGTTTTCCTGTTTAGCGCTAGCATAAGGTTGTTAAACCTTTAAACATTAGACTACCTAGATAGCATGATACTCATCAAGACAACAACTAATTTTACGAAAAACATCTATTATAATAATATATGCACATTTATTATATTAGCAGACGAAAATCTTTATGCAAATACACATTTATTTTAGACGTTATAAAAAAATCCCATAATACGTCATATTTATATTAATACTAGGTGGCCTGATAGATACTGCCTTGCTCAAATGTCAATCTCTGAATCTATACAAAAAAACCTATAGAAAAAAGCACCTTGAATTTTCCCCGATTTTCTAAATTTTCAATTTTATTTTTGAAATATTATAAGAACTATTATTAATGTGTTATAAAAGGAATAAATCCAAATCGGTCCAACCGGATTCCAGTGATGTACCAATGACCTATTCCAGACTATATAATCTATCTCTGTGCTCCTAGATACGTTCTGGAGTGATTGAGCAACAAAAATTCATCCAAACTTTGGCAATTATAATATTAATGAGATTAATGGGAAGTATAGGGTTGCATCATTTTTGAGACAGCCTACAATGTATTAGTACATTTAATAATAGATTTTATTTATCCCACAAGTGAAAACTCGCCGTGTAAATATAAGCACATTTAAATGCAATCATTTGCGGTGGTTTGGTAAATCCGAGGGTGTCGCCAAGTGATAATTTTCACACGTTTTTCATCTATTTAGAAGGGAGGTAAGATTTAGTAGTGCAAAAAGATTTATATTTAAACTATTCTTATTTTAAATTTAAGAAATAGTTTATGATATTTCTCACAATACTTAAGGTTTTACGCTATTTTATAAGATCTATATAGATATATCAATTAAAGTGTGTAAAATAAGAAAAAAATAATTTAAAATAAATAATTGTAGATTGTTTTCTAATTGAACAAAATTAAGTAACTTTGTATTTTGAATACTTATAGTTGAGAATTAAATAATAATTGATTTATCACCAAATCTTCTATTCTCAACATTAGAAACCCATTACGATTCCATAGCCCACTCAATAATACATGAGTCATAACTTTGAACACGATAATGAAAATTATTCAAAACTAACATTGAATACGCAAGTGCTAACGTTAAATGAGCTCGTATCAATCTATTTTTATCATAGTAGCAAATTCATTCCTTAAATGACATTTCCTTGATAACGGCTGACACTGACAAGAGCATTGCATTAAAGTTTATAAAAAAAGCAAAACAAATATGGCCGCTCAAGATGGCGGCACGTCAAAGGGCGCCGACGGTAGCGGCTCGCTGTGTTGGAATTCATAAATGATAAATTTAATATTATTTACGATGCGAGGTATCGATACGAAGATGCTATTACCAGATTGTTATAATTAAACTTGTATATATAGATAGATCAAAGATAATTTAATGCAATCTGATCTAAGATTTGTTAACTGTTTAGAAATAATCATTTTCATATCAATTTAGGAAATGTCAAATCATATTACTAAACTAAGCTTTAAACGTGCCACGTGTAAAAGATAGAGGTGTAATAATAATAGAACTAGAAACATTATAACTAACTCTATAGGTTAATTATATGACTTACCGATCGGTTATGTTTCATTTTTTCTAATTTACTTTGTATTTAAATATTAGAGATTAAAAAAAAATTTATAATTATATCACCTGTATCAACTTTTTAGTTTTATATCATGTTTAATATTTAGGCTGTAAGCACTAAGTTATTGTACCTCAGCCATTTATTGTGGGCTTAATCAAATGATTCTGTTGACATATCTCAACATGTTCAAAAGTTTTAAGTATGCCAATGAAAAATTAGCAGACCGTAATTGCATTGAATTATGTAAGTGTTATATTCTTAAGGCGATTAAATTTACTGAATTATTAACGAGATGTATCTTCGGCTATTGACTTTTATTTACAAAACTCATTTTGTTTAATATTTTTTTATTTAAACACATTAGATAAATGTTAAAAATAATTCTGTAATAAAATTTCAAAAGAAAATTTTCATCATCTGCAAAAAATATTTTACAATTTATTTTAAAGCTATCCATTAAAGGGTGGTATCATCAGCTCTTAAGCTTGATTCGTTATAAAATATGATAGTTAATTTAGTAACCGGCGCGTACGACAGTGTTCTGACCCCGATTTCACGCGGTTGAAGGACCTTTAAAAATGCTGCTCATTATTAAGAGTTATCGAGGATAATTTTATAAACGATTCGAAACGACAATCACAATCGTAGCTTCAATAGGTAGTTATTTTTTATTATAATCCCAACGCTGGGCAAACTTTTTTTTTGTACATCCTTTTTATATTGATAGTTTAAATATACTCTGTGGAAATAAAAAGTTGAAACTAATAACTTGTCATTCAAATAAAATACACACAAATCCTACTAAATCATAATTTCTAAAATATCTACAATGTAAAAGAAATATTTTGTTGTATTAAATAAGTAAATCTATGTAATGTTGCTTTAGACATTTTTCTTAAAAAAAAAGGGTAATTAAGTTCATATAAGTCATGTTATAGTTTGTAGAGTAAATTTTGTATCAATTTTTTTAATCCTTTTTCCTTTTACAATGGGCACGACTTGACATGAAGTTAATTCAATTAATTTACTGAAAGTTTAAGTAAAATGCAAGGACATAATACAATTATAAAGTCGTAAAAAATATGATGATAGCTGTTTGCCTCCTTACAACCAATTACTGTGCTTAACTGAGTTTATCCAATTACTACCCTTCCTTTTATGTATTTCTTTTAATATTATGGCAGTTTTATTGATATACAATGTATTTACATATGTATGTATAACCTAGTTTTATATTCAACTGTTATATTTTAAATAAAACTATGTTTTCGAATTTTTCCGCGGATTTATTTTGATTTTTGGTTTCCTACGTTTCCATTCCATTTTGGTTCCATTCCATTCCAACAACTATACGTTGTAGATAACAACTATATAATTACCTTTGCGACGTCTAAAACCTTATTCTCTCCCGTGACCATGTGCGCTGTGAAGCATTGCGTGTGGAAACGTGGTGAGCCAAAAATCAAAAAAAAAACCCGAAAAGATAGTTTTATTTAAAATGTCAAATATTTGCGTAAATCTAAGAAAGTATTAATATGTTATAGCTATAACAATATTTCTTCTAAGTCTTTGGTAATTATTATAATAATATCATTTAATAAAACTTAATAATTTACATAATAATTGTATAGATGGGGTCTCCAACGTTTACTGTTCACTTGTTTATTTATATTTTTCGTAATGGTTTAGTAATACATTAACAGGTTACTTTTTCTTTAAAAAAACCAAATAAGAGTCGCGATATGCTTGAAAGCCTTGCTCTTCTTTACCAAAGGCATATAGTATGATATGTATAAGGATAAAGAGCTAAAAATGTATTTTTTTATAACTTTATTATACCTATATACAAATCAAGTGTACACTTAATTATTACTGTACAAGTCATGTCCGCGTGGAATAGTGGCAAGAATGCTAGCCGCATTCCCCCGCTGAATGGCAATGCCGATTCTTTGGGCGAAAAACGAGCCAGATCTGTCATCAGTAGAGGCGGTAAGACGAGGTGTTATGTCTTTTAAGAAGTGTTTAGACTCCATGGCCCAAGGGTTTCTACAGCAAATGGTATAAAAACATAATTAGACTAAGGGGATAAAAATCATAATTTTTTATTGAGTAAATCTATGAACAGGCGTTAGTATAATTTATAAAGGCACGGTTGCATGTGGCCGATGCATTTAACGGTAAGCACCAGACGGTATGATAAGCTGTCATTAGTGACTGGTGATAAATCAATGAATGCGCGGGGCTTCCGAAATCAATAGGAATGCGGCGTTTTGTTATGTCGTTTTTACTACGAGTAACCCTACCTGTTATATTTTATAAAGTTTAAATATTAGACTAATTATTATATTTTTTTATTTTTTTTGTTTATGGGACCTATATTGTAGCTATCTTCAAATGACTTTTTCTTCTTATAATGTTTGAAATAAATATTAGTATTAGTGTAGTTTGGTGTGTCATATGTTTTTCTTCAAGGTTCATCTTTTAATTTTCAGAATTATATACAGGATACAAAATGAAATAAAAATTACAAGGGATGAATAAAACAGTTAAATTTACCTTTTAAGTCACGTGTCTTTAATACTTTCTTAGATTTATGCGAATATTCGACATTTAAATAAAACTATCTTTTCGCGATTTTTTCTCAAATTTATGTTGATTTTTGATTTCCGACATTTCGAATGCTTTATAGCAATCATGGTCACAGGAGTGACTAGGGTTTAAGATGTCTCAAAGCATTATACAGTTGTTACAGACAGCTTACCCACAAATTAACAAAAATGAATTTAAAAAAAAATCAAAAACACCATCAAAGTATCTTACAATATTTGTAAATTTAAATTTTAAACATTATCTCATATTATCTTATTTTAATAAGTCATATTACGTATCTTTATTTATATTATACATGTAACACGTAAAATGGAATTTGTTTCAGTACATTCATGTATTAATTATATATTATTAATATTAAGTACCTATATGTTATTGTTAAACAACGAAAAGTGATCATGTAATAAGATTTACCAATAGGTTTACATTCTATCATCTATTGTACTAAAATCAATATAAGTTTAAGTCAAGATCAAGTTTTATTGAAAACTAGTAATTTTCCCCCGTTTTGCTCTGTTGCGTCCCTAAGTGCCTAACAGTTGCCCATGTGTTACTCATAGTCTTGTTACTCTGAGTCATAGACTAACTATGTACTAAATTTCATTAAAATCCGTCCAGCCTTATGAACGTAAGGAGTAACGAACAAACAAACAAACATACATACAAACTTTCGCATTTATATTAGTATTCGGAAGTAGTCCGATATATCTACTATGGCAATATATATTTAATAAGGTAATTTTGACACCTAGCAATAAGATTAATTGTAAACTAACTTAAAACGAGTAAAGAAAAAGCCACAAATGACAAAACCTTAAGTACATTGACCGATCCACCTGTCGTATCACAATCGATAACTCGGCCATCATGTCAGTGGGTGCGAAGCCAACAATATGACCCTACGGCCTAACGTTGAAACATACATAAAGACAGTCAACAAGGTTATAAGAAATAAATATATGTATTAGATTTTATCATTAATACAACTGTTTTGACGATTATAATTCTTCTTCTTCAATTTGGTAAATACAAAAATAAGCCATACTTTACTAAATGTTTTCATTTAAGTATTTATGTTTATCTTTTTCTAACTAATTAAAATTATTATCTGTCTATCTGTTTCTTCCAGCTAATCTGCGAAACGGCTGGACGTATTTTGATGGAAATTTCACTGGTAAATAGTCGATGTTATAAGAAGTAACTTAGGTTACTTTTATTTTAGAAAAAGAATTAGGATTCCGCGCAAGAAAATTAAACCCATGAAATTATGAACCAAATCTTACCTAGGGACGCACCCAAGCGTATAATAATATATACAGATTTTAATTCAGTTGCTTATATAATTAAATGATGAAAATATCGATTAAGCTATGACAGGTTAAAATAATATCGATATTCGATTTTGTAAACATTTTGTTAAGTTGTCGTCTTGAGTATCGTTTAAGGTACTATTTTTCAAAGATACTAAGACTTTAAATGAAGTGAGGGCGGATATTAAGTTATACTATTTGTATTTTAAATACTTATGTTTGAGATTCATTCGTTGCTCAACAATTTGAAAACTGAGCATTTTGAAAAGTTACTATCGTTGTTATTTAAAAATAAACTTTGTTATTACGAAGATAGAATTTATTTTTTCTATCTTGATTTATGTTAAATCTATTCTTACAGCATCTGATCAGATATCGATATGATCTAAACAAGTATCAATAGTTCCCCACCTAAGAAACATTTACTATATAAATAAATCTTTACAATTATAAATGCGATAGTGTTTTTGTTGGTCTGTCAATCTATATACAAATTGAACTGTATGTTGGTAATATCAAAATAACTATTTTTACTAAACAATAACTAACGATTTTTACTAAATGTATATGAAATTATATAAAGTACTTATAAGAGAAACACAATTTTTAAATTTTTTGTTTATTTATCTGTTTGTTCCGGTTAATCTTCGAAACAGCTGGACTGATTTCGACAGAACTTTCACTGGCAGATAGCTGACGTTATAAGGAGTAATTTAGGTTATTTTTAAATTGTTCTTCAACAGTTAATAATAGTAACAGGTCAATCGCCCTATGAATTAATTTCGCCCTGTGATTGTTAAAGTGCAAAAGTATATATTGTTAAAAACATTAAAATATAGTGAGAAAAGCTTAAAACCATATAATAAAAGTAATAATTGAAGTTGTGTATCGTTTTATTAATTTAACACTATTTCTAGCTTTATCTTGCCTGTTACTTCACCCGCGTATTCATTTAGTTCATTGCCACCTAACATTCTCGTATATTATATATTTTTGATTTTATAAACCGGCGTTAAAGCGCGTAGAACTCATAAAAAGACCATCAAGTCGTATCGTTGAAATTGCTGAGCCGTTTGATGTGAAACAGTAATATGTCTAAAACTAAAAGCGAAAATGAAAATACAGGCTTAATTGAAATTCATCCAGCATTCCTTAAATAAAAAAACTCTTTTAACAATGTGGTTTTGATAATACTTTCTTAGATTTACACGAATATTTGACATTTTAAATAAAACTGTCTGAAGTACCTTTGAGACGTCTAAAATCTTAGTCTCTTCCATGATCATGATTTCTGTAAAGCATTCGAAATTTCGAAACGTCGGGTAACAAAAATCAATATAAATCCACGAAAAATTCAAAAAGATATTTAAAGTGTGGTTTTGGTTTCTATAACATTTTTTCAAAGTTTAATGTATGGACTTACTTTATTTATACCATAGTTATGTATAGAAATGTTGTAAATTAATTTTACATAATAAATTGAAATATTAGATTATATTACTTGAGACTTGATATTATTTATATAATTGGCATGCGTTGAAATCTTTTATATGGATAGACTCAATTTACATAATACGAAGTATAAAGATCCATCTGATGTATTTCTTAGAAGCCTTGAAGTGACTCGTATTTTAATTTTGACGTTTATGAATGCTATTAGGGGAAATGTCAACACTACATTTATTGCGTACAATAAAACCTTGCTTGCAGTAGCAGGAAATGTGAGTTGCTCTTTTATTTAGACAAAAGAAAGATGTTCATGAGTAAATAAATTAAATTTTAATATTAAAATTATAACTTTTGTTATATTAAATAATTACATTTTATTCTTATATATGAATGAGTTCCTTCGACTGAAATGTAAAATTATGAAACAGTTTCCCTTAAATGCACGCTTGTCCGCAAATAAAAAATGACAAAAAACAATTAATTATAACAACAAAAGAATATAAAGGGACTGGCCATATAAAATGCTTAGGGATACCAATAAAAAACATACAATGAAAAAAAAGTGAATTTAAAAAAAGAACGTCCAGCTGCCGTCGTTACGCATCTAGTGGCAGAGAGGGACATCGATACATAAATTATCATAGGAATGACAGGGAGGGAGGTACGGATTAAAATGGCGGATTAATTTTAGTTTCACATTAAAATTGTATTTGGGTTTTAAATCAAATAGGTCGCGAGTCGTTAATTTTGTTTACTGATTCCGAGATTTTATTGACGTTAGGGTATTTTTTTGATATGTTAAGTATAACTGGCCACATTAACATACATATTCTGTAAGAAAATAAGTCTAGACTTTTCAATTTATTTACGTTTTACAAACTTTAATGGCCATTGTTTTTTTAAAACTCGTAAATAATGCATAGATTTTGCTGAAACAGTCTGAAATTTTAATAAAATTTAAAAAAAATATCAAATATTTTATTAAATTATAACTGAACATAACCTTATTATAGCAAAATTCATAATAATTTTAACTTTATTTATAAAGTAAAAACAACCAATGTGAATACACATTTGTTATATTAGTGTAGATTTAAAGTGATGTCAACGATTCTGTTATAATATAGATATATCGGCTTCGTTTGTGAAGCGTGTTTCGATAAGCGGGCATTCCTTTCCATACAGCATTTGTAAGGCTTTAACTCGCTACTTAACTCACGTTGTGTGTTGGTTTACTTCGTATCTTAGAAGGTCAATTTTGCAGGATAATTCGAAAATGTTCTATTTATTTATTTTTTAATCATATCTTAGGAATATGACCTAGCGAAGAAATGAAGTGTTAGAACCTTTAAGATTGTAAATAAAGCTTTTCTTTGAGTGTTTGCTAAGGATTGTTATTTATTGCAATGGAAATGTAAAAAAGTTGTTAATCCGTATAAAAATTACCTGAGTTTTAACTAAATATAGTTTTTTTTTAAATAACCCTTTTTGAGATTACATACAAGTTTGTGCTTCTGTTATCTTGAAATTATTATTATATAGAATTAAAATGGTTAATCATTTACAGCAACAGATTAAATAAACATGTTTTCATTCATCAGAAACAAAAGTACTTATAGGTATGCTAACCTATGAGACAAATTGGCTTCCTAGAATCATTGCCTTTTGTTAAAAAAAAAAAAACAAAATGTCATGTTCTTACCACGTGACGTAATACTTAGGTAAGACTTTTCAATACCTTTTAACCGATTGAAAAAGAGGATATTTCAATTTATGTATTTTTTTGTGTGTTTATTATTTTATCGCTGAAAAAACAACCAGTCGTAAGATTCTTTTTGTACTGAATTTATACTCGAGTTTGGTCGATAAGTTTATATGTAGCACATATATTTATTTATATTTGTATAAAAAAATATAAATAATTTGTTGCTATTTAAATATATAGTTATGTTTCTTCAAATATTAAAAAGATAAAGTATAAAAAACGTTTCATACAGCTTCTTTCTTGTAAAAATTATAATATTTCATGGTATTTATTTCAATACCAAGATAAAATACAAACGTCACATTCCATTTCAAGGGAAAATCCTAATCCCAGTTTAATCCCTACACTTTCAAGGAAATTCTCAGAAGATTTGACTCACTGTCCCTTTTTATACATTTTAGTCATTAAAAAGCACATCTTCTAATGTAAATAAAGAAACCATATAAATATAAAAAATATTGTGAAATTAGATCCTCAAAAAGACTGAACATTTTATAATGATGTACCAATAATATTTTTCTAATTATACGAGCTTTATCCTGCGAATCCTATATTATGTAAGTACTTACAGTACCTATCCTAAAACAGAAGTTTCTAATCTATACTATTTTTTATTTATTTATTTATTTATTTATTTGCTAAGAACATCCTTTTTGCATATAATTTCATAAACAATTTTTACGTTAATAACTGCATTAGTTATACAACTGAGTCGCAGTTATCAACGCGAGTTTGTGAGTTTGTGAGGTTGTAGGGGGTAATCTCTGGATCTACTGAACCGATTTAGATGAAATTTAGTAAGAAGATAGCTTGAAATCCTGGGAAGGACATAGGATACTTTTTATCCCGGAAATCATTCCTTAATAGGGTCAAAATGGGGATAAAAGTTTGTATGGAGAATCAACCTAGTGACGAACCTTTATAACGAACGAAAATATAACGTACCATATTATTTCCTTATTTTGATCTTTCTATTACTTTCAAGGTGCCGCTTATAAAAAAAAATATTTTTTTTTGGAAAAATACCTAAATATTCAATGCTAATAAAAATAACATTAGCAAGTCGTTATAATATGACTACAAGTATCCGAACACCCTATTTCGTCTCGGGGAAAAGTAATCCGACCTCTTCGAGGAAAAAGTCCCTTTTGAATTTAGTATCATTCACTTACTGTCCCTTTCTTTCTTTGTTTTCATCTTTTTCTTTTATCTTTTTTTCATTTTTTCTTCATTGTTTCTTATTTGCGTTTTGTGATCTTTTTAATTGCAATGTTCAGATATATCTTTATATAGGTATATATGTATAGCTTCAATTTATCCTCATCGTTTTGTCACCTTTGTAAAAAGCATTGCTATTCATACATGCTTACTATTAATAACATATACAAATAATACTAGCGACTTACCCTCGCTTCGCTCGGGTGCGTTTCTGGGTATGTTTTAATGGCTACATACATAGGCATAGAAAAGTAATTAAGTAACCATATATAATATATATTTTTTACTACTGTCTCTTTGTTATTCGCGCCCCTTCTATTTTAGTACTAGTTCCTACACCTAAAGGTTGCCTGGAAGAAATCGCTCTGTTAGCGATAAGGCCGCCTCTTGTACCTATATTTTTGTATATTTTCTTCTCTCTTTTTGGGTGTACAATAAGGAGTTATTCATTCATTCATTCATTCATATCTACTTTAAAAATCTTGAAATCATGCCCTATTGTTCATTGATTGGTCTAAAATGTCGACATTTTATTTCTTATCATAATTATAAGATATATAATAAATTGTGGTATCCTTAACTTAAGAAACGATTTCTTTCCAACACAAACTTTCAACCCTTATTTCACGCCCTTCTAGTTTTATTTTTATAAATTATCCATGTCCTTCTCCAAGGTCCCATCCATCTCTATACGAAAAATCATCAAAACTTTGTTCAGCAGTTTAGGCGTGAACTCGTTACAGACATAATAATATTATAGTATTGATACACTTATATAAAAATTACTGTCGATACCGCCATTGCTTTTTTCACCTCAATAAATTAATCGAATGCCGTGTAATATAATATCCACGATTCATTTATAACTTAGTTATGCCCGGTAATATTACCTGCTACTATGGTATATGTACCTACTAATATGTACCTACTAATATGACCTACATATATATATCACAATTTAACTATTACAATATATTAATATCTATTACATCCGAAATATTATTTACTTTTTTATTTGGTTAGTATTAGCACAGACAGCAGCAAAGACGAGACTTTGGTATGTATATATGTACATTCGTATACAATTAAAATTTGTGAGTAAGTTTGTTACTCTTGTTCAAGTTGTCAAAATTTGGAATGGAGATAGGTTAAATTTTGGCTTAATACCTACCTAGGTCACTTTTAAAACACGTATCTATCATATTATATGTGACATGTGTGTTTGTACTCCTACATGTTTAACGGCTGGATGGTATAGAACTATGAACGGAAGTAACATATAGGCTAATATCAGTAATAAATTTTTTCAAAAGATGGCGCTGTCATACATGCAAAAGGCTCTAGGGACAAGCAAAGCAAGTTTAAGTCCCTAGTTTAATTAAGAAAATCAAAAAAGTAATACGTCTACATGAAAGAATAATATTGCAATTTTTTTTTACATTAACACACAGCACCATCTAATTCCATGGTAAGCTACGAGGCTTGTGTTATGGATACCAGATTGTTAATACACTAAATATTTTATAAACCTTTAAATACATACGTATTATAAATATAGACACCATGACTGGAGTACAAACATTCGTGCTCATCACACAAATAAATGCCCCCAGCGGGACTCGAACTCGCGACCGTTAGCACAGCAAGTACTACACTACAAACTGAACCAAACGTGTCATCAATATTAATTATTTATTTAGGCGATTAACACAAAGTGCAATTAATGACTTTAAAATATAAATAAAACTTAAAAACGCTATTATCGTTATGATCGATTTATCACGTTATTATTTTAATTAAAGTTTTTCATCCTTGTTACTTACAAATAAATGTTAAGCCATGTCTAATGCTTTGATCGATATAGGTATTAAGCTAAGACTATTGGCGGCTTCTTTTGCGGAATAACACAGTATCTATGAGAGCTTTTTGTTTTATTAATTTTCATTATTTAAAGTTATTTAATGGATAAATAGTAACGTAAAAT
This sequence comes from Argynnis bischoffii washingtonia, assembly GCA_033884665.1. Taxonomy (NCBI): domain Eukaryota; kingdom Metazoa; phylum Arthropoda; class Insecta; order Lepidoptera; family Nymphalidae; genus Argynnis; species Argynnis bischoffii. Next base: position 6,948,407 of record JAEMGE010000029.1, read on the forward strand.
TGGACGTAGTTATGCAAAATAGCTCCAACAACAAAAACTTAGGTTTGAGAAAACAGGTGTTTTAGTGAAATTGGTATATCAATATAACTAGACTGTAGTTTTTATTGAAATTCCTCTTAAATATTGGGTATTTTATCTACTTTCTGTTTCTAACTTGATATGTAAGTGCCATTTATGGTTTTCGTGGGCTGGATCCATTTTGCATAACTACGTCCAATTCAAAGGTTGTTTTCTTTAGCACTAGATAAATAGGGTGATGGCATGTATGTATTTATGGAAAATTAAAAGTAATAACTGGCACAGTGTAGTTAGTAATCTAGAGGTCACTAATTCGATTTTTGTTTATGGTAATCTCTTCTTTGTATGATATTCTGCAAACAAAATTACGCCTTATGTTTGTATGTTTCATATATGAATGATGGTATTTTAGACCGACCGGTTTCACGATTTTTTTTAATGGCTATATAAGCCTAAGCGTCTATCATTTTGAAAAAAAAAAAACCACCCCTGGCAAAGAAATAATTAATTTTAAATAAATTATATTTTCTCTAAACATAATTATCAAATAATATAAAGACTTTTAAAGATAATAAATCTGCATTACTTCATGGCCTTGTCTGTTACTAAGATAATAGAGAATACGCCCAAAAAGGTACATGACCGATATTCAAAACACTAATTAAAACAACTAACAAGCATACCCTCATAGGGTGGAAGATAAGCGGCTTATGGGGGTGGCAACGATGTCTTAGTACTTAAATTATGCAACCGTTGCTACTTGCTTCCCCGCCTATATTTTATTTATAACATTTTCTTATTCGGTATTAGAAATACGACGACGGTTAAATTACTTGTGAAAAATGGTAGATGTTTATACAAAAATGAATGAACGTCTGTTTGACAGTGTTCTTTTAAGGTTCGCAACGTACGTAAAAGAAATATTTTATAATGGTGATTCACCCTCGCTTCGCTTGTGTTCGTCTCTAGGTACGTTTTGACGCTTAGTATGGAATAGATAGACTATATATACATACATGGGTATGATGAGTTTTATATCCTTTACTTGAGTTTCAGGATGTTTCCGGGATAAAATCTATCCTATGTCCTTTGCAGGGTCTCAAACTATCTCCATACCAAATTTCATTCAAATCGGTTTAGTGGTTAAGTGTGAAAAGGTAAAAGACAAACAGACGGAGTTACTTTCGCATTTATAATATTAGTATGGATTCCTCATTTTCGTCTCTAACTAGGTTTATTTTTTGCGAAGTTTAATATCAGACACCAATTATACCCGAGTTTTAGTTCACGTGGACCAACATTAGCAAACTTTAAGAAAAAACTTCCATACCTCATAAGATTGAACCCCTACTTTTCTCGCTTAAATTATACATTTTCAATAAGTTCTTTCTTAGTGCACTCAATCAATATTACACAAACATTTGATAAGTGAAACTTTGTTTATATATATATATATATATATATATCGTAACTACTCGTAAATAATAATATTGTAATGTCTTCCTGACCGATTTCTACCACGAAGACTACTCTCATTCAGATAGACAGACTATTTGTGTAGGTGATTATGGAGGGATGGAACACCGCCATCTTTCCAACTCAAGTTACTGAAAGTTTCCTAACAGAAAAACTCCAGACTGAGCCGGAGCCGGGATTCGAACCCAGGACTAGACCACCGATGTAGTTAGCTATGGATGTATGGATTAATACAAAAAATGTTAAATAAATGATGCATAAGTAGTATTAACAATTTGTAAGAACAAATACACTTTACATTTATAATACTAATTATAATATGTAATTGTAGCATATCTTTTGAAGTCAATTTCGAATAAGCGAGCACCGTAACTAATTGACAAGGTTCTAGGCGTAATATGCGGCGTGCAGATCTGATATCTAATATATATAACTAGATATACCTATGTATATTATAACAGGCTTTTAATGAAAATGTGAGGTATATCTTAAGATAACATGATACATTTATATTATAAGAGCTTATATGAGCTTAATTGGGCTTTTTTTATTTTAGCTTTATTATTTTTTAGCTTCAACTGTATCATTGAAAGTAATGTACATGTTTTTTAAATTTCAACTATGATTATCAATACAAAAGAAAGTAACAATTTCTTAGATTTACGCGAATATTTATGATCTATACATATAATAAAATTCTAACTAAGCCGAATCTGTATCTTAAATATTTTTTGGAAAATCTTATTGAAATAGACATTATTATCGATGCAGAGGCCGAATGTATAGATTTTAGAATTTTTGTCTGTCTGTCTGTCTGTTTACCGCATCACAGAAAAACCACTGGAGGGATTTTGATAAAATTTGGTATGATGATGAGCTAGATATCCGGGTCAACACATAGGATACTTTTTACCGCGGGAGATTATCTCATTCCCACGGGAGTACACGTTAAAACACAACCCAAAAAATATTTATGATCACAATTTCTTGAAACTTGGTATTAATGCTCTTCAATACAATTAAATAAATACGTGTTTTAACGTTTTTTTTTTATATTCATCCCATAAGGAGATAAAATAAGGGATGAAAATTTGCATGAAACCTACATTTTCAAAGTTTTTTTGTTGTAGTTTTAGCGCGAGCGAAGCCGCGGGTTTTGCTAGTTCTAAATAAAACTATCTTTTCAGATTATTTCGCAGATTTATTTCGATTTTTGGTTCCCGACGTTTCGAATGCTAAATAGCAAATTACGGGAGAGATCGAAAATCAAAACTCCGCAAAAAAACCCGAAAAAATAGTTTTATTTAAAATGACAAAATAAATTATCATGGAAATCTGTCAAGGTGTTTTTGAAAAATGTGATTAAACACAAAGAAAGAATGTATCGATATAAGTAAAACTCTTTTGTAAAATAGCTAATGTTCGACCTGAATATGTATATACAATTATGTATAGAACTATTATAATAATTAAATAAATCATATTGCACTTAATAAAATTAACAATTATTAGTGAACGACAGACAAAGCACAGCCTATTCTATTAAGTTTAAAAGCATGAAATTTTGTATAAGAAGATGGTTTTTTTAATGAACTTTCATAATTTTTTAAGTAAAAATAATATATTACTTAATGTAATTAACAGTTTTTTTGTGAGAAACAACACAATTATTATTTCACACAATATTTTTCACTACAATGTGTTGTAAATCATGATGTCTTAAACTAGAATATAGGTACATAGGTACTAAAGAATACCTCGTAACGTTCCACCGTCACTAAGTATAAATGAACTCATTTAAATTTCATTACAAAAACGAGACTTGGAATAAATTAGAAAACTCCATATTCGAATTTGAAATTCGCTCACTGAAATAAAATGTAGCGTACGAGGAAATTAAATTACTTTATTTTACTTTTCACGTCTAACAAAAAGTTGTTTTTTCTTTCAGAATATTATCGGTCGTTTCATTCAATGAAATCATCAGAAGGACATTATTTTTACTTACGCTCTATTGAATTCGGTGTTAAATAATACTGTTTTTCATTAATGTTTTTCTTTAGTTCATCTCGCGTAATACTTTCTTGGATTTACGCAAATATTTGACATCTATAGGTACTAGTATTATAAATGCCTTTCGCATTTGTGAGGATGTATGGATGTTTGTTGCTCTTTTACGCAAAAACTACTGAATGGATTTTAATGAAACTTTAGAATAATATAGCTCATACATCAAAATAACATATAGGCTACTTTTTATTCCGGAAAAATGTACGCTTCCCGTAAGATAGATTTGTTTTTGTTTTTCTAGAGGTGAAACCGAACGAAGGCAGTGGTAGCCCAGTGGAAACGCGCTCGCTTGGGAAACCGAGTGAAGTGGGTTCAAATCCCGGGTCTCGCACCTCTGATATGTTCATGTGCGAATCATTTCTAATATGATTACCACTTGTCTTACGGTGAAGGAAAACATCGTGAGGAAACCTGCATGTCTGAGAAAACCTAGCAAGTTTTCGAAAGACATGTGAAGTCCGCTAATCCACACTTGGCCAGCGTGGTGGACTATGGCTTGATTCCCCTACTATTGAAGGGAGGCCCGTGCCCAGCAGTAGGACGTTAGAAAGGGCTGAATACATACATACAAACCGAACGAAGCGAGGGTGAGCCGCTAGTTTTAAACAAAGAAAGGAAGGAGACCATTTGTAATAACCATGAATTTTAAGACTATTTTAATCTTAGTTCGTCTTGAAACCATGTTTGCTATAAAGCATTCGAAACGTCAGGAACCTAAAAACAATATTAAACCACACAGAAATTTATAATTATTTTTCGGATTATTTATCACTTTCATTTTATTTAGAAGTCATTGGATTCATACTTTACCGGTGCCATTAATTTTCACTATTTGATATTCAAAGATTTTATCAGTTGCCATATACAGAACTTTTCTTCAAAAATAAATATTTACTTATCGACTAGGAAAATGAAATTTTAGAAACCCAATAAAATGTCTGATTTTAATAAAAAGAAAATTTATTAAAATCGGCCTCGATAACTGAGTAATGTTTAGGAATTTTTGGTTCTTTTCTGTAGGTACAATTTTTCGCCATTCACACCTACGAGTGACTTCTTTACTAGTACAAAAAAAATCCACCCACATACAGAAGTTATTTCATATATGTGATATTAGATATATAATTTATGTTCAATTTAGGTTTACAAAAGATGTGTTTTTGAAAAATAAATTCCTTAGAGTGGTTTAAATGAGATAAATGACAATCTGCAATTAATTTATTAAGTCCTTATATAAACTAGAAGATACCCTAGTGTAAAAATAATAAGAAATAATTAGAGCAGCATTGATTATAATTATTGTAAGTATTTTTACAAAGTCTCAACATACCTTGCGGAAAACCAACTGCTTCCAGCCCATGGTGCGTAAGTCCGAATGGGCCAAGACCGCCCAAAGGGCCGGGCCCCATTCCCATATGATGCGCACTCGAGTGATGTGCGTATGGGTTTTGAGCTAGGGGTGATGGTTGCTTCAGATAGTGGAAATAGTGATGTAACGGCGTAGTCGAATGATGCGCCTGCGCAGCCGGCGTCGCTGTCGGCCCGCTTGCGGACGAATTCGTTAACAGCGCCATCTTGTGTAATCACCGCGACATTTTGGATGTGTGTCTCATTTTTTTCGGTCTTAGCGTGTTCGTGATCGCATTTTTGGTGAACTGTAACAAATAAATGGTATATTTTTAATTGTTTAATGTATAAAATAATATTGTAATGCGAATGATTCATACAGATAAACCAAAATATACATTGTTTTCAATGTATTAAATAATATGTAAATAAAGATTAGTCTATTTATTTTTAGATATTATTTCGTTTGCTATAATAAAATTATCAAACACAATAACTAAAAACATACTAGTTAACTAATGGGCCTCACGCATCAATCATGACCTGTATAACTTTAATCTATATCGTAGATAAATAATTAAAAAAAATATAAAGTATCAATACTATATTCCAATTTAAAAATAATTGCCGTATCGTGCTCTCAAAGTTAAAAGCAATTTTAACGGCCAATGGGCCGTTTAATGGCTCAATTGAACTCACGTCATGTTCAATTATAAGTTACGTCGGTCTAATATTTTGCAATCATAAACTATTTTTATATTTAACAATTACAGCTAATATAATAGGAAATTTTACGCATTATTGCAACACTGGCATACAAAAGTCAAATGAAACGCCTTCCAAATTTGAAATTCGTCACGTTCAAACATCGCGAATTCTATACAATTTTTTTTTTTATTTTCTGTAGCGTAGGTACATGTTTACAGACATTTTGTCACGTTTATTTTTTTTTCGGTTACCTGAGATTCCTCTGCAAATTGAGGGCGATCACGCTTGACGTCTTTGTGTACTGAGTTGGGTATATCAATGTGATGACATGTGTTATAAAAAATATTTTACGATCTCTGTAATGATTCGGTTGTTTTTTTTTTTATAATAGTTTTGTATATTTGTTTTAATAAGACATGAAGATGTACAACAACAACATGACTTATTTTACAAATGTAACTATTTGCAGTATAATAAAATATATATGATAATTAATTGGATAATTTTCTTTATAAACCAAATGACTTCATTTTGACTCAAAACACGTCATTTTTCTTTGAAAGGACGTTTTTATTGATTTAATTATTTCTTATGCCTTTTTATTTGTTTCATAAATATCTCAATTTCACTTTTTTCCCTCACTCACAAGTACATTTTTAATAATAATCACTTTCTTTAAGATTCTGCTTCTGAGAAACCTCAAGAAAGGTAAAATTCCTGTCAACAAAAGATTATCCTAAAACCTCAGATAAGCAGCCCTTTGTACAAAACCTTTTAAACTCAATTTTAAGTCTTAAATTGCTAATGTTATGTAGGAGATTGGCTAAATAACAATTTTTTGTTAAAAAAAGCAAGGTTTATAAAGAATTCTAGGACGGTGAATACAGTAGATGTGATTTTTAACAGTAGACCGTGTTAATGCCCCCGTGATACCTGCTCGGTTGTATTTCATTTGTATCTTCTTGGGAGGTAAAAAATGATTACTAATTACTTTGTTTTGCTTAAGGCTTCGCTCGCATGCTAAAACTAATAATCACGCATAATGTAGCTTTCAATTAGTAAAACTTTCTACAAACGGTGTACTAGAAGGTACTTACTAGTGATACTAATAAAAATTGTCCTGCCCTAAATATTTTACAATCAAAAAACTAAAAAAAATGGTTTTTGGGCTAAAAACGAGCCAATATCTTATCGGTTGAGGCGACTTTTACTAATATATTTGAGAATATCTTATTAAAAGACAAAGGAAATGATGTCAAATTACAAAAATGTCGAGTTGCTTCTTAGCAATCTTTTATATACGGATTTCTGCTCAACTGCTCTTGGTTACAAAGGTGTTCAGTTTTATAACAATTGCTTGCACGTAGGTTTTCGGCAAGCTATGAAGTGTTTACACGTCACTAGTTTTTACAGCTAAAAATGAAACGCTTCGGTAGAGAACAAGTACTTTATATACTTTTTTCTATTACTTATAAAGTATTTATCATGAAAGATAGAAGTCATTGAAGTCAAATAGAAGTAGGTACTTTAAAAATAACATAATTATGTATATAAAATAATACTTTTAGTCAGTTATCTATATTATACATGTAAAACTATTTATTCGGACAGAGAGACGTATTTTTTTTAATTTAATCCCTAAAAGGATGATCAAGAAAATTATGTACAAACAATATTTTTCCTGATCGAACTTATTTAAAAAGTAGTCAGACAAAATCAGGTGAGGCGCCTAGCTAGTGTATAACAATGTCATAACTAATTCTAGCTTCAACGTAAGTTGCAAGACTAAAGACTAACATGCCGCTTCCTAAGAAGCGCATAGAAGCTGTAACTTAAAATAATCTCTTCAACCATGAACATGAAACGTGGCTAAACGTACCTAGGGACGAACCTGAGCAAAGCGAGGGTGAGTCGCTAGTGTCAATATATATGTAGACTTTTTAAGTACTTTTACACTGTTTATTTACAAGTTCCACTTAAACTCAAGGTTATTTAATGCTGGTCGAATAGAAAAGCCGCAGGTGATCCAGTACATACTAACTAAGCCGTGGTTACTGCAAATTGTCGGCTTTTAGCAAAACGACGAGTCTGCGGTCTGGAATAGTTACTTAGAATACAAAAAATCCATTGTCACTTTTAATAGAGTGTTCCGATGCGAGTGAAATTTGTCACAATGCTGTCTACACATTTAACCTGGGGTAGGTTCGGCCTTTACCTTCGATGTTATGGGATAAAACTGGTAGGTATGGCAAGCTCATGGTTTAATTCTTTTCTTTTAAATATTTAAAAAGCGTTTAAATAAGGTTTATTTGTTTTTAAATTATAAACAATCAATGTTTTTTCCTACCTATGTTGTCAGATAAGTACTACATACTTTAAATTATTAGTTTATTACTTCAAAACAAAACAAATCTCAAATGTATCGACTATATTATGCGTTATATTGCGTTCAACAACAGTTCTAAATACTCCTATATGTTAAAATTTATAAATTATATAATTATTATTATTAATAATATTTTGAGCCATATGTAACTTCATAAATATAATTTCGATATATTTATGAAAATATAACTTAGTTACGTAAAAGTTTCTATTTTTTTTAAACGTATTTTTTTAATAACAGTTATATTAATTAAGATATACATATATGGTTTAATATTGAATTAGTATTAATTAATTAGAATTTGCAAAATATCTAGATTTTTCTTCGAAAAATATACATCAGTATTGCAAAAAGTGCCGACATCTCTGCGGTTCCAAAAAGGGCTGCAAAAAATCTATTGTGTTGTTAATAGAGTGTTCCGAAGCGAGAAATTTGTCACAAAGCCCTGCCCGTACTATTATCACGCCTAGAATTAGCTTTTGTCAAAATATATGGGCTTTGCGTATTTGATAATTGTTGCTTCCCTCGTATTTATGGTTTATAAATGAGAAAAGTTGTGCTTTATTTAAAATAAAATTAAATTAATACTCTATGGCTCTTCAGCATATCAAACTGAGTTGATGATCAGCGAAAATTAATTATTTATTTTATTTATTTATAAAAATTCCGATATACTTTTGTATGACTTTTTGGTTTATTAATAAAAAATAATAAGTAAATTGCAAAGAATCATATTCATTCTAAATATGATTTTTTATGTTATAAATATAACAAAAAATATTACATTTCACAGATATTTCCCGCGCGCGATACGTCACGGTGACAGTGACGGTGTTGCCAACTGCGCAAACAGAATAATTACAAAGGGCGTATGTTTGTTTTCTTCGCACAATATATCGAAACGATATTATTTATAGCTCACGCTATGACAAATAGATTTTGTTATTGACACTGCAAGGGGCGAATCTTTTTAATAAAAAAAGTGTAAATCGATGCTGCGTATAATGAATCTTTGGGTTTATTTAGCAAATAGATTGTAAATTGCGAAACTAAAGAGGACTGCTTATTTACTTTAGTTTTAACTTTTATCTGTAGATAAGTTAAGTATTCTTTCTAAACGCGGACGTGGTTTGCATACCTAATGATAGTATTAACATTGTAAATTAATTACATTTGTAATTTCACTTTTTTTTTAATTTTATCATACTACTAAATATAGTATAACATAAAACATTAGTTAAATTATGCCGAAAGCGTTCAAAAAGATATTCATTACACAAGCAGTAAAACAGCATTAATTTTTTACCGGTAAATAATAAGGCAGAACGGATAAACAGCTTTGATTTATTTGATTTAATTAAAAAAGGTATATGATATATTTCACTAACAATCTATTAACAACTATTAACGTTCGTAAATTCTATTAGACGCGCCCTCTGACCGCATCTGTACTATATTTGCTAACAGCTCGTTAGTTATCCTCGAGGGATGCCCCGTACGGCGCAAGGTATAAACCTTATACATAATAATATTATTTAATTTTATTTATTTATTATATTTAAAAGTAATAATTATTAATATTTTAACTTTTAATTTGCACTGGTTAGCTCGATCTACTAAGTACTTTGGAAGTTGTAAAAAAGTGTAATATGTATTATATATCTAGGTATATCTATGTACAAAAAAAGAAGAGATTTTAAGTACAGATGAAAACTATGGTCAATCTATATATATACTAATAAAGTAATTAATTATATTTTACACATACACTTGTCCTCCATTAGGTAATAGGTAGTATCTACTCTAGCGTCTCTAGTTTTCGTTCAAGGTCTATCATCAATTTATTTATTTATTTGGATTACCAACAGAAATTACAATAATTTAAATGATAATAGTCTACATAATAAATTATAAGTATAATTGTATTTCTTTTTATAGGTAATCACAGCATGCAGTCATTGTATAAATTGGGGGATAAAAAGATTTAATAATTGAATTTAATTACATAATATTAGAAAATTGATATTAATAATTTAAAAGAAATAGAATTATTTAACATTATTATAATATTTTCATTTTTATACTTTAAATTTTTAAACACATTGTAGAGAACAAAATAATTTAAATGTTGTACTTAAGTTAAAATTAATATTTTATAAAATTAAAATTAAAATGAAACACTAGCAAATTATATATAAAAAAAAATTGAAAATTATTGTTAACGAAAGCTAAAACCTAGGTAGTAATCTAGTTCATTCATTCATGCCTAAAAACCTCATAAATCTTAAAATCGACCGCCCACAGCGTATGTTTCGACCAAATCTATTATCACATTCATTGCAAAAGTAATGAGGCGATCATGTTACCTCCCTAGAGTGTTCGGCTTTTAACTAAATCTTACTAGCCTTTATCATCCTTAAAACAAATAAAATAAGGCTCAAAATATGTTTCATAATTATAAATTATAAATCTTTAACATGTAGGGCGTTTCTAGAATGGTTGTTGAACGCAATGGGACGCGTAATAGAGTCAATACATCAGGGATTCGTTTTGTTTTGAAGTAACATTAATTTTGGTTTAGTATTATTTTACATGGACGTAGATTTCCCTCTAGATTTGTTAGAGAACAATATAAATTCAGAAATCATTAAATACTAATTAAGTTATCTGTTTTTAATACTTTTGTAAATATCAATGTTTATTTTAATTTATTATTTTCATAAAAAGATGCAGATATGTAATGTTATTTAAAAAAAATTTATTATCAAAAAAAGTTAAATTTTCGTTAAGTTACATTTTTAAAATACTTATTTTAAATTTTTGCTTTTTAAATTTCTTAGACAAGCTGATTCTCTGCAATCGTTTTTGAGAAAACAAAAAAAAAAAAATGTCGCAAATGACTATGACATTTTGTGGTCAGAATATTTTAATTTTAATCTTTTTTTTTGTTGTTGTCTCATCAATTTTATAACATCACAAACATTTAAAAAATATCTATACCTATCTATCTACAAATAAAAATAAGTAAAATGTTAAATCGACAAACAAACAGACATCCTTACAATGTTACCAACGGAAATAGAGACATCACGGTCAAAAAAATTTTGAATCGTCTATCACGGACAATAGTTCATTGATAGTTTTTATTTTCATGTTTGTTCAAGAAAGTAAATATTTAAACTTGTAACAGCTACCGTTTGAACTATGTTAGCATTAAGCCTAAATAAAAAAAAACTTTTATAAATTTTGATCAATTTTTTTCCGTTCTACAATAACAATGAATATCACACTAAAATAATCGATAACTTTGTGTTTAAATATTAATGATATGGAATTATATTATTAGGTACGTTTTAACGGTTAGTATGGAATATATAGACTATATATTATATGATATATAACTTATAGCCTTCCTTATTAAACGGGCTATTCAATGCAAAAAGATTTTTAAAACAAGATTAGTAGTTCCTGAGATTAGCGCGATCAAACAAACGAACTCTGCCTCTTTATAATATTAAGTACAGATAATAGGTATATATATATTGTTGAATTATGTTACACTTATCTAATATTTAGATAGATAAGTAACTACTTATTTTATAATACCTATATTATGGTGCCTACAGCAAATTTCTTAACGTACCTACGTATAGAATTCTTACGAAATTTAATAATTAGTAGTATTAATACAATACTACTAATACCTAAACAAAAACTGTAAACAATAATAATTGCACACATAGTAAAAAGAATTAAAAAAAATAAGTACAAAAAAGATATATACTTAGGTAAAAATAAAAGGAAAAAACGTGTGTGTGTACTTATGAACGCACGTAAGAAGTTATACTTCTTTCACGTAACAGAACAAAAATACCTAAAGATTTCATCCCGTATATCACAACTCTCTGTTTGTAAAAGCAATGCAGATAACTTCATCATATCGCTTCCAGCTAACTTCATCATGTCGCTTTGTGGCTGTCGGTGTGCGCGAGCATTGTAAATACTCTTATAATTTTTTCCAAACGTGCCAAAAGAAGTATTAATTCAAAAATATATATAGGTAGCTAAAAATATTATAATAGGTAATTACTTTCAGTTCAAATTCACAAAAATCACAATATTTCGGTACTCATCTTTTGTATTTATGAAATTTCAATGAAATGAATCCATACACTAAAAACTAATCATACTGCTATACCACATAAAGTGATTAAAATCTCGAAATAATACGGTTTCCCATACAATGAGGCAATTTATTACATTTCCATTACACCACAATAGCCACGTGACCATTGTATGTTTAAATTAATGTTGCAAATTGATATCTCCAGTAGATACATTCAAAGAAAATAATACAATATTTTATGATGACAATATCTTACTAATTAGTGGTTTGTGGTTTTGATAGTTTTCGTTTGATAAAGTACTTTATATTGAGTAGATCTAAAATCTATAAACAATAAACGCATATTATTTTCATCAGATTTTAGTATATCACGGCCTTTGTAAGTTTGTAGTGACCCTACTTGCTATGCCAGCGGGTTTGAATCCCGCTGGGGTCATTCATTTGTGTGATGTGCACGAATGTTTGTACTTCGGTCATGTGTAGTGTATCAACTATCTGATATCCATAACACAAGCCTCGTAGCTTACCGTGGAAATAGATGGTGCTGCGTATTAATTCCCAACATATTTGTGTATCTAAAGTGTCTAAAAAATGAAACGTTCATATTTTTATATTAGCGACTCACCCTTGCTTCGCTCAGGTTCGTCCCTAACTTGCTTCGCAATATAAACTGTCATCCCCAATTTTACCCCCTTAAGGGATGATTTCCGGGGTAAAAAGTATCTTATGTCCTTCCCGGGATATCAAACTATGTTCTTACCAAATTTCATCTAAATCGGTTCAGTAGATCCAGAGATTACCTACAACCTCACAAACTTTACCACTTTATAATATTATACATAGTATTTTATGATATTATAATAGGTATAAACTAACTAATGTACGCCTATTGGTCGAAATTCAACCATAATCCTTATTGAAAAGAGTAAAACATATATATAAATAGAATTAACCTATATATTTCAAAAAAAAACACTAAAATGTTTTATTGATTAAACTAAAGCTATATAATAACTACTTAACAAAAAAAGATCAGTTGACAAACAGACGAGAAAAAAGTTCTGAACCGAATATTAGCATCGAATTCAAATTCCTTTAACAGATCACATATATTTAATAAGCAAAACATAGCTTAAATAATAAAACTAAATCTCAAAACTCAGTAACAAAGACGGTGCAAATCTGCAATTGTAAATACCTACAGTGAAGTTTCATTTATAAGCCGACCGTTTTGAGTCAACACGCATTTATTAGGAACTCGCTACCAACCGAATAGCGTCGTAATTCTATAGAGTAAACAACTCAGAAAATCGATACTCGAGCGAGAAATGCGAGGGCAAGAGAGAACAGATGGGGCGTGGCCTACCCCGCCTAGTAAACAAGGCTCGTTCATATCTGGCGATATTAAATGAAACACGCCGTTATGCTTTACACCGATATTCCTCAGTCAGGCAATGTAGCGTGATCGTAAAAAGCAACTATTACTTATAATCCAAGTTAAATTTTAAGATAAAGGTTTACAATATAATCGATTTTGTTTACACAAACTCGAGTTAGAGCGAGACGGTTATATAAAGTTCAGATACCAGCTTGATTACATCTGAGCTAGGCAAATAGAAGATAAAATTCAAGATTTACCCAACGCTTAGAAGGTAGCTGGCGATATTGAGTTATTTTCATACAAATGTCGCGTCGGCTTTAACTGTGACATATTTTATTATTGCTGTTTACGTAACTTTAAGTTTGAAAAGGAATTTTCGTGTTTTCTCGCTATTTCGAAATAACAAAACACAGGATAAAAACGCCATAGCATTACAAATCTAATTAAATATTTCCTCTACGTGACTTTTTGAGAGCGTACAGTCATTATCCCGTAGGTTTCGCATCAGCGTGAATGTGAACGTGATTGGAACAAATAGAGCGCTCGATTGTTGGATACAGGCATTTTACTACTAAATTGCTATACGTATGGGACGTAAATCAACCATAACTATTCGGCCGGTAGTAGCATTGTGTTTTAACCAAATCTGGGAATGGAAATGGTGAATAAAATTGTTTTTTTTATTCACTTTTTTGTGTTTCTATCGTTTTTTTTTTTAAATTCTAATGTTATTTACTTCTACATATTCGATTGTATTTTACCTTTGTAATAAATAGGTATATTTCTGTTGTGAACCTTACATGTTTGAAATTTTAAGGGGACCAACTTGATATACCTATATTAATTAAGGAGGATCATATAATACACACATCATATAATCATACATACACACGAAATTAAAAAGACTTTTTAACATCGGTCGAATTGAAGTTTTCACTAAAAATAATTTATATTATAGGCAGCATTATTATTTTATAGGCAGTAGTAGCTCAGTGGTAACGCGCTCGCTTAGGAAACCGAGTAAAGCGGGTTCAAATCTCGGGTCTCGCACTTCTGATATTTTTATGTGCGAATCATTTTCAATATGATTACCACTTGTCTTACGGTGAAGGAAAACATCGTGAGGAAACCTGCATGTTTAAGAGAACCTAGCAAGTTTTCAAAAGAAATGTGAATTCCGCCCATGCTTGGCCAGCGTGGTGGACTATGGCCTGATCCCACTCGTAGTGAAGGTAGGCCCATGCCCAGCATTGAGACGTTAAAAAGGGCTGAACATAAGTATTTTTTCAACTTAATTTTATAAACATGAGTGTTTGTTTATGTATTAATAAGCTCTATCTGAGTAATATACCTACTAACTAGATCAATATGACTTTTTGTACAAAATAAGCTACTTTTTATCAAAATTCAAACCAGTCTTAGAAGATGTATTATTTTGACTAAGGAACATAAAATATAAAAGAGCATAGCAAAAGCGGGTCATATACATCCAATCTTTAATTTAAACTTTTTATGAACTTAATTTTGATGTAGAATAAGAACTTTATGTTACCTAAGTACTTTGTACTTAATCTGTGTCAAGCAATTTAGTGAAATTGCCACAGTTTTATTATTGCGAGTTGTTATAACTTTTATGTAGTTTTTATAGTAAATAGATTTAATAATAAAGTGTATGACGTTTTACGCTATTAAGAAGTTAATTTTGTTCATGTTTTATAACAAACTGTAATACGATTATCATCTTACATAAAAGCTTTTATTACGGTTGTAATATTTTTGTAATCTAAAGCAAGAGCAAAACATTTAGATTACATTGAAAGTAGAAGTACAAAATAAGACTTTAAATGAAACGATTAGTGATGCTTAAAAGCAGTATATTTTACTAGCGGCTTACACTCGCTTCGCTCGGGTTCGCCTCTAGGAAAACAAAAACAAACGTATCTCACGGGAACCGTACATTTTCCGGGATAAAAAGTAGCCTATGTGTTATTCCAGACTATACTCTGTGCCAAATTTCATCCAAATCCGTTCAGCCGTTCTAATGTGAAAGAGTAACAAACATCCATACTCACAAACTTATTTGTAATATTTACACAGATTATTTTATATTTCACATTAGCCCTTTTCGGTTAATGAAAAATAAATTAATAATTTTCATTACAACGATGGGTTTTAAATCTAACATTCCGCTCTTCTACGAGTTAAGTAAAAGATATTTTATATCGTCGTATTGAACGCAAGAAAACTCGGTGGAAATGATGAAAATAATCTATCTATAATACTTCCTTACAATTAGATTTAAACGAATATTTGACATTTTAAAGAAAAACAGCTTTTTCTGTTCTTTTTCGTGTTCTTATTTTTATTTTTATTTTTCTTCTCGACGTTTCGAGTTTTCGGTTGTATCAAACATGATCCCGCGACTATCTGTCCAGTGAAAGATTGGGTATCAAAAATGAAAAGATAAATAAAAACTTGAAATAATTCCTAGAAATATATTTATTTGGAGAAATTGTACTTATTAAAAGATCAAATTTTATAATACATATGTAGGATATATCAAAATATATTTAATATACCTACCTAACAACAAAGTTAAGAAATGCCGCGCTACACTGTTATATTGCTGTATATAAAAAAGCCAATCGTCAATTTTTTTTATATATATATATATATAAAATTTCAAAAGTCGTTTGTATGCAATCATCTTTAGAGTGACAGGCAAAAGCTACCGAACCACTACACCTAATTACTGTTATTATCCCAAACAGTGTCGAAACCTTTTTCAAACCAGAGGGCGTTAAAGGGCGTCATTCAGAGCCCTAGGGGGTAATAGAAAGGGCGGACCATTATTATTACCCTATATGGCTATATAACCGAACATCTGCCTTTTGGTTTAATAAAAAAATCGATTGTCTATGAGTCTTTTATGGGTGTTTTATTGTGTGGTGTTAGAATGGGTTTATATACATTTTGATTGAAGCTTTCTGTTAATGTAAGTATATAAAGTTTTATGTAAAGTATATGAGCGTAAAATAAATATAGTATATAAAAAAATAGTAATTCTTATGAAATATTATCTAGGTATGTATATAGTGATAAATAGAAAAAGTGAAAATTATGATTTACTAAAGACTCACTCTCGCTTCGCTTCGGATTCGTCCCTAATGAAAAACAAAAACAAATCTATCCCACGGGAAACGTACATTTTTCCGGGATAAAAAATAATCTATGTGCTATTCCAAAGTCCAAACTATAATCTATCTCTCTACCAAATTTCATCCAGATCCATTCTGGCGTGAAAGAGTAACAAGCATCCATCCATCCTCACAAATTTTCACATTCATAATATTAGTATGGATGGATTCATATGTAATATACTTTATTTAACCTTCTTGATGCAATGGTTAACTTATATGGCAAAAAATTATGAGTTTCTAGGTTCAAGTCTCATATAGGACAAAAAGAGTTATTGTAGGTACATTTACAAAAGCTGTCCAAAGTTGGCAAGTTGAAGAAACGAAACGGATATTCTGTTCTCCCTGGTCCTGTTGGATTGCCAGCTTTTCGAATTATAATAGTGAAGGAATATAGTGTTGACACTTAATGTATTTTGTGTGTATAATGTGTCTTCTGACTGGCTGTAAAATAAAATATCTTAAGTTTTTTAAAATTAAACTGGAAACCCCATGGCTAAGAATGTCGCCGAATAAGGAGAATGTCTTCTATTTCTAATCCAATGTAAAAAATATATAAAAGCAATTGATTTCGATAGCATTACCCATTATATACATACAGTATATACATACCTACACATATACGACCTTCTTACAGTTTTAATTGAACTAAAATTGCAATGTTTAAATTAATTCTATTTTATATAACATTCACAAAACTTGAACAATGTAAAACTAATCGGACTTCGATTATAAATAATTGGCCGGATTTTGATGATATACCTGTAGTAAAACATAGGCTACCTGTTTAGCTAATATACAAGTAGGTTAGGTACCTAGAGAGGTACACGAATCAATCGTAGTAGATAAAAAATAATAGGTATATTTATATCATGTATCTCGGAAACGGCTCTAACGATTAGATCAAATTTTGTACTAAGGTAGTCTCTCCAGGATAATTTCTAAGAAATCCGTGCGAATTTCCGAGAATTCAATTGTTATCGTACACGCCGGCGTGTATGCGGCCCTCGAGGGGTTAAGGTTTTGCTGGTTTTGCTTTTGTCTTTTTGACAAAAAACGCAACTATTCCGAAAAAAAAACGCAATTTTACAAAAAAAATATATCACGACGTACTTTGTAATAAAATACGCACTTGCCTATGCAAATTTTTATCTATACAGATAAATAAAATTGGAGTGTCTGTTTGTAATATTAATATAACCGCTTTTTACTAAATGCATATTGATGTATACACGGTACGGATCATATACCAAAACAACATTTTTTTACAATTTTTGTCTGTCTGTCTGTTTGTTCCGGCTAATCTCCGAAACGGCTAGACCGATTTTGACGGGACTTTCATTGGTAGATAGCTGATGTTATAGGAAGTAACTTAGGCTACGTTTATTTTAGAAAAAGAATCAGGGTTACGAGAAAAAAAAATTAAATCCCATGAAATTGTGAACAAAATCCGCGTACAGCGTACACACCCGAGCTAAACGAGGGTAAATCGCTATATAATTTAAATTAAATGAATATTTTAGGAGTAGCAAGCTACTATTTATGTATACATAAACATAGCTAACTGTGAAAACGTACCTAGGGACGAACACGAGCGAAGCGAGCGTAAGTCGCTAGTTCTTACATAAATTCTTATATAAATATTTAAAAGAAATCATACATGTTGTAAAGCGCTGTAGTAATATAATATGAGTAAAATATAGTAGTGTATTGTCTCATTGTACTAATGAATAAGTAGCGTTAAAGAGCAAAGTCATTCATGCTCGTTCGTATCGTCAGACATGGTGGTTTTACATAACATTAGTTTTGCTTAATTTCAAATGTAAATTTTATTTATATTTATGTATCTATACTAATATTATAAAGCTGAAGAGTTTGTTTGTTTGGTTGAACGCGCTAATCTTAGGAACTACTAATCCGATTTGAAAAATTCTTTCGGCATTGGATAGCCTGTTAACTGAGAAAGGCTATATTATATCATCCCGGAAAAATGTACTGTTCCCGTGAGATAGACTTGTTTTTGTTTAAGGACGAACTCAAAGCGAAGCGAGGGTGAATATTTAGTTATTTATATATTTACATATTTTGGTTATGTATAGAGGTCACTATTAGGAACATAAGCTTTGTAATTGTTCGAAGCAATGCACCTAATAGAGACATCTCATGTCAAAAAATTCAAAATATTTCGATCTGCTTAATATCATATATTTTTTAATAAAAATTAACCTAATATAGATAGATAACCTAACTATGGTAGATCAAATCGATCAAACAACACTTCTTTGTTCTTCTATATCCTAAAAAATCGTATCCGAAAAATTAATAACAATGTTGTTTGTATTCAGCCCTTTTTAACGCCCAACTGCTGGGCACGGGCCACCCTTCAATATGAGGGGAATCAGGCCATAGTCCACCACGCTGGCCAAGTGCGGATTGGCGGACTTCACATGTCTTTCGAAAACTTGCTAGGTTCTCTCAGACATGCAGGTTTTCTCACGATGTTTTCCTTTACCGTAAGGCAAGTGGTAATCAAGTTAGAAAATAATTCGCACATGAAAATATCAGCGGTGCGAGACCCGGGATTTGAACCCGCTTCACTCGGTTTCCCAAGCGAACGCGTTACCATTGGGCTACCACTGCTTTAAACATTAAAGTTTAACTTTTAACTAATCATTTATAATAGAAAGGAAACTGGATATATAAACGGGATTCATTTCTAACAGCGTAACTCAGTAGCAACAAAGGATTCGACGAGTCACCATCGTCATGTCCAATTAAACGAATGTGAATGTAAGCTCGCTTTGAATGTATTCTCACAATCACAAAGCTCTCAGTTACTTGTTGCGTCATGTATTCTACACTTGTAGTAAAATATATTAAAATATCGAACTAGTGACCTACCCCTGCTTCGCTCAAGCCTTAAAATGTACTCAATGTCTCGTTATTAGAGCTCCGCTCGTATGTTGAAGGGCAGGGATATTAGGTAGTCCATTTACATGATGTCTATGATGATCATTCTATGTTCTTGCCAAATTTCATCAAAATCTGCTCACGTGTGAAATGGGAATATATAGTATTTTCAACTTTACGTTATTATATAATTAGAATGGTTATTACTCTCTTATAAAATATCTCTTCTCAAAGGACGAAATAGAGTGACAAATCAAAGGACCGCTCTATTGCGAGTAGGAAAAACAAACCAATATACATATCAAGTAAGTATATTTATTTATCTGTGTGTCGCGTCGCGTATTGCGAGTTTGATTCCCGCAAAAAACATTTCTAATAATTAAAATAAAATATTATACGTCTTTTTTATTATAGCTATAGAGGTCAATAAAGTTAGATTAGGTTGGAATACAGGTAAGTAATTACTATGGTACCATTTGCACCATACGGTTGTAGATCCTGAGGTCCTAGGTTCAAGTCTCGGTTCAGACCAAATATTCTGTCAAGAATCTCTCAGTAACAGCGGTCGTGCTAAATTGTCTTCTTACTGGGTTTTGAGGGTAAAAGCATAGCGCACGAATTTGCGCATAGTAATATCTCCAGTGCAGTAGGCAGTAAAATTGGCCGCAGTCGCCTAAATCGTTTTCCTGGACATTATTTTTACCAATACCTATTAGGTCAGCAATAAAGCCATGAAACCTTAAAAACCTGTTAATTTTTACCCAACTACGGCGAAACCCAAAGAAAGGTATTGTGTTTAATCTGTATGTATGCAATAGGTACACGTAGCAAGACTCGCAGTTAGTATTATTTATAGATCATGTACGCATGTATGTCTCCGACTGCATAATACTGTGTTACTTCGCAAACTTAATCTCATCTTTTTATTTCGATTTTTACGCAGTCGGGTTTTTTTAATTTAAGAAATTATTTTTTTTATTGAAAGCGAAATAAATGTTTCCATATTTAATAATACCATTTAATATATTATTTATAGTTTTCTTCATTGCCAGTTCACTTGCCGATAATATTTTACTATGGCGCCTTTAATGACTTTTCTATTACGTCTACCACCGTGAGAACTCGCTAGTATGTAATGAAAAATTTATTACATTTTAATTGTTCATAGTGATTCAAACACATGAATATAAATTAAATTACATAGCAGATAGAGTCTGGGGAACGATATGTAGGTAGCTCACTCGGTTTGAAAAGATAATTAATTATTATAAGTAGATAAGTATATTAATTTTGCAGAATATTTTTAGTAATATTATAAAGGGAAAATTGTATTTCTCTTTGCATAGAGTAGGTTTAACATAGAACTATTTAGATCTTTTAATATCTCGGTACGTGAAGTTGATTTTATAACATATTAACCACATAAAACCCAAAGCCCAACCTAAACCTACTTAGACTTTGAAACTAACCTAGGTCCATTTGAAAGAAATATATTTTAATAAAGAAGTAATAAATTTTTTTTTAAATAGTGCGTGTATTATATAATTTGTTTTTTTTTTTAATATGTTTTGCGGACTAATTTCAAAGTTTAGACTAATAAAAAAGTGACTCTCCGACGAGCAAACTAAAGAAAACGATAGAGCCTGTAGAAATTCTAAAAAATATACCTAATAGGGAAAATTTAACTCGTACAAAAAATTTAAAGAGTGCGTGTATGAATGTGTACACGCGCAAGAAGTAAAACTTGTGTAGGTTATCGGTACTCTTTATGAAATTCAATTTATGTTTTAAATAATTAGGATAGGTGAGATACTAAAAATAACGCATATTAGGCATATTACAATCATATATTTATAGAGTATAATTTAAGGAAAGAATATAATATTATATATCATTTGTATATCATTTATATAAGTAATTGACAAATGCGACAGTCTCCTAAAATTTATCTTAGACATAGATTCAGAAAATCTCTTTCAATTTCTCTAAATTAAAATGTAATTAGATAAAAAAAAACCATTTTAGGTCAGCGCGTGTAGAAGTACAATTTAATCTATAAGTCATTTATAACAATCTCGCTTATATCAATTCAATTAAAGGATGTGAGATAACGTTTTTATCGAAAAATTGTTTTTTAACCGATCTAATTTGCAATAGACGATAGCAACATTAGACATGTTCAGACTGAGCAAAATAACAATAACATATTAATACTTTCTAAGATTTACGCGAATATTTGACGTTTTAAATAAAACTATTTTTTTGCGGGTTTTTTCGCGGGATTATTTGGATTTTTTGTCCGGAACGAAAAATCCGAAAAGATAGTTTTATTTAAAACTAGCGACTCACCCTCGCTTCGCTTCGGGTTCGTCCCTAGACAAAAACAAATCTATCCCACGGGAACCGTACACATTTCCGGGATGATATATAGCCTTCCTCAGTTAATGTCAGTCTAATGCAAAAAGAATTTTTCAAATCGGATTAGTGGTTCCTGAGATTAGCGCGTTCAACCAAACAAACAAACGAACGTAGTATAGAATGCATTATATATTTTAGATTGACTATGTACCTACCTATAGAACTTGAAGGGACTATTTAATCTAGACCTTAAACTGTATGTCTGTTTTTTCCGGCTAATCTCCGAAACAGCTGGACTGATTTTGACGCGAACTTCACTGGCAGATAGCTGAAGTTATAAGGAGTATCTTGAGCTACCTGTATTTTAGAAAAAGAATTGGGATTCCGTTCAAAAAAATTAAAATGTACTTAGGGACGCACCCGAGCGGAGCGAGGGTAAGTCGCTTGTTTAGTATTATACAATCATGTCTTATACCTATACCAATTTTTATAATGATAAGTCAAATAACTTATAATCATTCCTTATTTCATCTTTTTTTATATTATTGTTCCTTTGTCAGTTTTACAATTTTAACGCATTTATTTTAAACCAAGAGGCGACACGTTTAACTCAGTTTGTTGTACCCTACTTGCTGTGCCAGCAACTAGATGGTGCTGTGTGTTATGTGATGGTCCTGACATATTTATATTTATTTAGAAAATTCTTCTTCTTAGTCGTTCGCTCTTGGCAGAGTGGTCGTGGTTGACGACGATGAATTTTCTTTATCTAATGTAGCTCCTGTAATGTGCCTCCATTTATGACGGTCTTCGGCGTCTCGGGAGCACGGAGAATTTAGAAAATATTAAAATATTTATTTATAAAGAGGCCCCTCCAAGTTAGGCAGTGGTAGCTCAGTGGTAACGCGCTCGCTTGGAAAACCGAGTGAAGCGGGTTCAAATCCCTGGTCTCGCACCTCTGATATTTCATGTGCGAATCATTTTCTAACTTGATTACCACTTGCCATACGGTGAAGGAAAACATCGTGAGGAAACTTGCATGTCTGAGAGAACCTAGCAAGTTTTCGAAAAGACATGTGAAGTCCGCCAACCCGCACTTGGTCAGCGTGGTGGACTATGGCCTGATCCCCCTCGTACTGAAGGGAGGCCCGTGCCCAGCAGTGGGACGTTAAAAAGGGCTGAATACATATACAATAAATACATACAAAGAGGCCAATAAGTAACAAATATTTTAAATTAATTAAAGGATTTTTCAGCTACTTGTATTCTTTATCTATTTCACTGTTTTCAGTAATTAGATTAAAAGGGGGTCATCAATCGTAACTAATCTCGATCTTGACAAGGCGATAGCTACTATCAAGACATTGCTAAATATTTATCATTATTTATCATTTTTGATAAAAATCCGATTTCTTTTCAATTTGTACTTTAACTTACATGCGTAATACGCCTGTATTGCCAGATTAGTGAATCATTTTGAGGATTTTAAATCTAATCTAATTTTATATAATTTATTTGTTCGTATTAACTAATTTATATAAAATTTTGATTATAGCAGTTTCTTTGAATGGATTAGTCATTTTTTTAATACGCAGTTTAATATTACATCATTCAAGCAAATTCATTTAAGTTTTTAGTTTTTATTGTGTTTGTATGGTAACATTTACAGCATTTGGGTAATAGAATACTGAGTTTTACATTGAGTTTCCTTAAAAACAAGACAGGTGAAGTAAAATAATAACCATTAAATTATTTAAGAGAAGAAAATGATATCTATACATATAATAAAATTCTAACTTATTCGAATTAACTATTTTTTGGAAAATCTTATTGAAATAGTCATTATTATCGATACAGAGGCCGATTCTATAGTTTTTAGAATTTCTGTCTGTCTGTCTGTCTGTTTCGGAACGCATCACGAGAAAACTACTGGATAGGTTTTGATAAAACTTGGTATGATGACAGCTGGTTATCCGGATAAATATATAGGATACTTTTTACTGCGGGAAAATATCTCACCTCTGAGAAATCTATACTAGCGGAGAAAGAATAATATTATTATAAAATTACATACTGAAATTGAAAATAAAATAAGATAATTTCCTGCCTGAATTCCTTAAAAAACCTTTTAAATAATATAGACTTAATGTTTAGTTAATCCTTTTTAATCGCAGACTTTAATTAAGCTATCTGTTGAATAAATCTGAGTATATTGTCAATTAAAGGTTTAAAACAAGATCCTGATGATATGCATATTGATATAACGCAATCACTTTGGTCATACCTCCCCTGCATTCTGCACATCTTTAAAACAATGTTTTACTGAGATCTTGTTCTTCATAGAGATCAATATTTGTATTACACATTTAAACTTCTATCGATATTATTTTTGTATTTTAAAACCTATTTCATTTATATACTAGAGACATACCCTCGGTTCGCTCGGGTGCGTCCGTAAGTACGTTTTAATTTTTTTGAGCGGAACTATTATTCTTTTTCTAAAATAAAAGTAGCTTAAGCTACTCTGTATAACATCAGCTAGCATTGCCAGTTAAAGTCCTGCCAAAATCAGTCCAGCAGTTTCGGAGATTAGCCGGAACAAACAGACAGACAGACAGACGGAGAGACAAAAATTAATAAATATATATTATTCTTATAAGTAGGTACCATATATACCTAATTTCATAAAAAATAAATATAAAAAGCTTTTGTTTCGACATTACAAACAGACACTTCAATTTTATTTATCTGTATAGATTTAATTTCAATTTCCGATTTTAAGATTTCAACGAGCTTTCTTATGTTAGGTACTAATTAACCAAAGTAATTAGCGAAGATTTTAAGAATTTTTTTTATTAATACTAATCACAAAGAAAATTTCTCACCAAAACATCTCTATTAATGATCTTGCCCTATTAATCAAACAACTATTATAAATATAAAATATGTGTGTATGTACGTTTGTTACTTCTTCACGTTGAAACGGCTGGGCCGATTTACATTCTTTCAGGGACAAGCGAAAGCGAAGCAAAGCAAGGGTACTCTCTAGTAATATTAGAAACAAAATATATATGTATATGTATACAAATAAGAACCTCCTCCTTTTTTCCATCGGTTACAAAACAAAAGGCCTCCAGGGAACTAGATTCGAGAGAAGCGATGGTAAGATGCTAGTATAATCTATACGAATTAAGAGTGAATATATTTTTTGTAATTTTTTTAGATACCTATTATAAGAAAAATGTTGATCGGATTTAGATGAAACTTTGCGCAAAAACAGTCTGGACTACTGGAGAAATACATTCACCTATACCTAATTGTTTTTGCACTGGCAATTCACCCCATACAAAAAATAAATCAACTTTAATATAATTCTAATAATTAACAAATTTATCCATAGATATCCAAGAACGATCTGCCAAAAAAGAAGACACTTATTAGGCAGGTAAAACCGCGGCAAGAAACTTGTCTCGAATATTATAATCACAACATAATAACGTGTTCTTTTACGTAACGCATGTTACGTTGACTTCCATTTTTTTGTGATGTTATCAAAATTTGCAAGCGCAAACAGTAGATTAGTAGCCTCTTTTAAACAATTTTGCTTTGTGCAACATTTTTTCCTAATTGTTTTTTCGTGACTTATTAATTATTTAATTATATTTTATTAAATACCTTTTGATTGTAAAAAAATTTTGATCTTGACGTTTTACTTTTCTCTTATCTCTCTCTATAAAGCACAATATTTTATTTATCTCATAAGTTTTTGAAGTAAAATTACTTTACGCACGCTTGACTTGGGGAGTAATCTGGTGAATGCTTTACGAAAAGTGTAATGAAACTGGCGAGGAGAACGTTTGTTGCCATGGTAACCGTTGTTATTGTCTGATAAATGATATATAATATTATATTCTTTCCTTAAATGATATTCTATAAATATATGATTGTAATCTTATATATTTAAACGAGCAATTCTTGTATATTTATTTATTTATACCGGCGATCTCGGAAACGGCTCAAACGATTTTGCTGAAATTTGGTATATGGGGGCTTTCGGGGGCGAAAAATTGATCTAGATTAGTCACATGTCTGGGACAACGCGTGTTTTCGAGTTTTCATGCGTTTTTATTATGCATTATTCTACGCAAAATTTAATCGCGACATCTATACAACTCTGTCAGTAACACTTAGTCACTTAATGTAAAATTATTTTTAAGCCAAATTAAAAAGAAAATTATTCTTATCGCGACATCTATACAACTGTCTCAGTAACACTTAGTCACTTAATGTAAAATTATTTTTAAGCCAAATTAAAAAGAAAATTGTTCTTATCGCGACATCTATACAACTTTCTCAGTAACACTTAGTCACTTAATGTAAAATATACAATCTTTCAAGAACTCCGAGCGAAGCTCGGTCGCCCAGGTACTATGCCTAATATGCGTTATTTTTAGTATCTCACCTATCCTAATTATTTAAAACATAAATTGAATTTCATAAAGAGTACCGATAACCTACAGAAATTTTACTTCTTGCGCGTGTACACATTCATACACGCATTCTTCAATTTTTTTGTACGAGTTAAATTTTCCCTATTTTTCCCTATTATTCCTTATTCTTTAGTATTTCTACAGACTCTACCGTTTTCGTTATTGTCGGGGAGTCTTTTTTTATTAGTCTAAAGTTTGTAATTAGTCCGCAAAACATATTTAAAAAATCCAAATTATATTTTTTATTATAAAGGTACAAGTACACACATACACACCTATTTTAATTTCGTAGACACCTAAAATGTAAGATTATTGTCATATTGAAATATGGCGGCTTTTCATCAAATGTAGAAGATACCTCATATAGCGAAACCATCTCTAAAATTAACTAAAAAATAAAAAAAATGATTAAAATTAACAAGTTTCTTATTATAAGGTACTTTGGTGTCATTTCTCAATTCTTTGAATTCATTTTGTTATTTCGTGGGTAGGTTGTGTGTAACAACTATATAATACCTTTGAGACATTTAACACCTTTGTCTCTCCCGTGTCCATGATTGCTGTAAAGCATTCGAAACGTCGGAAACCAAAAATCAAAATAAATCCGCGAAAAAATCTAAAAAGATAGTTTTATTTAAAATGTCAAAAATTCGCGTATATCTAAGAAAGTATTATAAACAGAACATACAGA
The DNA here is from genome assembly GCA_033884665.1 of Argynnis bischoffii washingtonia. Lineage (NCBI taxonomy): Eukaryota > Metazoa > Arthropoda > Insecta > Lepidoptera > Nymphalidae > Argynnis > Argynnis bischoffii. The sequence goes on from JAEMGE010000029.1 coordinate 6,975,562, forward strand.
AATAAACGTCATAAGCACTCGTTAACTTTTATTGTTTACAGAACTGACCGTACAAACGAAATAGCTCATTAAAAACAAACATGTGCATCGATTTTGAACTCCATCACTAATTAAGTGGATCAAAGAGGGTTCTCGATGTAATGAGGCTAGATAAAATCAATTAGATTTGATATGCCTTTTTGAGTTAAACGGTGAGATTAATTTTATTATGAAAGAACAAACGATAAGTTATAAGGAAAGGATAGTAGTTATAAGGAAATCTTTAATAGGTTATTATAGGTTGCTTATGATATACCTTAGTGTACCTCGACAGTGTAGTGGCCAGCATGTACGGCCGCACATATGGAGGTCCTGCTGTCGAGTTCCGGGTCAAGTCAAGTTTATTAACTGAGTTTTTCTTTTAAAGATATTTTCAGTAGTAGCCCTGATTTAGGAAATTGGCGGTTTTTCACCACCGTGCCTCGGTGAGCAAGTAAAGCCGTCGGTCCTATGCCTTAACTCTCACCGGTCGTGTTGAAGTATCATCTCATTTTTTAACACATCAACACTATATATGTAAAATGTTATATATGTAAAAATAACCTCTGTCTGTTATCTTTTCACGCGTAAACAGATTTCAATAAAATTTTGCAAGAACGTGGGATCCTGGCATGAGGTATCGTACATAGGCTTCTTAAGAAGCCCGCCCTACTTATTATGCGAGTGCAACCGAGGGCAAAAAGTATATACCTATAAATAAATAATAATGTCCTCCTGACCGATTCCGGCCGCGGCGGCCAATCTCATTGAGACTAGCCAAATGCGCAGGAGATATTATAATGCAGCGCGTGTGCGCGCAGTCACAAGTGCACTCTCTATTCCTGTCACTCTCATACTCCAGTGGGACGACTTCTCGACACGACCGGTGAGAGTTAATACGTAGGTTAACCTATTAGGTTAACCAATAAATAAGAGGTTATTAAATCTGTATTCTCTATTAATCTATACATATAATAAAATTCTAACTGAGTCGAATCTGCACATTAAATTTTTTTGGAAAATCTTATTGAAATAGTCATTATTATCAATACAGAGGCCAAATCTGTAGTTTTTAGAATGTTTGTCTGTCTGTCGTTTGTCTGCGTGTCAGGAAACGCATCACGAGAAAATCACTAGACAAATTTTGATGAAAATTGTTATGATGATATCTGGTTATCCGGGTCAACATATAGGATACTTTTTACTGCGGGAAAATATAAGAGAAATCTATACTAAACGTTAAAACGTAATTACGAACTCGAGAGGAGCAAGGGTAAGTCGCTAGCATATATAAAGCTTAAAAGTTTGCTTTGTTTTTTAAGTTTTTTTTTTTATTTGGACGCACTTAACTCCAGAACTATTAGTCGATTTGAACAATTCTTTTTGCATTTAAGAGCATATTTATTGAGGAAAATATAGACTGTCTAACGTCACGCTATGACCCTTAGGCGCGGAGTTATCATACGTAAGTGGACATAAGTATATGCACTACAAGGGACGTTAATATCTACTTTCTTAGATTTACGCGAATATTAGACATTTTAAATAAAACTATCATTTTGGATTTTTTCGCGTATTTATTTTGATTTTTGTTTCGAATGCTTTAAAGCAATCATGGTCACAGGAGATACTAAGGTTTTAGAAATCTCAAAGGTCATTATTAAACTAATTTTTAAATTAATCATATAGTACCCGAAATACAAGACAAGCCTAGATTTGAACCCGCTACCTATGACTAGTAACTACTCATCAATATCTAGTAAGATAAGCAATGAGCAGATCAACGACGCTTTAACTTTAATCTGGTACCAGATTCAAAGGCCAATTAGAACTAATTGGCCGTATCGTGAGGGTTGTGCTCCCTTGACTTGACAGATACCTTTTTAAACGTTTGTTAGGATTTAGGAATGTTTGCACATTTTAATGCCTAATGGAGGTGTATTTAATTTAAAAACTAGCGGGTCACCCTGGCATCGCTTGGGTCCGCTTCTAGAAAAACAAACAAAATATCCCACGGGAACCGTACATCTCTCGGGATAAACTAAGTAGCCTTTGTGTCATTCTGATGTAAGAGCTATATTATTGTAAAGTTTCATTAAAATCCATTCAGTAGTTTTTGCGTGAAAGACTAGCAAACATCTATACATCTATATATCCAGACATCCATACATCCTCACAAACTTTCGCATTTATAATATTAGTAGGAAGTAGGATATTAGTAGGATTCGTGTTTTCCGTGGTTCCGTCAGCGTAGTTTATTTATAAGTACCTATTAGTTACGCACGTAAAGGCCGTACCGTGATGCTATTTAGCCTGTAGGTATACCTACCCTTTCTGAAGAAATAGACAAAGTATTTTTTTAAATCGTAATTCTGAAGATTGGTGCATTCAAACAAACTCTTCAGTTTTACATTAGACTTATTTGTATATATATTTCTATAATAATTTCTGATTTAGCATTATATAAATAAATGTAGGTATTGATACGTAGCGATGGATGGATTTTTTATTTTTATATATCATGTTACTCCAGATCATAATCTAATTCTGTACTAAATTGCATTCAAATCAGTTCAGCCGTTTCAGCCTAAAAGAGTAACAAACATACCCACATACAAACTTTCGCAATTATAATCGTAGTCCGATAGTCTGATTATTTTATCTTACTACTATACAAATGCGTAAGTTTAGATGTTTGGACATTTGTTACTCAATCTCGCGAAATCGGCCGAACGAATCTGGATGAAATTTGGCACAGAGATAGATTATAGTCTGGAATACACACATATATGGCACAAAGGCTACTTTTTATCCCGGAAAACGTACGGTTCCCGTGGGATAGATTTGTTTTTGTTTTTCACTAGGGACTAACCTGAGTGAAGCGAGGGTGAGCCGCTAGTAAAATATATAGTTGGAAGCGCAGTCTTTGTCTTGTATCGTTATAGATACTATGGATAGTTTCTACCGGTATTAAAGCTATAATGTAGTACCTACCTATCTACAATTTATCAAATTAAATAATATTAAAATAGGTAGGTACCTATATTAATTAAAGAATTGTTTTTCCAGAAAAACCAGTAGGTACGTTCTATATCAAATTCATATCATAACGGAAGTAAATATCATTCTTATAATTATTAAGATAACAAATAATAAATCATAATTTTTATCTATTAAAAGGTAGGTAGATATATTAAATATAAAACAAATATCCCGGTAGCTTATACTTTTGTATAAAGCTTTTATATTATATGTATAAAAATAACATAAAACATGTAAGACGTGAAAACATAAATAAACATAGTAGGCATATTTTATAAAATAATATATCGTAACTTAAAATATAAAGGAACACTCAATACGTAGGCACTAAACAACATAGAGATTTTTTACTTTCAATGACACAGTTTACTAAGACAGTAGCACATACAGCCTTAACTTTTTTAATAAAAAACTACGAAAAAAAAGGATAAAAAATAATTTAAATGTCTGGTCGAAACTTAACGTATTCTTACTCGAGAGCTTTGAGCAAAGTGGGGTAAAAAGCATAAATTAAAGAGGCGTGCCCTAACCACGCCCCAGGGGGAGTTAACATTGTAATGGGGTAGAATATTATCAAGATCTCTATCTATAGTTTATATGGGTACATTTTAACTAGATTTGCATCCAGGTTCTGTTTGAATGCAGTAAAGTTTTATTAATCGTTAAAAGTTAAAAATGGATTAATATTTTCGTTGCTTTTAAAATATTATATAATTTTTGATAATCATTTAACTTCTAAAAAGCTCAAGTTTTCTTTTCAATAGGTATTAGTTGTTTTTATAATTTGTCTTCCAATTTTTTTTAATAATAATACTTAATTATTTATTAGATATTAGTACTTACGAAATATTAAGTTAGATGATAATAACGTTACGCGCAACCTTATGTTCAATATGTACCTACATACTTAATTGAGAATGAAATTATAGATGGTATCTGACTACCGACAGTAATATAAAAAAAAACATTTTATTAGAAAACAAGACACCTTAGAGACTTTATAATTTTTAGTAGTAAGTAGTAAAATTTTTAAATTTAAGATTAAGAGCGATACCTATATTTTTTTTCTTTTTTTACAAAACTTTTAATAAACATACAAATTATTTGAATTATTATATTATGACATTAACTTAGTAATAGGTATATAAAATGATGAGATGAGAGATGATGCGAAATGAAGATAAATGTAATATAAAGTAATAAATTTCTTAATAAATTTTGGTAAAACGTAAACACCGACGGCATCGAAACAAAGTGAATATATAAACTATTGTATAATATTTTACAGAATATTTTTTATAAACACTAAATAAATAATTTTATGAATGTATTAGCATTTTAGTTATTAATATATTTTTATTTATTCGTTAATAGCTCTAAGTTTCCGCCAGTAAATACCACCCATGTTGATGACCCCGTAGTCTATTACTAGAATACCAAATTCTTTTGATTTATATCATTACAGATTAAAACTTCATTATTTCTTAAAAACATACATATATAATAACAAACCAATGTTATAATACATGACTAAAAAGGTCGCATAATATGTTATAATATCTTAACCATAAAAGCTCCGACTAAACAAGAATAACACGTCTCAAACCTTTTCACGCATTAAAAAGAAATAAATAATGTCAACTCTATTTCCGGTAGACAACTTTTTTTCTTAATTTTAAAACCATAAATTTTATAATGTAACTTTTATCTAATTTTTCGATATGAACGATATCCAATCTTTCTATGCTATAGAAAGATAGGCCTAAACGGTGGCAATGGATGTTCTAAATCTTCAATTAATGATGTTATGATGCATTTACTTTTTATACATATATTAGTGATGTATTGATCTATTAATGCTTACTTATTTCTGTTATAAGTATTTTATTCTTTTGTAATGAAATGACGGAAACACGCAACGTGCTAGAATGCAGCCAAAAAAACAAATTGTATTTTCACTTTTTATTTAGTATTATTTTGTATTTAGATGTATTATAATTTTATAAATGCTTATCTCGTAATAGTACTTATTATAAGTTTGTTTAGAAAGCTTTCAAATATTAAAGAAGTTTCAATTAATAATTAAAGGCACTTTAATAGTGAATAATAATATTGAATATTATGCAAATATATAGTAAACTGAATAAAAATTTTAATCGTAGCGATGTTGTTATGTTTTTAATATTTGTTTCGACGAAGTGGGTATTTAGGAAAATAATATTAAGATGTGTTTTTAAAATATTGTAATATTTCAAAGCATTCCCCGAGGAGGGTTTTTAGTGAGTAAGCTTTCATTCACCGCACTACAGAATTCACATAGAATATACAAAAGATCTGCTTTAAATAAATAAAACAATTAATTGTAAACTTACCTTCGCACTATATAATCCAAACTAGCAAACACTTGTAACTGCACTTGACAAAAAAATCTTTAATCACATACACGACCACGCCACGAATGTGACGTTCCTATTTATTTATCTTATCGATATAAAAAAACACTTTAATCGCCATCAAATTTCCTAATTACACGTCCTTGACAGTTTTACTTTACTGGAATAGTAAATAAATTCGTTGTAAGTATAGGCCGCTAAAAATAAAAGTAAATAAAATAAGCACTAAAACACAGTTCGTGTTTTTTTTTTTTAATTGTCTATTATAGCGCTGGATCGACACTTGCGCGCTCGCGGCTGCGGCCCGACTGCCGCGCGGCATCGCCCCTCACGTCTCTGCCCCACCCCTGTTTTTCAGGTAAAAAAGAAAAAATTGTTTATTATCTATTTTTATCTATTTGGCGACAGTTTTTGGTTACAACTTTATATTGTGGGAGGAAAAGGCGTGATTAGTGTAAGCGTTGGAATTTGCTTTGTTTTAAAGGTGTCACGGCACGTGCCAATGCCTTTGCACGCACAAAGCTTATATAAATAAACTTTTACAGCCTCTGTGAAAAGTAAGGGATGTAGATTGAAGCAAGTATATTTCTAAATACGATTCTTTATTTTATTAACAATTATATACCTACACATTTAATAATAAAATTTGAAATAATGTTGTGGTTAAAGTTTAAGCTTTTAAACATGTTTCAGTCACATGAAATTTGTTTGGTTAAAGTTATGTTTTAATTAACGGCTTTATACATTTCATGCATTAAAAATATAACTATATGTGATGGCTAAGGTACATTTTTGTATTTTGTATTTTATTAGGATAACCAACAAAAGTTACATTAATTCATTTGTTATTACATTTACAAATTTAGAGATGAATGCACTTTTTTTTACAGGTTACCACATCATGCAATAAAGTACTTAATATAAACAAAACATCATTATCGAAAAAAAAAACATTAACAATACTTTCAACATAATTAAGTGAAAATAATAATAGTTATATAAAATTCAATTAAGTGAAGAATATATATATAGGTATTACATAGATCTATTTATTCAATTTATTTCTATTTATTACTTACTAACAGTAACCCGCGGCTTCGCCCGCGTTCAAACTTCCAACCGCTACCAAGCTTCACAGGAGCACCCACCCACTGGGCTAATCTGAAAATTACCTGAAAATTTCTTAAAAATCGCTCCAGCTGTTTTAAAGTCCATAGAAAACTTATATACACACATCGATTTTTATATATATGGATAATATTATTCAATAAAACATGAAATTAGGTAAAAGTAAAATTTAGAAAATGATTCAATAATAAGGTTAATCTCTTTAAAGCTTAATTAGATCATGATGCATTAAATCAACATGCATTAGCTGGTGCTAAGATCCGTAAAAAATGCATTTTTAAAAGATAAAAATATTATATTAAATTATAAGTCTGTATAAGATTTACTAACGTCAACATACATTTTTTTTCGATTCAACACTTATCTTAATAGTTCACCTCTCCTGCACCCTCTATTCGCTCAGCCTATGCCATTTTATATACATGGCCGCATAAATAATAACGACCTAGGCTCTCTGATAATTTAATTAACAAAGGCCTGTATGTGTTAGCAATGTTAAATTTAAATGTACATATTAACTTCACAAAGATTAATGTATACAATTTTGTTGTGCTAATGATGCTTAAAGCAGTTAAATAATCTAGAATACTTATGTGTAAAATATAGATTTTAATTTTAACAACGTATTACGAGCGTCCTGCGCGTTCCTCATTGCCTGACAGTAGCCTATGTTGTAGGTAGGTACCAGCTAGGTACCCCGGGTCCATAGTCTATAAATAATAGGTATATGCAATAAATGTTATCGGAATTCTTTCAGCTCTTTTAGTGTGCAAGAATAAAATCACACAGAGACACACATATACAGACAAAAAGATTAAAAATTGTTTTTTTCTTATTAGTATTACTATTACTATACCTACCGTATATACCTACTTTCATATGCATTTAGTAAAAAACTCCTATTTTGACATTACAAACAGACACTTCAATTTTATTTATCTGTATAGATAAGCTAAAAGTATGTTCACCAAACTCTGTAGCTAACTCTAACTGTGTAGCTAACAAAAAATACATAGGTAGTTACATACAAATTAATACGAATTATTAAACAAAAGAGGTATATTTCCCTTTAAAATTTCATTTATCTACGATATGATACTTCTTAGTATCGGAACTAAGTAGGTATTCACATATAAAAAGCAGATTTTAATCTAACACAAGTTTACATTGTTTGAAAATAAAAGCTCAAACTTTAACAAAACCATAGTGTTACTTAAGCCTATTGATAATATTGTCACAGTAGTAATCTGCCTTTTGTTTTAAAGTGCAGATTAAAAAAAATCTTTTTTTGTTTTTTTTTTTTTTTTTATATATATATAAAATTAGCCAACATTTTAATCTATACAGGTACCTAGGTTTTGTATATTGTCCGAGTAAATAAAATAATAATTTTATAGGTCTCATACTTACCCATTTAATTACAATACATAAATAGTTACTTATATAAAAGGTATTTATCATATTTACCTATACTTATTATATTTATATATAAGTTATTAGTAACGCTGCCTTTTAGGTAGGCATCTATTGCTTAGAAATGTAAGTTTTTTAAATCAAGTTCTAAAACGACAGTTCTTAAACTAAAGTACAGTTGAAAAAAATTATTCATTAATTATTATTTCTCACTTATAAGACAATAATATTTAAATGTATATTTTTAAATTTATACTCGTATTCAGAATTTAACATTAAAATAAGGGTAAAATTTCAAAAAGGGACTTTATTGATTTGATCTCAATTTCTGAAAAGTTATCGTTACGTTGGTAAGGGTTTTAAAAAAAAGTTAAATTAAATTTTAATAAATATGCGTAACTAATAATAATATACAAAAAGGTACAAAATAGTATATAGACTAAACTTGAAGCTATTTTGTTATTAATAAAAAGCTCTAGAATTACACTCTATAATTTTAATTTTTAGCCGTAGCTTATCGTGATTGTAGTCTTTATATTCTAAAGTTGTTTTTATGAAAAAAATAGGTATTTAGATCCGAATTAGATCCGAAAAGTTTTGTCCTTTGTCACAGGTTTGTATTTGAACTGTATATGTACCTAACTCCTTATTTAATTTTCTCGTAAAAATAATTTTATGTTAAATATAAATTAACTGTTAATTTTTTAAATACTTGAATATACGTAGACGTTTGTGTACAATATACGTAAATACTAATCATCTAAGTAAATTATAGCTATTATTAGAATCTTCAAATATATTTCAAAAATTGATAGGTATAAAAAAATAATAAAAAAAGCACCTGGAAAGCTTCAATTGCTTTTATATTGTAAAATATATTTTATTTATATAAAGAGTTATTTTATACAATGAATGTCTTTATATAACAAATGGGTTATATACTTATTTAAATAATATCGATAAAAGTTTAAACATGTTATTATAATATAATATATAATATAAAGATATACGTAAAATATATTTTTATATACACATTTTTTCAAATCAAAAAAAAGTTTTTATAAATAAAAGTCCAGCCTATTTTAACATTAAAATAGTTCTCAAGAAAGCTCAGTAGTTTCAACTTCAATCTAATTGATACAACAGCCATAAATTTCCTCGCTCGGCTACCGTACGCCATCTTGGGTACTTTATGGCATCCATATCGTTATGAGATTAGAAAATAATAAAATTTGATCTTTACGATCGTCTAGTGATAGCTGTCACATAACGCGCTTCTTCATAATCATTTTAGCAAAGTAATCAAAATATTTCGTCTACTCTATTTTATTTATTATCCGCGATGACAAGATGGTATATGATTCGAAAATATTAATAGATTTTTTACGCTTACCTGTTTATATTGGCGTTTTAATTAAATATACTTATTTAAAGTCAAATAAAAATTTATTAATTCATTTTTTTGTTTTTTTTTTTAAATCGTAAATTAAGGGTACATATTTATTATTACATCACTATAAATAAACTATTTATTGCGTTGAACTCGACTTCGATATTCAAAAAATCAAATTCGAACCGAGAACGTTTGTATCTCGTACATTTTCAAATGTCATGTAATTCTCACCCACCAGAAGAGCGTATGTGATAAATTATAATTCTAAATAATTTTCAACCCTAATACGAAACTTATAAGGTTGATTTTATTATGTACTTGGATGTATTTACGTCGTTTTAATACAATTGAAGGAATGGTAAATGTCGTTGGTTTTGTCCAACTAATGAAGGAGGTTAAACATGGACACGTCACATTATAAATTGCATCAATTAATATTGCATTTTTTACAATAAATGTAATTCTCAATCATCGAATATACCATTTATAAAATATTAAAAATCTCCGCAGGTAGCACGTAATTATTTATAATTTTAAAAAATATGATTTTACCTGTTATTGTCTCGTTATTATACGTTATTTATTTGTACTTCTTCAGAAGCAAAACATTTCTTTTTATAATAAATCTATGATAAATTACGTTCGATAACTAATATAACAAAGATATTACACGAAATTGGCTAAGGAATTTGAAAGGCTTTAAAAATTTAAGCATAATTTTAAGTTTTTTTTTTATTTGACAAACAGTACATATTGTTAATACATAGTTACGAAATGACTTTATATGAAGAGAAATCAGATACATTCACTGAGTAATAATAATTTAGTCTATTAACGTTGCATAATAAAAGTTTGAAATAATTTATAACAAAAATAAAACTTAGGCATTTTAGGCTTCGTACGCTTTAGGTTTAATATTTGAATAAATCGTTAATCTTTTAACCAATAAAAATTTTAGATCATTAAAAAATAAGAAAAGGATTAATATTAAAAATATATAAGCCATCTAAATTTTTTAGATTTAGTAGTAAATGCTGTAAGGTGCAGGCAGAGGTCCAAGCAATCGCTGTCATATCCTTCCTAACATTACCTGGCTGGTCGGCTCGACAAAGTGAGGTATACTTTAAATAGTAGGTACGTTTTTTAGTTTTCACTGCGGTATATTCATAAATTTATGATATTTTTGTCGGCTGTTTATCTTTGTGGCGGGATTTTATGCCTTTAGCCATCGGGAGCTAGGAGCCTGCACACGGAGTACGAATATGTTTGAATAAGTTAAGCGTGAACATTCAATCTTTACTGGAAATTAAATGATATAATATGTACTTTAGTTAATACAATTATCAATTTGTAAATTAATCGATTATTTGAATTAAAACTTCATATACGCATATATCGATTTTAACTAATTTGACTTTATTCTTATTGATCTCACTTTTTTTTTATAATCGGGTAGAGTCATTGTTTAATTCAGAAGTTATGGATATTTTTATCATGTGTCTAGTAAATAGGTGTTAAATTCCTTATTATTATTGTACGTATCTTTTTATTTTATGTAGAGGTCAAGAAAACAGGAAAAGCTTAATATTACGTTATTTTAAGCCAAAAAAATGTGATCAGTTATTTTAAAAAATTCAAGATGCAATGATGCAAAGACAGATGCACGTTAATTTTTTTATAAAAAATTTAAAGACTACTGTCTAATTATAAATATATAGAAAGTTTTATTACATAATATAAATAATATTAGAGAAACTACCTACCTGTACAAAGATGTCACCTCCATATTTTCTACTTTCGGCCAATGTCGGTGGTTTATTCAACAGCTATTAATATAAAATTCTGTAGGTCCGGTTTAATGTCCTGTAATATCTAGCTTTAGCCTTAACCTTAATGTACTACATTTCTCGAACACTAAAAAATAATAATAAATTTGGAGGTTTTGTTAAAGGAAGTATCTAAAATACTGAATGTGTTCAATTTTTTGCTTTTATAGAGACGGAACTAAAATGTTCTGTAATATAGTGTGATAACTAGCGGCCCACCCTGGCCTCGCTTTGCTCGGATTCGCACCTAGGGAGAAACAAAAACAAATCTATCCCACGGGAACTGTGCATTCTTCCGGTACCTATAAAAGTAGCCTATGTGCTATTCCAGACTATAATATATCTCTGTGCTTAATTTCATCCCTATCAGTTCAGCCGTTCTGCCGCGATCGAGTAACAAACATCCATCTATCCAAACTTTCGCATTTATATAGTAGTAAGATTGCATAGCTTTTCCTAAGAACACAGCAGTCGTAAGGGAATTTTGGCGAACATCTTTGTTATAATCTTTTCTATTAATAAGGACATAGGGTTGGATAGCAAATTAATATAAAAATTAAGGATCTCAAATCACTATCATATTATACCTAAGTAAATAAAAAAAAAATTTAGGAAAAAAACATGATCAAGTTCAATTATAAGTACAACTCTTATGAAATAAAAGTTAAGTTTAGTAGATAAAATATAGAAAATGAATATCACTGCCAATGTATAGAAGAAATCTAAAGAGTCTTGTATAAGTTTTCGAATGTCGAAGTTCAATAATGGAATCCCATCGCCCGGAAACGAATAAAAAACGCGGCAAATTCAAACTTGAGAGTGAATGGGCCGTCATTTTTTACGTCCGTTAAGGTTGTCGCAGTGAAAAATGATATAATTTATATCGGTGGTAGCAGCGGCTACCCGTTTTGTGATAAAATATAAATAAAAAATAAATTTTATAATATTTTTTCTCTTCTTCTCCTACTAATTTAAAATGTTTCCTTATCAACGCGGCGCGCTTCGACAAAAGGTTAAGAGTTGTGCTGGTATTTTATCGATATTTTTAATAATTATTATTCAAATAGCGACTCGGGTTCGTCCCTAGCTTGGATATAGTAAAATGGATATAGTACGTTATCCTTAAGAGATAGACATATTCCATCGCGGACTTTTTTATAGACTTTTCAAAGTTGTACAATACTGTAGTACATTATTTTGATCTATCTCGTAACGTTCAGCCAGCGTTTGCAATGTAAGCGCAAAAAATGTATTTATTTACGAAATCACATTAGAAACCTCTAAAATTATCAGTATTTCTCTACTATATTATGCATGTATTATACATATAAGCCTTTCTCTTAAATAACTCTATCTATTAAAAAAACCACATCAAAATTCGTTGCGTAGTTTTAAAGATCTAAGCGTATAAAGGGACAGACAACGGGAAGCGACTTTGTTTTATACTATGTAGTGAATATCATATTGTTTAGTGCGTGGAATATATTAATATACTTGTATGTATTAAAGAGCTTTCATAATACAATTGTAATAGCAATAAATTACGTATACTATTTATATCTATTGTAATCAGCTTGCATGTTTATTATTTTGATGGTGATGAATATACTGTTTGTTCATATAAACAACGATGTGTAAAATATTATATTGTAGCAACAAAAAACATATAAAATTTTGAATTTATTGAAATTAACGAGTAAAAGAAAGCTTCTGTTTTATACGAAATAAAAACAAAACATTGTAAGAGTGTAAGACTACTAAAAACTTATAATATACTATAACGTTAATCATAAAATAGTTTCTATTTCTATTATAGACATCGACGACAGTTTCCTACCGGTGGCCCATCACTAGCACACACACAAATCAAAGCACGCGCTTACACGAGCACAAATGAAATATTCAAATTTGGAAGCTGATTCCGTTTATGGCTACTTAATTTGGGTGATTCCATTTGAATATTTAAGGTTAGTAAAAAACGGTCAGAGACATTCCATCGGTCGGTGCACACGAAATGCCCTTTTATTTCCATATTGATTTATTTACGTGAGTAATGAGATATTTAATTTGTTTGTGAAATTTACTACTTGCTTTTGTCCGTGACTATGTTTGTCTCGTTTTTGTGACCTGTCACTTTGAACTTTGACGGATGTGAGTAAAAAATAAATTAAAACGTCTATGACGCATAATCATTTATCAATCATTCATTCCCTTCATTTTTTACATTATATTTGAATTGATTTGATTATGTCTGATCTTTTATAGTAATTGGCAACTTTTCTTTATACTCTTCTGATATAAGTTTTACGTGAAAAAATTTAAGTTTAAAAATTATCATAACTTCTAATAAGCTTGAATGTACTGGTACGCATGTACCTGGTACTTAGAGAAAAGAATTAAAAAAATAGCTCTAATACGTATGTATGATGAGATGATATCTAGAATTATCTATTATTGTAATGGTTAGTCTATGAAAAGTACATCAAAGTTTTTTTTTAAATATTCTAATATTGGCTTATTAATCAAACAGCTACCTAATTTATAGTTTAAATCACACATTATATATTAAAATATTTGCATAACATCTGCCTATGTTATCATCGAAAAATATTTTCTTGATTTGATAGTAAGCATAACCGGTTCGACTCTCGGCACCTTAGTTTAAAAAAAATATTTCCTTTATTCGCAGTCCGCTGGACCCATGCAGCTCGTGTAAAAAGGTGAATAATAAAGATCCATACAAATATTTTTTTATTTTAGCTTCTGTGCGATCCATTTTGTGCTTTAATAACCGGATTTTATGAAAAGGACCGTTGTGGCACAGTAGAGTTCTGACCTGATCACTGTTTGTTAGTCGCAGATCGCGGGTACATTTTCCGCACGGGGTAGATATTTTTTTTCTTATAGTTTACCTCGTTTGGATTTAAAAGTTGCTTAAAAAAATATTTGCACAGAAATAAGATATAATCTATAATCTAATCTAATCTAAATCAGGCGAGTTACTTTACGTAAAACTCTGTTTTTATGAAATTTTAAATAAATTGATAAAAAGCTTATCTATATTGCTTATGCAAGCTAAGCATTGATGTTAAATTTTAGTGTTTTAATTTGTTTTGTGTAAAACATTTTTTACTGAATATAGATCAATTTTTCTCTTGTAAATAATATTTTAAATACAATAAGGAAAAAAATGGTCAAGAAAGAAAGGCAATTTGTTTGAAAGAATTAGGGTCTTAGTTATTTTTACTGTAAATTATAAGTGAGAGGCCTTGAGGAGTGTAATCAAATTTTTCTTTGTTCAATGTGATATTCGACTTAGACCTTAATCCCAGTTTCTGGATCAAAATTTAAAAATATCCTCGCCTGATTGTGATACTGGCAATAGTGATTAGGTATATAATTATAACTTATAAGATATCATTCATTGGATCAATGTATGAATGATTATATTGTATGAGGTAGGTAGATATGGAAATTTTTTTTTTATAACTTGGATTGGAAAATGAGTTTGCCCAGGGGCATGGCACCCTGCCTTTTGAGGGTTCCTTTGTTACATAGGTATATATATACATATATACCTATGTAACAAAGATGAATAAAGTAAAAAAATATAAATTCATGTTGATGATGAACGTCAAAAAATTAAAATTACTAATCTAGATGAAATTAATAACATGTAAATAAATAAATATATTTTATTCTAGCAAGCTACCCCGGCTTCGTCGTTCTGCATTTTATTCATTTAACAGTCAGAAAAAAATTTCCTACCATGGTCCCCTTTAGACTCCTTTATGCGTTGAACTAAAAAAATATTAGGTGCGTAGGTACTTCGTAGTTACCTATGTTATAGGTAATTGAAATTCGCTAACATAATATCAGTTTGCTAGATCCAGATGGTTTGGTCTGGGCTTGATGAATAAGTTGGGACAAGCGAAATTTTTTAATAGGTATATCTGATCTAAAGCCTAAACCTATAACAAAAATAATGTTTTTTTAAAAGAAGTAATAAATAAGACAATATTATGTTTATTTAGCAACATTAAGGTTGCATACATGTAAAAAGGTAATGCCAACTTTTTTTAATGGTGTATTTTAAACAAAAATACCTTAATTCTAACTTTAAACAAAAAATGATAAATGCTACTTTTACTTACTATTAATATTTACTGTTATATTTATTGTTGCGAAAAGGGCTTTCCTATTTCTATAGATTTTTATAATTAAGTATGGTAAAATTAATATAATATGATTCTGTATTATATATTTAAAATATGCTTATTTCAAAATATAAATGATATAGTAAACTATAATGTAGATATCGAAGTCGAATTAATCAAATTTAAAATATCTTTATAACACGTCTGCTCACATCAACTAACGCTGCGTGAATGAACAAAAGGTGCTCAGACTCATCTGACTTCCGCCGGGGTGGAGCGAGGCCCCGCCCACTCCACCAAGCCTTACCATTGGCTCATTTAAAAATCGATTCCATTTTATAAATATGTAACCACTTTCATTTCCCGCGTTCTAAAACATTCGGATGACGCCATCTTTAACTGCCATTTTCACCTCTATGTTAACGGAACGAGATTTGAAATTCGAACGTTTCTATTTAGTGATGTGACATTTTAAATCGATTCCGTTTCAATTGTTTTAACGACATGTCTTTCTAGTCTCTTTTGTTTTATTTAAAGGAAAGAGAATGAGTCGAGATGTTTTTTCTTTCAAATTCATCCAGTGAGGACAATGCATATCTCTGTTATAGGTACACCGTGCGAAATAAACAAAGCGAAGTACGTGGGTGAAATTGTATCGGTAATAAATAATGGTGTATTTATGATTTATGGGACGGAGCAAGCAAGCCGTGATATTCGTAGCCAACTATCGGTAGCTGGGTATTCGTATTGTACTTATAAGTTAATTATTTTATGGCGCTAGCTCTTGTTAATGGGTTTACTCGTATTTTGCTGGATTTACTAATATATAATATGGATTAAAGTATTTATTAATTTTATTAGTATGAAATAAACAAACAAACAAAGAAATTTTGCATTTATATTTTATAAATTTATTTTAATTTTGAATTTATAACATTACAAACAAAGATAATTATTTTTCTTTAATATTACGTAGGTAGTAGGAAGCTATTTACTTATACAGTCGACACTAATTTTAGTAGAAACGATGAAGATTTTACTGTTACAATAAATGTCTGTGAAGGACTTTGTACGCGGAAGTCCTATTTTGTAAAGGTGAAGCTCTATTTATTTGATCGGTGATAATGTTACAAGAGCCTTGTTTCCAACATAAATATAAATATACCTACAGATATATGTCCTCAAGGTATAAACGATCTCTACATACAGCAACTTTCCCTGGTTTTACTCATCTAGGAACTTTTTTATTCAACACAACATGAAACTAACTTCCTTTGTTCTTTAAGTGACTGAAGTATTATTTAAAGTTAAAAATATTGGATTTTACATGAACTTGTCACCTTATTTTACTTAGGTACCTACTTGGTGTTTAGAATCAATTTGTCTAAGTAGGTACCTAATTAGGTAATAAATCTAACTGTTTAACAACGCATTAGGTATCTAGTGCCTAAAATGTATCTTCTATCTGATAGGTGGTAGGCAGATACTAGATATGTTCTTATTTATTTATTTTAAAGACTTAGATACTAACTAAATTTACAAAGTGACATGAGTTTAACACAATAATACTTTTCTATTTTCTATAGGTATAAATTTAACTTAAAAGGCAAGTTTTTATAGATATATTGTATTAAAATTTTATGTAGCCACGAGTATACCTATTAGGAGTCATTCAAGTTGTACAACAAATGAATATTTAAATTTCAATTTAAGGCCAGGCTGTCCGGGCGAAGTAGGCATTTAACGCTACCACCCCTCCCGCAAAGCGAGCTGTGCGCTCACGTCGCCGGCGTGAACTCATAACTACAGGTCAAGCGTCACAGAGTACGCAAGCGCGTCTATAAGCAGTAGGCCAACTTATCAATTTGATTTTAATATTATTAAAATTTAAAAATACGGGAATTGATCCGATAACATTTTATTTTATTATAATACGTATATATTTAGAAATCGCGAAAAGCTAAGACATTTATTCCTATGCAATAAATGAATTTGAGTAGATATTGAACATGTAAATTATATTTTATTCAAGTATTTATATATTCATAATATATAAATACATATTTAGGAATTTTATCAGGAAATTACTTATGTTTTTGTTAGTTTGATTTGATGTTTAAAAATTTACAAATTAGTATGTAATTTTTGTTGTAGTATTGAATAAATAATAATCAAAAGCAATCGAAGGATTATGATTATGAACCACTTATTTCACAATGCATACCAAGTATGAGTTGGCGTAGCGGTAAAAGCTGGGTCTAATAACTCTAAGGTCGTAGGTTCAATTCCCCGTGCGTAGTCATTTTTCTTTCTTTTTCTCATTTTTATATAATATTATTCATTTTTCAATTATGCAAAGAAATAAGTATTTTATTTATTTATTATCATTTATCGTTTTTTTTTATTTATTTACTAGCGACTCACCCTCGTTTTAACGTTACGTATAGATTTCTTAGAGATGAGATATTTTCCCACAGTAAAAAATATCCTATGTGTTGACCCGGAATCCGAATAACCAACTATCATCATACCAAATTTCATCAAAATCCCTCCAGTAGTTTTTCCGTGATGCGGTAACAGACAGACAGACAAAAATTCTAATAACTATAGATTCGGTCTCTGTATCGATAATAATGTCTATTTCAATAAGATATTCCAAAAAAATATTTAATGTGCAGATTCGGCTTAGTCACAATTTGTTTATATGTATAGATATGCAAAAGGCATAGAAACGATAAAAAAATGGGATTTTGGACTTTTCAACAAGGGATAGTAATTAAAGCGCATGCGAAAAATCTTTGTATATTAAAATTCAAAATTCAATA
Source organism: Argynnis bischoffii washingtonia (assembly GCA_033884665.1). Classification (NCBI taxonomy): domain Eukaryota; kingdom Metazoa; phylum Arthropoda; class Insecta; order Lepidoptera; family Nymphalidae; genus Argynnis; species Argynnis bischoffii. The sequence continues at coordinate 6,993,757 of JAEMGE010000029.1, forward strand.
TATAATTGAGAAAAAGGAAAAAAATGTCTACACACGAGGGGAATCGAATCTACGATCATCGATATTCTAGTCCGAGATCATACCGCTACACCCACTTTTGCTTGGCTTGCGAATTGAAATACGTGGTTCAGAAGGTGCGAAACATTTTTTTATTTTTTACTAGCGACTCACGCTCGCTTCGCTCGCGTACTTCCCTAGGTACGTTTTCACGGTTAGCTATGTTTATTTATATACTAGCGGCTCACCCTCGCTTCGCTCGGGTTCACCTCTAGAAAAAACAAATCTATCCCACGGAAACCGTTCATTTTTCCGGAATAAAAAGTCGCTTATTGCTTATTCTGATGTATGCACTATATTATTGTAAAGTTTCATTAAAATCCAATGGGTAGTTTTTGTGTAGTAAGCTGTATAAGTTACTGTAGTTTTTTAACAATCCAACGTGAACTCTTTGATTTTCCGGGATGAAAAGTATCCTATATGTTGACCGTGGATATAAGGTACCACCATGCAAAATTTCATTCAAATCGGTCCAGCAGCTTCGGAGATTAGCCTGTACAAACAGACAAACAGACAGAAAAACAAAAAATTAAAAAAAAAACTGGATTTGTTCTATTCTCTTCTTACACCCCCCTGACTCGGTTTTTAGCATATTTTTTCTATGTACAGACATTCGACCTCTACAGTTTTATTATAGTATAGAAGAAGAAGATAGATAAACAGTAGCTTGCTACTCCTAAGATATTCATTTAAATTATATAGTGATTTACCCTCGCTTCGCTCGGATGTGTACGCTTTTCGTGGGTTTTAATTTTTGTTTCGCGGAACCCTGATTTTTTTTTTCTGAAATAAAAGTAGCCTAAGTTACTCCTTATAACATCAGCTATCTGCCAGCGAAAGTCCCGTCAAAATCGGTGCAGCCTTTTCGGAGATTAGCCGGAACAAACAGACAGACAGACAGACAGACAAAAATTGTAAAAAATGTTGTTTTGGTATATGGACCGTGTATACATCCATATGCAATAAATAAAAAGCGGTTATTTTAATATTAAAACAGACACGCCAATTTTATTTATCTACTAGCTTTTGCCCGGGACTTCGTCCGCGTGGAATAGTGACTCCCCCCTCACGACCGCCCTGCCCTCGCCTTGTATCTGAGAGCGCGCTCACCCATAGACCGCGTAAAGTTAAATATGTATATTTTAAAACTATGATATCTCCTAAGATATTCATTGAAATCAAATTATGTCAAGGGCAATTTTGTTCAAAATTAAATACTTGTGATGAATAACGTATTTATTTGGATAAGGATAGTATCATGTTTATAAAAACACCTTCGGAAGTAATGCATTATTTTAGAACAAATTTGATTGCCATAAAAAGGGTTATTTTGAGTCAACCTTAAAAGATAGACATATGCTGTCGCGGACTTTTTTTTAGAACTTTTAAAGGGGAACAATTCCGTCATACACGATTTTTGCGTAACTTCAACCGCTTACGCAGCGCACGCAACGGAAGCTCTCAAAAGGAATGATTTTTTCCCGTTTTTGCAACATTTTTCATTTATGCTCCGCTCCTATTGGTCGTAGCGTGATGTTCTATAGCCTAAGCCTTCCTCGATAAATGGACTATCCAACACAAAAAGAATTTTTCAATTCCAACCAGTAGTTCCTGAGATTAGCGCGTTCAACCAACCAAACAAACAAACAAACTCTTCAGCTTTATAATATGAGTATAGACTAGCAACTCACGCTCGCTTCGCTCGCGTTCGTCCCTAGGTACGTTTTCCCGGTTAGCTATGTTTAGGTATACCTATATAAATAGTAGCTTGCTAACTCCTAAGATATTCATTTAAATTAAATATTATATAGCGATTTACTCTCGTTTTGCTCGGGTGCGTAGGCCGTACGCGGATTTTGTTCATAATTTCAGGGTTTTAATTTTTTTTTGCGGAACCCTGATTCTTCTTCTAAAATAAAAGTAGCCTAAGTTACAACTATATATACCCTATAACATCAGCTATCTATCTGCCAGTGAAAGTCCCGTCAAAATCGCTCCAGCCGTTTCGGAGATTAGCCGGAACAAACAGACAGACAGACAGAAATTGTAACAAATGTTGTTTTGGTATATGTACCGTGTATACATCCATATGCAGTTAGTAAAAAGCGGTTATTTTAATATTACAAACAGACACTCCAATTTTATTTATCTGTATAAATATAAATTTGCTTTTTTTTCTAAGCGCTTGGCTTTCTAACCGCTCGACGCCCGCGCTCAGCTGATTGCGCTCACTGGCCACTGTGCCTATTACACCAGGGGCGCCACTTCAAAGAACATATTTACACTAACTTGTTACATACTGCTTTATCTTACATAAAAAAACTTCGACGATGTTATGATGTAAATAATATATTCACAAAAGGTCTTCAGTAAATTTAAAATGGCCCCGTATATACTTATATGTACATAATAAAAGGTAAAGTTATAAATATGAAGATAATCTGCTAAACTACATATGTAGATAGGTACCTACCAGTCCGATTTGAAAATTATTTCTGTGATAGAAATCTGCATTATCCTTGAGGGACAAACATAACCAATGTTTTATTATGATATACTTACTTACCCGTACTAGTTATGGTTAGCTAAGTTCGCGTTATGTTTATGAAATTTGGTAGGTATGTTACATGTAGATTTATTTGAAACCCGCGTCCAAATCCTACGCGTATGTATGTATATATGTTATATATACAAACACATGTATGTATGTATGTTATATATACAAACACTTACATACATACAACGCGCATAGTAAATGATTTATATTTATTAATTATATTATTTATTCATATTTAATATTAATCACAAGCATAGCCGCGCGAAACCCTTAGTATACGACAGAACGGAATCATCGATCACTAAACTAGATATTACACAAAAAATCATAAGCAAAAGTATTCTGTATTTAGGTAATTCTAGTTTAAAAAATATACAATAATGTAAATTCAACCTTAAATGTGTTACTTAAAGTTGTTTTTACTAAGCTATGTATAAAAAGCAAAAAACGTTGATTTTTTACACTATGTCCAAGGAATGAATAATTCGATGAATTAGCGGGGGGGTTGTGCGCGAGCAAAAGCGACATAGGTCCTACCTCGTCAAGGGCCAGCGGCCGACTGAATCATTATCGTCGTTGCACCTTAGTTGCTTGCGAACAAGGTTGAATATCGAATATCCGATCGATCTTATTCTTGCACAGAATTAAAAAACGTAAGTCTCAAATCTAATTTAATTTATTATGAGAATAATAATTGGTCAATTTAAATGTCTTTCGTACAGAAGATAATAAACTATATTTTCCTTCTCTGAGTATTTTTTTTGCGTATATAACTGAAGTAGTTTAAGAGTAAAATCCATTAATCTCTAAAAAAGGCATATTTTTAAAAAAATAAAACTATCGAGAAAATTTCATCCAATTGTGTTTCTGTTTCTTCTGATCCATAGAAAAAGGTTTGAAAAATCATACATTGAAATTATCACATTGATTTAATGTCTGGTATACATAGAATATGAAAGCAAATCAGCGTTAAATTTAGGGAGCCTCCTCTTAAATATAAAATATTAAATTAGTCTTGCTAATATGTTTGCTATTCTTTGAAAACATTTTAGTATTTAAACATGCCTATACCTAAACAAAGGCAGTGGTAGCCCAGTGGTAACGCGCTCGCGTGGGAAGCCGAGTGAAGCGGGTTCAAATCCCGGGTCTCGCACCTCTGATATTTTCATGTGCGAATCATTTCTAACATGATTACCACTTGCCTTACGGTGAAGGAAAACATCGTGAGGAAACCTGCATGTCTGAGAAAACATAGCAAGTTTTCGAAGGACATGTGAAGTCCGCCAATTCGCACTTGGCCAGCGTGGTGGACTATGGCCTGAGTCCCCTCGTATTGAAGGGAGGCCCGTGCCCAGCAGTGGGACGTTAAAAAGGGCTGAATACTATACCTAAACACTTTTTAATTCGATAGTGATCTATAAAGATTTTTGTCTATGATCTAAAAATACTGCCAATGAAGGTACCTACTCACTACAAAGGCCCACTTTTAATAAACGTAAAATTTGTATAAGTGCGTAGGTACCTACCCTACTTTAATTATCTATGAATATTACCACGATATTTTTGAAAATAATTATATAAATATATAAACTATCAATAAAAATCCTTGTTTTAAATTTTAAATTTAAATCTATGTATATCCGTTAATTTCGAGAACGGCTAATTTTATGAATTCTACTTCCACAGGTAAGTACATAATGGATTAAAGTTAGAAGGACAAAGACTTTATGCTGGGAAAAGCAATGGGGTTTTCTCAGGATCAAATATTTAACTAAAAGTTTTATGGAATTTTTGACCGTGTATTGCTTAAGCTCTAGGGTGTAGTGGTAAGAGTGCAAGGGATGGTTAGACTTGGTAGTTAAAAAAAATGCGTGTGTGTGCAATTAACACATGGTAGAAGTGAAACCTCAGAAAAGTAACTTACGTGAGAATGAGATGAATATAGAGTTTATCTTTTTTATAATATTTTTACCAAGTTTAATAGTTATTTTACATTTTATTTGACATAAATATACATTACGTATTACCTATTCAGTAATTAATTTTATTTATTTATTTTTCATTTCCTGTATAATGTATTCTATCTTAAATAATTGAATAAGGTATTTTAGACACATCACAACCATATATTTTGCTAAAGAATATTATATAGGTATGGAAAGAATATATTATATATTTGTCAAACAATAACAACGGTTACCATGACAACGTGGCAATGTGTTATATCTCATTCTCTCGCCGGCTTAAGCCTATATATTTATGTGTTTGTCTCTTTTTAGTGTTGCATTTCCGTTTCATCGAGTTTCAAATCACAATGATTCTAAAGAAGTTTTACTTCAAAAAACAAAATGCCTATCATTTAAATTACAGAGTATATGGAAATTTAATACTGTGGACATTCTCGCTATCAACGTCGGTGGGCTGTTTAAAAGTATGATAAAAAAATAGATAATGCATTCTAAGCAGCTTACTAACGATTAAGTTGACGCGATAATCGGGATCATTCAGTGGTTAATGACTGCGAAAACTAGTAAATATAAAAGATTTGTGAATACATTTTTAAAGTTAAGTGTTACTCATTAAGAAAATAAATACTTAGGTAGATTTTGCGGGTTTTTTTTCTGCGTTTTCAAACTTCCTTCATGAAACTATTGGAATTATGTAAATCTATAGGTACATACAATAAAATTCTAACTAAGCCGAATCTGTACATTAAATATTTTTTGGAAAATCTTATTAAAATAGACATTATTATCGATGCAGAGGCCGAATCTATAGTTTTTAGAATTTTTGTCTGTCTGTCTGTCTGTTACTGCATCACAGAAAAACCACTGGAGGGATTTTGATGAAATTTGGTATGATGATAGCTGGATATCCGGGTCAACGTATAGGGTATTTTTTCCGCGGGAGATTATATCTTTCCCACGGGAGTACACGTTATAACACAACCCAAAAAATATTTATGAATTTCTTGAAGCTTGGTATTGTATATTAATGATCTTCAATACAATTAAAAAATACGTGTTTTAGCGTTTTTTGAAATTCATCCCATAAGCAGATAAAATAAGGGATGAGAATTTGTATGAAACGTACCTTTTTAAAGTTTTTTTTGTTATAGTTTTAGCGCGAGCGAAGCCGCGGGTTTTGCTAGTATTATTATATAATGGAGTTATAATTTGGTCATAATAATATTCTTCAGCGAGACGTACCTACCTATTTTATTATTATTATTAAGAATACTAATTTATAACCGAATTTTGTTTTTTTTAATAGAGACATTAATAGACTGAATAGATTTAATTTCTATTCTTAGTTCTTTCTTATTTTGAAGTTTTAATAATATTTATTAAATACTAGCAACTCACGTTTCACTCAGTTACGTTTTAACGTTTAGCTCAGAGATAAGATATTTTCTCGTACTTAGTAAAAAGTATCCTATATGTTGACCCGGATTACCAGCTATCATCATACCAAATTTCATCAAAATTTGTCCATAAGTTTTCTCGTGGTGCGGTCACAGACAGACAGACAGAGAAACAGACAAAAATTCTAAATACTATAGATTTGGTCTCTGTATCAGTAATAATGACTATATCAATAAGATTTTCTAAAAAATATTTAATGTACACAGATTCCATTGAGTTAGAATTTTATTATATATAGATAAAGTTTTATTATATGTACCTATACTTATTATATATCTATTCAAAAACTATTTTAGAACAATACACAAAGCCAAAATTACAGCAAAATTGAAATAAAATTTTCACCTTAAAACAAATTATGAAAATCACATCTCTGTATCTTTCCCCGAAAAACAGATAAGCCAATATCGGCTTAGTAATAATAATTAATTAAGTCAAATCATATTTTTTTGAGATTTAAAGCAACGTCATCCGCAGTAGTAGGCCATGCCGGTCAAACTGCTACTGCGCCTAGACCGTCTTCACGACTACATTTTTCATATTTTACTTATAGAAAAATGTTTATCGTAACATCAAACGGTTTTATAAATAAAAAACACCTCCATTATAAAAAATAAAAAACGAAATACGATACTAAAAAAATTGCCTTTCTGTTCACTTCGAAAAAGTTTGTTTTAAGTTGTTCATTTACTTAATTATGATATTAATTTTTATAATGGATAAAGAAAGCCCATCTGAAGCTTATCTTGACTTCACCAAATTAATTATTTTATGTTAACGAATTCATTTAAAATCTATTTAAGTAATAGATTATTAAAAAAATGGCGAATAAATTAAAATTTTCTGGTTAGGGTTTTATAAGACGATATATTTGGTAGATATATCTATCTAGAAAATTGCTCCGAATAGAATAACTTCGGCAATCTGTACCTATTCGTAGATGGTAGAAAACCGCATCCTAATTCGTTTAGTAGGTTTCAAAATTAGTGTACAATACACATACTATACAGACAGAAGGACAGACTCTCCGCGACAGACTGTACATAAAAAAAAAAAATATAAGCGCGACATAAAAAAAAATTTCGTCGATATACTTAAGTATGTAAATTTAATTAAATAAGTAAAAAACCGGCCAAGTGCGAGTCATACTTGCGCACGAAGGGTTCCGTAATATTATCTATAAAAACGGCAAAAAAATCATGTCTGTTGTATGGAGTCCCCTTAAATTTGTTTTATTTTAATTTAATTATTTATTTTTTAAATGAATATATAACTAAATATTCTGTGAATATTTCAAGCGTCTACCTATTGCCGGTATTAATATCAAGCAAAAACGAACAAAAAAAAAGTTTGTAGTATGGTAAACAGAAAAAAATAAATATTTAAGGGGGCTCCCCTTAAATATTTATTTTTTTCTGTTTTTTAGTATTTGTGCGGCAACAAAAATACATCATCTGTGCAAATTTCAACTGTCTAACTATCACGGTTCATGAGATACAGCCTGGTGACAGACGGACAGACAGACAGACGGACGGACAGAGAAGTTTTAGTAATAGGGTCCCGTTTTACCCTTTAGGAATGGAACCCTAAAAAAGAAATAATGACCTCAATACAAAACTCTTTAAAAATAAATTATTCCATCAAGAAATGGGCATTTTCTTGAAATTTATGGGGCTTCCCCTTGTTAAATATAAATATACTACATATAACCCTTTTAAAGATACTGTGTTACATCCAAAAAAATATCGATACCTTTCAATCTCCTTATTTTCTCGATGATTTCGTCCATCACAAAATAGATAAATTTAATATGTAGATAGTATAAATCTTTTTAACTATCTTAAATAAGCCTCGAAGGAATTCACCATTTCTAATAAAGCGGAAGCTACCTGTGAGGCTTAAGTCCAAACATCTTTACGAACGGTCACGTCTACTAACTGAACCCATTAATGTATTATTGACAAGCTTTCACCCGCGTCTCCGTTGATGTAAACTGATTCAAACAGACTGTTTTATAATCTGAATAATTGTATATATGTATTCAGTGCTTTGAATCATCCCACTGATGGGCATGGGCCTTCTCTTTATGCAGGATCGTAGTCCACCACGTTGCCTAAATGAGGGTCGGCCACATGTCTTTTTAAAACTTTTTAGGTTCTCTCAGATAAGCAGATTTCCCGATTTTTTTCTTTCATTTTGAGACAAGTGGTATATATGTTGAAAATACAACGCAAGTAAAAAAATATAAGTGGACCCGGGACTTTAACCTGAAACAGTTTAATTTTCCTTAGTTTCCTAAGTAAGTACCTTATTACTAAGCCTACCACTTGATAATTAATATAATTTAAATAATTATTTTCAAAATCAATCCAATCATTATATTTTGAGTAGCGATCTCTCCCACTAACTTATCCTCGCTTCGCTTCGGGTTCATCCCTAGACAAAAACAAATGTATCTTTCTGTGCTAAATTAAAAAAAAGTTTTGGCGTAAAAGAGTAACAAATATCCATCCACCCATTCATCCTCACAAACTTTCACATCTATACAGATAAATAAAATTGGAGTGTCTGTTTGTAATATTAAAATAACCGCTTTTTACTAAATGCATATGGATGTATACAACACGTTACATATACCAAAACAACATTTTTTTACAATTTTTGTCTGTTTGTCTGTTTGTTCCGGCTAATTTCCGAAACGGCTGGACCGATTTTGACGGGACTTTCACTGGCAGATAGCTGCTGTTATAAGGGGTAACTTAGGCTACTTTTATTTTAGAAAAATAATCAGGGTTCCGCGAAAAAAAAATTAAAACCCATGAAATTGTGAAAAAAAAACCGCTATATAATTTAAATGAATATCTTAAAAGTAGCAAGCTACTATTTATATATGTATAAACATAGCTAACCGTGAAAACGTATCTAGCGTGAGTCGCTAGTTTATAATATTAGTAGAATTTGATTTGATAGGTATGGTTACGGGAGTATAATCAGAAGGCCAAGTAAAATCCTACATAGTTTTATTATTTCCGTACAGAGTTAGATAAACGCTTCAAACAATATTACGAATACGAATGACGTATTTCATCTATCCATATAATAAATTGTAACTTAGCCTTATAGAATCGAATAATTATTTTACAAATTTCCATTTTGATAAAATTAATAAATTATGAATAATTTATATCATTATTAAAGCGTAACAATAAAATCAAATCTTGGAAGTAGATTTGAACCTACCTCTAATATTCATATCGATTTGACATAATGTTTGTAAAATTTTAATGACAATACAATATATCGATACCATTGAGCTGATGTGATGATGAGCCAGGATGTGGATCAACTTTTAAATTGCTATTGGTAAACCCTTAGCTTAGACTTATTTAAATAATTTACAAGAGTTCCATATATTTTATACTAGCGACTCACCCTCGCTTCGCTCGGGTTCGTCCCTCGGTAAGTTTTCATTTTTTTAAGCGGAACCCTAATTCTTTTTCTAAAATTAAAGTAGCCTAAGTTACTCTGTGAGTAATAAGAGTAGTAAGTTACCCGTGAAAATCAGTCCAGCCGTTTCGGAGATTAGCCGGAACAAACAGACAGACAAAAATTGTAAAAAATGTTGTTTTGGTATATGTACCGTGTATACATTTAGTAAAAAGCTGTTATTTTAAAATTACAAACAGACACTCCAATTTTATTTATCTGTATAAATGTATAGATATTACACTCTTAGTCAACAGTGTTTTGAGCCATTATTACACTTTAGTATCTCTATTTTCACCGCGGGGATGCAAGTAATGAATATTGCGATAAAAACTAAACATTTGGCGAGATTGCGTTTTGAAATGAGTACTATGAAATTTCACGCTCGACTCGCAGGGGGGAGTAGCTTATAAAGGAGAGCACAGCGGTAAGACTTGTGAGGGTCGGCTTAGATCCTAATAGGTAACGAGTTCTAGGCTTGTTACATTTTTACGCGACTGCGATGGAGCCCAAAGTAGGGTTATTTGTTTGATCTGTATGTATGTCCGAGCCTATGTTCTCTCGTAATTACTATTAACCGATTTTGATGATTCATACGTCGTAAGATTCGTCTTGATAACACGAGTGTGGTGTGGTGGTGGTGATAGAGTATATAATATATAAAAATAATTAAAAATCAAAATGGTGTAAAAAGGCTAATTTGGGTCTTGAAAAAAAAATTGTGCGAATCTTTGGACATATAATACTAGTTGATGCTAGCGACTTTCTTTGTTTAAATATTTCTATTTATAGAATTTGCTTAATCGCTGTATGAAAGCGAATAGAATGGGTTGTTTATTGTGTATCTTTAATTGAGACTGACTTGTTCATTTATAAAATATCAAAGTATCATTAAAATCCGTTCAGCCGAATTGAGTGTCGCGTGCTTAAACATGTGTTTGATAGTTAATATTTACTACGTTATCGTACAAATGAAATAACTCTCAAGGCAATATTAGGAATATTTTATTGATTCATTTCTTTACATTTTTTCTTCACAATCCTTCTTGATTTGTTTCAAAAAGTTTCTAGAACAATTAATATTAAAATAAAATTACCAAATCTACCCAATGAATGGGCAAAAGGCAGTGGTAGCCCAATGGTAACTCGCTCGCTTCGGTATCCGAGTGAAGCGGGTTCAAATCCCGGGTCTTGCACCTCTGATATTTTCATGTGCGAATCATTTCTATCATGATTACCACTTGCCTTACGGTGAAGGAAAACATCGTGAGGAAACCTGCATGTCTGAGAGAACCTAGCAAGTTTTCGAAAGACATGTGAAGTCCGCCAACCCGCACTTGGCCAGCGCGGTGGACTATGGCCTGATCCCCTTCGTATTGAAGGGAGGCCCGTGCCCAGCAGTGGGACGTTAAAAAGGGCTGGATACATACACCCAATGAATTGAAAACTAAATTAAATCAATTAATAAACTTTTAATTAAATTTCGTTTAAAAAAGTTCATTTACGTACACTTTGTTCTAAGCTTTTACTTTTGTATAACAATTAAAAAAGCTTAACTTACAAATGAGAGCCAATCCCATAAACTTATTTTTAACAGTTACTATTAGAATAATGAAGTAAATGAACTTTGAATAACTTGTATATTCTAATTATATTATATTTTATTCATCTCTTTTTAAGACTGCTGGGCATGGACTTCTCTTCAATGCAAGAGGAATCAGCCCGTAACATCAAGTGTGTGAGACCCGGGATTTGAACCTGCTTCTTTTGATTTTCCAAGCAAATACGTTACCACTAGACTACCAATGCTTATGAAATATTACCTTAATTACGAAAAGCGAGACATACGTTTTCTAACATGATTATTTATGATGAAGGAAAACATCGTGTTGAAACCTGTATGTCTGAGAGAACCTAGCAAGTTTTCGAAAGAAAATGAAGTCCGTCCACACTTGGCCAGGGTGGTGGGTTATGGCTTGATCCCCCACGTATTGAAGAGAGGCCCACCCTCAGCAGTGCGATGTTAAAAAAGAGCTGAATACAAGGCCAGCAGTCAAGTGCCTAAATCACCTTCTAATTAATCCAGCAAAGCACTTATAAAACTAGAAAATTTAAAAAAATGTAGCCCTAATTTATTTTGATTATTATAATTCCTCTATTGTATCCTTTCATATATTAATACATACATTTGTTTGCGGTTTCACACGCGCAAATATCATTATTAAGTAGCTATTCAGCATCCAAACAATTAATATGACCGCATAACTGTAGGTGTATTAGGTAATATCCAAATAACGAATTGATATGAAACTTAATAGGTAGCTCTGTTTTAGTCAGATTTTATGTTATAGATAATAAAAATTAACAAATGTAATACTTTCTTATATTTATGCCATTATTTTAATATATCTTTTCAAATTTTTCGCGGATTTATTTTGATTTTTGGTTCCCGACGTTTCGAATGCTTTACAGCAATCATGGTCACCGGAGAAACTGCCAAAAATCAACATAAATTCTATAAAAAAAAACCGAAAAGATAGTTTTATTTAAAATTAATAAATTTCATTAAAATTGTTTCAGTCCCATGCTTGCAAATAAAAGTTTTTATATATATTTTATACTATTTACTTGCTTTGAAGTGGGCTAATAATACTTAATTATGTAAATCTAAAGGTGAAGGATAACATAAATCGAATAAAACTCACATAACAACCCGCGGCAAGTCGCACGCATCGCACAAGTTGTTGTGGCCTTTGTCAAATACATGGAGCTCTAGTAATCCAGTTGTAGTTCTTGAATTCTTTATACATTCGTACAACTAGAAGTGTGATGATGTCACTTGTTATTATGTTAGCTTCGTGATCTCTCTTAGCAAGAATGTAAAAATTATAAATGAATGCTTTTAATAAGCATGTGTCAAAGTTAAACACTTCAATACATTATTTTAGGGTTCTGTACATTCTATAATATGAGAAAATATTATCAGGATTCAGGGTCATTATTTTTTAGGTATTATATTATATATAGGTAATACTTTGTAGAATTCATAAATAAGTAGCAAGTAGTTTTTTTTTTATTTACATACATATACATAGGTATGTTAGTTTTTAAACGTATTATATATGTTATGGACCTCTGTTTACATATTTAAGATCTTTTTGTAAATATTGCCCAAAATAAATGATTAAATAAAAAATAAATATAATCATTAAATCCTTGATCAATTCATAAAATATTAAATAGTGGTATTTCATCAACTATCATATACTTAGTGAACTAAGGTATCCTAACCTATATATAACCAATGGTTGACGATGTTCAAATATTTGGTCACATGATTTAGTACCTTAGAGGAACATTAGAATCCGCTCGGGTTCATCCCTAGTAACTACGTTTTAACGTTTAGCTCAGAGATGATATATTTTCCCGCAGTAAAAAGTATCCTATATGTTGGTTGACCCGGATAACCAGCTATCATCATACCAAATTTCATCAAAATCTGTCCAGTGGTTTTCCCGTGATGCGGTAACAGACAGATAGACAGACAAAAAACCTAATAAAGTCTATTTCAATAAGATTTTCCAAAAAATATTTAATGTACAGATTCAGCTTAGCTAGAATTTTATTATATGTATAGATATATATTATGTAGGTGACACAATTTGGAAGACGGTACTGTGCAAATAAATGATTTTTGAGGCAGATTTTAAGGGGTTAGTTCTTGAAATATTTCAATTCAATTCAATTTTCTTGTTGATGGCTTTAAAGCTTGTCACTGATTAATTTCAATAAGTTTTATTTATACTTTACTAGTGACTTACCCTCGCTTCGCTTGAGTGCGTTCCTAAATACGTTTTAAATAAATATAAATAGTTATTAGCCAGCGCTAACCATGTAAGTTTTAAAGTGAATTTTCCAGTGTTTTAATAGTTATTCTGCTATTCGGGGCAGAGACAAATCTAACAAACCGTTCCAGCCGTTCTTGAGTTATAAATGGTGTAACTAACCCGATATTGTTTTATATATACTGTAGGAAAACAACAATAAATCTATCCCAGCTGAACCGTACATTTTTTGGGATAAAAAGTAGCCTATATGTTATTCCAGACTATAATCTATATCTGTGCCAAATTTCATCCAAATCCGTTCAGCCGTTCTAGCGTGACAAAGTAACAAACATCCATACATACTCACAAACTTTCACATTTATAATATTAATATGGAAATAGATGACATAACTTGTTTAACAATTAAATGTAAAATAACCAAATAATGTTATTATTCATCAGTTACCGGCAGCCAGTAAATATTTTACTCTCCCCAAAGAGAAAAGATCGCTACTAAAGTAAATTTACTCCATATGTGGTACATTTCAATTAGTGACCCCTAAAGAGCTTCAAAAGAGAACAGTCCCCTTACGTTTGATACATGTTATCTTTTTCGGAACCAAATTTGTGCGGTTAAATTTTTAGACTCATTTTAAGTTAGGATTTTTTTTTGTATGTGGGTCGTTCTTCTTTTTTCGTGACAAGGAATTGGTGTTTTTCAGTTTTTCGAGTTTTTCAAGTAACAATATTTTGATTTCAGTGTTAGATATTTTTTGCACCATCTAGCTCCATCATCATCATGGTAAGCTACGAGGCCTGTGTTATGGATACCAGATAGTTGATACACTGCACATATATAGCTTTAAATACATACATACATATTATAAATATAGTAGGTATGTGCGTGTGCATGTTTGCTATCGGTCTTACGATGAAACGGCTGCACGGATTTTGATGAAATTTAGTATACAGATAGTCTATGAATATCCTTTTAGGCATCTAGGGACGTACCTAAGCGAAGTGAGAAGTCCCTGGTATAAAATATATTCAAAGTACAGTTTATAATAATTTAAAAATTCAGTATGTACTCGTAATCATCATATCTATCAAACTATCTAATCTAACTAATCTTTTAATTAAAAAAATATTATTAAATAAATGATTAGGCATCATCCAGATGTGACAGAAAACGTATAGATAGATACTAGGTACCTTACAATTTACATACTTACCAAAAATCCTAAACCTTTAAAATCCCTGTTAAATAGAATCAGTTAATCCAACTCGTACTTTGCCAAATTTTATTAAAATAAATACCTACTAGTGAAACTGATATCCATTTACAACATATAATATATTATATGTATATATAAATAAATAAATATATATATATATATATATATATATATATATATATATATATATATATATATATAATTATATGTATATCCATTTACAACATATAATATATTATATATATAGCTTGAAGTTTATTTCACGAATGCGTTTAGGAATCGAACCCAATACCTTGATTGAACCCATTAATAAAATATCTATATTTAACAGTTTCAATCATACAGAAAATGCAATAATGAACCTTAACAGCCAAATCATAAGGCACAATTCTATCTCCTTTAGAGTGTAGCATCAGTATCGGCAAAGTGGGAACATCGCACAGATATCGATCAGTTGTAAAAGCGTATTCTGAAGATGACGTAAACGGCTTCACGAATGAGTTCTTATAATATGGTAACCAGGACACTAACTGTAAAATGTAAATTTAGATTATTATTTATCAAATAATTCCCGCAGGATCCTTTTTATTTATTGGGATATTAAGTAACGAAAACTAAGGAAGCCCGACTGAAAAAAGAAGATATCAAGATGATATAGTAATATGTATATAGTAGGTATAGTGCAGTTCGAGACATATGTTTTATACGTACTGGTCATGAGTCTTGAGACTTGCGGTTCAGTAGTTTAGTAGTTACGAGGGAATAAGGGGTTAGACATACGTACATACGCACAGACAAACAAATAATTATATTGTTCTTTGCTGCAACAGGGTATACAGTACTTTAAAAAATTAACTAATTATTTACATGTTAAAAAATTAATCGAGTCTATTGATAGACAGCCTAGCAAAGTTTGTTAAACAAACATGTCAGGTACCTATACCTCAAGATATTTCTTACATAAATTATTAAAAAAACCTACGAAAAAACCTTATATTTTAACCAAATAATATTTAATTCGTGTTCACATTGAACGTTAATTTTTAATACTATGGATAAGTAGTTTCCTACGAGTACATCCAAACATACAAATCTTACCTCTTAATAATATAATCTAGACAAACAAACAAACGAAATAAAATCTCGTATCTACAATAAAGACTAGAAAGAATTTTCCTTCAATTTTCCATTTTCCAATAAACTAACTAACTAACTAACTTTAGAGAACGGATGGCTTTCAATCTCATCTAGTAGATTATTGAAGGGCGCCTCTAACACGAGCGCGTCAGGCAACGGCAGACATGATGTGTTACGTTCGCTACATAATTGGCTTACATTTGATACTAAGTTCGCTGCTATGGCTGTACCTGTTAAATATATTAATTTATTTTTAGGCAATGGTAGCCCTGTGGTAATACGTTCGCTTGGAAAACCGAGAGAAACGGGTTCAAATCCCAGGTCTCGCACCTCTGATATTTTCATGTGTCATTTCCTATATGATTATCACATGCTTTAAGGTGAAGGAAAACATCGTAAACCATTTCCTTTTCGTTTTCGAAAGACATGTGAAATCCGCCAACACGCAGTTGGCCAGCATGGTGGACTATGGCTGATTCCCCTTGTATTGAAAGTGCGTCTCTAGTTACCTAACAGTAGCCTATGTGTTACTTCAAGCCATAGACTATCTTTATACTAAATTTCTTTCAAATCCGTCCAGTAGTATCAGCGTGCCGGAGGAACAAACATACACACATATACAAATATTTACCATTGTAATAATAAATATTGGAATATTTTGATAGATGACTGGCAACACTGCTAGACTAATGCAGATAAAAAATAATTTTTAAATCAACTTTTTGTTTTAAATTCAATTTTTTTTAAACTAATCTATTTAACTAATTAAGAAAAATTAAAACACCTAAGGAATGCCCCCATAAAACGATCAATGGCTTCTGATTTCCCTCAATAGAGTTTATGAGCCAAGTATAAACTTGTAACAAGTCTTCAACCACTCCTTTTTCTGTGGGCCGTACGTTTGTAGAGTCGCCGTAACCTACAATATCATTATCTATGTACTATATTCTATTGTAAAAAAATTGGACAAGTGCGAGTCTGACATGCACACCGAAGGTTCCGTAGCATGAAACTTTAAAATAAGTTTATAATCGCAAGAAAAAAAGCTTTTGGTTATTGGGATATTTCCCAATATTTGTGCTATAAGACATTGCTTTTTGCCAAATTTCATTATTCTAAGTCAACGGAAACCACACTCTATGTTTTGATTCCCTTGCGAGTGTTACAATATGCAGGTGTGATAAACTGAGTATTTGATATTATTTTCAACTTGATACCTCCACGGGTTCCTGAGAAAAAGGGTCTTGACAGACAGACTTGAAAAATCTATAGTAATCTTAAAATGTAGGGACGAACCCGAGCGGAGCGAGAGTGAGTCGCTAGTATTTTATAATTTTATATTCTATTATAATATACCTTCTGGTAATTGGTACATTATACATAGGTCATGTTTCCTTTTAACATCAAGCCACTTTCCTAACATAATAGTACCTACAATACGAATTACGTACGTGTAACTTAAGTAAATAGTTTATTGTTGTACGGCGTGAGTTAGCGCCCGAGCGCAGCTATATATAACTATATAAATGCAGTATCTAATATATTTAAACGAGTAATTTTTGTATATTTATTTATTTATACCGGCGGTCTCGGAAACGGCTGTAACGATTTCGTTGAAATTTGGTATGTGGAGGTTTTCGGGGGCAAAACATCGATCTAGATTAGTCTTATGTCTGGGAAAAAGCGTGTTTTCGAGTTTTCATGCGGTTTTCTTTACCATTATTTCACGCAAAATATGGTCGCTAATTTCTTACACTTGGGTAGAAGCATTGTAGATAAGTAGCTAAAGCGCAAGATTGACAATCACAGGTTTTCGGGTTCGAATCCTGGTCGGATACAAAGTTTTTAATTTTGTTTTTTTTTGTGTATTTATTTAAGTTTTTATTTTTTTTTACCTAAAAAATACAATATAACAAAAAAGAACTCCGAGCGAAGCTCGACCGCCCAGGTACTATTAATAAACTTACAGATAATTTTAACCGTTTTCCTAAATAGAATTCTAAAATATACATATCTAATTTTTTAAATATACAGGGATTTATAAATGAAAAATTGAAAACTTTGATGACTGAACAGCACGCAGTCTCACGATTTATTGCTAAGAATATTAAAATCACCGTCTGTGCTACACATATGATATATGACAGAACGCCTGATAGAAAAAAAAAGCAATACGTTGGTCTATGTTATTTTGCTTAAAAGTAACTTAAAAATAGATTTATTAAATGGTGCTTCAAAACTCATGGGAACCGTGTTTTCCGGGATAAAAAGTAGCCTATTTATTGTTCTCAAGTATGAACTATATTATTGTAAAGTTTCATTAAAATCGTATAAGTAGTTTTTGTGTATTAAGTTGTATAAGTTACTATAGTTTTTTTTCATTTAAATCGGTCTTATAGTTTTGGAGATTAGTCCGTACAAACAAACAAACAGACAGAGAAACAAAAAAATTGAAAAAAAAAACTGGATTTGTTCTATTTCTCTTCTTACATCCCCCTGACTCGGTTTTTAGCATTATTTTTCTATATACAGACATTCGACCTCTAGAGTTTTATTATATGTATAGATTATAATTAACGTAAAAGCTGTCTGCCCTTTCACGCTTGAACCGCTGAACAGATTTCGATAAAATTTGGCAAGGACATAGATTGTATCCTGGGATTGGCCATAGGCCTACCTCTCATCACGCGTGCGAAATCGGGGCAAAAACTAGTTCTTTATTTATTTATTCTTTATTTTATTCTTTTACTTTATATGTATATTTACCATGACAGTATAAAACAATAGTTTTTGATGTTTTCTTCAATTCGTTTTGCAGTTTCTGGTCGAATGTTAAATTATCACGTATTATAACAAAGTCCCGAAATACAGCACACGGTACTATATGCCAGACGCCTGTTGAAAAAATATAGCAATTAAAATAACAAATAATTGTTAGTTGTAAATACATAATATATTTAATATTTATATATAGTTTTCAATTCTTTCCATTACAATGAATGGGATATTTGCCATTTTTTTCATTTAGATAAGACCATGGTGTGTTATGTTATATTGTTGCTTTAGTGATTATTTGTTCAACCCACCAATACTTATTGTACTTAGCAGTAGAGTTTTTTCTTCTATTTAAAAACAAAGCTCTATTTCTAAGATTCATACTTCGTATTAATATATAGAATATATAGATAAAATATATTTTTTCGGATTTATTATAGTGAAATGTGTATTTAATATCAATAGATAATAATTATGTATTAAAAACTCTTTCAGTAAATTGGTCGTTTAGAAAAATAAGCGCTGAGAGGAGGATGTGAGAAGGAATACTTCCTACTTTACATTATATATCGTCGCCTGATGTGCATCTTTTCTGTGTGTTTTTTTTTCTTTGTATTTTTATTTATTTTTTGGTGTGCAATAAAGAATATTATTATTATAATTATTATTATTTTACATTATAAAAGTAACGTTAGTGAACATGAAAGTCTGGAAAAACTTTTTGTTCTATATATGTTACAGTTATTAATATAAATAATGTTTAAACTTAATAATTAAAATGTAATAAATTACCTAGCTTTATCGGGCAATCATCCACAATTGATTGAAACTCGATGTTAAAATTTCTACCCCCAAACACATTACAACTTGAAGGTTTTTCAAAATTAAGATTTTTCGGATAATTGACTGAAATTAATTTAGTAAAATTTATCATGTTTGGAAATTAAAAATATATTTTGTACATATAGCTAATTAAGCGCCTAGTACAAATATATAGCAATATTTTTTACAAGCACGATAAATTATAGCTATTTTATTTAAATAGGAGTTTTAAAATATACGTACTACAATTAGAAAACACCATTTTCCTTTGAACTGATTTACTGTATTTGAATACTAAAGGCAGTACTGCTACGTGGAAAATAAAAACACTCGCAGTCAATGAAGCACCAGTCAATAATATCGCCCTTGAAACAAAATATACTTACACACATATACATATGTATATACCTAGTACAAATTTTCTTCTCTTTTTTTATCATTTTTAATGATATACATATTTACATTATTTGACATTTTGTTGAATACATATATGAATATTTAAAAGTAAATAAGTTATGAAACAAACATACAGAGCAGCATTAAAAATATGGCGTGATGATTCCATATGTGGAATAACAAGTTAGATCTAAATCGATCCCAAAATGATCATGGACAATAATTCGTAGTAAAGTATACAAAAACATGTTATAACTTATCAAATTCGTAACTCTTAAGATTTATACTGTTTCTAATAGATTCTTACCCGACAACCATTTTGATTAGTTAGTTGAGTGTCTTTTTATTTTATTTTAAATATTTTATTACATTTTACATTTTTTTTTGTTCATTTTACAGAGATTTAATTTTGTTAGTGACTATGACAGTTCGTTTTTTTGATGTTTGTCATTTGCAAGTCATTTTTTTTTAAAATGAACGTCAACTTTTGAATAATATTATATTATCTACTAATTACTATATCTACATTATTCCATATAATATAATGTTTTATTACCCAGATATTGTCAGAATTGTTAATTCGAGTCTCCTATAAGCGCTGGAATAACTACTTCAAGTATGTATTCAGCCTTTTTAATGTCCCACAGCTAGGGGTATACCTCCCTTCAATATGGATCCAACCATAGTCCACCACGCTGCCCTGAAAACTTGCTAAGTTCTCTCAGACATGCAAGTTTCCTCACGATATTTTGCTTTGATACAAGAGTGGTAATCATGTTGGAAATGATTCACACATGACAATATCAGACTCGATATGAAACCGCTTCACTCTGTTTCCAAGCGAGCGCGTTACCACTGGGCTACCACTGCCTAACACTTCAAGTACCTACATTAATATTATTTTTATATTTAACTATTGTCTCTATCACTACCACACACACGAATTTCTAAATTAGAGTCGCGAAGCTCGCGCCGATCACGTTGACCTATGAATGAAACAAACAAAATGAAACCAAACGAATCTGTGCTCAAATTTAACGTTTTGAGACTATTAACAAGAAAATATAATAAAATTGTAATTAAAAAAAATCCTAAATTCTAAAAATAAAAAAAAAAAAATTATCACATTTTCCCAGTAATTTTTTTTTTACTTTTTGTTTAGTCTCTACCGTAACCATGCTTGTTGTAAAGCATTCGAAACTTATTGTTAGTTCAAAACATTAATATCAAAAGTCGAATCCATACTAACATTATAAATGTGAATGTGTTTGTTTGTCAGTCTTTCAAAGTAGACATGAAGTAACAGATTAGCGTGATTGTTTGGAGATGGAAGACTGTAGTGACATAGACTTACCGCGGGAAATTATCTCATTCCCACGGGAAAACGTCATAAAACAAACCAAAAATTATTTACGATCAGAATTACTTGAAACTTTGTATTAATGCTCTTTAATACAATCAAATAAATACGTGATTTAGCATTTTTCGAAATCCCATAAGGGGATAAAATAGGGGGTGAATGTTTGTATGAAGCCTACTTTTTTAGTTTTTTTTATTATTATAAATTTAAATGTATTATCCATAAATTATTATATTTAACACATTAATTAGTTTTATTCAATTAAATACTATACAGATACCAAAAATTAAAAAGATAAATAAAACACAAAAACAATTTAAAGATCAGATCATTTTTATTTTTCAAAAGCAATATAGAATAAATAATAAATAATATTATCTGCGTAAAGCATCCGTTCCCGAGATCTTTAAAGCGTAAGCGTGTAAAAATATTCAATTTTTTTTTTCATTGATGATTTCTTACGAAGTCACTGGAACAAAAAAAAACAATATTATTATAAAGTAAATGCAAAAGTTTGTATGTACGTTTGTATGTGTTTAAAATTGTTAGTAATAAAATTTGCCAAAAAGCGACGCTGCCTGTAAATACATATTTAATTTCAAAATAAAACTATCTTTTCGGATTATTTCGCGGATTTATTTTGATTTTTGGTTCCCGACGTTTCGAATGCTTTACAGCAATCATGGTCACGGGAGAGACTAAGATTTTAGACGTCTCAAAGGCGCTATATACTTGTTACAGACAGTGCCTACCCACTATTTTACAAAAATGATTTTAAAAATTCAAAAATGGCACCAGAGTACCTTACAATATTAGTTGATTTTAATTTTAACATTTAAAAAAAAATAAGTTTTTAATAAGTATTATAATTAAATATAGCAATATTATTTACTTAATTTTTGCTATTATAATAAATATTATGTACGATTATGGGTAAGAAACACGTTGAGTCCGACTCGCACTTGACCGATTTTTGGAAAATCTTATTGAAATAATCTTATTGAAATAATACAGAGGCCGAATCTATAGTTATTAGAATTATTGTCTGCCTATCTGTGTGTCTGTCTGTAAACGCATCACGAGACAAAACTACTGAACACATTTTGATTAAAAGGTGCAATAAAATATTTTTTTTCTGTAAAATTTAAGAAATATATTTGTTTTTCTTACAGACGTTGTTCTTATGACCTAAATAGTATATTCCCAAAAAGGTCTTTAGTAAATTAAAAATGACCCTGTATGGTACATGCAATATAATACTGGTAGGCGTCGATCAAAATAATACTATAATAGATACACAATCCCATGCAAAAGTTCTCTTAAAACTGTCACCAATTGTGTTTAGGTTAGGTTAAGTTGAAATAAATATACAACAATATAAATTGAACCTTAAATGCAACGCTTAAAGTTGCTTTTACAAATAAATAAAAGAGCGCTCAAATGTTCAAACGAGCGCTCATTCGGTGAAGTCATTTTTCGTCGCTGACTGTGTATTTAGTACTTTTTTGATCGATACTGATAGGTAACAATTCAAAACATTTTCTCACCCAACAACATCAGGCAGATCTTTGGCGTTGCAAATCCATTTGTGGCCTAAATTTTCTTTCTTATCGTACGAATGAAGCTTGATGGTCGCTCCGCCGTTAGCTCGAGATTCCAGTATAGTTTTGTACAACTGAAAATATATATTATATATGTGAAATTAATATAAACAGCGTTGAATTTACACTAGGGGCAATGCCAAGGGCGGCAAATTTTCAGATGCGGCAAAATACAGAGGATGAAAAAAAAAAAACTAAATAAAATTTACTGATAGGTACATTTTTTAACCCTTTAATATTATAATACAATATATACCTTTTTCCCAATAATATGTGGTACGATGACATCGTCTCGCGCGTGCAATATTAGTATGGGCAGAGTCGGGGCGCGGGACAAGTGTTTGTCGGAAAGGAACTGCTGCTCTTTATGTACTTTAAAGGGATTCACAAATGACGCTTCGAAATATGGCAGCCATGACACCAGCTGTAAATAAATATAAATATGTTGGGACATTAACACACAGCGCCATCTAGTTCCATGGTAAGCTACGAGGCTTGTGTTGTGGATACCAGATAGTTGATACACTACACATATATAACTTTAAATACATACATATTATAAATATAAACTGGAATAATTAAATGAGATTTTTTATTACTACTAATACCTATTATATATGTAACTCTTATCTGTCTGTATCTTCGTCTGTTTGTTACCATTAATCCATTGAACCGATTTAGATGAAATCTGATTTGAAGATTAATTTAATGATTAAATAGTTAATTTAACTAAATGTATCAAATTATGTTAAAATAAATTAAATCAAAATAATTATCATTATTTTAAATTACTAACAAAGCTATAACATACATTAAAGAGTATTTTTAAAAATAATAACTATCCCATTAGTCGTAATTAATATTATAAATACGTAAGTGGATGTTTGTTACTCAATCACGCCAGAATGGCTGAACGGATCTAGATGAAATTTGGCACAGAGATAGATTATAGTCTGGAATAGCACATAGGTACTTTTTATCCCGAAAAAATGTACGGTTCCCGTGGGATAGATTTGTTTTTGTTTTTCAGAGTTTTCCTACATAGTATAAGCTTACCGGAGCCAAAGGATGATAATAAATTTCATCAGCCAAACAGCTAAAAGGAGCTTCTAATATGAGACCATTAGGCAGCGGTAGCGGTTCAGACTTTTCCAGAACATTCTTTGATAGTTCCGGTAAATTCCCGAGAAGGTGGGATGAGATTCCTGTCCCTGCATAGATAACAAAAATTGATTTATTTCTTTTTTCATTCCATTTTCATTCATTCCTTTCTATTAAGTTTCATTGTTTTAAAAATTTCTATAAATATATAATTTATTTTATCTTTATAGTTTTTTTTTAATTTCTATTTAAAAAATATATATAGCGTAATATATACAAGACAATCACATAAACACAAAACCCTCTTTTTTTAAATTGGGTGGTTGGTTGGTTGAATATGAACATAATAAGAAGTCAGCATAAATATGTATAATAAGAATAATTAAATAATATTGTATATTATATAATTATTATATATTATTTATTATGTAATATAATTATATAAAATAAAAAATCCAATGAAACATACCTAAAGAATGCCCCCATAAATATAGAGGGGGTTTATTTTCCGATTTTTGTAAAGTATTTTGAAGCCAATCATACACTATCAGTGCGTCTTCCACAACGCCATCTTCACTGGGTGTTACATTTGTTGAGTCGCCGTAACCTGGAAAGAAAATATAATATAAAACAATTAAAGATGTCTGACAGATGTGAAACATCGAAACTATTTTGTATAGAAAATATGCATTACAGGCTTGTTTTTAAAGGTAGTAAATATGATATATGTAATTAAAAATAAAACATTCAGATTTTTTTAAAGTTTTATTTAAAAAAAAAGAGTGCGTGTACGAATGTGTACACGTGTAAGAAGTAAAACTTTTGTAGGTTATCGGTACTCTTTATGAAATTCAATATGTTTTTAATAATTAGGATAGGTGAGATACTAAAAATAACGCATATTAGGCATATTACAATCATATATTTATAGAATATCATTTAAGGAAAGAATATAATATTACATATCATTTGTCAGACAACAACAACCATGGCAACAGACGTACGTACATGTTTTCGTAACGCATTCACCAGCTTATCCCCCAAGTCAAGGGTGTGTGAAGAAGTTTTACTTCAATAAATCTTAATTGAAATGCGGCGAGAGAGGGAGGAGTCGAGTATGAAGAGAGTCTGAGAGTTACGAGCGCGTGGCGACAACACCAAGTTTAACCCACCACATTAGATGTTTCACATCAATAACTAGATTTCCACCCAGATTTATTTATTTACTAGCAAAACCCGCGGCTTCGCTCGCGCTAAAACTATAACAAAAAACTTTAAAAAGGTAGATTTCATACAAATTTTCATCCCCTATTTTAACTCCTTATGGGATAAATTTAAAAAATGCAAAAACGCGTATTTATTTAATTGTATTGAAGATCATTAATACCAAGTTTCAAAAAATACTGATCATAAATATTTTTTGGATTGTGTTATAACGTGTATTCCCGTGGGAATCAGATAATCTCCCGCGGTAAAAAGGTATCCTATATGTTGACCCAGATATCCAGCTATCATCATACCAAATTTTATCAAAATCCCTCCAGTGGTTTTTTTGTGATGCGGTAACAGACAGACAGACAAAAATTCTAAAAACTATAGATTCGGATTCTGTATCGATAATAACGTCTATTACAATAAGATTTACCAAAAAAATATTTAAGGTACAGATTTGGCTTATTTACAATTTTATTATATGTATAGATTTATTCATGTACCAAAAAAAAACATATAAAATAGAAAACAGTAACCATGTGTACAAAGGATGACGTATGTCTTTAAGAGATCTCTACCAGAAACCCTCAAGCGTGAGAAAAAAAATAATAATAAGGTGTTATTATAATTTACTTATGTTGTGGTTGTAAATATTTAATTAAGTATTAAAAAAACATACATTACTTTGCCAACTACATTTAAAGTATGATAATTTTCATATAAGAATATGACCCTATACGGGTATATATGCATAAGGGTGAAATATCAAATTGATTTCATAATCAAAAAGAAGATTAACAAAAATAATTCCGAAAATCAATTGCCGTGCGTTAGTTTTGCAAAAACTCGAAAACAGCTTGACCGGTTTGTTGATTTGTTCCCTCAATACTGGACTGCTTCATGAAAAAAGAAAATTAAGAACACCCCAAAGTAACAGACGAAAAATAGAAAAAAATATCGAAATTAATAATTTTATATGTGAATTGCCAGTTAGGATTATTTTCAATAGATGGCGTTATTTGCAAGACTTAAAGAGCCACAATCAAATCAATTCTAGGTACCTATAACGTAAATATAAAAAAAAAATAGATAATATTTATTAATATAATAATATTTATATGTAACATATTAAAAATATCTTATAGATTTACACAAATACTTGACATTTTAAATAAAACTATCTTTCCGGATTCTTTCGCGGATTAATTTTGATTTTGGTGTTTGAATATTTTACAGCAATCATGGCCATACAAACTTAAAAAAAAGATTAAACCTTAAAAATCTAATAATTATATATATTTAAAATGATATTTAACTATACTCTACAGTTTAAATATTACAATTAAAAAAAAAACAATAAAAAATAACCTCACCCCGATAATCAAAAGCGATGGTATGGTAGTCCATTTTCTGGAAGAACTTGTACAGTGTGACTCTGTGGCTCATGGCGCGAGAGTTTGAATTACCTGTAAGCCATACCAAAATAATATTTAAAACTTTCTTAGATCTCCGCAAATATTCGACAATTTAAGTAAAACTATCTTTTCTTGTCTTTTTGCGGATTTATTTCGATTTTTGATTCCCGACATTTCAAATGCTTGATTGTTGTAAAGCATTTGAAACATCGGGAACAAAAGATCAAAAATAAATCCGCGAAAATATCCGAAAAGTAAGTTTTTTTTTAAATAATATATTAATAAAATAAATTTTAACCATAAAATTGGCACGCACATGCACACACAATCATACATACGCACGCACGGACTCATAAACAAACTTATAAAGCTAGGAAACTGGAAAGTAACTAACGTATCTCGTGTTTGTTCCCGATTTTTGTCTAGGGACGAATTCGAGCAAAACGGGGGTGAGTTGCTAGTTTATATATAAATTTTACAAAAAGCCTCGTTTTCATATCCGATATTTTTAAATAAAACTATCTTTTCGGATTTTTTCGCGGATTTATTTTGACATCGGGAAACAAAATTCAAAATAAATCCGCGAAAAAATCCGAAAAGATAGTTTTATTTAAATGTCCGATATTCCAATTTTAAAACTTACCATGAAAATACATCATAATTGGAGTTTTCGAATTGATCAACTCATCGTCCATCAACTTATGTAGTTGCTCTTTATCTATACTTTCAAAGCTGCCTTTTAACTTTTCATACGTTGACGTCGGTAAAATATGCCAAACGCCTATAAAAACAAAGGAAAACATACATTACTTTTGACCGACTTCAAAGAGGTTGATTGTTTTTTGTGTAAGTGTATGTTTGGATACGCGATATTTTCACCTAAATACATATACCAAATCAAATTAAAATATACTTTGTTCAAATAGAATTTTACAAGCACTTTTGAATAATATTACTGTAAATTAAATACAGTAACATCGTTTATTTAATTTTAGCGGTTATTATTATAAATATTACAGTTCTAGAATTAAAATCAACAAATATTGAAGGTATTCTGGTGCCATTTTTGAATTTTTATTTTCTAAAATTGTGGGTAGGCACAAGTAACTCTGTAACAAGTACATAACGCCTTGAGATGTCTAAAACCTTAGTCTCTCCCGTGACCTTGATTGCTGTAAAGCAATCGAAACGTCGGGAACCAAAAATCAAAATAAATCCGCGAAAAAATCCGAAAAGATAGTTTTATTAGAAATTAAAAAAAAAAATTTACATCTTTATTTTTCTTCTCTTATTCAATTAAGACAACGGAATCTATTTTCTATTGTTAATATAAATATGCAAATAACTTATATCTGTGTCACATATTTTTTTCAAACATTTATCACATAACATTAGGTTTATACCGCCCATTGTTCTTTATAATGTATTTTTTTAGTTGTAAAATCAATAAAATCTGTACTAATATTATAAAGCTGAAGAGTTTGTTTGTTTGGTTGAACGCGCTAATCTCAGGAACTACTAATCCGATTTGAAAAATTCTTTTTGAATTAGATAGCCCGTTAACTGGAAGGCTATAGGCTATATATCATCCCGGAAAAATGTACGGTTCCCGTGGGATAGATTTGTTTTTGTCTAGGGACGAACCCGAAGCGAAGCGAGGGTGAGTCGCTAGTATGTAATATTTGCGCGGCAACAATTAATTCAATCATTTCCGAGGTTATTTATATTTTTACCATTGTATGATAATGTAAAAATACACGTGTAATAGTGTTAGATCTGCCAATTTTTTTGTATGGGATGGGGCATCTATACTAGTATGTTATGTAAGTAATGTAGTGCTAATGTAACATCGATTCAGCGCTTATTTGTCCAAATGACCAATTTACCGAAACAAATTTTAATACAGAATTATTGAACAATACTTTCTTATATTTACGCGAATATTTGACATCTTTGATTTTTTTGAATTTGACATCATTTGATTGAATTTGACATCATTATAATAAAATTCTAACTGATTCGAATCTGTACATTAAATATTTTTTGGAAAATCTTATTAAAATAATCGTTATTAACGATACAGAGGCCGAATCTATGGTTTTTAACATTTTTGTCTGTCTGTCTGTCTGTGTCTATTTGTTTCGTGACGAAATACAATAGGGGAAGAGGGGGTCAGAAAAAGCTGATTTTAGCGTGACGTTTTATGAACGGCCCCTTGTTATAAAAAACATTTTAACAATTTTTGTTTGTCTGTTTCTTCCGGCTAATCCCTGAAACGGCTGGACCAATTTTGACGGAACTTTTACTGATAGATTTAAAAAAAATGTCTGTCTATGTATGTATGCTAATCTCCGAAATAGCTGGTCCGATTTTGACGGGAGTTTCACTGGCGGATAGCTAATACTATAAGGAGCAACTCAGGCTGCTTTTCTTTGAGAGAAAGGATTAGGGTTCCACGCAAAAAAATTAAAACCCATAAAACAAAATCCGCGTAACTACGGACGAGGGTAAGTAAGCCCGAGCGAAGCGAGGGTAAGTCGCTAGTGTAGCATAAATCCGTAAAAGGCTAATGAGTGCGTAATTCCTTTATCATACAGGATCTACACAATAAATTAACATTATGATGACAATTTTCCTGTAATATACATTATGTGCAAATTATATTTAATCAAGTACGGTTTCATTATATTGTTGAAAACAATAGACTGTGGCGCAACATTAACGAGGAAAAATTACAATAAATTCGTCAAGGTCGAGTCGAATTCACTTTTACTTTTTAAATGTTAGATACATATATTTTCTTTAAAAGAAAAATCTAATCGTACTGTTTAAGAGATAAGCACATTCAAACAAACCCACAAACTCTTCAGCTTTTAAGGTTATTAGTGTAGATTAGATTTTTTTTATTTTTAAAAGTTACTTGTTAGATGATTTAACTCAACTGACTCAACATTAAACTTTTAATACTTTCGAATAAAATAGGCTGCGACAAACAAAATGATCTGATAAGGTTTTGAGACATTTTTTTCATATGTACGGAACTCTAAAACAATAATAATGCCTTTGTTTCTTTAACAAGGATATTAAACTAATTGAAGATAATTAATAAACCACTCACCGATTTTAATATTACAGTTATCCACTTTGGATTTGAACTCGATGCTCAAATTCCTTCCACCTTCGACACCACTTTCCGAAGGATTTTCGTAATCTATGCTTCCAGGCCATTGTACTGAAAAAAGAAATTAATATATCTTCTAGACAAACAAAAACAAATCTATCCCACGGGAACCGTACGTTTTTCCGGGATAAAAAGTAGCCTATTTGTTATTCTGATGTATGAACTATATTATTGTAAGGTTTCTTTAAAATCCAATCAGTAGTTTTTGTGTACTAAGCTGTATAAATTAGTATAGTTTTTTAACTATCCCACGCGAACTCTTTAGCTTTCCGGGATGAAAAGTATCTAAAATGTTGACCGGGGATATAAGGTACCAACATACAAAATTTCATTTAAATCGGTCCAACAGTTTTGGAGATTAGCCCGTACAAACAGACAGACAGACAGAGAAACAAAAAAAATTGAAAAAATCTGGATTTGTTCTATTTCTGCTCTTACATCCCCCTGACTTGGTCTTTAGTATTTTTTTTTCTATGTACAGACATTCGACCTCTACAGTTTTATTATATGTATAGATTTATTAGCAAACTAAGTATGTAAATTTATGGAATCAATTACATTAAATTGGGGAAGTCCATTATAACTTAACTAACCTTTGCCCAATGTTCTATTTGTCATTTATTGTTTTCTGTATAACTAGCGTTTTCCCGCGACTACGCACACGTAGTTCACTTGAATAAATACAAATAAAAAACAAAAGTAAAAACTTTGTATTCCGACCGGGACTCGATCGCGGGCATATGAGTTGTCTAACTTGCGTCTTGGCCGCTTAACCACGATGCTCAAATCCGAGTGTAAGAAATGATCGACCATATTCTGCGTAGAATAATGCAAAAGAAAACCGCATGAAAACTCGAAAACACGCGTTTTCCCAGACATAAGACTAATCTAGAACAATTTTTCGCCCCCCAAAAACCCCCATACACCCAGCGAAATCGTTAGAGCCGTTTCCGAGATCGCTGGTATAAATAAATAAAGAAATAAAGATATAAATATACAAAAATTGCTCGTTTAAATATATAAGATTAGATTAAAATTAACATACTTATATGTCTACATATAAGTACATTTTAATGTGATCTGATGGTGAAACCAGATGAATGATCGTAACTGGACCACTTCAATGGCTTCTAGTAAATTGATATTTACTGTGTATTTATTAGGGACATTACACAGTCAAAACCGTGTTTTTACGTTTTGTTTTTTTTTAGATAAAGGTTTCTAGCATTAAATAATAATATGAATTTAACGGAATATTAATAACGTTTCATTTTCTATATATCTAATTCCATAGCTTGTAAAGCTGTCTTATTTTTTGTTTGGAACACAAGAACCTTCTTTATCTATAATAATATTAATAATACTAATATTATTAACTCTTTATAATATTAACTAACGACTCGCCCTCGCTCCACTCGGATTCGTCCCTACTTACATTTTAACGTTCAGTATAGATTTCTCTGAGATGAGACATTTTCCCGCACTAAAAAATATACTATATGTTGACCCGGAATAACGAGCTATCATCATAACAAATTTCATCAAAACCTGTCCAGTTGTTTTCTCGTGATACGGTTTCTGACAGACAGATAAAAATTCAAAAAACTTTACATTTGGCCTCTGCATCAATAATACCTAATGACTATTTCAATAAGATTTTCCAGAAAAATTTAATGTACAGATTCGACTCACTTAGAATTTTTTTATATGTATAGATATTATAAAGAGGCAGAATTTGTTTGTTTGTTTGAACGCGCTAATCTCAGGAATGTTCTTTTTGCATTTGATAGCCTGTTTATTGAGGAAGGCTATAAATCACATAATATATAGACTATCTATTCCATACTAACCGCGAAAATGCACCTAGGGACGAACCCGAGCGGAGCGAGGGTGAGTCGCTAGTCAGAAAATTAAATCTCATTAAAATTATTATAATCTAAAAGTTTAATAACTATTCAGAAGAAGCTGACATCTGCAGCTTTTTTAATTCTATTGCTTTATTTTAATCATGTTTTAATTTTTTTTTTTCAAAGTAGTGGCATGTGATGAAGTTAGTGTATAGGATACACTCAATCAAATAAAATAAATAAGCAATATCGTGCCCCAAGGTTTCGTTTAGGAGATATTGTTAGGTTATCATTGTTGAATTACACTTACAAACTGTTATATCGCAACTATTAATATGTATATAACGCATATTAACACGTAATTTACGTAACACCTTATCGAGATATGGGGAACTGCAGCCAAAACTCGATTAAACAAATTGCAAAGCCAACAAAATAAAATAATAAAATTACTTTTTACTATCAAAATATATGAAGAAACTAAATTAATGAACATAGAAAATTTATACAAATACAATATCTGCATTTTTATTCGAAAATATTTTAATAGGACTATCCATACTAATCTTTCGTTCACTAAACAAAAACAAGTTTCCGAGCGTAGCAGTCGACGGGCCAGCTACCTCATCATACCGAAACATCGCACGACATACGGCAAAACAATGATAACAGTCAACGGAGCGCGGCTGTATAACAGTATACCCTCACATATAAAAAATGTTAACTCATTTCATGCATTTAAAAAACAATTATCCGATTATTTATTGAAAAAGAACTAATTTTACATATCATAAAAATTGATTTTAATGTATGAGGTGGGACAAAATTGAACACAATTCCATTGGCTTTTTGTTTTGTTTTCGCTTGTAAAGTCTTTAAGTATAAGTACCTGGGCGACCGAGCTTCGCTCGGAGTTCTTGAAAGATTGTATATTTTACATTAAGTGACTAACCCCCATATTCTTAGTTGTTACCTCGAAACTCCCTCGACTCAAACTCGACTTAGGCGTGTTCGAGGAAGGCCTCAACGGATCCTCGAAATCGGTATTCATAAACATCGCCCTGAGGAAATTTCAGAATCCCTCGAATGAGTGTGAGTCGAGGGAAAGTCGAGGAAAACGTCATGAATTACGTCACTATCTGGAGGATTTTGTTATAGTAACTATACACAAAATCCGTAGTTGCCATCTTGATTTGACGTGGTTTGTTAGTCATGGGTCAAAGTTAGGTTAGTTTAAAGTACTTCAGAGCCGGTAAACAAAATAAATTTTGCAAAAAATGTTTTGGAATGTTATAAGTGTATTGTGTCGTTGTTTAATATACAAAAAAGGTGTTTGCTACATGTTTCGTCATTCTTCAAGGCAGATTTTGATATATCAGCCCCATTACAAGGTAATTAATTTTGAAATATAATTATGCCTCTCATACTATATTATAAACAATAAATAAAAATGAAAAAAAAAACCTTTTCTTTCTTGCGTATCT
Organism: Argynnis bischoffii washingtonia; assembly: GCA_033884665.1. Classification (NCBI taxonomy): domain Eukaryota; kingdom Metazoa; phylum Arthropoda; class Insecta; order Lepidoptera; family Nymphalidae; genus Argynnis; species Argynnis bischoffii. Next base: position 7,026,675 of record JAEMGE010000029.1, read on the forward strand.
ATATAAGAAGTAAATTAAGAAAGCTTTATAGATTTCGTAAATATAAATTTTTATTAAGATTTCATATTTGTAAAAAATAACATCTAAGAAGTAAGAAATACATTGGATTCTATTCTAATAAATTACTTAAGTTTTACAAACTGTTATTTAATTTTAATTGATTACGTTTTAAAAATCAGATCTTAATAATGTATTGTAATGTAATCTAGTGAACATAATATTAAATAATGCTAATATTTATTTAAATTGTTTTTTTTTCATTGTGAATATGAGTAATTGCATTAAAGATTTTTGAAATGATTCACACTTCACACTATATTAATAGTATTAAACATTTTAACAATTCTAGTGAATATGATCATCTCATATGTGTACTTTATCACATTAGGTACTTCACATTTTTGTCTGAGGAACATAAGTTTGTAGCACTATACTATCATTATGTTTGATATCACAGGGCATTTTTGTTTACATACATAATAATTATTTTAATTTCAGTATCAAGAAATACAGAGACCAGAGTAATCGAAGAAGAGTTCTCTATCAGGTCAATTTTCCCGAAATTATAAAATAAAATAAAAAAAGGAAGGAAAAGCTTCATTAAGCTTAAAATTTAGTTGATCAAACATTGTTAATGAATGCTGCAGAAGAGAAATAATTGAAAGTAAAAATTGAGAGAGAAGCTGCCGAAGAACTCTTTCTCTGTAATAAGATGAAGAAAGAAGAAGCAGAGCTAAAATTATCGGAATTAAAGAAATTAAATTAGATTGCACATTATTTTATTTAAACTAGATTTACACAGTATACTTATTATCATATAAAATATTGCAATGTAGCAATCCACGCCTGTTGCCACCACCATTGTTTTAAAATAATATTGGCAAAAGTAAAGTAATCTCGTCATATATTTGGTAAAGAGAAATCAATTTTTATAAATTCACATTCATCATAGATCTCCATAGGATTACATCCCGTAAATAGCGCCGTGATAAATAATAATCGTAGATATTGTCATAGATATGCTCAATAAACTCTACAAAAGACATTTTAAACTCCAAAATAACTTTTAAATATAATAAAATTTTAAATAACTCGCGATGTTTTTGTCAAGAATTGTCTCGAGGTTTCCTTAAGGTAGATCGCGACGTACCTTACATTTGACAGTTCGTTCCTCGAGTTTTCCTCACCTTACTCGAGGAAAATAGTTGAGGTAAGGGAAAAAATGACGTCTATGAATACCGAACCACCTCAGTACGGTTGAGTCGAGTCGAGGAAATCTCGAGTTTACGACTAAGAATATGGGGGTAAGTGTTACTGACAGAGTTGTATAGATGTCGCGATTAAATTTTGCGTAGAATAATGCATAAGAAAAACGCATGAAAACTCGAAAACACGCGTTTTCCCAGACATGTGACTAATCTAGATCAATTTTTCGCCCCCGAAAGCCCCCATATACCAATTTTCAGCAAAATCGTTAGAGCCGTTTCCGAGATCGCCGGTATAAATAAATAAATAAAGATATAAATATACAAGGTACGCTCGTTTAAATATATAAGATAGTACATATAATGGCAACGACGATGAATTTAATGTAACCACTTTAGTTTATGTTATCTATTATTATATAGTTTATTATGTTGATAATAAAGTTCTTTAAACCTAAACCTAATTACATAATTTTAGGGTTCCGTACCCAAAGGGTGGCAACAGATCCTTATTACTAAGCCTCCGCTCCGTCCGTCTGTCAAAGGGTTGTGTATCTCATGAATCGTAGTATGTAGAGAGTTGAAATTTTTACAGAGTATGTATTTCTATTGCCGCTATAACAACAAATAATAAAAATTTTCACCGGTGGTAGGACTCTGTCAAGCCTGAGGAGTCCGACTGGATGGGTACCACACCCTTATCTATTTCTGCCGCCAAGCAACAATGATTGCATTGTTGTGTTCCGGTTTGAAGGATAAGGTAACCAGCGCAATTACAGGCAAAAGGCATATCATCTTAGTCCTCACAGTGACAACGCACCTGTGGTTCTGCATTTTTGTTACTTAAAACCTAAGTGCATGAACCGTAGGTGTTATGGGCGACAGTTACCGCTTTCCATCAGGTGGGCTGTCTGCTCGTTTATCACTGAGTACCATAAAAAAATAAAATACAAGAAACAATTTTTAACGTTCGAAATCGATCATTGAAGTTAATATGCTACATACGTAGAGTAAAATTCATATTAATAAATAGTAAGATTCATTCATATTCATCGATGCTTACACGCAATTAAAAATCTCGTAAATGTGACAATATTTTTTATTTGTTACGTGTTTTATATCTATACATATAATAAAATTCTAACGAAGCCGAATCTGTACATAAAATATTTTTTGGAAAATCTTACTGAAACAGACATTATTATCGATACAGAGGCCGAATTTATAGTTTTTAGAATTTTTCCAAGTGTTACAAACAGACACGTAATTTTGATGATATCCAAACCAAAACGAAAACAGACGTTTAAAAAACTAATACAAATGTATAATACCTACTGCATACAAAGAACGTCACTATTGCATTCAGTTTCCGACATTTTTAAATATTAAAATTTACATAGATAAATAATATAAACGTAATTGATCCTATTATATTACTTATCTGTTATTTTTTAAGCGGCAACCATGGACAAAAGTGGTAACTCGTAATGAAAAAATGGGATTATGATGATAAGTCCCTATTTATTTCTCACTCGCACAGTCACTGACCACTGTATACTCAACTAAGACGGTACAGACCGCAAAAAACCATATCTATATTTAATACTAGCGACTCACCCTCGCTTTGCTTCCGGTTAGTCTCTAGTGTGTATGTGTGTGTATTCAGCTCTTTTTAACGTCCCACTGCTGGGCACGGACCTCCCTTCAATACGAGAGGAATCAGGCCATAGTCCACCACGCTGGCCAAGTGCGGATTGGCGGACTTCACACGTCTTTCGAAAACTTGCTAGGTTTTCTCAGACATGCAGGTTTCCTCGCGATGTTTTCCTTCACCGTAAGGCAAGTGGTAATCATGTTAGAAATGATTTACACATAAAAATATCAGAGGTGCGAGACCCGGGATTTGAACCCGCTTCACTCGGTTTCCCAAGCGAGCGCGTTACCACTGAGCTACCACTGTCTCTATACAAAAACGAATCTATCGAACCGTACATTTTTCCGGGATAGTATATAGCCTATAAGCCTTCCTCAGTTAACGGGCTATCTAATGCAAAAAGATTTTTTCAAATCGGATTAGTAGTTAGTAGTAGTAAACAAACAAACTCTTTAGCTTTGTAATATTAGTATAGATTATAAAGAGACAGAGTTTGTTTGTTTGAATGCGCTAATCTCAGGAACTACTAATTCGATTTGAAAAAATCTTTTTGCTTTAGATAGCTCGTTTATTGAGGAAGGCTATAGGCTATAATATATCATCATACTACCTAAAAGAGCGGAGCAGTAATCATAAATGTCAACAAATTGGGCAGACTTTCATACATTATTGTAAAACCAATGTTTATAATTAAAAAAATTTAACGCGGGTGAAATCGCGGAGCATATCTAGTTTATGTAATGAAATATCCCACTACCATTATAAATACGAAAATTTAAATATGTTTGTATGTTGGTTTAATTCAATACAATTTCTTTGTTTAGCTGCTTCTAGGAGTGTCGTGTTGGATTTGTATGTTGCTTATTTCTTGATGTTGAAACGCTTGACGGACTTGTATGCAACTTGTACACGGATAAGTTACGGTCTAGACTCTAGAGTAACATGATGTTGATGTTCAGTACAAAATAAAATACTATCATTATACAAAAAATACAGCGTATAGAGAGCACGTATTTGTATAAAGTTTGGTTTCGGCTTTTTCAACTTACCCGCGTTAAAAAATACTAAGTGTCTTCGAAATGTCTTCGAGTACTTGAATATGAGCGGCGCTACTGCTACTTGAAATACAAATATACCAGCTGTTATTGAGGCACCAAGTACGAACACCCTGTAATTATGAAATTTTAATTAAAATAAAAAAAACCCAACACAAAAACAGCTGAACTGATTTTGATTAAACATGTCTAAAACTAAACGAAGCTAGCTTTCGAATAAAACAACCGAATTCAATCGGTTCACCCGTTTAAGAGCTACGGTGCCATAGACAAACACATAGATTTTCACACCGGTGGTAGGACTCTGTCAAGCCTGAGGAGTCCGACTGGATGGGTACCACCCCTTTATCTATTTCTGCCGCCAAGCAACAATGATTGCATTGTTGTGTTCCGGTTTGAAGGATAAGGTAGCCAGCGCAATTACAGGCAAGAGGCATATCATCTTAGTCCTCACAGTGACAACGCACCTGTGGTTCTGCATTTTTGTTACTTAAAACCTAAGTGCATGAACCATAGGTGTTATGGGCGACAGGTACTGCTTTCCATCAGGTGGTCTGTCTGCTCGTTTGTCACTGAATCGCATAAAAAAAAAAAAGACACACACACACACACACACACACACACTCACACACTCACACACACACACACACACACACACACACACACACACACACAAACACTCTTTTTGCGTCGGGAGTTTAAAATAAGAAACTTATACTACTTTAATATTATTATGATCAATCAACATTATTAGTTTTACAGGCTTATAATATGGCCTTTGACTTGGCTTTAGCCTTCTGTCGATAGCCTTCATTTAGTTTGTTATTTTATTATTCGTCTTTCAATATATTTTCATCATTCAATGATTAGATTTGTAAAACTGAGAGAAATTATTTAACATCCTTGTATTCAGCCTTTTTTAAGTCCCACTGCTGGGCACGGGTCTCCCTTCAATACGAGGGGGATCAGGCCATAGTTACCACGCTGGTCAAGTGCGAGTTGGTGGATTTCACATGTTTTTCCCAAAACTTGCTCGGTTCTCTCAGACATGCAGGTTTCGATCACGAGGTTTTCCTTCAGCTTAAACAACTATCAGAGAACGTACAAATATCAGACATGCGAGATTCGGGATTTGAACCCGCTTAACTTGGTCTCCCAAGCGAACGCGTTGCTACTGGGCTATCACATCCATATGTTTCAGATTCTATATATAGGCGTTCGTTTTAAGCCCAATGTCTCTCTAGTTTACTCAAACCTGACTATGAAAGAGAAGAAAGAGACTAGATACAAGTGCAATCTCCATTTTAAATTTATGCTCTATAATGTCTCCTTTATGCACATACACTTATGCACTATCATATCTACTGCGCAGTTGGTTAGGCTCAGTGAGATTTGCCACAAAAAAGTGATTTGTGACCAAAACCGGTTTAAATTACCAGTGGGTATAATATATTTTATGAGCTGATGTCGAGTACTCCGTTGCTATCGGACCCAAGTCGAATAAATCGTTAAAGATTATATCTTATTACGTTAGTTAAAAATTAAGCACTCAACAAAAAAAAACCGAAACTTGAAAAAGCTACTAGAATTATGTATCTATAATTAATGTTTCTGTAATTAAGTGGCAGCTAAAACTTATACTCACACAATTACATAAATATCCATACATATATACCTACACAACCTACACATACACACATAGACGCACATTTGTACACAGTGGTCTAGTGGCTAGCATGTACGGCCGCAGATCGGGAAGTCCTAAATTTGAGTCCCGGGTCGGGCCAAGTTTAGTTATTGAGCAGGCATTTTTGTTAAGAAATTCTCAGTAAAAGCCCGGAGTTGAGAAGTTGGCGGCGTTCCACCCCCGTGCCTAGGAGAACACATAAAGCCGTCGGTCCTGCGCCTTAATTTTCACAGTCGTATCGAAGTACCGTCCCATCGGACTTTGAGAGTGACAGGAATAGAGAGTGCATTTGTGTCTGCGCGTACACTTGTGCACTATAATATCTCCTGCGCAGTTGGCTAGTCTCAGTGAGATTGGCCACCGTGGCCGAATAGGTCATGAAGACGTTATTATTTATATACACTTCACATATACACACAAATGATTTAGACTTATATTTATACTTACATTAGTTATATACTTTTAAAATATTTATTATTTTAAAAGTAAAAATTAAAAACTTTATTTTAACTACATATTATGTCTAAATATTCCTATGCTACTACTTTTATATAAGCTACTGGAACTAGTATTAAATCAATATAAAAAAAATCTTGAAATGGGCGTTATTGGCTACAACACAGTTTTACACTATAGTACAATCTATAATATAAATTTTCAGTTTGTTCCAATAAAAAAAAACCGTACTTTATATTTTTGCCTCTTTAATAGTTTAATATTAATACTAACTAAAGCATATCTATACTAATATTATAAATGTGAAAGTTTAGATGTTTGGATATTTGTTACTCAATAACGCCGAAACGGCTGAACGGATCTGGATGAAATTTGGCACAGAGATAGATTATAGTCTGGAATGGCAAGCACATAGGATTCATCCCGGAAAAATATACAGTTCCCCTAGGATAGAATTGTTCTTGTCATTCTAGAAGCGAACCCGAGCAAAGCGAGGGTGAGCCGCTAGTTATAGGCATATAAAAAAGTGCGAATCTGAATCACGCATCGTAGAGTGCCTTATATATAATTTGGAAGCTAAACGTAAAATAAAATATTCTTACATTTTATCAACATCAAAAAACTTGTATTAGATAGCTCGTATTAAATTTTCAAAGATACTACGAAACGAAAACTAACAAAATGGCCCATATCCCAAAAAGTTTTAACGTCTCTTACTCAAAATAATGTTCATTATGAGTATTTTAAGACGGTGATGCGCATTTGCGAATTGCGTATTTACGCTGAATTGCCTATAGATATAGATACTTATTCTAAGTAAATCAGATATTAATTAATCAATGCGATAACTAAAACATATGATTTTTCCAAAAAAAAATTATACGTTATTAGGACAGAAACGCAATTAAATGAAATTTTCTCAATAGTTTTATTTTTCATAAAATGTACTTTTTTTTTGGAGATTACTGGATTTTTCTTGAAAAAACTTTGACTAAATGTTAATTGATAAATATGCAAAATAAATACTCAAAGAAGGAAAACATAGTTAATTATCCGCCGTTAAAACAAAATTCACCTTAACCAATTATTATTCTCATAATAAATTAAATTACATTTTAAACTTGGTTATGTACAAGAATAAGGTCGATCGGATACTCGAAATTTAACCTTATTCGTTAGCGGTTACAATGAGCCGCATGAGCGGAGCTAGCGTGGCAATTTTTTTTCACTGCCTGGTGTTAATTTCTATTACCTCGATATTTTTCAAAATGTTTAAACCCATCTATATATTATAAAGTTGAAGAGTTTGTTTGTTTGTTTCGTTGAACGCGCTAATCGCAAGAACTATTGGTTGGAATTGAAAAATTATTTTTATGTTGGATAGTCCATTTATCGAGGAAGGCTTTAGACTATATATCATCCTGGAAAAATGTACGGTTCCCGTGGGATAGATTTGTTTTTCTATTGACGAACCCTAAGCGAAGCGAGGGTGAGTCGCTAGTAGAATATACTTAATACTCTGCTAGGGTAACATATAAGCAGTATCCGGCCTCTGTAATAAATAAGCTCTTTCGAGGATGTTGCGCATGAAATTTTTTTTTATTAAAAATACATATATTTGAAACTAATTTAGGACGCATAGGCTGTCCGTTTTTACATAAAACATCCAGAAATGTAAGTTTTTTCCAGTTTCCAGCCATCCCACCCCAGTGTCTGACGTAAGTTATTTTTCTTTATCTAAAGTAGGCATCCTAAGGCCTACAAATATGAATTCGTAATGCTTTTGAACCTTTAGTACCTGGGCGACCGAGTTTCGCTCGGAGTTTTGTCTCTTTAAAAAAAACTAAAAATTTGAAAGAATACAAAAAAAAAACAAAAGTCAAAACTTTATTGCCGACCGGAATTCGATACCGAACGGACACCTATAATTTATCAATCTTGCGTCTTGGCCGATTAACCACTTATGCCTAAATGTAAGAAATTATCGACCATATCTTGCGTTGAATTATGCGAAAGAAAACCGCATGAAAAGTCGAAAACACGCGTTTTCCCAGACATAAGGCTAATCTAGATCGATTTTTCGCCCCCGGAAGACATACAAAATACATACAAAATTACAGCGAAATCGTTAGAACCGTTTCCGAGATCGCCGGTATAAATAAATAAATGTATAAGAATTGCTCGTTAAAATATATAAGATTAAGTAAGTGGCTGAAGTGTGGTATAATAACCAGCTATCCATCCGCTTAGTCTAGACTAGGTTATATTTCTAGTTCAGCCACCATGCTCTCATACAAATAATTTTGTTCATAATTATTTTCCCAATTTATTGTTTATTATTAGAGACCGGATTATATGCAACATAAAAAGCGCTATAATTACGATACATGTCTCTGTGTGAACGATGTAGGTAACTTAAAGAAGTTTTGAAAATGTTATAATTTAAACGAGTTTATAATAGTAGGTGATCCCGATCTATGTGGCGGAAACCCCCCATTTTTTCCAAATGCAATAATTTTTTTTAAACCCCCCTGGGGTTATCACGAAAAATTGGCTCCAGGCTATTTTTAATTAAATTTTTTTTTGAAAATACAAGAACTCTTTTCCTGGGACTAATAAGTATCAATCGAAATTAAAAACTTGTAGAAAATGCCATCAAATGTTTCGTGACCTTTTTCGAGCACATTACCAGACATCAGGTATAAACAGGTAAATTGAAGGAGTTAATTGCTTGTATTTTTTCCGGAACGAACAAAGTATTAAAATGTACATAATTTTATGATTAATTTAATGATATAGGGTTGTCATGTCAAAACATCTCCAAAATAGAGGTTTTTTTTATAAAAAATGCTTGGAGCAAATTTTTGGTTGCAGCCCAGTCATGTTTGTTTTAAATATGTTTTATGGTTAAAAAAATATATTTTGCTTGGAAAAAGAATGAGGGGTCCACCATATAAGACAGGGATCTTAGACTATAAAAAGTTAAGTAACTTTTGGCAAGAAGCTTTTGCTTATAGCAAAAGCAATCATATAATACTGACATATTGATTATATTTATCTATTTAATTTAAACGAGCAATTCTTGTATATTTATTTATATATACCGGTGATCTCGAAAACAGCGAACGATTTCGCTGAAATTTGGTATGTGGGAATTTTCGGGGGCGAAAGATCGATCTAGATTAGTCATATGTCAGAAAAACGCGCGTTTTCCAGTTTTCATGCGGTTTTGTTTTGCATTATTTCTCGTAAAATATAGTCGATAATTTCTTACGCTCGGGGATAAGATTGACAGTCACAGGTGTCCGGGTTGAAATCCCGATCGTATACAAAGTTTTTACTTTTTTTTTTTTGTATTTATTCAAGTTTTTACTTTTTTTTTATCTAAAAAATACGAACAAACAAGAACTCCGACCGAAGCTTGGTCGTTTCTGATATGAGGTATGTTCCTTAATCCACTTGACATACGGATGAAAAATATGTCAAGTCTAACTATATTTATCAATCTGTTGCTGTATGAAACGACATAACGACAAACCAAAATATGTTATGACAGTAAAAAACCATGTCAACATCACAGTATGATGTTGACATGGTTTTTTACTGTGATGTGATGATCACACACAGCCTATAAGAATATTGTGTCATATTAGAAATTGGCTGGTGCAAGCAAATATTTTTTTTTGTGTTTGGACTTTGATTGGCAAATAATCATATGATTTAGCCATTTTTAAATTACAGAAAAATAATACTTTTATATTTGAAATAAAACTATCTTTTCGGAAAAACCAAAAATCAAAATAAATCCGCGAAAAAATCCGAAAACATAAAATACATAAAAATATTTAATTTTTATTTATTTTTAAGTACCTATAACATTTTATTTAAAAACATAGATTTAATCTTTATACATGGCTGAGGTAAGCTCGAGGTAGCATTTTCTACATTAACAAAATATAATTTTAATAATTGTAGTAAAAAATTCTTAAATAAATTACCATTATTTTTCATTTCATTTTTATAAGTTAATCAAATAAGGACAATTAAATATTTTACTTAGCTTGTTTTCTTTTTATTAAAATAAAAACAATAACCTTGATTTTATCTATACAGATTTACTACTTATTAGTAGATACAGATAAATAAAATTGAAATGTCTGTGTGTAATGTCAAACTAACAGCTTTTTACTAAATGTATATTAAGAAATTATATGGTACTTATAAGAAAAACACCATTTTTAAATTATTTGTTCAGGTTAATTTCCAAAATGGCCGAACTGATTTTGATGGGACTTTCACAGATAGATGATGCTGTAAGTAGTAACTAAAAAAATTAAAACATACCTAGGGATACTGAGTCATGTATGGGTAAGTCGCTAGTATTTCATAAAACTATCAACATAATGTGTATAGCAATGTCTGCATTTATTTAAATAAATACTGTGATATGTTTATTATATAGCTTACAATAAAATTACTGCATACTGATTCGTATAGACACATTTGGCTCAGTTTGTAGTGACCCTTCTTGCTGTGCCAGAGGTCACGAGTTCGAGTCCCGCTGGGGGCATACATTTGTGTGATGAGCATGAATGTTTGTACTCCAGTCATGAATGTTTATATTTGTAATATGTATTTAAAGTCATATATTATGTGTACAGTATCAATTATTTGATATCCATAACACAGGCCTAGTAGCTTACCATGGAACTAGATGATGGTGTGTGTTAACGTCCCAACATATTTGTTTATTTATTTATAGATAAAAGCCCATGAAATTTAAAACTCCAATATAATCTATTTAATTTTTCTAAAACAATATCTGTGTAAATAGTATTCGTATATTTGTAAATATTTATAACTAGCAACTCACCCTCGCCTAGCTTTGGGTTTGTCCCTAGACAAAAACAAATCTATCCCTCTTGAACCGTACATTTTTCCGAGATGATATATAGCCTTTAGCCTTCCTCAGTTAACGGGCTATCTAATGTTCAACCAAACAAGCAAACAAACTTTTCAGCTTTATAATATTAGTATAGATTTCTGAATCAAATGTATCATATTTATAAGAATATGCGTAATTGCAATACCAAACAAATTATGTCATAGTTCTTTTTCTTATATATAAGGAAAATTGCATGGCAACTTATTGTAGTGGAAATTTACTTTAAATATTGCCTTCTCTTTATAGATCTATTTAGTATTTTACTTACCCATTTAATAAAAAAAAAATGTTTTGGAAAGTTATTCATTAATCCATTGAAGTGTTCAGAATGAATATAATTTTGGCTGCTGTTTTAAATTCTATTCATGTATACTTATAGTTTCTAGATTGCAACTTGTGCTGATTCATTTACGTTGTATTGTATCCACACATATATATATATATATATATATATATATATATATATATATATATATATATATATATATATATATATATATATATTGTATATACAATATTTTACTTGAGCTGATAGGTCCCTTTACACATAACAAATTAAAATATTTGTTTTATGAATATAAAATAATAATATATAAAATGTACTTACGAGACAGAGTACAAAGGCACAAATACAAGCGCTCCTCGTTTCATTTTTACGTATAAATTCACAATAATACTGTTAGAACTACTTATTTAATGATGTAATAAACTATTACTACAAATATTATGTACCTTTATCGATTACTATTTAAGTACGAAATAATGTTTAAGTGTAATGTAATGTACGAGGTAAAATGAGTATTACACTAACATTTTGAACGTTATAATAATCTGTTTTACTTAATATTTATGCGAAACACGTAATTTCGAATTGGAAAATGGGAATGGCAAAAATACTGTTATTTCAAACTATCGGCAGAACGTCCGTCAAATGTGAATCACAGATAACTATTTATTCATTAATATTTTAGAACTTAAGCGTCAAAGTCAAATTGTCATTTATGACAGCATTTTTAAAATGTTACCATTAACTTAACAAATTGTTTTAAAAATAAAAACTATCGATTTCCAAAAACACTTTATTCTTATATAGATATAATAACTACAAAAATTAATTTACACTATTTTTATACACAAAATATTTGCTTGTTTTTAATACATGAACTATTCTAAATAGTTTAATAACTTATTTCCAACCGACTTCAAAAAGGAGGTTGCCATTAGCCAAAAAAAATATAATAGTATTTTTTTTTAATATTGGTATTTATAATAATAGTTATAATGCTTATTTTTACCTCTCGCTTATTATATCACCATTTTAATAACAAATATAAATTTATAAATAAATATAAATTTATATAAAATATTAACAAAAATAAATTTGTAAACTTTATTAATGTTTTCGGCCACGAAATGGTTTATATGTAAACTTTATGGGAATTCGCTTCCCCGTAAGTGTATCTTTTACTTTTATCGAAGGATCTGTATAACATTTAATTTCTATAAACTCTGTTGTTATAATTTCATTATTCAGATTGCCAGCTTTCATTATATCGGCTACTGAAGGAGCCCAAAAATGATATTTTCCATACTCTCTTGCGTAATTTGCTATGATTTGACCGGCGAGGCTTGCAATGTATTTTATTTTAACTAATACGGTTGTTCTTTTTGCCAACAGTTCCACTGTCACTGATTTTCCGGGTTCAACCTCTATGAAACCATAGCTATTTACTCCAAAATTTATTTTAGTTGTTTTAAAATTAATTTCCCTCCATTTATTTTCATAACTGAAGTTTTGCAAATAATATGCTACTTTGACGTTATAAGGTATATTATCCATCGGTAGCCCATCACTAGACCAAAGTGATTTCATGGTATGTTCCACAGTTTTGTACATTCTCATATTCTTCTTCACATTATTCGTTGTGTTGTTAATATAATCGACGACAGTTATAACTTTATTTTCATTTATAATATCATCTATTTCTGCACTCAGTACATGCACATTTCTATGCACTTCTCTCCATTTATATTTTTGATATAAATCACCATATGGAGTAGGATTCTTTAAAAAAACATCGTCAGGTGCTCTTCCGAGTTCAACTCTAGCTCCACGTTTCAAGTTATCATCCGTTACATTATAAAGATTTATTTCTTTATCAGTTATTAATTTGTTGTCAGAACCACTATAATTCACTGCAGCTACAGTTTTGTGTGACGCTAATTTAATATCTATATTTATTTTAGCGTTACATTTTAAAACAAAAAATATTAAATATTCCACATATAGAATAGTTAATCTTTTCATAATAACACAACAAACTAGAGATTCGTGTGATAACTGAAATGTTTTATTATTGATACATATGTAAAATATATAATAGTACGTCGCAATAACATATCTGTACTAATAAAAAAGAAGTGAAGTTTGTGAGTTTGTAAGTTTGTGACGTTGTAGGGGATAATCTCTGGATCTACTGAACCGATTTAGATGAAATTTGGTAAGAATATAGTTTGCGACCCTGGGAAGGACATAGGATACTTTTTATTTCGAAAATCATCCCTTAAGGGGGTAAAAATGGGCATGAAAGTTTGTATGGGGAATCAATCAAGGGACGAACCCGAGCGAAGCAAGGGTGAGTCGTTAGTACTGTATAAAATCATTTTGTATTTTCGTATGCAATTTGTTTTTTTTTAATTTTATTGAATATTTATATTTCGAAAGTTATAGGTACCTACATAAATATTTTTTATACAACACGGTTTTCTACAAGAGAAACGTTTACAATTCTTATTACTACTTTAGAAGTTATCAAAATATTTTTTTCAGGTTAAAGATAGAGGTAATGTAATATTGCGAACGTGATTTTTTTTTTTTTTAAATAAGGAATTTATTTAATTAATGAACAAAGTATCTTCGTTCGAATGAGCACTTATTCCTTGACCTAATATCATATCACAGAAAGGTCAAGTTTACATAAACTTACAATACAAAATCTAAATTCTACACTCTACGACGTAACATTTATCTATAGGTTACTTCTATTACATGTCGGTAATAAAGTAAATAGATATAAGTCATGTATCAAATCTTTCTTCAGAGAGAGAGAAAATTAACTATATTTTATTCTGTCACGATATTCTTTCAGATTTTTTATACGTAGGATAGTCTAATACTGTAAATAAAATTTAACTTTTAAAAGTGTAACTGACGAGTCATGAGTAAAAAACTGACCTTTAAACTGTTACTGTTTTACAGTAAAAATGAAAGGATAAAATGCTTGTAAATCTATTTGAATGAAGTATATTTTGAGTCGATGGGTAGATGATGTTTAGTTCTAGTGAATCACCAATCACTATATAAAAAACTATACATAATTATAATTTTAATATCTGTTACGCAAAATGGGTATCGCCCAATTTAAAATTCATCCAACCTGTATAGAGTGATCCATAACGAACAGACAAACATTTTATTACGTTTGTTTATTACGTACTTTAATCTACACTTTTAATGTATGCATTATCAGCTGAACTTAGTTCTATAAGTTTCCGTTGCAAGAGAATGCTGCATGAACTAGTAACACACTTAAGAATGTATACTACAATTATTAGTAAATAAGTAAGAATGACAAAAAATGGTAAAACTTTAGAAATTGTAATTAAAAATTGCTTAAAAGTAGTTATTCACTAATATTAACTGATCCCTAATTTAATTTTTGATACAGAACGATAAAAAGGACAAAGGTTGAATTATACAAAAAACAATCAAATTATTACATACAGTTTCAACCGATTACTAGTAATATGACTAAGTAAGTTTAAGATTATTAAATTTTAAGAAATATGAAGATCATATCAATAGTTTTTGTTTCTACCTTAGTCATAGCTCACGCGAAAATTACTATAGACGTTAAAGCTGGAAAAGATATATCTGATATAGTTATTAATTATTCTGGATTTGAAAAAGCTGTCATCGGAGATAAAGAAATAGAACTTTTTAAAATCGATGAGTTTAATTTGAAAAGAGCAGTGAGAAACAAGTACAAAGTGACACCTCGCGATGTGTTTCTTAAGAGTCCGACACCGTGGGGTGATCTATACGAAAAATATCACTGGGAACAAGTGTCAAGAGTGATGCAAATAAAATCTGCTACAGTCAAACAAAGTGCGATAAAATCTATTGCAATATTGTCACAGGACTTCGAAAATTCGTTTAATAATACAATCAAAGTCAACGCAGGCATCAGTCAAACTGTTGAAAACAGGATAGCAACGACGTGGTCAATGAACAAAGAAAGTACAATATCTCAGGAGATTGAATATGATTTAAATATAATTATTGCAAAAATTGCTGGCACTACAAGTTTTTCGTATACTTCTAGTTGGGGCAAGAGTGATGAGAAGTCAGAAACAGTAACGCTGGGTGCTACTAGTGGTATGGAAACAGAACTACATCCTGGTCAAGCCGTAACAGCAATTCTATCAGCAAATCGATATTCTTTGGACATTGAAATAGTATACGCTTTATCTTTGCAAGGCAATGTAGCTGTTAATTTTAGAAAAAAGCATAAAGGACACCATTTTTATGGACCTTCAATTGAAGCCGTTCTGAAGAGTGGTGAATTACCAACAGAAGTGACCGTCGTCGAGTATGTACAGATTGGACTTTTTACTGATGCGTCATTGAAAGTGATCGACAAGGTCTCTGGGATGTCTTTATTAGTTTAAGAATGTAGTCATTTTATTAATATAAATATGTAAATATTAAATTAATATATATTTTTTGTTTTTATTAATATTTATTACACACTGACAACGTTGCGCCATATTGAGCATAAGGCGCATCTTTAGATTAATCAAACTAAGTGTGGACTTTATCCATGCCTCTCCTAGGCTACTAAGTAGGCTAAATCACAAATCATAAAAGGACTTTAGAAGATCTTTTAAAAAGATTTTATCATTTTAAGTTTAAATTTAAGTTGTTTTATGTTTACCTACTAATAGAGTACATAATAAACATTTGAATGTGAACAACATGTATTGTAGGCATTAACAAAGAGTGTCCAAGCCACCTGCTAAATTCGTGACAGTTTGAATGAGTTGCATTAACCTTGCCCTTAATTAGCGCTTTTAGGAAAGCGTTACAGTAGAAAGATGTATGTACGAATGTACCGGGTTTAAAGGTATCTATTAATTGTATTTCTATAAATTTAATTGCTTTTATATATTATCTATATATGTAATAAAATTCTAACTGAATCGAATCTGTACATGAAATATTTTTGGAAAATCTTATTGACACAGTCATTATTATCGATATAGAGGCTGAATCTATAATTTTTTGAATTTTCGTCTGTGTGTCTGTCTGTCTGGGAACGCATCATGAGAAAACCATTGGACAGATTTTGATGAAATTTGGTTAGATGATAGCTGGTTATCTGGGATAACATACTCATATAGGATACTTTTTACTGCGGAAAAATATCTCATCTCAGAGAAATCTATACTAAACGTTAGAACGTAACCAGGGGCAAACCCGAGCGGAGCGAGGTGAATCGCTAGTCATCAATATATTATTTATACAAATTTAGACATTGTCAAATTTCATTATACATACATATATCTAGAGATAATTAATAGATCGATAACTTAAGATACGTTTTAAGATCCTATAGACATTACATTGTCTGACATTACACTTTATTTAAAAATTAAACGATATTTTCTTGTCATCATTATGGAGAGCACGCATATGGTACATTAGACAATTTAGTTTATCACGAACACAAAAGCAAACAAATAAAAGTCCTGTAATTTTCCCGCCTTAAGCTTCAACTTTTTAAGTAACAAATACAAAGATATAAGTTTAAGACCAAAGACTAGTAGCTACAAAAAGCCTTGGTCAAGCCACCATGAAGGCTTTGAATTTGATGAATTTTTAATTCTTTACTATTTTGAATGTATTCTATTAAAAAAAACGTAAAGTTTAATTTAGATAACAAAGCAAAAATAATATTGAAGTGCAAGTTTTTAAATTTAACACTTTTACCGATAAAATACTACATTGTCTGGGTGTCCATGCAACTGTAATGTACTGCTCATTTTTATACAAAAATAATAACAAATATTCAAAGTATAATTTTCCAAATAAATTTTGTCATCCCATTCCCCCACATAAGTGAAGAAATAAGAAATTAAAAAAAGCTCTTTTCTGCAGCACTATTAGAGTACTGTTTACAAGTATAGAATAAAATACTGATCAACAAAAACTCAAGATACACAATTAGCGTCTTAAAAGCGTCCTCAAAAATAAGTGCATAATTCGAAATTGAGCTCTTTTTTCAAATCTATTTTGTTCCTTGTTTTTCGGACGACAAAATTAAAACTTACGTTGTTTTGTATAAAAAAATACTTTATGGTGTGCGTAAGTTTAAATTTGTGTTTAGACAATTAAAACTTTTGATTTTTTAATTTTATTCTTTGAATTGATTTAACGTCACATGTCGAGATATTTTTTTGGAAATGGTTATTTTCTACACATATAATAAAATTGTAATCAAGCCGAATCTGTACATTAAATATTTTTTGATAAATCTTATTGAAATAGACATTATTATCGATACAGAGACAGAATCTATAGTTTTTAGAATTTTTATCTGTTTGTCTTTCTGTCTGTCTGTCTGTTACCGCATCAGGGGAAAACCACTTGAGGGATTTTGATGCAATTTGGTATGATAATAGTTGGTTATCCGGGTCAACATATAGGATACTTTTTACTGCTGAAAAATATCTCATGTCTGAGAAATCTATACTAAACTTTAAAACGTAAGTAGGGACGAACTCGAGCGGAGCGAGGTTGAGTCGCTAGTTTTTTTATATATAAATGGAATAAAACTAATAAATTGATAGATATATACATATTTTACATCTATTAAGGACAAGATCACCGCAAAGCGATAACGTGCAGCACTTATGAGAGCACGCAACGCTAATGTAGCATTATAAGCGAACTATCGATTTATTTGAACAATAGTACATCTGGTTCAGTCAGTGTCGACACATACTATCAAAACTTGTAAAGTACTACAACAAAACTTGCCTTTATCGTTATTTCAAAGGAATACGGTTGGGATTCGTTTGTTTTCCAGTTTAATATCATGAAGTTTTCGTTGCCCAGGATTCGCCATTGTCAAATTAAATTTAGTATAAATAGTCGTATGTTTTTGGGATGATACCATTCAACGGTCACTAGTCTATTCGAGCAGACTCATAGAAGACAGGGTTTAAATTGGTAATTTTGTAATTTAAAATACTTAAAAATTAATAAGAATATTTACTTAATTTTTTGATATATTTGCTGTCAATTCCTAATAATTAAAAGTGTGTTAAAAACTATTACGCGATTTAACTAAATTATCTTTCCATCTCACAGGTACAAAAAAGCAATAAAAAAGAAAATGAAGGTATGTAGTAAAATTATATATATATTTTTGTATAATAAATATAATATGTTACTAATGGATGTAAAATTTGTTACAGATATATATATTTATTGGTTTACTGGCGTGTGCATTGGCAGAGCCACCTGTAGGGTAAGTTTACATTTAACAATACATAAATACAAAATTTACTTATGCAAGAAGTCATACAATGAAATTTATTGAGCATATCCACATAAAGGACAAAAAAATATAACACTAAATTAAAAAAATATGTACTTAATGAAGTTAAACTTTCTAGGGATGGATATCCAGCAGCTCGATCAAGCTATGATCATCACCACGGCCTTGATAACCAACGATTTCTGCCGCAAAAATACGGAGCACCTAAAAAAGGCTACGAGTCTACTGTCTCCAAATCTCAACTATCCTCCTATATACCTGCATCGCGATCTTCTGTGTCTCAAGAGTACGGTCCCCCAGAACTTCGTTCAAGTCTGTCCCAAGAATATGGCGCTCCAGGTCTCAGATCTAGTCCATCTCAAGAATACGGTGTCCCCAGTGCTCGACTCTCCGAACAATATGGACCTCCCAATCAAAGAAATGCTCCTTCTGCAGAATATGGAGTACCTTCTTACCTAACCGATTTCAATATTCCTAGCGCGCGTTTATCTCAAGAATATGGCGTTCCTGAATTAAGGTCAGATTCTGAAGGATATAAAACGACTGGGGACTTTCCTTCAGATTCCTATGGAGCACCTTTGCAAAGATCTCCTTCTACTCAGTATGGACAACCTCAATTTAGATCGAATCCTTCCGAAGAATACTCAGCACCTGCCCAAAATACTCTTTTGCAATTTCAAAAGTCTACGGTCTCACCTCAAAATTACGCTACCGGATTCCGCAGCACATATAACGTCAGTCCTTTATCACGTCAAAATACTGTACAGTCAAGGCAAAACAAGCCATCGAGTGTTGTCACTAGGAACTTTCAAACGTCCTTTGGGTCACGAAACGTTGCATCTCAAAGCTTCAGCACTTCTCATTCTGTTCCCTCACACCATCAAGTACCTTCCACAAGAACTTCTGACTCCTATACGCCTAAAACACAGTCAATTTCCCAATCCTATCTTCCTAGCTCCAGAGCCGTATCACAAACATATGGAGCACCAAATGAACGAAGCCTATCTGCTGAATATGGTCCTCCTGAAGCTAGAGCTAAAACAAAAACTAATGCTTTTGCTTTATCTTACGATGCTAGCAGGTATGTATTATAAAAAAATAGAAATTTCCATTTTCATTTCCAGTTCAGTTAAGTAAGCTATAATTAATGAATTTAACATTAAAATATTGCCAATAATACCATATTTTGTCTGGGTACAGGTCAGACCCATCCCCTAAATACGGCGTACCATCAGCTAGAGACACGATGCCATCAGATCAGTATGGAGTTCCTGAACAGTACGACTCACAATCCAACCAAGGGTACAATTACGCACGAAATGCTCTCGACGAACTGCTTAACCAAGTAAGTACTTTTGCATTTTAATAAATGAAACATATAAAAAAAAAACACGGGACTTTCCCTATTATAATACAATCAAATAAGATAAGATACGATATTGGAAAAATGTCAACATGTTTTTTCCAGGAGCCAGCTAACTACGACTTCGGATACAAAGTGAATGATATCGACAGTGGGAGCGACTTCGGTCATACTGAGTCCAGGCAAGATAATAGAGCTGAAGGATCTTATTTCGTAGTGTTGCCAGATGGAACTAAGCAAGTAAGTTCTATAAACATATACAATTTTAATATCTCCCATAGGAACCGTTTTACCTACAAGCAATGGTTAAATTTTCCGTCCAGTGTCCGAGCCGATGGTAGCTTTCTCATGGACAAACTACATTTAGTGTCTTTAAAGCAAATTACCTATTCTTTTCTAATATAAATAAATAATAATGTCCTCCTGACGATTTCACTATATATAAATATTTCGCGCAGGAAATATTATAGTGCACAAATATGTGTACGTTTATGAATTTTCACATCATATATTTGTTTATTTATTAATTTTGTCCGAAAACATGTCATTAAATTTGAAGTCCTTTGAATTATTAAACATTACTTTTGTTTCTCTAATATTAAATAGGTGCATTTATTGTTAGAGAAACATCTCGATATAGATTAAATTGTATAAATGAAGAGAGAAGCGTGTTTAAATAATCTTTTCATAGTATAATTACTATATTAATTATTATTATTGTTCCAGGTAGTAGAATACGAAGCTGATGAGCGTGGCTTCAAACCTAGAATCTCCGTAGAACCAGCGGAAGTCAGGTCGGGGTTGGGGTATGATGACAACGCGTCAGACCTCGACCGATCTGGGGATGGGCCTTATTGACATGAATATAAAAGCGATAATTGCGTGCCATGACTGACTTCAACAAAAGTTTTCGTCGAAATGATTGTACTTAAAGTTCCACCTATTAATTCTTTTTAATTTAACGCTCTTTTGTGTTATTATTATTTGTGACGAAAACTATTTTTGTATAAGTATACTCATTTATTTATTTTTTGTAGCAAATTAAAAAATGTACAAAAAAAAATTATCTCATGCATGTATTGAGATATTTAGCCCCAATAAAAGTTTTTTTTAAAGTAAATCATTTTAATACCTTAAACCTTACCTATCTTGTTAATAAAATTATTTCTTTTCGGAGTATCTATTCGTCCTGTCCCAATTATAAGGAAGGACGAACGGACTAATAAATAAGTATGTAATAAGTAGCTCGACTCAGCTCGGTAGGTTATGGTTTTTTTTTGCATACAGGAATTTCTGCGCATCTAAATATATTTTTTTAACCTTAAAAACTATTGAACATAAAAATCGTTGGGATTTAAAAGAATAAGTTTCCAGCTTGGTAGGTTAAGTTTATTTTTTTTGCGTATAGAAACTCCAGCACCTAAAAATCAATTATTTTACATTAGAAAACAAAAAAAAAAACTATAAATATCCGTAGAAACTGACAATAGTCGGACGAATACTATATTTTTTATTCATCTGATTATCGGACAAATAGCAACAGCCATTACTTTTTAATCTTTACTACATGTCAAAACGAAAAATTTGGTTACTTTTTTTTTGTGAAGAATTTAAGTCATACTTTTTAAAGAAAAGTATATCAATTAAGTCTAATTTATTAAACTAATTATCATTTTTAGGATCCCAAGAAGTGCTCAGGGTCCCCCAAATTCACAATCCGTCCCTGACTACCTCACTATATGATATTATTATCCCTCTTTGCCAACGTTAACTTGTAAAACATAACACAAATTAAAAATTCTACTTAAGTAATGACGTAGGTGTATTTTGAGAAATTTTCATCATTTATGATCCCAATATAGGATCCGCTCGTGTTCAGTAATGGGACATTAAAAAGGGCAAAATCCATTATAACATCAACTAATCAATATAAATGTTTTCATCGAAACTGCCAAGTCAAATCTTGAACTTCAATTTATCCTAAGTTATCTACTCTGTGTAAATAATGAGACTGTTCAAATTTAAGAAGTTCTATTTTTGAATAGCAAACACTTTTGTAGCAGAAAAAAACAAGAAATTGTGTTTTAAATTTATTTTAGAATGTTGTATGTTCTTATAAAAAAAACAGGATTATCTACAGAACTTGGTACCCATTTAGATCTCAATTCTTATTTCGGTGAAGTTGACAATCAAGCATATTCTTGATATTGAACTTGACTCCCATTTTGACATTTATGTTTTTGATGGAATGCAAGTTATTCTCTATGCCTCGTGTATAATTGACCGATAATAATTGATGCTACCAAAAAAAATCAGGCGCAGGACAGGCAGCTTCATTTATTCGCCGGGACACAGTGGTGTCACCAATAATTTTCTAACTCTAAGATGCCACTGATAAATTCTTAATTTAAAAATAATATTACGTTAAGAATCTTCAAGCCCGACGCGGGCTTGGAACCTAGGATATCATGTGCAGCCGTACATACTCGCCACAAGACCAACGAGAACTAGATACATATGGGTCAAGCTGGTAGATAAAACTAAAGTTACCTACTTACATATTATGTTGTTAAACCTATCATAATTTAAAAATATTGTATGCAAACTGTATTTTTTATATATTACTAGCAGAGCCCACGGCTTCGCTCGCGCTATTATTACAAAAACACTAAAAATATAGGTTTCATACAAACTTTTATCCCCTATTTTATATAATTCTTTATTAAATAATTGGCATATTTGACAATTCTAACGATAAAATATTTAATCTGTTGGACACAGTAGCTTATGGGTCCACAATAATTATACAATATGTTTTTTGCATTAAAATAAATTGTAAATATTTCATTTTTGAAAAATAAATTTGAGTTTTTTTATCTGTGGATTACAAATACTGAAACGCTGGCGGCCATGTTTGTGCAGCGTGTGACGTCACATCTCACATAACAAAACATTGTGTGTTTTATCGTTTGCAGTTTGCTGAGAAGATCACTCTAAAATATTTTAATTAGTGCTTGTGAGAAGTTTAACGAAATGGAGCCGGGTTACACAAAAGCTGATAGTGCAAATTTACCAAAAATAGATTCATTTATGGTTGCAAATTTTTTTGCATGTAATCCTGACTTTTGCTCAGCCGAGTTTCGGAATGTAAAAACTTCCGTGTAAGTACCGAAATGAACAAAGTAATTATGTATAATTTATTGGTAAAAGTTAATGTGTATAGTTCTTAAGTCAAGTAGTAAAAATTTTATAAAATAATTTTAAATTACTTAAAGGTTATGTTGATAATTTTAGATCTTCACGACAGTCGTATGGTGAATAATAAAAATAATACTTTTAAAATTAATAAAAATAATGTCATAAAAAGAATTGTTTTTATGACATGTTTTATGTACAAAATACTGGATTAAGTTTAATTTATTTTCAGTAAATCAGAGGCTAAATTGATTGCTTTTAAAAACTTACATCGAAGTGATCTTCACAAAAAAAAATTGCAGATTTATCAGATGTAAAATTCAACTCTAAGCGTGCTAATTGTAACCACTGCTTTCGACGTTTAGGACATTTAGGGACGTGTATAAACAATTTGTCAGGATATTTAATTGTAGAACTTTTACACATAGGTACGGCACACGTCTTGTAGCTTGTCATTTTCATAAAAAATATTTATATTCCAAATATATATATATATATATATATATATATATATATATATATATATATATATATATATGTATATATATATTAACTTATATGAGCTTGCCAATGAAAAAGCTGCAAACTTTTAGCTTAAAATATGTTTAAGAGTTGGAGCATCGTAGCATGGAAAATATATAACATGTTATATTCTCCATGCATCGTAGTTAGCTTTACTTAGTTTATTGAGATATGACGTCACAGCCAGGAATGTCACGTGATGTGCTGTTTTCGCGCGACTTTCAAATTACTGAAAGATTAATATATTTTTTTCCGAATAAATAACGCTTTTTTCAGAAAAAAATAATTGTAAGAGGTATAAAATGAACCTACGTATGTTTTAAAATATCTTTCCGAAAATTGTCAAATAGCCAATTCTGTGCTCCTATAAACTTTATTACCTCCTTTTACTCTTTTAAGGGATGTGTTTTAATAAATTAAATTAAACGTTTATTTCGGACAAGAAGTCCATAAAAAAAATATTCATCAGTATTTTACATTAACACAGGAAATAGAGATATTCCTAGATTATATACTACAGAATTATAACAGAAGTAAGCAGATTGAAAATTTGAACTAAATAAATCATATATCATTTAATCTTGTTTAATATTTTTTTTAAACAATGACTAAGGTATTGTGTCCTACAGAATATAGACCCCAAAACAATAGATATTAAAATTTTTGTCTGTTTGTATGTATGTCTGTTTTCTGTATGTTTGTTTGTCTGTTAGGGTGTGCGCGTTTCACGATTTTAACCGATTTTAACTAAATTTTGTATAGAGATAATTTATTATAAGGGGCAATATTTAGGATATCTTTTACTGCAGGGGAAAAAAGAAAAAGTGGAGGGATGAGAGGAGAGGAGAGATTTAAATATATTAGATATTCCATTATCACTCCTTAATAAGAAGTTTCGGGTTAACTTCACAAATTGATAAACGATATGGTAACCCTTAATACCAGACCAGTAATACTATAATACGGTTATTATATCATTACAAATATATTTAACAATACAAATTACACATTTTATTTACTATAAGCTGAGTTACACATTTAATAGTAACAAGGTTTTTCTAAAATCATTTTGAATGAGTAACCATTTTATTAGGCTTAACTATGAACCCGGGTTTTACAGTCCTTGCTTTTTAATACAAGCGAGTTTGCTCCAGTTTTGTCGCTAATGTAGCATTATACACGACTTACCGATTTATTTGAACAATAGTAAGTCAGAGTCAAGTTCAATATCGACACTGTCAAGAATAGCAAATATAAGAGCAAAGCTAGCCTTCATCACTATTGCAAAGGAATATGGTCGAAAATCAGTATATTTTCATTTAGTAAACATGTTTTTTATTTTGCCCATGGCTAACATTGTCAAATTAAATTTAGTATAAATAGTGATACGTTGTTAGAATGATACCATTCAACGGTCACTAGTCTATTGGTAATATACACGATTGAAACAAAGATTCTGAAGAGTTGATTTTATCACGTTTTTAAAAATACATATAAAGAACCTATTTGAATAACTTTCACTTAGGTGGTTAAAATAGATAGAACGTAAAAAAATTGACTAAAATATCTGTCTATTTTTTAAAATACAAAATAAATAAATAAAGAAGAGAATGAGGGTATGTAGTATCCTTCATTGAATTTTATATTTTGGTGTAAAATCAAGAACAATAGTTAAAATAAAATAATTATGGTAATCTAATTAATATAACATTTTTATTCCAGATCTTTGTGTTTATTGCTTTACTCACCTATGCTCTGGCGGAGCCGCCTGTAGGGTAAGTACATAATAATACCTGCGTAAACATAGTTAATTAATATTATAGAGTTAATTGCGAGATGTCATGATGTAATTAAAGTACTGTATACATTTTGCGATGAAAACGGATAGGAATCATAACTGAATAAAAAAATAACCTAATAAATATTTTTTTCTAGGGGCGGATACCCAGCAGCTCGGTCAAGCGATGATCATGACCACGGTCTTAATATCCAAGGATTGCTGCCTCAAAAGTTTGAATCACCTATAACTGGAGCCCAAAGTCAAAAAGCATATGGCTCTGTTGTCTCCAGATCTCAAATATCCTCCTATATTCCTGCATCGCGATCTTCTGTATCTCAAAAGTATGGCCCCCCAGATCTTCGATCAAGTCTGTCAGAAGAATATGGCGTTCCAGATCTAAAATCTAATCCATCTCAAGAGTACAAAGTTCCCAGTGCTCGTCTCTTACAACAATATGGACCTCCCAATCCTAGAAATACTCCTCCTACAGAATATAGAGCACCTTCATACTCAACCGATTTCAATGTTCCCAGCGCACGTTTATCTCAAGAATATGGCGTTCCCGTATTAAGAGATTCTGAAGAATATAAAACCATGGGGGACTTCCCATCAGGTTCCTATAGAGTATCTCTACAAAAGTCTCCTTTAGCTAAATATGGACAACCTGAGTACAGATCAAATCCTTCTGAAGAATTCACTGTATTAACACAGTCTGTATCATCGCCTCAAAACTATCCTGGACATAAACAAAACGTCAATACTTTATCACGTCAGAACTTTGTGCAGTCAAGGCAAAACAGGCCAACAAGTGTTGTCACTAGGAATTTTCAACCATCACTTGGATCACGGAACGCTGGACCTCAAAGTTTTAGCAATGCTCGTCCTGTTTTTTCTCGCCATCATGCACCTACCACAAGAAATTCTGACTCCTTTACACCAAACACACAGTCAATTTCTCAATCCTATCTTCCTAGCTCCAGAGGCGTATCACAAACTTATGGAGCACCAAATGAACGAAGCCTATCCGCTGAATACGGTCCTCCTGAAGCTAAAATTAACTTGAAAACTAACGCTTTTGCATCATCTTACGTTGAGAACAGGTAAATATTCAGTATTTTATATTATATAGAAATTACAATAGCACTAAACTGCACGGCGTAATAGAAAGCGATAAAGTAGTAGTTTTTCTTTTTTAAGTGTTAGGTACTTTATGAATTTTATTCATATCTAACATAAAATAGATATTTTTTTATATATTCATTTACTTAAATTAACTTTTTTACCTGGATACAGACCAGATCCATCCCCTAAATTCGGCGTACCATCAGCTAGAGACGCGATGCCATCAGATCAGTACGGAGTTCCTGAACAGTACGACTCACAATCCAGCCAAGGGTACAATTACGCACGGAATGCTCTCGACGAACTTCTTAACCAAGCAAGTATTATTACATCTAACAGATGAAAGATATTAAAAAAAACTTAAAAAAAAATAAAATAAAAACCGACCTTAACTTAACCAGATATTTTCGAAGTCGGTGCCAGGCGATATAAATCAAGGCACACCGACTTCGAAATGATTTGATTAGGTATCTATAGTAAATGAAAACTACCAATCAGTATTTTTTTACTTTTTAGTGGTTTTTATTGAAGTCGGTTTTTTTAATAAGTTTTTATATACGTTAGTAGTAGCAAAATAAGAAGAAAGTATTTTACAAACATTCAGTAGATAAAAAATACACTTAGGGTGGATTTTTTTTTCAAATTTAAATTATACTATTATAATACCCTATTTTACAAAAAGGCATTATCGACATCGGACTACACTGTAAAAGTTATGCGTGGTCAAACTTAAAAAAAAAAATACACGTGTCGATTTAGGAACCTCCTTTTTTGACCGTTTAAAAAATATGGGACTTTCCCGATTATAATGAAATCAAGATATATCATAAATACAGATAATAATAAATGAAATAAGATACAATGTTTGAAAAATGTTAACATTTGACAACTGTTTCCAGGAGCCAGCTAACTACGACTTCGGATACAAAGTGAATGATATCGACAGTGGGAGCGACTTCGGTCATACTGAGTCCAGGCAAGATAATAAAGTAGAAGGATCTTATTTCATTGTTTTGCCAGATGGAACTAAGCAAGTAAGTTATTTAAAGTTCATACTGTCTGTTTGATAAGATTAACCAGCAAAATATTTTTAACCTACATATATACATTATTCTATCATATATTGATTCTTATTCTAAACTAGCAGAACCTGCGGCTTCGCTCGCAAACTACGAAATTTCGTGCAAATAAAAAGTTTCATACAAATTTTTGTCCCCTATTTCACCCCCTTGGGGGTTGAATTTTGGAAAATCCTTCCTTAGTACGCCTACGTAATAAGAGGAATACCTACTACTAAAGGCTATTTTATTTATTTATTATAAATATTTTCCAGGTAATAGAATATGAAGCAGATGAGCGTGGATTTAGACCCAGAATCTCCGTAGAGCCAGCGGAGGTCAGATCGGGGTCGGGGTATGATGACAACGCGTCAGACCTCGTGCGATCTGGGGATGGACCTTATTATTAACACTTTAATAACGGCGATAACTGCGTTTAATAAATGACTTAAAACAGAGTTATTGTGAAATAATTACGATTAGGCCTAATCCACACTAAAGTGTCAATCGCGACGGTATCATAAAGATTTTACCCGGAAATTTTTCAGAAAACAAATTGTGGAAAATAAGATTCATCAAATTTTAATATCATCAGATCCTTACATAACAAGTCTCAGAAAACTATCACAGACAAGTTAAGTCCTATCCTCACGATGTTCGAATGCTCTTAAAAGAACCAGAAGTTATGAATTAAAATTGTATTATCTTTTTTTTATTTCGTTTAAATATACTTAGAATCAATAACGCTTTATTGTTCATAATATATATTTAAACTTTTATTTTAGACAAACTATAGCAATATACAGGCGTAAACAAACTTTTTTTAGTAAATTTCCCTTGAGTGCGTCGGTCTGTTTTCGTTTGCTGGAGTGTGATTCAATCGAAACACTGATAGTGTAAATGCACTCACTGTTTCTTCTGTAAAATTATAATTTACCAGACTGATACCGAACAAAAACGAACCCTGATCGGCATTATAGTGTGGGTCGGTCTTTAAAGTTTCATCTTATTTTCTTTACATATTTTAACGAATTTAGTTTGTATTTACTTTTCCATTTTATGTATATTTCTTATTTTTATCTGGTATAATTTCACATAGATTACATTTAAATTAACATAATTAGTTTTGTACTTATCTATATATATAAAAGGCAAAAGTGATTGACTGATGTATCAACGCACAGGTCAAATCCTTAAGGCTACTTTACTTAAAATTTCGCACACGTATTCCTCTTATGACGTAGGCATTCAATAAGGAAGGATTTTTCAAAATTCAACCCCCAAGGGAGTGAAATAGGGGATGAAAGTTTGTATGAAACCTACCTTTTTAGAGGTTTTTTTGTAATTTTAAGCGCGAGCGAAACCGCAGGTTTTGCTAGTTAATTTATATGTAGTTCCAGTAATATGTAGTTTAGTTGCCAATAAATGTTTTCTTAAATAAATAATATTTTTTTCT
The DNA here is from genome assembly GCA_033884665.1 of Argynnis bischoffii washingtonia. Classification (NCBI taxonomy): domain Eukaryota; kingdom Metazoa; phylum Arthropoda; class Insecta; order Lepidoptera; family Nymphalidae; genus Argynnis; species Argynnis bischoffii. The sequence goes on from JAEMGE010000029.1 coordinate 7,055,798, forward strand.
TAACTCAAAACCTGGACTCAACATTTTTTTTGTATTATTTTTGTACATACATATATGATTAGAAGAAGGACCTCTCATACTTAGTTCTATAACATCTTAAAACAACATGCCTTTTCTTATCATTATAGAACTATTTATACAGTCAAATATTTGTATTGAATATTTCAAATAGAAAAAGGTTCATAAAAATAATAATTACCATCTTTAAAACAATATTTTATACTATTATACTATGAATATTTATTTTTACAAGCTTTTATTTAACCTGTAAAGTTTGTTGGTATGTTTGTACGTGTCAAATTTAGCAAGCTGGATGAGCACCACTTCCTCTTATTCTACAGAGTTGAAATTTTACATATTAATTCAGTTCCGATGACAAACGACTTTTTATGATAATTATGACATTTTTTTGTATTATTTTCTCTATCAAGAATTTTCTTTTATTTAAAATGTTATTTTACTATTGTATTTTACATTAATTTATTATTTATAACCGATTTAAAAATAAAAGAAATAACCCGATATGTGTTTATTTTGTACCTAAACCTCAGCTTAACGGGCTAAAACACTACGTAAACGTGTAAAAATTGGCTAAATTAATGATTAAAATAAAAAATTAAAACTGATTATATATGTATATACTTCAGTTTTTATTAAACCAACTTTAAAAATAAGGAATTTATCACTTGTACTTCAGTTAATGATTTTAAGGATTCTTAATGAAGAGTGAAGACTCTAGTATATGGTAATCCTATATAAATTTTAAATTGTAACTTTTAGAGTAACATAATAACTTTGAAATGAAATTTCTCTAAAATTGTTGTGATTTGAAACTCGAAGAAACCAAAATGTGTCAAGACAAAAAGACAAACACAAAAATATATAGGACTAGCGACTTACCCTCGCTTCGCTTCGGGTTCGTCCCTAGACAAAAACAAATCTATTCCACGGGAACCGTACATTTTTACGGGATGATATATAACCTAAAAAGAATTTTTCAAACCGGATTAGTAGTTCCTGAGATTAGCGCGTTCAACCAAACAAACAAACAAACAAACTCTTCAGATTTATAATATTAGTATAGATTAAGCCGGCGAAAGAAGAAGATAGAATACATTACACAGGAAGTAAAAAATAATAAAAATAATACTAAGTAAATAAAATAATAATAAAAAAAAAACTTAACAATTATTCTACTCCTGATACTCTATATTCATCTCATTCTCTCATAGGTTACTTTTCTGAAGTGTCCCTTTTACCATGTGTGAATTACACACACATAGTTTTTTTTTAAATGTCAGGTCAACTGTAATACATGATTTGTTATTGTTAGTGTAAATCTGAGAATGATCATGATGGCTGTAAACTACAGCCATCATGGTCACTCTCAGATTTCGAATTCTTTACAATGTAAAACATTAAAACGTCGTGAATTAAAAATCAAAATAAATCAGCGAGAAAATCAGAAAACATAGTTTTATTTAAATGTCAAATATTAGTGTAAACCTAAGAAAGTGTAATGGTTATTTTTATTATTATAACTATGTAATATTACATCTTATAAAATGAATGACCGTAAATTCAATGTTTAAATTTTTTTTTAATATTGCCAAGCGCAGTCCGATTTATCTAATCATTTATAGATAACTAGCGGCTTACCCTCGCTTCGCCCGGAATGGCCTCTAATAAAACAAAGATAAATCTATCCCACGGGAACCGTACATTTTTTCCAATATAAAAAGTAACTCATGTGTTATTCAGATGTATGAGCTATATTATTATAAAGTTTCATTAAAATCCGTTCGGTAGTTTTTGCGTGAAAGAGTAACAAACATCCATACATCTATACATCCAGACATCCATACATTCTCACAAACTTTCGCATTCACAATATTAGTAGAATAAGTTTTATTTTTCATAGTAGACATATTGCCCTCTTACTCTCTGATTACATACATACATATGTGTACTAAGAATCTATTGTATTAACGAGTATGCCTTTTTATTGCTTTTTATTAAAGGCACAGTTGACTTTAGTCATTTAATATATTTAAGTTCGCTCGCGCTACAACTACAAAAAAAAACTCTTTGGCTTTATACAAAAGACATTTTTGTGGGCTCGGTAGTTTCTGAGCTTAAAGTACTTAAACATATAAACATCAGTTTTACAATGATGTTCCATACAGTCTGCCCGATTTGTTGACATTTATGATTACTGCTCCGCTCCCTTGGGGATTGATATATAGCCTATAGCCTTCCTCAATAAACGGGCTATCTAATGCAAAAAGATTTTTTCAAATCAGATTAGTAGTTCGTGAGATTAACGCGTTCAAACAAATAAACAAATTGCCTATTTGTAATATTAGTATAGGTCAATTACTTATAAATACGCATTATAGATGTAATTTATTGTTGCTTTTTACAGCTGGCTGCTATACCTGTATAGTATAAATAGTAGGTTTTGATCTTCTTAGTATAGTAAGCGAGAGGTGTCATGAGATAACAATTAAAAAAAAACATATTTTCTTATTTTGCTTTTATTTATATCTCCAATAGATACATATTAATTTAGTAAACATTTTTGTTGCGTATGTATGCAAAGATAATAGAATTATTTTAAATAAGTGACCTTAGTCATGCAAAAATACACAGGAAACCGTGATCACGACGTGACAACATATGTACCTACATATGTATGTATGTACACCCTTATACCGTAGATAGAGCCATACGTAGAGTTGCTTTGTTAAAATATATTTTATTATACTTGTCATCATATAATAATATAATTTTTTACTATGAATAAAATTGTGTGTACATAAGAGGTTTAAAACTATTTTTTACTTTTTTAGCACGTTTGGAAAAAATTATGAGAGTAAAATTTTTAAGGTGCGCGCGCACACCGACAGCCTAAAAGTGACATGATAAAGTTAGCTGAAAGCTACAAGATGAAATTAGTTGCATTCTTTTTACAAACAGAGAGTTGTGAAATTATTATTTATTTTTTTTAATGTCAGGAAAACCCCTGTTACGGGTACCCGCTCTCCAGTGGGGAAGCGAGTCGGGTTATGTGGGACTCCTGCCGCGATGTGCGGCAGCCTACCCACTAAAAACCTAACCAAATTCCTCCTCGTCGCCATAAGGCCGGGGCCGCGGGTACCAAAAAGACTCTTCCGCGACCCCAACGGCGAGTGCCTGCTAAAGCCCGTCTCCGTGTCAGGAGCTGTGATGTTCGACCACCCCTGACGGCCTCCTCTAGCCAGAACAGCGGACGGCCGGCCTCCCCTAGCCGACCGCCCTCTGGCACCTTCACCGCCCACCGAAGTGGGCAACACTACCTCGGCTGCAGAGGACAGGGAAACGGCATCGAAACACCAGCCCTCTCCCCTGCAGCCCCACCGCGTCCGCCATCATACGGTGGCGGCCCCGTCCAGACCGCGGAAGGCGGGGAGGCCAGCACCGAGGCACCAGCGCTACCCTCCCACCGCGGCCCACCCCTCTACCGGTTGCGGGCCTATTAACACAGTCCCGCATCCGGCCCCACCCCCCGTCCGATCACGGGATCGCCAAAGCGGTCCCGCCACCGGTGGCCGCATCGTCGTGGCTTCGCAAACGGAAGCCTCGTCGAGCGGCCCCAATCCGCCCACCGAAGTGGGCTCCCTTCACACGGCTGCAGAGGACAGGGCGAGCGGCAACGAAACACCGACACTCCTCTTCCCCTGCAGCCCCACCGCGTCTGCCATCGAAGACGGTGGCAGCCCCGTCAAGGCCGCGGGGGGCAGGGAGAACGGCGCACCGAAATACCGGCACTCCTTTCCCACCCGCGGGCTTCCCTTCTACCGGTTACGAGCCTGCCCTCCCACACAGTCCCGCAACCGGTCCCCTCCCTCCGATCGCAAGACCGCCGAAGCGGCCCCGCTCCCGGTGGCCGCAACTCCGCTCAACGGAGAGCGGCCCCGTCTGGGTAGCGCCCTTCACCGCGGTTGACGGCCCGCGGTTAGGGCACCACCCTGCTGTTGGTCCGCGCCGGATTTCTCCGGTACCACCCGCTGCAGACTAAGCGGGTGGCGTTCCCCCATCCGCCACCTGGGGACGCGCCCGGTAGGAGTCAGCTCTCCCCCGGGAGAGTTGTGACATATGGGATGAAATCAGTAGCTATTTTTGTTCTGTTACGCCAAAGGAGTACAACTTCTTACATGCGTGTACATAAGTACACACACGTTTTTTTCAAATTCACATTTTACTCATATCTTGTAGCAAAACAATTTGTAATATATGGATATATAGCGTATTTTTTTTATTAGAATTTATAATTTATATTAAAAAATGCTATTTAATAATAAGTTTTATAAAAGACTCAGCAATTTACTTATTACACACTAACACTGACTCACAAATAAAGCAGAGCCTAAGTCGCTGGACATAGAAATATGAAATTTTGCTCAAAAGTTCTTTATGTAACGAAGGAAGCCTTAGGAATATTTTCAAAAATTCATCACTTAGTAAGACGTATAGGGAATGAAAATTGAATTCCTTCATTTTGAAGTTAAAAATATAGAAGAAGATTTTTTGTTTATATTGCTGATTGAAAATCTCATCAGGCTCACTAATTGTCTCATAAAAAATACTGTCTGTACTACAGTACAGTCAGTATTTATATCTATTATAATATGGTTTAAAAAATTCTTTCACTTACAGTTAAAATGAATTTTTAATTAACTTTATTAATATAAAATTTAAGATATTGATTTTTCTATATTCTAATCTAAATATAATTTAGGTATAATATATGTATTTATTATGATATGCAATAAATTTCAATATGTAATTCTTTTAACATCAACACGTCTCCATAGAAACTTTGTCCTGAGCTCATCATCCACCTTGAAAGCTCTTCTATTATGTCAGTAATGAGAGTAATTTTTCACCCCTACCTTTAAATAAGCATTAGTATAAAAACGTCCACAATTAGAACTAGAGTATCACTTCACTTGTCTCTTGTGTGTCATCTAGTTCATCATCTATCATGAAGGTGAGTTAAGTAATCTACATGTTGTATAGTAAAACTTAGGCAGTTGCATAATATTCTAAATATTAAGACGCAATAAACGTAACGATTATAGTAACCGTTTAAGTGTTTTTCAATATTACATTCATTTACAGATTTAAATGCCAATTTAGTTGGTAATAATGTGTTAGTTTTATATATTCTTAGACATGCTTATACATAAAAATTTTGTTTTAAAACTTAAAGATAATGTCAATCCATATAATAAATGAATATGGTTTTTATATATGTCAAAATAAATGTTTCTATTTTTTATAGTTTATTGTACGTCTAATGAATGTATTCTACTTTATGTTACTGAAAAATGTATACTACTTTATTTTTTGTCCGTAACAGCTAGTATAGTATTATATGATCTGTGGTAACAGCATGAAGTAAACCTCATTTTCCTAGACGGCAAAATAGAGACATTTTAACACAATATTACTTTATTCTTCGGGGACTTATATAAAGAATTGTTTTACGTATCTCCTGGAATGGCAAAGAAAACATGTTGCTGAATTTGTAAGTTTTTTTATTTTTTATTTCAGTCAATTTTTATTGTTGTGGTCGTGGCTGCCTTTGCCTCGGCCGAACCACCACCTTCACACAGGTAGTGTAATATATATTACTGTTATAGAAAAAGATTATTTAAAAATATCTACGCCTAGCTTTGTGCGCCTATATTCAGCGGTCATTTTAAATTTTTCTTCGTGTTAAAAATTTACGTTACTATAAAATTAAATATCAAACCACCATTATAACTAACCAATAAATTATTAATTCTAATTAATTAGCTTACATTTTTATAGCATTTTCTACGTCAATATTACAAATACAAATATAAGCATATGTAATATGAATGTAGAGTTTTACATACATGCAATTGTTCGAGTGCGTTGATGTCTTTTATATTAACAAACTTAATGTGAATTAAGATACCTAAATTTAATTAAGTGAAAACATACATATTACAGATTTATATTGGTTATTTATATATGTTATTATATTCACAGCTATCTCCCACCATCCCCGGCGAATCGTAATGCTGGCTACCCTAAAGGGTCCGAGGGGAATCTTCCAATAATCCCTCAAGTAGTAGCGGCGAGGGCTCTTGCCAATGGCCATGTTAATGGTGCAAGGTTAGTTAAAATATAGTATTTAAACAATCGCATGGAAACCCAATCTTCTTTCAATATTTTTTTTCTTCAATATAAAAATATTTGTCCTACGGAATTACATTACATGAATAAAAATATATCCTATATACGAGTATATCTTGATCTATTTATGTTTCATTCAAATTTGCTTAACAATTTCTGAAGATTTATAATCGTAAATATTTATTTTTATTTACTATATATAAATAATATATAAAAAAATAGTCCGATATTATGTTTAAGAATATTCTTTACAAAAATTTTCATCGCAAAAAATATATGATGTTATAATTAGGTATTTAAGTAGTAAATAGCAGATGAAATATAAAATGTTATTATAAGTAATATAATTGACATATAAAAGAAGTAGTACCTGGGCGACCGAGCTTCGCTCGGAGTTCTTATTTGTTATGTGTATGTATTGTATTTATTAGATAAAAAAAAACTAAAAACTTGAATAAATACAAAAAAAAATTAAAAGTTTGTATCCGATGGAGTTACGAACTCGGACACTCTTATGACTGTTAATCTTGCATCTTGATCGCTTGACCACTTCGGCTTCATTTGTTTGTTTTTTTGTAAATTATAAAATATTTAAACACAAATTTGGCCACTTCTTTAGGTTTTTAATTAAAAAAAAATAATTGTTAGTATCTATATGTCAGGCCTTAGATCCAACCTCCCTAACGTTCTTTCACCTTGTCGTGGTAAGCGATCCTGCGGTGTCCTATTAAGATGGGGGAAGTTTTTTTGGGTTTAGTGGGTAGTACTGGCTTTTCTAGCCAGTGAGTCCCACTTAACCACCTCTTTGTCTACAGGTGGTATGCGTAAATGTATTTCCCAAAATTCAGAATAAAGGCCTTAGATCCAATGATTTATTTTAAGCATTGATGAATCAGTTTGGACATGTTTTTTTTAACACATTTATTAACGTAACCACTTCAGGAGCAGTCTTCATGAGCACGGACAAGTAAGACGTGGGCAAGCTCAGGGATACGATGGAAACTCGGCTGACTTTTTTAAGAACGCCGTCGACATAAACTCGGTGAGTTTTTATGAATATTTTACTTTTTAATTTCTTTGACTATTATAACAAAACAACAAAAACGATTTTCACTTTGAATTCATTGTTAAATATTAATAATTAATTGCTAAAATAATAAAGCCAAAATAGTCTTAATCCTCATCATAATATTTTCATTAAAACTCAGCTTAAAAATACTAAAGTTGTCAATTATTCATTATGTATATAAATCATTAATTATTATGTAAACTAATGAATGTAGAAAAAATACTAAAAATTCATAAAAACCAGTTCTAACATCAATTGGTAAAGCACAGAAGAAAGCATAAGTACTAGAAGACTAAAATATCAATTTATATATAAAAAAATCAAACAAACAAACAGTACTTATACTATATTCTGTGTGCAGGAACCGGCGAATTACAACTTTGGGTACATGGTCAATGACTTCAATGAAGGGACAGATTTTGGGCATCATGAGGAAAGACTGGAAGAAAGGGCTCAGGGAGAGTATCATGTGGTTTTGCCTGATGGTAGAAAGCAGGTAATGGTTGCTTAAATCATATACATATTTTTTTTCATGGTGCCTGTGGTAGAGTTGTTAGGAATTACACTTTAGTAGGAGAGATAGCAGATTCATAGTATAGTCTATTTTAAATTTCTTTCTAAATATTACAGAACAGTGATTTATTATTATAATTGTTTTGATTTCTCTTAAATGTGTGAAACTGATGAATTTTCACATATCTTTTTGTTATTAAAATAGTCGTTAATAAATGTAATTATTCCTTTAAAAAACCAAACATCCTTCACCCATAATTAACTATTATGAAAAAAATGTTTAGGTAAAAATAATTAATTAAAAATGGTCCGCCAACCCGCACTTGGCCAGCGTGGTGGACTATGGCCTGATACTCCTCATATTGAAGGGAGGCTCGTGCCCAGCAGTGGGACGTTAATAAGGGCTGAATATATACAGACATACAATTAATTAAAATTATTAACTAACAACAATTATTCTAGACTGTGAGCTATGAAGCAGATGAACGAGGATTCAAACCCCAGATTTCCTATGAGGATACAGAAGACCTTACCCGTTCCAACGGATACAATGGTAACGCTAACACTCGTAATATCGGTAACGGATACAAGAGCGGTCAGGATGCTCGGTCAGGATATTGACTAAAATTGTGTTTTTTTATCCTTTTAAATCTTATATTGTGTTTTTAATATTTATAGTTCCATGTATATTTAATACTAGCGGCTCACCCTCGCTTCGCTCTCTACATTTTTCCGGGATAAAAAGTAGCCTATTTGTTATTCTGATATATGAACTATATTTTTGTAAAGTTTCATTAAAATCCAATGCGTAGGTCTTGTGTAATAAGCTGTATAAGTTACAATAGTTTTTTAACTATCCCACTGGAACTCTTTGATTTTCCGGGATGAAAAGTATCCTATATGTTGACCGGGGATATAAGGTACCACCATGCAAAATTTCATTCAAATCCGTCCAACAGCTTCGGAGATTAGCCCGTACAAACAGACAAACAGACAAACAGACAAACAGACAAACAGACAAACAGACAGAGAAACAAAAAAATTGAAAAAAATCTGGGTTGGTTCTATAGCTCTTCTTACACCCCCCTGATTAGGTTTTTAGCATTTTTTTTCTATGTACAGACATTCGACCTCTACAATTTTATTATAGTATAGATGTATATTCATTTTTAAGGTTTTTGTTTTTGAAATAAATGAATTTATTTATGTTAAAATAAATGTGTTTCAATTTCATCTTACAAATGACATAAACGCGATCCGATCATGTTAATCTTTAAATATTAAAAACTGTTAAACGAATTGGGATAAAATATACATAGACATTAGTCTGTATTAGCTAGCACCACAGATACTTTTTATCCTGATACATTAAGTGGCTATCATGGGATATTGTTCACTAATTTTGTTTTATCAGTTATTCTCAGCACTTTCGATTGATAGTAAACGTATTGTAATAATTTAATACTACTGTTTTAAAATTAAATTTTAAAAATTTAGACAAAAATGCACGAATCTCTAGCGTTTAGCACTTCTAGAACCGAATATAGACCACAAACTGAGGAGTTAATTGCGAACAGCGCACTCCATGAACACGGCATCGTCTATTTAAAGACGCTTTTTCTTATTGCCAATGTCAGATTTAGTCTTAACAAGATATATGATATAAAAGCAAATAAAACTATTTAATAAATTTACTCGAACAAATATACAAATTGAGCATGTCATATAATATGCCATTGTATGAATAGAAGGTAAAAAATCATCTTAAAATATTACGTATAGTTAAATGTGGAGTGTTCTCAAGAAAAGAACTCAGAAGAAACAATTTGTGTTAAATAAAAGTTAAACTATCCCGAGCAATGCATTTGTTTTGCGGTTTCGGTGTGAAAACGTAACAAACAGCCAGAGTTACTTTCGGATTTATAAAATCAGTATGGATATTTAGTATAAATGAATCCCTTATCCTTGGTCGCTTGTTAGATTGCGTTGTGTAACCCATTATCAATGTCAAACAAAACGTTTGCGAAATCAATCAATATTTACCTTTATTGATCTAGTAATACGTGATCGATAGAATTCTGAGGATCAGTTAAATTTTGATGTAGGATTTAAGCAAATAATATTATAATAAATTTAAATGGTGAAATAAAAACTATATTTTAATTTTGAAATTAATGAATTCAATTTTAAGTATGAGAAATTAAAATGTAAAATAAAATTTCGTTGGAATCGAGACTAAGTTGCTGATATGTATATAAAGGTTTTATCCCAGATAAGTTTTTTATGCAATCCATTTTATTCTAACTTGCCACGAGATGGTATTTCAGCGCTTCACAACTAAGTACATACTGTTTTTACTTATTTTTGACAAACCTTGTATTTGTAAGCATTTTCATTAAAATTAAAGTCTCAGTAGCCCAGTGATAACGCGCTCGCTTGGGAAACTGAATAAAGCGGGTTCTAATCTCGGATCTCAAACCTCCGATATTCTTATTTGCTAATCATTTCCAACATGAACAAACGGTGAAAAAAACGTCGCGGGGAAACCTGCATGTCTGAGAGAACCTAGCAAGTTTTCGAAAGACATGTGAAGTCCTCCAACCCGCACGTGGCCAGCGCGGTGGAATAAAATGCCCCTCGAATAAAAAATTAAAGCCACGGCCCGTTAGTGGGACATTAAAAAAGAGCTGAATACATAAACACAAACATACAAAAGTATGAAGTGATAACTGAAAAACAGTGGTTATTTATTCCAAGTTCTTATTTTAATTTAAATATTTTAAATAGGGCGATTGTATTAGTTGATGTTATTTAAATATATAAAGGTGTTTCATTTATATTAAGAAGTTAGTCCAAATCCTTCATTATTTAGTTCATATCTACCTACTACTATCCTTTCCGGTTCTGAGACATTGCCTTCCAAGAAGAGATCCTTATACTTAAATTTTCTCTTAAGTTAGTATATGTAAGCTCATATAATGTAAATTTTATTAAGTAATCTATACATTTAATAAAATTCTAATTAATTGAATCTGTACATTAAATATTTTTTGGAAAATCTTTTTGAAATAGTCATTATTAATTATTATCGACACAGAGGCCGAATCTATAGTATTTAGAATTTTTGTCTTTCTATCTATCTGGGAACGCATTACGAAAAAACCAAAGGGCAAATTTTGATGAAATTTGGTATGATGATAGCTAGTTATGCGGGTCAACATATAGGATACTGTTTACTGTGGGAAAATATCTCATCTTTGAGAAATCTATACTAAATGTTAATGTTACATATAAATATAAACAAAAATGAATCACCGAAATGTATGTACGCGCATAACTTCCCATCGACTGCACCAAATTGGATAATTCTTTTTTTTTTGTGTTTTTTACTGTCAGGACAAGTTTTATATAGAAAATTAAAAGAAGTACTAAAATAAGTTTTTTTTTAAATCTCATAATATGAAAAGTGAGTGAGTGAACTAGTTTTTATCCCGGAAATCATCTTTTAAATGGGTGAGAATGGGGATGAAATTTTGTATGGGGAAGCAAGCTAGAGATGAACCCGAGCGAAGTGAGGGGAAATCGCTAGTTATTGATATTTTAGAATAACTATATACATACCTATTAGCCTGAGGTAATAGAGCTTTTTATTAATCGAGTATCCGAAAATATTGTTTCCCATACAATTTTCGCCTCACGAGAGCGCTATATTAGGAGGTTGTTCCATTTTTTAGTAGCGTTATAGGATCTGTATCTGATAAATGCTATCAACGTTTTAGAACTCAATTGCCAATACACGAATCAGCCAACAATGGCAATTTTATTAACATACTTTCTTAGATTTACGCAAATACTTGACATTTGAAATAAAACTATATTTCCAGATTTTCGGGCAAAATCGAAAAATAAAATATAAAACGACGTGGAATAATCGAAAAATATAGTTTTATGAAAAGTTTTATATATTTTATTAAAGCATTTCAACTTTATTGTGCTATCCTCATGTCACGTAGCAACGAAAAAGCGTATCACAGTGATATTTTTGCATGGACTCAGTTCAAGGAATTCATATATGCTACTTTAGTGTGTGTGGGTGAATAATGCGTGTTCACTATGGTTAAATATGCTGAGGGATAATCAAACGTCCAAAGTTCATATATATATATATATATATATATATATATATATATATACATTATGTTCACTTCAAGTTAATACTAATATCCCTAGCACAATATATACTTTAATAACAATATATGTAAGTGACAAACGAATCGGTAGGCAGTTACGGGACAACTGGGGTTCGTGGCGCGATACAATTGCTATATAGTCAAAATGTGCGCGTCAGCACTGCCACTACACTACTTTATATTAGGCATTCTGGTATTTAAGATACATTTTAGTTTCTCACGCATTATAATAGACTGTGCTCGTATAGTGTATGTATTTATATATAACCAGCAATATCCGCGGCTTCGCCCGCGTTCAAACTTCCCATCGTTACCAAAATTCACGGAATTACCTGCTTGGCTACTCTGAAGATTGCCTGATAATTTTGGACTCCATAGCGAACATACACATATCAATTTATATATATATATATATGTATATATATATATATATATATATATATATATATATATATATATGGTTAAATCACGAAAAAAACATTTTTACTATTAAGACTTCTAATTACAAAGCTTAGCGCATTCCTTTAAGCATAAAAATTATATCTTTTGCTTTATATGTATATTTAGTATAGATTTTTCAGAGATGAGATATTTTCCCGCAGTAAAAAGTATCCTATATGTTGACCCGGATATCCAGCTATCATCATACCAAATTTTATCAAAATCTATCCAGTGGCTTTCTCGTGATGTGTTCCCAGACAAACAGACAGACAAATTTAAATTCTAAAAACTGTAGTATCAACCTTTGCATCAATAATAATGACTATTTCACAAAAAAAAAATAATGTACAGATTGGACTCAATTAGAATTTTATTATATGTATAGATTATAGGGATGGACTAGTTAATTAAGATGTGTAGGAAGGGAAGCTTTTAGTAAGAAATAAGAGCTTAATCTTAATCCTAAGTAAATCGAGTGACCTTGACCACCGCTCTACTTAGCATCGTGAGGTTCAAAGGCAATTAGTTAAATTTCAAATATTTGCCATAAGCCTTGGATTGTTTGAATTTTTTTTATTAGCGCAAATTTTTAGTATAAATTCTGCCCCGATCAGAGCACAGCATCATTCGCATCTTGTTTTCGAAGATCTCAATATCTGATCAACATGCAGGTAATTTAATAATTTTATAAATATTTTATTAAATAGAGTATTTGTTCTATAAAAATATTTTAAACTAGATTTTTAAAACCTAATTGAATATTTTATCGAATTAAGTCGATAAATAGAGCTTATTAAATAAAACTAATTCTATTATTATCCAGTTACCTTTAAAATGAAAACAGGTTTTGAAAAATAATTTTTATTCTAATTATTATTTTATTAAAGTTCAAATTTTAAAGTTTTGCATATGAACATTCAATAATTTTATATTTTCTCTTAGGTGTTTGCTTTAGTACTCCTCGCGGTAGCTTCAGTATCCGCAAAAGGTTCTGGACCATATCTACCCAGCGGATGGAGACCTCAGGGACCAGCATTTTATTTACCATCTGAAGTGGTATGATTTTTTATATTTATACATATATTTAGTAAAACCTATACAAATAACAATTTATTAATTTTAAGATTTAAAAATTATATTTATATTTAAATAAATAATGTTTTTTAAATCGATAATCAGATGAAATCTTATTAATAAAATATTCTTTTATTCTTGCAGAAGACATCATCAGAAAGCCCTAAAGAGATTGTTCTAGAAGGGTCCGAGGCATCAGGATCTGATTTCCTTAGAGAGTATGGACCTCCAGTAGCACAAGAAGTGTCACAAAACCTGATTAACCAAGGTCTTCCAGACGTTACTATCGAACAGACCTTTGGTGCTGCAAAATTTGAGAATCAAAATGAAGCCGCAGCACAACCAGTTGTCTCTGTGACTGAAGGTAGGCCCTATTTCTTTAAAACGATCTTAATTCTAGATTAAATCTCATTGGATATAGTATTGTTGATGGGAAGGCTGTTTAAATGCAATATAAAAATAATTTGCTGTAAATGTTTTATTTTACTTTATTAATATGTGACTTTAATTTTGTTTCTAGCTTTAATAGAACAATTATCTGAAGCTGTAACTGAGTCCCTCGCTACAGAAGAGAAAAGCACAGTATCTGAGCCACTTGCAGAGATTGAAAAAGCTGTTGAAACTTCCCAAACCACTGTATCTGATGACGTTGAAGCTACTAAGGTTGAACTTTTACAATTAGAAAATGAAGCCAGTTCTGAAGGATCCACCGAATCTGTTCAATTGAGTGAGAACAGTGTAGCTACCCAAGTTGCGAGTGAAGAATCTCAATCTACTCCCGCAGACGTGGAAGTATCTCAAGTAACTCTGATAGTTGAAAATGTATCCGAACAAGTTTCTCAAGAATCCGCCAATCAAGAAGCCACAACACAACAGGAACAACAGCAAGTCAGTCAAACAGAAACTACTGAACAGTCAGAAGTTTCTCTATCAGGCTCACAATTAGAGAGCGGTGTCAGCTTACTACAGGTTCAAAACATTCCTAATATTATCGCTAGCTTAGAAAACGAAGAAAAAGTACAACAGGTAAACGAACTAGTTTAACATAGGTAATTTCACTTTATTTTTTTTAAAGAACAATTTTATAAAATTAAGTATAATATTTTGATTTCAGGCGGAAGTAAGTCAAGCTGTTGTTAGCGAAGTGTCTGGGTAAATTTTTATATTATCTGTATTTATTCTCAATATCTTAATTACCAGTATATGTATAAACTATAATGAATATCTTTTAACGCACTCATGTTAACGTTAACTTAATATCAATATATGCACAGTAATTAGAAAAATTAATTTCAGAGCTCTTGAACAAGCACCAGAAGGTTTCCTCGAATACGGACCCCCTGGCTTCGCTGAGTACGGCCCACCTAAAGGCGATTTAAACCAGGAGGTAAGAATAAAAAACTAGCCTCTAACCACAGTTTCGCCTGCGTAAAAGCCTTCTTCTTCGTCGCTTATAATACATTACTTTTAGAGTGTCAAAAATCAGTTACCCTATGTGATAGCTAATGACGTAATCTATCTGTATAAATCAGGATAGAAATTGGTGCATAATCAAAAAAAAAACTTAAACTTTGACAGTTTTATGATATTAATAGGATAGAAACTATAGTTAGCAGAGCCTCATAGACCTATTTATTGCTATAAGTATCCCAAGTTACCTAATATAATAACTTGTTTGACGACACGGCTCAGCGTGTAGTGACCCTACTTGCTGTGCTAGCGGTCGCGGGTTCGAGTCCCGCTGGGGGTATTCATTTGTGTGAGCACGAATGTTTGTACTCCAGTCATGGGTGTTTATATTTATAATATGTATGTATTTAAAGTTATATATATGTAGTGTATCAACTATATGGTATCCATAACACAAGCCTCGTAGCTTATTACCATGGAACTAGATGGCGCTGTGTGTTAATGTCCCAACATATTTTATTTATTTATTTATATTCCTTACATGTATTAAAAATATTAATATTGAAATAACATATTTTTCTAGGAGAAACAAGCAGACCAATCTTTTGAATACAACGAGACTAGAAGACGTCGTTTCTCACCTAAATTCAGGTAATTACTTTTAATCTCAATCAAAACAAGTGCATTTAAATAATATATTACTTCAAAGTTTCTTATGTAGTTTAATTGACACTGCATACAAATTTTACCATATGGATCCTAGGTTTGATCCCGAATGAATGTAGAAGCCATATTCAATTGTCTCATATTAAATCTAAATAGAAGAAAATAGACTTATAAATAACTAGCGACTCACCCTCGCTTCGCTTCGGGTTCGTCCCTAGACAAAAATAAATCTATCTCAAGGGAACCGTACATTTTTCCGGGATGATATATAGCCTATAGCCTTCCTCAGTTAACGGGCTATCGAATGCAAAAAGAATTTTTCAAATCGGATTAGTAGTTCCTGGGATTAGCGCGTTCAACCAAACAAACAAACAAACTCTTCAGCTTTATAATATTAGTATAGATAAAAAAAGATACTTAATTTGTTTTTCCTTCCAGGCACACCAAGAAGCAGTAACTCGACACGCAAAGGACTGGCTATATTTATAAATAAATACGCATAATTATAGTACAATATTGTTATAAAATGTAAACAAGTATGTTAAAAGTAAACGATTAATTTGCATGAAATGTATAACGATTGTTTCCTTGTAACTTCGAATTGAAATGTATAAGAAAAATCTGTTATTTGCTTAAAAATAAATTAAGTACAATAAAAACATATATTTTTCATTTTATGATATATCTACATGATCCCCATTTTTACTGATTATATACAAATTAAAAGCTTGCTGTATTGCAATATAACAATACTTTATTAAAATATATTAATATTAAACTATAATTAGCCGTGTAACGCCCGGCTTAGAACAGAGCTACCTCTCCTCTCGTGTCGTAGAAAACGACTAAAGGATCTAGGGACATCGCAGTCCTTTTGAAAGAGGGTTGACGTCAGGCAGGCGGCCGGTCGGTTTTTTTTTGCCAAAACCAAAAAGCATTACGGACGTACTGCGCTAACCCCAAGTAATTTGGGAAATGGGCAGGGAGGTGATGATGATTAAACTATGATAAAATAGATTCTTAGAAATTAGTATCTATTATATAATACCAGCTACTCACCCCCGCTTCGCTTCGGATTCGTTCCTACTGTAAAATAAAAACAAATCTATTCCACTACATTTTTTCGGGATAAAAAGCAACTTATATGCTCTGTGCCAAATTTCATGCAGATCCGTTCAGCCATCAGAATGGCCAGAGCGTGATAGCGTAACAAATATCCATCCAAACTTTCGCATTAATAGTATTAATAATTATTAAATATAATTAATAATGGGATGCACACAAACAGACATATAAAAAAATACTCAATACATTAAACAACACAAAATGTATAATCATTTTGACTTCCTCTTTTAGACTCATTGGAATCGCCTCAATGATTAGAATATATTGATTAGGGTCTGATGATGGAGCATGATCGAGAAAAGAGGATAAATTATGAAATATCCTGAGTTACTTTCACTTTTTTAATCGATATCAAAATTTTGGTATAAGATGTAGTGCCATTGCCATTCTACAAAAATAATTAAAAAAAATCAAAAATAACAAAAAGGTTCCTTACAATATTTGTTGATTTTAATTCTAAACATTTTAAAATTTTTAATAAGTATTATAATCAAATATAGCAATATTAAGTTTATTTAAATTTAGCTGTTATTATCATAAATATTACATTTTTTTAATATGTGATTTTTATCAATGAATAATATTATTTAGTGTTGCTATTATTATAAAAATAGATATTAATTACTCATACAAGAAAATTTAAAATTAAAAATATTAATTATTTATTTAAACAATATTATTGTTTTATATGTAATTTAAAAAGTTAAAATATTAATTTAGATTAAATAATAGCTATTTAAAGTTCAAATATTAAGCAACACTATTGCTACCTTTATAGATAACAACATTAATCTGAAGACCTTTGAGATAACTAAAACCTTAATCTCTCCCATGATTGCTGTAAAGCATTCGAAACCTCGGGAACCCAAAATCGAAATAAATCCGCAAAAAAATCCGAAAAGATAGTTTTATTAACTTACTAGTTTAATTTTAATTTTATGTACTACTAGCGACTCACCCTCGCTCGTCCTCGTCCCTGCTTACGTTTTAACGCTTAGTATAGATTTCTCAGAGATGAGATATTTTCCCGCAGTAAAAAATATCCTATATGTTGATCCGGATGACCAGCATCATCATCATACCAAATTTCATCAAAATCCCTCCAGTGGTTTTTCCGTGATGCGGTCACAGACAAACAGACAAAATTTTTAAAAACTATGAATACATTCGGCTTCTATATCGATAATAATGTCTATTTCAATAAGATTTTCCAAAAAAATATTTAATGTACATATACGGTATAGTTACAATTTTATTGTATTCAACCCTTTTTAACGTCCCACTGCTGGTTACGGGCCTCCCTTCAGTACGTGGGGAATCAGGCCATAGACCACCACGCTGGCCAAGTGCGGGTTGGCTTCACATGTCTTTCGAAAACTTGCTAGGTTCTCTCAGACATGCAGGTTTCCTCACGATGTTTTCCTTCACCGTAAGGCAAGTGGTAATCATGTTAGAAATGATTCGCACATGAAAATATCAGAGGTGCGAAACCCGGGATTTCAACTCGTTTCACTTGGTTTCCCAAGCGAGCGCGTTACCACTGGGCTATCACTGCCCACTGCCATAATTTTAATTATATGTATAGATATATTCTATAATTGCAGCAGTAGTAACTAGAAATTGCTTATTCGTGAAGAACATACATACTAACTAGCAGTACTGAAAAAAAAGTCTTTGGCTTTATTTTATAACTAATAATAATTTGATGCCTGTAATGACTTTCAAATGTGTGAATATGATTTTGACTCCCACATCGAGGGTTCCGTACCGCCTAATATTTATGTTTTTTTACGTTTTTTCTTGTTTCGTTGTCGCGTTTCCTAAATATATTATAAAATTCATTTTAGTGATCGTAACTCAAAATTTCCAGTATCATTAAAGATATTTAACGTAAATTCTGTACATTAATTTTTATTTAAATTAGTTTGCAAACTCTACTATCTCTATTTTTATATCTAAGATGTTGATCGGCGATAAAAGGTAACATCATACACAATTTTATTTAAATCGGACTAATTGTTTCGGAGATTTGTCCGTACAGATAGACAAACAGACAAACAGACAGACAGAGAAACAAAAAAATTGAAAAAAACTGGATTTGTTCTATTTTTCTTCTTACATCCCCCTAACTCGGTTTTTAGCATTTTTTTTCTATATACAGACATTCGACCTCTATAGTTTTATTATATGTATTGATAGATTATTATATATATACTATATTAGTATATATATAGTACTATATAAGAATATTATATTATATACACATATATAGTTATAATTTTGTAAGTTATTTTAGGGTTCCATACAAAAAATAAAGAGCCTATAACTATACGACTAGCTAATCGTTCCGTCCTACTTTTGAAATAACTTTAAAATATTATTTACTAACGACTCACCCTCGCTTCGCTAGGGTTCGTCCCTAGGTTAATTCCCCATACAAACTTTCATCCCCATTTTCACTCCCTTAAGGGAAGATCTCCGGGATAAAAACTATCCTTTGTCCTTCCCAGGGTCTCAAACTATCTTCTTACCAAGTTTCATCTTAATCGGTTCAGTAGTTTCGGAGCCTATTCGGTACAAACAAACAAACAAACAATTAAATCCTTCCTCTTTATAATATTAGTATAGATAAGATACGTTGAATAGTTAGAGACATGGGATATAACGGCCGTTTTACGTATTTGGTTATTAACTTTGTTTCTCACAGTAATAGATTCTAATATTAACTTCAATAAAACAATTACCGTAGATGAGTAAATATTTAATTTTACGTTTAACATAACAAATTAATATGTTTTAACAAACAAAACATTTTTATGTTTCATGCTACGGAACTGCCTGTGTGCGAGTCAAACTTGCACTTTGCCGATATTTAAAAACAAAAGTATATTTTAAGTAGCTTTTTTAGATATTCTAAAACCCACAGAACTTATAAAAAGAAGACTATAGTGATTTAAGTCAAGTTATTTGTCCATTTTTAATATTATTTAGATGTATTTATAAGACGAGAAATACTGTTTCTGAAAACGTTTTAGGCCGTGAACTTTGGTGAGTGAGAGAGAGAAAGCTTCTTGTGTGAGAAAGACAGGAGACCGGCTTCGTTCTCATCCCTACTTTGTGCTGTTTACGGGGTGAGAAGTGACACCGGTAGACGCCTGGCGGGAATAACTGATTAAGTGGTAAATAATCAATTATCGATTGCCGAGAGTAGAAAATAATGGAAGTACTAATATCGCTATTAAAAAATAGGGGTTGGTGGTAGAAGGGTGAAAATTTAGGTTTGTATGTAGTTTTTAATGCCGAATCAAAAAAAAAATTAAAATAGAAAATTTTGTCCAAAAAAATAAAAAAAATTTTTTGGGGTGGACCACCCTTATCACTTAGGGGTATAAAAAATAGTTTACTTCTGTTACAAATCATATTTCTAAACACATCTTTTATTAAATAGAATCGTATTAATAGTGCTGTAGGCATCAATCGGCTATTTAATTCGTTATTTATATTTACTTAATTGCTATATTTAATTAATACTAAATTATATTTCAAATATCTTAAAATAGATTAGCGTTTTGTTTCCGAACGGGTTTTGTATTATCTTTCCAATTCACTCGTGTGTTTTATTATTTTGTATAAATAATTACTATTTATTACAGTTATAAATCATTTGCATAATTACATATCCAATATTTAATTAATGTTAAACTTATATTCAATATTTAATAATATAACAGAATGTATTATTTCTAATAAGTTGCTTTTTGATCATTCTGGCGTGAGTGCGGGTACTTGTATTTAAAGCCGTGTAATGGTGAAATGAGGGTTGAGTTGAATTCAGGCGGTGATAATAACGTTTTGCTATAACGATCACAAGTGCTGTTCGCCGTCTTCGTCTTGCTGTCTCGCTGCGCGTCTCACTTCCTATTCTCAGATCTACTGAATATATACACAAAATTTTATAACAATCGGTCAAGCCGCTTCGGATGAGTTTTGTTACAAACACTGTGAACGAGAATTATATATATTAGAGGGATGTAATTGGCTGTAGGTATAGATACATGAAATGGCACTTTATTTAAAAACTGATAACCTCAAAAGTTTTTAAAATACTGACTCATAAAAAGTTCTTACTAATTGACTATCAATTTTTTTTAAACAATTTCTGACAATAATGATTGACTCCTTTGCATATATATGACGAAGGTAAAGATCCAGTATTGTTTTTAAAAATAGTGACGTCAGCTACGCTGACGTCATTGTCTTCATTGGTATTAATGTACTCCATTACGAAAATAATTTAAAACAGTAAATAGCAATGATCAAACTTTATATTAAAATAATTATTACAATTATTACAAGTATTACACAAGCACTGATGTTCTCACTACGAACGCCAAACGTCGAATGCCTTCCCACTGCAGCGGGCGGCGTTTTTATAGGCGAAGTAGTAGGGTGATTGTTATGAGTCACTTGTTTACGCCGTTCGGAAGCGTGCAAGTGACGTAGTTGGTGCAAGTGACGTAGTTGGTGTTGCTAATGTTAAATATTGTTATGCGCCGATACGACCATTCTGACCGGCAGTGCGCGCTCTGCACTGGCCGTGTTGATGATATTTTACTGAAAAGTATACCTGAAACAATTGATTTCTTTTTGAGATTGGTATCTGTGTACCTGGTTGTAACAAATTTGTTCTATGTCAATTGTATTTTGGTAGTGTAAAGCGTACACTGTGGTACTATGTAGTTGCGTACTCTGTGGTACTAGTTTGTTGCGTACTCTGTGGTACTATGATATTGCGTACTCTGTGGTACTATGTTGTATTTGTGTTGTGATTGTATGTATGCATTAGACATTTAGATAAAAAGAAACATACCCTTAGCTTTTAATGAGTTGGTCCCTGGCCTTGTTGTCCGACCACATTCGCTGGTGAAGTAAGTGGTACAGGCTCATTGGTCGGTACTGAAATGTTGTCTTCTTCTGCCGATACGGTTATCTGATCTCCGGGTTGAGGTGCTCGGCGGAGTTGATCATGAGCAACTTTTCGTGGACGTCCTGTACCAACCACCTTTTTGACTAAGTAGCGATCGTTGTCCAGAATTCTTGTTATCTCGTATGGCTCACTGAACTTTAAATCCAACGAGGTTTGATTACGAGGATTATTTTTTATGAGAACATAATCGCCACGCTGGAAATGATTGATCTTTGCTTTGTTTGAATCAAATCGCAGCTTATCCTGTTCTGCGTTTTGTGACATCTTTTGATGAACATGATTAGTAAGGGCTTCAATATTAATTGTCTGTTCGTCGATATTTACAAGTCTGATTAACTCAGGAGAGACGCAATGTCTGCGCCGAGTAATTAAAGTGAGTGGAGCTACCCCTGTTACTCGATGAGGAGTACAATTTAACGCCAACTGGAGTTCTTCAAGCGTTGTATGCCATTCTTCAGTATCATAGTTTTTTTATCATAATTAGGCTATTTTTTATTGTAGCTACAACACGTTCTACCTGCCCATTTGCTCGGCTGACTCCTGGTGCTATAGCATGAATTTCTATTCCTGTACGCTCACAGTTGTTATGATTCATTAATTTTAGTGCTAATATTGTTAGACATATTTAAAGTTACCTATATTTCTTGTAATTAACTAAAGTTTCAATGAAATTATGTTTTATATTTTAAGTATGCTTTTATAAATTAAATACATTAATTGACTACTATGATTTAAAGATTACGCCGGAAGTAGTTGAAGTTACATTAAAATTATTAAAAAGGCGGGTTGATTGAAATTAAAATTAATATATAAGGAGTGCTTTCTATGATTGGGATTCATTCTTGTTCAGGAAGAGTTACTGTGTAATTATGCTGAAACAGTGTTGTGTAAATTCTAGTATAAAGCAGTGATATATGCAGTGTGTTGTAATTCTTATATGTAAATCAATAATTATTATACGTTTGAAGTGTACGCTGGTGGTTTTCTTCACAATCAGAAGGGGAACACAACCCAAGAAAAAAAAGGAAACAGGAATGTTAATGTCTTTGACAATTATTTTATTATGTTATATTTTTAATTTTATTGAAGAATTATTATATATATATATATATATATATATATATATATATATATATATATATATATATATATATATATTTTATAATTATAATTTATAAGTTACGCCCACGTGAAATTTTTAAGCGTCATTCAGGACGGTAGTTGCGTAAAATGTCTGGTCGGGGCAACTCTCTGACGATGTTATGCGTAAATTGTGTTTTAATGTGCGAGAATGCTTGGCCAGGGCAACTCCCTGGTAGTATTTCTACATTATAGCATAATATGGACATAGTGCAGGAAGTGTCGGTGCGTGATCGGGGCTACTCTCCGATAGCATCCACCACGTTTTTGTCTATAACCAATTACTATAACCTACTGTGTGGCACTTAATTATTTTATTATGAAAAATGAACTACAAAGTATATTTATGTTAATGATGCATTTTTATTTTATTTATTTTTACGTGAGTATCATTGTGAGGTATACATGACAGGATACTATGTTACGTCTTTTAATACAATACGTGTTGTGTGTGGTCAGGGCTACTCCCTGGTAATGTAACACGTAGATTACAAGATAACGTGAGACTTCATGTATTTGTCATGATGCCCACAATTATTTAATTTATTAATTCATTTAATTTTTTTTTTTTTTTTTTGTATATATATACATCTATACATTAATAAAATTGTAACTAATCCAAGTCTGTACATTAAATATTTCTTTTTTGGAAAATCTTATTGAAGTACGTTTTTTATCGATACAGAAGCCAAATCTATAGTTTTTGGATTTTTTTGTCTGTCTGTCTGTTACCGCATCTCGGGAAGACCACTGTACAGATTTTGATGAAATTTGGTATGATGATGGCTGGTTGTCCGGGTTCAATATGTAGGACACTTGCTTGTTCCTATTTTAAGTAAAGTTTATGAGAAAAATAATTTATAATGCATTGAATGATTTCTCCGAAAGGAACAAATATTTACAAAGGATCAATTTGGTTTTCGTAAAAACAAAAGTATAAATATGGCTGTTTATAACTTTCTTTAGTTATGACGTGTCCTTTATTTATGGACTTAACGGAGGCTTTTGATTATGTTGATCATAATATCTTGTTAAATAAATTTTTCACTATGGTGTTGGAGGAAATGTTTTAGAGCTCATGAACAATTTGGATAAAACTAATTTAATGTTCTTTAAAAACAGGAAAAATAAGTTAAATGCTTTGGATATCAATTTTGAGGGTAAGGAAATAAAGCAGGTGGATGTAACAAAATTTTTAGGTCTCAATATTGGTAATAATTTAAATTGGAAAAAGCATATTGAGGAGGTAAGCATAAAATTACGACAATTTTCTTTTGCACTCCACGTGTTTGCCAAAACGGTCAATGTTTCAACCTTAATAACTGTGTATCATGCTTATGTTGCTCCTTTGTTAAGGTGTTGTATTTTTTTTTTTTTTTGGGGTAATTCGGTACATAAATTAGCATTCGAAGCAAATGTATTCGAGCAATATTTAATTTGTGAATAATAGAAAGATGCAAACTATGTATTTGGAAATTACAATATAATGACGTCACCAAGTGTGTGCATTTGTGAGACTATTATTTATGTTAGAAATAATCTATATTTATTTGAAAATTGTTATGGTATAAGACATAGGGCCTTACTTCGCCACCCTCGATGTGTGACTCGACCTTTTCTCGAAGAGTATTTTCTGTACTGATAATCATTTACTTAAATGTATTCTGGAGGTTAATGAAATTAATATATTTAAGCAAAGATTGAAGAAATTTTTATTAGAAAAGACGTATTATTCTATTAATGATTATGTTTTGGATAAAGTCGTAACATGTAATTTTGGGTATATTGAATTTATTGTAATTATTATAATGAATTGTTATTAAATTGTATTGTTCCATGCTCTAAGGCTGAGCTTGGTTGGTTGAATTTGAACTTTTAACTGCGGAAAAATGTCTCATCTCCGAGCTGAACGTTAAAACGTAGTTACGGTTGGAAACGTTTATTATATTTCACATAATGAATATTAGTATGATGATGATGGTGGTTAAAAACTTAAAACGTAGTTACGGTTGGAAAAGTTTATTATATTTTACATATGGAATATTAGTATGATGATGACGGTGATTAAGAACTTATGAAATGTGTTGTTTATCGGTTTTTTTTTAATACATGGTTTATATTTAATACCGAAAGTTCTAGGCTGGTGGCCGCTAGATTGATAGATGGGTTTGCTGGCTGGATTGAGTAACCTATGGCAGATCGCTGGAACGGATGATCTGTGTTTGATCGCAAAATTGAGTGGTCTGTTTTGCAGCACTGGATGGTGATCTATGTCTGATCGCTGGAATGAATGATCTATGTCTGATCGCTGGAATGAGTGATCTATGTTTTACCACTGGATTGAGTGGTCTATGTTTGATCACTGGATTGAGTGGTCTATGTTTGATCACTGGATTGAGTGGTATATGTTTGATCACTGGAATGAGTGATCTATGTTTTACCACTGGATTGAGTGGTCTATGTTTGATCACTGGATTGGGTGGTCTATGTTTGATCACTGGATTGAGTGGTATATGTTTGATCACTGGAATGAGTGATCTATGTTTTACCACTGGATTGAGTGGTCTATGTTTGATCACTGGATTGAGTGGTATATGTTTGATCACTGGATTGAGTGGTCTATGTTTGATCACTGGATTAAGTGGTCTATGTTTGATCACTGGATTGAGTGATCAATGTTTGATCACTGGACTCGATTGGAAGTGCTTCAATTATGACCCAAGTGACAGAGATGGATCAGAGGGCTTTACTCCAGAAGGGCCCAATCGACGTCGAAGGAGGTCATCTTCTGGTGATGCTGAAGTACCAGCTAAAATTAAACGATTATCCGATTACCTAACAACCGAAGACCTGAAGAAATTTATAGCAGCGCTTCAGATAATGCAAGTAAGACTTCTACTAATGTAGTTCCGGAATTTCATCAAGATAATAGATCACAAGATGTTGAGCGATGACTAAAGAAAGTTAACGAATGTGCCGTAATTTATGAATGAGATAGAAATTAAGTTATTCTTTCAATTATATGAATCTTTACCAAAGCTCAAAAGTTAGTTAAAATTAGTAAGGCATTCCCGAAAGGTGAAAACTTGAGAATATTTTTATGATAAACTTTCATTATTAAGTAGATATGATATTGCTGGACGAAAGGCAGTTGATTGTATTATTTTCGGAATAACTAATAACTCTGTACGTAATAGAACTCAAGCTCTTAAATGTAGTGAACCAGAAGACTTGTTAAATTATTTAGCTTCACCACAGTTTAACCAGATTAAAGAGAACTCAAGAAGTTCCTCGCTTATAAATAGTATACCTTTATGAAACGAGATTTTAGAAATGGTCATAACATTTTACCAGGTAATACAAATGGACAAAATAACTTCACGTGTTTTAATTATCAAGAACTAGGTCATACATATATGTAATAATTATACAAAACCTATTGTGAAATGTAAGTAGAATAGGACATAACTTCGATGATTGTTCTAGAAAACCCCTTCTTACGCACGAAATAAGTAGTCAAAATGAACAGAACCCAATTAAGATGTCAAACAGAGAATTTGAATCTAGTGTTAGGTGAAGTGATTTCGTAAACGCTAAACGTAATTGTGTGGAAATTGCATCTAAAGCGAAAAGTATATTTGCTTATTAACATTAAAAATGTGTGTGGTATATTAAATTAAATTAATGTCAAGTTTTTGAGTGCATTTATAGATTTTGGTATCATAAAATATTCTATTGCTAATGTGCTGGACCTTTAAAAAGTAATGAATATCTGCCCGTCATTAGGGGCTTTGGTAGTTATATAATTATTTAAGTTATATAATTAATGCAGTTAGAAAAATTAAAAACTTAACGGATATTAACACTGCCCGACTTGTATATTTTAGTTATTTTCATAGTATTTTATCGTACGGAATACTTCTTTGGGGCAGTGCCGCACAAATTAATTCGGTATTTATTCTTAAAAAAAGACCAGTACGGGCTATTTATGATCTAAGAGCTCGTGATTCGCAATTATACTGTGTAATATATTATTTGTTCGCAAAAATCTAAAGATAGACATACAAGAAACACTAGGAATAGAAATAAGTTTGTTAGACCTAGACTTCGGCTCCAAAAGGTGAATAAATCCTTCGTGGGCCTGACTATACGCAGATATAATAAGATTCTACAAAATATCCTAGATTTATCTTTTCAAAAATTTAAAGATATAATTAAAAATGTTTTATGGGGCAAAGCATATTACACGGTTCAAGAGTTTCTTGTTGATGAAAATGTGTGGAATTGAGTATTATTGACTCATATGCGGGCTATCTACATGATATATTAATAAAATAAATGTAATTTCGATATTTAAAAGAGCAACTGTTGAGTTTCTTGCCGGCTTCTGAGCCGGTGGTAGATTCCTCACGGACAGACTTCACTGACGCTTACATTAAATGCTTTTGAATCAAGTCTATTTGAATTAAGTTTATTTCATTTCATTCTATTTAAACTAAGTTAATATTAGGGTTAACTAAATCGATGCAGAATTTATTAGCGGTATTAATAAGTGGCAATAAAACAATAGTATTCGTTATATTATTTAAAATGATAGATGAAGGGAAGTTTTAATCCCAAAATTTATTGTTTCATATAAAATCTCTAACTATGCTCCCGGTTTTAGTACCATGAGATATGAAAGCGTTTCGCATTCAGGCAATAGTTGGACAAATCTTCTGGTTCTGAATACAGCTCCTCAAGCTCGGAGAACAGTGATACTGAAAAATAAAAGTATTTAAGTTTTATCTAGTGTAGTATAATCTGGTTTATATTAATGTAACGATATATTTTTTTTGCTTGTATTACATGCTGTAATTATTAATATTGTTTTAAAATTATAATAGAGAATCATGAACATACCTTACGCCGAGTGTTGTGAGATTTGCGTGCTCCGGAGATAGCACGCATGTCGATGGCCGAGTGTTATGATTCATTAATTTTAGTGCTAATATTGTTAGACATATTTAAAGTTACCTATATTTCTTGTAATTAACTAAAGTTTCAATGAAATTAAGTTTTATATTTTAAGTATGCTTTTATAAATTAAATACATTAATTGACTACTATGATTTAAAGATTACGCCGGAAGTAGTTGAAGTTACATTAAAATTATTAAAAAAGGCGGGTTGATTGAAATTAAAATTAATATATAAGGAGTGCTTTCTATGATTGGGATTCATTCTTGTTCAGGAAGAGTTACTGTGTAATTATGCTGAAACAGTGTTGTGTAAATTCTAGTATAAAGCAGTGATATATGCAGTGTGTTGTAATTCTTATATGTAAATCAATAATTATTATACGTTTGAAGTGTACGCTGGTGGTTTTCTTCACACAGTAGATTTTAAATTCGCCCAAAAACTCTCTTCCACCGTCAACTATGATTTGTATTGGAGCGCCAAATAAGTGTACTGTACGTTTCAAAGCAGCCAAAGTACTATGTGGATTTTTGTTAGTTGTGTGATATAGGAGTACATATTTTGTAAAAGCATCTACAGTGACAATTACATACTGTTGGTCGTCGGATGTTCCCAGTTTGCCAGTTATATCCATATGTATAACTTGAAATGCAGTAGTTGGCTTCTGGATCGGGTGCATTTGAGCTTGTATTGCACCGGATGTTCCTTTCGATGTTCTGCATACCACACAGTTATCAACAAATTTTCGAATATATGTGTTCATGTTATTAAACCAGTAACTGTCCTTGATTTTCTGTAACGTCTTCTCCCAACCAGGGTGTTTCAATGCAGTATGAAACGAGTTTATCAAACTCCACTGAAAGGATCTAGGAACCACTGTGCAATATTTTTGTCCAAAGGTAGGATCCTGAATTATTCGTTTGAGGACATTGTTTTCTAGTATGTAGCTATTGTTGGGAATGTTATTGGTCATACCATCCATAATGGCTCGTAATACTTCGTCACGTCTTTGTTCAATTTTTAACCAGTTGAGAACTCTGGTCATTATATTTACTGTAAGCTCTACTGGGTTCCTGCTGAAGTAGTCAGCTTGTTGAAGTTGTTGACCCTTGCGGTATTCCACATCAAAATTATAATTTTGTAAGAATGCCCACCAGCGATGGATTCTAGGAAGCAGATCTTTCTTGTGCTTGGATGCCTTTAGCGCATTACAGTCTGTGATGATTGTAAACTTTCGTCCATAAAGATATTGCCTGAAGTGCTTTATCGCCCTAACCACTGCCAAGGTTTCTAACTCATACGAGTGGTAGCGACTCTCGGTTTCAGTCGTTCTCATGCTCATGAACGCAACGGCATGTTGTCTTCCTGCAATTATTTGTACCAGTACTGCTCCGAATCCTAAACTACTGGCGTCTGTGTATAATTGAATTGGAGCCTCTTCTTGGAAAATTGTAAGTGCTGGAGCCGAAGTTAAACACTGAATAACTTCCTCTCTTGCAGTTTCATGTCGTTCATTCCACTCCCATTTGGCTCCTGGCTTGGTCAGCTCGTATAGCGGTATTAGTTTACGTGAAAAATCTGGGATAAACTTTCTGAAGTAGCCTGCCAATCCACAGAATTGTCTTACTTGTTTTGGAGTTGTTGGTATGGGTGCTTTTACCAGGGCATCTATTTTGCGTGGGCTTGGCCTGATTTGTCCATTTGATACCACATTGCCCAAGTATTCTATTGAGCGTTTGAAAAACTTGCATTTATCAGCATTAATGGAGAAACCTGCATCCTGTAGAGCTATGAGAATGCGTTCAATGTTGGATAATCCTTCAGCGATATCTACACATTTGCTTAATACGTCATCAACATAAACTTGAGCTGCATTATCTAATAACGAATTCAGAGCTCTGTTAATACATCGTTGATATACTGAACACGCATTGCTCAATCCAAACGGCATTGTTAAATACTCGTACAATCCGTCTGGAGTAACAAAGGCAGTTTTTTCAATTGACGACTCTGCGATGGGTATTTGGTGGAACCCTGCTGCCATATCAAATGTTGTGAAAAATTGACCTTTAGCCAGTTGATCAATTTGATCCGAAATTAGTGGTAGTGGATAATGGTCCCGTAGAGTGTTAGAGTTGAGCTCTCTAAAATCCACGCACATGCGATCATCACCATTCTTCTTCTTTACAAGGATAATGGGACTAGAGTACGGGGACTTACTTTCACGTATAATGCCATGGTCCATCAACTCTTTAACTATAGTTCGTACTTTTTCTCGTTCGACTGGACTGAGCCTGTACGGTCTTCGTTCTACGTATTTTTCTGGGTTCTTTAAACGAATTTCCAACTCTCCAGTCTTGACACGAGTTGTTGGGTATCCCCTGATAAACAAATGCTCATACTTGCTCAATAGTGTTCGTAATGTTGCGATATCTTCTTCATTCGTGAGATCGCAGTCCAATTTATCAAAAAGTGGGTTTATGTTTTATATATGGTTGATCTTCTGCTGACGTGTTAATGTTGTTCCGTTTGAATCGATTATCATAGTCAGGTTCGTATTATTTATCAAGTTCATACCCACTAGAATATCTGTCGTCATCTCATAGTCTGCTATTATGTGAAACTGTAGTTCAACGTTAATATTATCGATGGCCACAATCGTAACCAGTGTAGCTAATGAAAGTACAGGAAATTGGCCAATCCCCTTCAAGTAATTTGCAGTTTCAAACCTTTTTCCTGGTAATTGCGCCGCTATGGATTCTCGTATAAGTGAGCATTCAGCACCACTATCAAAAATTGCTTGAAAAGTCTTTAGTCCAACCTTCACCTGGATCGGAGCAAGTTTTGATCCAGAAATAAAATTCACATTTGATGATAATGAACGTTCCCTCTTGAAGCAGGTTTCAAAAGTATGTCCTGGTATTTTGCAAAATGAACAGATTATTGTTTTATTTTTCTGCTCAGTGTTTACCTCCTTGTTAATCATTTCGGTTTTTGTTTTGTTCCTTTGTTCAGGTCTTGATTCAGTAGACTTGTAGTAACATTCGCTGGTATTATGATTTAATCTTTTACAGATCTGACAGGGAGACTTTGACGGAATTATGTTTGAAAAACGTGGTCGCTTGCTTATGTTCTGATTGTTGGAATTCGGGTGGGAACGCTTCATTGTTCTTATTGATGATGCAACAGAAATCAGTTCTGGCACAGTTGTAGCCCTCGTATTCAGTAGCTCAATCCGAATCCTTTCATCATCAACGCACCCAATCACTGCTTCGACTGCATCTTCGTTTGGTAACTTGTCCTTTGTAATCCTTCTCCATAAGACCCAGGCTCGTGATAAATATTCAGAAATGTCTTTCGAAGAATCATAAACATGTTCTCGGAATCGAACTATGTCTCTAGAATATCGATTTTCTGGTTCAAAAGTCGTTATAAGATTATTTCGTAACTCAGACCATGAAGCTGTAGTTACCATCCAGTCGTCAACCCACATTTTCGCTCTTCCCTTAAGTAGGCTGCCAACCTTCATACGTACGTCAAAGTCGTTGAGTTTGTATGTTTCAATAGCTTTATCAATATGTTGACACCACTCACGTACGCCTACGTTTGTATCCGGATCAAATGACGGTAGATAAATATCATTGATACGTATTTGTGTTTCTTGCGGTTTACTTAATCGTTCCGACATTTGCTGCATTACTTGCATCATTTGCATAAGAAATTGTGGCGGTATGTTGTTAACCGGTGTGTTGAACATGTTTAATTGCGGTTGTTCTTGCTGCATCAAAGTTCCATTATTGCTTGTGTTTGATTCATGCGGCAATTCCATTGCATCAGGTTGTTGAGCGGAAGTGGCAAGTGATCCCGCTTCTGATGACGAAGGTAATGATCCAGTATTGTTTTTAAAAATAGTGACGTCAGCGTAGCCATTGTCTTCATTGGTATTAATGTACTCCATTACGAAAATAATTTAAAACAGTAAACAGCAATGATCAAACTTTATATTAAAATAATTATTACAATTATTACAAGTATTACACAAGCACTGATGTTCTCACTACGAACGCCAAACGTCGAATGCCTTCCCACTGCAGCGGGCGGCGTTTTTATAGGCGAAGTAGTAGGGTGATTGTTATGAGTCACTTGTTTACGCCGTTCGGAAGCGTGCAAGTGACGTAGTTGGTGTTGCTAATGTTAAATACAGGAGACAGTTTCCAATTTTCGTACTTGAAATTTGGTCGTCCTAGTGAACAGTGTACTTAATATATTACAAAAATGTTTTTACCTTTCATCCTTATTGTTTCGTCTATGTAAGTAGAAAATAAATAAACAGTTTAGTAGGTATTTAATGAAAGAAAGTTTTTAAATGTCCGATGAAAAAAACGCTGTTTGACTTTTTATTAGTTACTAGCGACTCACCCTCGCTTCGCTCATGTTTGTCCCTAGGTAAATTTTAATTTTTTTGAGCGAAACCCTTATTCTTTTTCTAAAATAAATCTATCTGCCAGTGAAAGTTCCGTTTAAATTGATCCAGCCATTTCGGAAATTAGCCGGAACAAACACACAGATAGACAGACAAAAACTTTAAAAATTGTGTTTTTATTATAAGTACCATAAATAATTCCATATGCATTTAGTATAAAGCTGTTATTTTGACATTACAAACAGACAATACAACTTTATTTATCTGTATAGATTTTTTTTTTCGTTAATCCCTACTAATATTTACACGTCAAAGCATATTTTGTGTGTTTGTCCGCCTTTCACGTAACAGTGAAGCAACGGTTAAAATTTGTTTTTTTTTTCTATTTTTTTTTTTTGCTAAAAACCGTTATAGATAAAGTTCGAAAAGGGGAGTTCCGTTCGGGAGTGACTCAAACCACCTGTTTAGGACAATATTTTTTTATGTTGAATTATCCCAAGATTAACTTGCATAACAACTTGTAACTTGTTAAAATTTCAATTAAAATTTCGACAATTACCTTATCAAAATGTTTTTTATCAACCAGCTATCACCTAGTATAGTATTATATGATCTGTGCTATCACTATCGAATACTTTAGTAGCGAGAAAAGTCAGGGGTCTCGTCAAAACGAAGCTAATTTTGAAGTTTCAGCTTGTTATTAATAAAATTT
The DNA here is from genome assembly GCA_033884665.1 of Argynnis bischoffii washingtonia. NCBI lineage: Eukaryota > Metazoa > Arthropoda > Insecta > Lepidoptera > Nymphalidae > Argynnis > Argynnis bischoffii. The sequence continues at coordinate 7,088,716 of JAEMGE010000029.1, forward strand.
CATTAAGACAAATGGACGACGTACCGTAGACAATAAAGTATCTATAATCAAACTAGCAATTTATTAACAGAAAAGAACTAATGCATAACTTAGGTAATAAGTGTTACTGTTTAATATACATTTACTTATTACTTTTGCAGTACCATCAACATAGCAATATGTTCAGATAGACAAATAAACGATTCTTATCCGGTTGAATCAAGACTGGCTTGCCCTTGCCCTGGTGAAGTCGAAGCGAGATTGCCTTGCCCATGTAATACAAATCGTAAGAGAGACTATGCTGAAATGGATTGCGAGTGTACGAACGAACAAGAGCATTGTGTGTGCTCTAAAGATTTACCTGCGTTAATGAGACGTATAAGAAATTATAGTGATCTGCAGCATAAGCCCATGAGAACACCGATGCATAAAAATTCGAATACAAACATGTTTGTAAGTATTAAGTTCAGTCAGGTCAAGTCTATTCTGGAAATACACAACTCGATAGCTGAATCCGCGAAAGTAGTAGTTGTTGTTTGAAGTATACCAAAGAGTAATCATGTCAATCGTCGAATTACGTAAAAGTTCTAACAGAATAGACACACAGTTAAAAGCAAATTGATATAAAATCTTTCACTTGAAGTTTTCGTTTGTGTTGTTTTCATTTATCTTCTACTGTATAATGAAAATAAAATACTGTTCGTTGGTAAGCGCATCATTTAAGAACAGATAGGATCGACTTACCTAATTTCTATGTTAAAATGTTCACAATGCCCCTAATAAGGTTTTTAGGAGAATTTTTTTACAGTCGCTGGTATTTAGAAAAATTTGGATGAACTTTTGTATAAGATTTTTGTATTATCTCAAAGATCACATAAAAAATTAGTGAATTTTGGACAGGGCAATATCTGTCGAGTCTAGTAGTATTGAACTATACATTTATCTCATTTTCTACGTATTTTTTTTTTCTTGAAATTGAAAAAAGTTCTAACGAATTTGTTATATTCATACACTTGTATGAGTATTATGTCTTAGGTAAGACAACTATTATACATAATTAATCCTACCTTAATTTTATTACTATGTTTTAATTTTGCACATTTTTATTTCAGCTTCAAAAGCATTTCCAGAGAGTCAAGAATGACGCAGGACCAATACCAATTTTGTATTTGTTAAAAATGGAAGAATAATATATAATATTCTATAGGAAACTGTTTTTGTGAATGGATTGAATCATGGTAATAGTTTCGCGTTTCGCGGCACTAACTATACTATAAGATATTTAAACCAAAGACAAAGGCATTTATTTTATGGTTGCATTAAATTCAACAAAAGGCAAAAAAAATATTAAATGTAGCCGACCACAAATAGTATTAGAATAAGGGTTAAGGGCTAAAAAAAGGGATCCTTTAAATTTTTGGCTACAGAACCCTAAAATAACAATTAATTTGTTTAAGCGTCAAATAAAAATACAAAAATATCGTTGAAATTAAATTAAGTATTATTAAATTTATATTAATGCGTATATTAGATATGATGAAATAAAAGTCTATAAAAATAAATTTGTTTATTATTTTTTACAAAATATCACCCAATCTAAATATTTCAATTCGTGGTAATTTTAAAATTATGCGAGTATAAAATTAAGTTGGTTAAGTTAATTAAGGTATGTACCAAAGTCCCGGGGGAGAGCTGACTCCTACCGGGCGCGTCCCCAGGTGGCGGATAGGGGAACGCCACCCGTTGCCCCAACGACGGGTGGTACCGGAGAAATCCGGCGCGGACCAACAGCATGGGGGTGCCTCTGGCCGTGGGCCGTCGAACGCGGTTGAGGCACCTCCCAGGTGGGGCCGCTCTTCGTTGAGGCTTCGGCTTCCGGAGTTGCGGCCACCGGGGGCGGGGCCGCTTTTGTGGTCCCGCAACCGGAGGGTTTGGGGCCTCTCTCTCGTCGTGGCTGCATCTGACGGCGTTGCGGCCACTGGTTGTGGGGTTGCTTTGGCGATCCCGCGATCGGATGAGAGGGGGGTGGACGTGGTGGGGCTGCAGGGGAAGAGGCGTGTCGGTGTTTCGTTGCCGCTCTCCCTGTCCTCTGCAGCCGAGGTAGTGTTGCCCACTTCGGTGGGCGGTGAGGTTTAGTGGGGCTGTTCCGGGTACTTCTCTGTTTTGCAGAGTGGACTTTGGAGCAGCCTCACTGGTTTGGTGGCCGACAGGCCTGCCGCCGGGGCGTCGCGGAAGTTATGCACAAGCGTTCCCGCGGCGTACCACTATGGCGGAGGGGAGGGGAAAGTTGGGGTTTAGTGGGTAGTACCGGCTCTTCTAGTCGGTGAGCCCCACATAACCACCTGGGGGTACAGGTGGTATGCGTAAATGCATTCCCCAACTATAAAAAAAAAAAAAAAAAAAAAGGTATGTACCAAAGTGTGCTTTGTCATAGATATGCAAAATATAGAAAAGTGAATATAATACGTATGTCCATCAGTATTTCGCCTAAAATCTAGTAACGATACAGAAAAAACAGACTTTATTCAAGTAACACATTGTAATAAATGTACACAGTCCCAACTCCTGAACTAGAAAACTGTGTTTCAGGAGCTAGTACCTTCCCGTATCAGAAGTACATATTAAGTTGTATGAACAATACATACACGAAATAACCATCTGTACTATAATAAAACTGTTGAGGTCGAATGTCTGTACATAGAAAAAACGCAAAATTTCACGCAAAAATAAATGAATCGATGGCAACGAAATTTGGTAAAATGATAACTTATTACTCGGGTCAACATTTAGGAAACCTTTTATTTCAGGAAAATCTATCTTTACCACATGAAATCACAATAACTGGTTTTATCGAGTCGTCCTTTTAGAAACCTTCCGCTGACTAAATCTTAAGATATACATCAAAACAATGTATAAAAAAATTGTATGCCTTGAAAAGGCCAATAGAAAAATCTGCAACAGTATATGTCTGTCTCTTAAGGTACATTCACAATACCTGTTCTTATCTATACCTATAATAGAAGATCCACAGATTTCGTGTCTGCCACGACCTTCGAGTACATTGAAAATGAATCTTCAAATGAACTGAATTAAATAATTACTAACAGAACCCGCGGTTTCACCCGCGTTTAGACTATAAAAAAAGTTTTTGGTTTTATGTTATACCAAAATATAATTTGATGGTTGTAATATTTTAAAAGTATGTGTTTCATTCAAGTGAGTATGATTTTGACTCGCACATCAAGAGTTCCGTACCGCTGAATATTGTGTTGTTTTTACTAACATAACATTTATACACTAAACAAAAACTTTTACTCAATAGATTTTTAATATTTCTTAAAGGTATTATGGAAAACCAATTTAATTTTAGCTATCATAACTCAAAATATCCAGTATCTTAAAAGATATATAACGTATATTCTGCAAATTAATTTTCGTTAAAGTATTAAGCAAGCTCCACTATCGTTACCTTTTGCACATTTTTCTACTCTATCTTTTCAAAGTTAGAAGAAGAGAGTACAATGATACAACTCGCATACCTGGACAGGCGAATCATTTTTATCGCGACACTTTCAGCGCGACACTTTCAGCGCGACACTTTCAGCGCGACACTTTCAGCGACACATTTTCAGCGACACTTTCAGCGACAAACTTTCAGCGACACTTTTTCAGCGACACTTTCAGCGACACTTTTTAGTGACACTTTTTCAGCGACACTTTTTCAGCGACACTTTCAGCGACACTTTTTCAGCGACACTTTTTCAGCGACGCTTTTTCAGCGACACTTTTTCAGCGACACCTTTTCAGCGACACTTTTTCAGTGACACTTTTTCAGCGACACTTTTTCAGCGACACGTTTATATATATAATTATTTCAAAATTTGACTGAGAAGAAACCCGTACTAGGAAAGAAACCCGAGGAAGGATCCCAGCTATGACCAGCGGTGACCGCTAGCTTGTAGATTGTCTAGAACCCCACGCTGCTTCTCCACACACTGCTTCTCCCCACCATGCTTCTCACCACACTGCTTCTCCCCATCCTGCTTCTCTCCACACTGCTTCTCCCGACCATGCTTCTCCCCACACTGCTTCTCCACACACTGCTTTTCACCAACCTGCTTCTCCCCACACTGCTACTCCCCACCCTGCTTCTCACCACACTGCTTCTCCCCACACTGCTTCTCCCCACACTGCTTCTCCCCATTCTGGTTCTCCCCACACTGCTTCTCCCGACCATGCTTCTCCCCACACTGCTTCTCCCCACCCTGCTTCTCCCGACCATGCTTCTCCCCACACTGCTTCTCCCCACCCTGCTTCTCCCCTCCTTGCTTCTCCCCACACTGCTTCTCCCGACCATGCTTTTCCCCACACTGCTTCTCCCACTCTGCTTCTCCACACTGTCTATCTTCTAAGGTACATTCGCAATTATTATTTTTATTATATATTAAAGGCAATGTTGCGACTCACTGACTGACTTATCAACATTCAGCCCAAGCCGATGATGATATACCAGTACCACAAAAAAAGCCAGCTATATTCATATATTCATATATTCAAATATGAATATTAAATGCGAAAGTAAATTTGTCTGTCTGTACATCATCTTTTTACGCTTAACCGCTGAATCGATTTAGATGAAATTTGGTATGGAAATAGAGACCCTCTAAATGATATAAGATAGTTTTCATCCCGTAAAACATATCATATATAAGGGGGTGAAAAAGGTGGTGGAAGATTTGATGGGGAATCAATCATTTCTCAAGTAAGGGATATATTTTTTTTTTTATTTTTTACTACCCACTCACCCTCGCTTCGCACGGGTTTGTGCCTGTAGAAAAGTAGGTAAGTATTATCTATACAGATAAATAAAATTGAAGTGTCAGTTGGTAATGTCAAAGTAACAACTTTTTACTAATTGCATATGAAAGTATATACGGTACATATAAGAAAAACACCATTTTAAATTATTTGTCTGTTTGTCTGTCTGTTTGTTCCGGCTAATCTCCGAAACGGCTGGACTGATTTTAATGGGACTTTCACTGGCAGATAGCTGATGTTATAAGGAGTAACTTAGGCTACTTTATTTTAGTAAAAGAATTAGGGTTCCGCTTAAAAAAATTAAAATGTACCGAGGGACGAACCCGAGCGAAGCGAGGGTGAGTCGCTAGTTTATAATAAAGTATGTAAACATAAAAAAAAATAAACTAAGAGTGAATAAAAAATATACATATGAATCTTGATTTTGATATAATTTAACTTAATAGACAATGAATAATAAAAACTGTAAAAAACTTCAAAACACTAAATATTTTTTTTTCCTGGACATAATATTGGTAAAAATACAAAAGCAACTCATTTATTTTGTTTAAAAAAAATCATTATTATAAATCTCAATTATATTAGGTTCGGTTGAATGAATAAAAATAAAAACTTAGACCTAATTATATAGTACTAGCAGAACCCGCGGCTTCGCTCGTGCTCAAGCTCATCCCCTATTTTACCTCCTAACGGAGTGAATTTCGAAAAATGCTAAAACACGTATTTATTATTTAATTGTATTGAAGAGCATTAATACTAAATTTTTTGTAATTCTGATCATAAATAATGTTTTGGGTTGTATTACGTGTTTTCCCGTGAGGTAAAAAATGACGGAACGGGCGTTTTTATTTACTATAGATACCTAATCAGATACTTTCGAAATCATATAGTACGTATATACGTATAGTAAGTATATATATTCGAGAAATCCTGGTCGAGAAACCAGAAACCCTAGTTCGGACCTAGGAACTCCAAAGCGTTTCCCATTTTTATACTATAAATAATATTTAAGTTATGCAATTATTATTATAATTGCCTATTTAAAAAAGAAATCTTCTTATAATAAATCTAAATAAATAAATCACTATTAACGCTAGACTGATCATCGATTCTGACATATTTAAATTCATAGTGGACGCTGAGAGTGGAAATTATTATATTTTCTTCGCTTGCGTCGTCTGGGATAAAAAAAAAAAATTCATCGATCATCAGCTTGGAAAATAGCCTATTTTTCAAATTTATTAAAGAGATGCTATACATAAGGTACACGCGGTGGATTTTAGTTGGCAGTAGCAGAAATGGCTTTTCTAGTCGGTAGAAGCTAGTACAAAAAACACAGGCATAGCATAAAAAGCATTCGAAACGTTGGGAATCAAAAATATATACATATAATAAAATTTTAACTGAGTCGAATCTGTACATTAAATATTTTATTGAAAATCTTTTTTAAATAATCATTATTATATTTATTCGATACAGAGGCCAAATTTATAGTTTTTAAAATTTTCGTCTGTCTGTTTGTCTATCTGTTTGAAAACGAATCACGAGAAAACCATGTTATGAAATGATAGATGGGTATTGATGAAATTAGGTAATAGCTGGTTATCCGGGTCAACATACAGGATAATTCTTACTGCGGGAAAATATCTCATCTCTGAGAAATCTATACTAAATGTTAAAATGTAACTAGGAACGAACCCGAGCAAACCGAGGGTAAGTCGCCATTGTATTTATATATTCCTTATTCAGTTCGAAAATCAAGATTCATATTATGTATATTTTCTTTTCTCTCTTAAGTAGTTAAATTTTTTCAATGTTTACATCAATTTACTTTATTCCATTTGCTGTAGAAACACTTGGCCCATGGATTCAAAGTGCTAAGCACTTCTTAAAAGACATAACACCTCGTCTTATCGCCACTACTGGTGACAGGAGAGCTGGCGCATTTTTCTCCCAAAGAATCAGCATTGCCATTCAGCGGGGGAATGCGGCTAGCATTCTTGCCACTATTCCACGCGGACATGACTTGTACAGTAATAATTAAGTGTACACTTGTTTTGTGATAATTAGTCAAAACAAAATAAGGGCCACTTGATTTTTTTGACGTCGTTAGCGATAATTTATTTTTTAGGCATTCTCAAGTAGCTGATTATTTATTGTGGTGTTACCTTATTTGTTTACAAACATTTTTTGAGTATTCCACCTGCATAATTGTTTAAAGTGGGTAGTTTTTGATAATTTATTGGAACCACTAGACTCTACCCGATTTTAAGATGGATTTTAACTCAGTCAAAGTAACGATTCTGTCAAGAACACTGTAAGTTTTGTTTAACTAGTGTCTGAATTAATATTTTAAAAAAGTTATGCCGAGAATTCGACGTCATATGGACTTACCAATCGTAACTAGGGCCGTAACATTGCTTCAAGAAGGCCATTCGCAGCGTTCTGTGGCTTTGCAGCTGGGTTTTTCGCGGCGAGCGATCCAGAATGCTTGGAATCATTTTCAAGAGACTGCAAGACTAACCAGGAGACGGAGATCTGGCCGAGTTCGAGCAACTACCGCACAGGAGGATCGCTACGTGCGATTGACTGCGCGTAGAGAACGCTGCATCACAGCCCGCTCCTTACAAAACGGTTTGCGACAGGCGACCGGTAGACGCGTTAGTGATCAAACCATTAGAAATCATTTACACGAGGACCAGCAGTTCTCCAGGAGATGCGTAGTGCGGATACCATTAACAAGTGCTCATCGTGCAAGCCGATTATCGTTCGCAAGGCAGCATCTGGCATGGGATGTGAATGATTGGAGCACAGTATTGTTTACGGATGAGTGCAAAGTTAAATTTTTTAGTGATAACCGTCACGCTAGGGTCTGGAGGCGTGAAGGTCAGCGATTTTCGGATGCTTGTATCCATGAAAGTGACAGATTTGGGGGCCCCAATGTTATGGTGTGGGGAGGAATCTCTATGTCAGGCAGAACCAACCTTGTAATTCTAAACGAAGGCACAATAACAGCTCAATGTTATATCGACGAGGACATAAGACCCCATGTGGTCTCATATGCACAGAGAATTGGCGCCAGATTCTATCTAATGCACGATAATGCTCGCGCTCATACAGCTAGAGTCACCAGAGAAGCCCTAGAGTAGGCTGGTATACAGGTGTTGCCCTGGCCTGCAAACAGTCCGGATCTCAATCCCATTGAACACACGTGGGATTTACTGAAACGCAGTGTTCGAAGTACAAACCAACCCGTGCACAATGAAAGACAGCTAATAAACGTTTTGAAATCAAGCTGGGAACAAATTCCTCAAGAAACAGTGGTACACCTGGTGGAGAGTGTACCTTCCAGGCTTCAAGAGTTCATTAGAAAACGAGGAGGGCATACCAGATACTGACAAAAGTCACAAATCAACCAACACTTTATGGTTTTTTTTATCGCAATTTTTTTTCACTAATTATTTTTGCAAAAATGTGAATTATTAGAAAAAGTGTAGTAAACAATTTTTTTTATTGTTTCTATCATTATTTTATGCTCTCTACAATAAAAATCAATTAATTTATCCTATCGAATCATTAATCAACCCTTAAACCTCAAGAATTCATAAGAATATTGTAAAAACGTGGTGGCCCTTATTTTGTTTTGACTAGTATATATTTGTAATTTTCTTTGATAAAGAAAAAACTTACTTTATTGTAAATTGTTATTTCGTGTATACGGGAAGGTACTAGGCTCCTGAAACACAGTTTTCTAGTTTAGAAGTTGAGGCTGTATACATATTTTGTAACATTGTATTACTTGAATATAGTCAGTTTTTTCTGTATCGTTACTAGATTTTGGGCGAAAAACTGATGAAAATATGTTTAAATATAAATTATACACTATTAAGTTTTTTATTTTTTGCATATCTATGACAAAGCACTCTTCTATCTAAATTTTATCGCCTTCTTTTTATATAGACAATATTAAAAATTAAAATATTATAGGACTAGTGACTTATCCTCGCTTCGCTCGTATATTTTATAGAAAAAAATAAACAAATTATTTTTATACTCTTTTATTTCGTTATTTCCATTATACGCACTGACATATATTTGGTAATACTTAATTTAATTTCAAGATTTTTTTTGTATTTTTATTTGACGCTTATACAAATTAAGCTTGTTATTTTAGGGCCAAAAGTTTAACGGAACCCTTAGTTTTAGCCCTTAACACTTAATCTAATGACATTTATCGTCGATTACATTTAATAAATATATTTTGTCTTTTACATTTAATGCTATCAAAAAATAAATGCTTTTGTCTTTGGTTTAAATATCTTACAGCATATTTAGTGTTGCGAAACGCTTTTCTTTTACCATAATTCAATCCATTCACGTAAATAGTTTCCCATAGACTATAGGTATATTGATTATTCGTCAATTTTTAACAAGTACAAAATTGGAGTTGGTCCTGCGTCATTTTTGACTCTCTGGAAAAGCTTTTGAAACTGAAATGGGAAGGTGCAAATTTGTTAAAACATAATAATAAAAGCAAAGTAGAATTAATTATGTATAAGAGTCGTCTTATCTAAGACATAATACTCATACAAGTGTATGAATATAACGAATTCGTTAGAACCTATTTCAATTTCTTGAAAAGAAAATACGTAGAAATTGAGATAAATGTATAAGTAGTTCAATACTACTAGACCCGACAGATATTGCCCTGTCCAAAATTCACTATTTTTTTATGTGATCATTGAGTTAATACAAAAATCTTATACAAAAAGCACTTTAAGTTTATCCAGAATTTTCTAAATACCAGCAACTATAAAAAAATACTCCTAAAAACCTTATTAGGGGCATTGTGAACATTTTAACATAAAAATTAGGTAAGTCGATCCTATCTGTTCTCAAATGATGCGCTTACCAACGAACAGTATTTCATTTTAATTATATAGTAGAGGATAAATGAAAACAACACAAACGAAAACTTCAAGTGAAAGATTTTATATAAATTTGCTTTTAAATGTGGGCCTATTCTGTTAGAACTTTTACGTAATTCAACGATTGACATGCTAACTCTTTGGTATACTTCAAACAACTATATGAAATACTTTCGCGGATTCAGCTATCGAGTTGTGTATTTCCAGAATTGATTTGACCTGACTGAACTTAATACTTACAAACATGTTTGTATTCGAATTTTTATTCATCGGTGTTCTCATGGGCTTCTTCTGCAGATCACTATAATTTCTTATACGTTTCATTAACGCAGGTAAATCTTTAGGGCACACACAAGGCTCTTGTTCGTTCGCACATTCTTCACACGTCTTAAGATTTGGATAACATGGGCAAGACATTATCGGGTTGTATTCACAAGGGCAAGACCGTCTTGGCTCAACCGGAGCGTCTATTTGTCTATCTGAACATATCGCTATGTTGATGGTACTGCAAAAGTAATAATAAAATAATAAAAAATAAAAAAGCCTTTTATTTCCAGATTCATAACATACAGTTTTATAAATAAAAGAAAGGATTTAACTTCTACTTAATACTACTACTACTATATTAATAGAGCTATGTTTATACAAAAAGACAAAAAGAGTATTAGAAATTGTTATATTAGTTTTATATAATATTTGTTTAAATAATATTTATTTGCTAGGTACAAGTTTTTATTATTATTCCACTGGAACCCCTCTCAGGTGAAGGCCTCCTCCAAAGCATTCCATTTCTCTCGGTCTTGGGCTATTTTTTGCCACTGTGGGCCAGCAATTTTTTTAATATCATCTTCCCACCTAGTGAATGGTCTACCCCTACAGCGTTTGCCCAAAAAATATGCAAAAGTAATAAGTAAATGTATATTAAATAGTAAAACTTATTACCTAAGTTATGCATTAGTTCTTTTCTGTTAATAAATTGCTAGTTTGATTATAGATACTTTATTGTCTACAGTACGTCGTCCTTTTGTCTTAATGAAATTTTATCAATAACAAGCTGAAACTTCAAAATTAGCTTCGTTTTGACGAGACTCCTGATTTTTCTCGCTACGAAAATTTTCGATAGTGATAGATAGTTGGTTGATAAAAAATATTTCGATACGGTAATTGCCCAAATTTACAACAAATTTACTAACAAGTAACAGGTTGTTTTGCAAGTTAATCTTGGGATAATTCTACATAAAAAAAAAATATGTATCCTAAACAGGTGGTTTGAATCACTCCCGAACATCCTCCCCCCACCACTCTTCCCCCGTCCTGCGACCCCCTCTCCGAACTTTATAACGCTTTCTAGCAAAATAAATCTCTTAGAAAAAAAAACAAATTTTAACCGTTGCTTTGTTGTTACGTGAAAGGCGGACAAACACACAAAACATTCTTTGACGTTTGTAAATACTAGGGGGATTAACGAAAAAAAGTTAATAACTAATAAAAAGTCAAACAGCGTTTTTTGCATCGGACATTTAAAAATTTTCTCTTATTAAATACCAATTAAACGATTCATTTATTTTGTACTTACATAGATGAAACAATAAAGATGATAGGTAAAAACATTTTTGTAATATATTAAGTTCTATAATTAATCTATTCACTGTTCACTAGGACGACCAAATTTCAAGTACGAAAATTGGAAACTGTCTCCTGTATTTATACCAGACCGGACCAGATCATATATATGCAAAGGAGTCAATCATTATTGTAATAGCCTATTAAATTTATTTCTCATCTTATAAATAAATCTAAATAACATAAATATGGATAAATAATTTGACTCAAATCACTATAGTATTCTTTTATAAGTTCCGTGGATTTTAGAATATGTGGTACTTATACATTTTTTTTAAAAAGCGAAAAGTGCGAGTTTGAACTTTGACTCGCACGCAGGGAGTTCCGTTGCATGAAACAAAAATGTTTTGTTTTGTTTAACATACTAATACTAAGTAATTTGTTATATTAAATGTTCAATTAAATATTTACCCATATACGGTATTTGCTTTATTGACGTTGAAACAAAGTTAATAACCAAATGAAACGAAAAATATCCCATGTCTCTAACTTCACAACGTATGTAGCTTCTTCATAATAATTTTCGTTTCAATTAAAAGTATTTTGAAAACTATGTTATTACATTTTTTTTAGTATTAGACTCAAAAGTTAGAAGAGAAGGGCCAAGGGATACCTTGTTTACGACTATTAAAACATAAAACTCTGCAACTATAGCTATACATGAAAGCATTGCAATTACACCTGTTTTTGCTAATTTTGAGTGAGAACTGCGTTTACCAGCAGATCTGTTAAGTGATTATCCGCCGGATACTCTCAGTTATATCACAGAATATGTTAGCGATCTAAGAGTGAAGATGATTTATGTTCATGAGTAGGTCGAGGAACACGAGGCAGGAGTCCAAGCAAGTGAATGCATGAAAATGCATTACGACCGGAAGACAACAGTCGAGCTGTGCGGATGCTATAACTGATGTGGTGCATCAAGCGATGGAATATTTTATCCCGTTCTCTGATGTACCCGTTGGTGGCAAAGCTCGCCCATGGTTCAATGCCGAATGCACCTTTGCTGAAAAGCGTAAGCAATCGGCTTACCTTGCCTGGGTTGATGCTCGAGACCGCAAAGCTCCGGATGTAAGATCCAAGAAGAGAGCCTTTAACTTAGCCGCCAAGTCCTATAAAAAGACATTAAAGAAGGCTGGTCTTGATCGAATTACACATTTTGGCGCAAAGCTCTGTGCCCAACCATCTGGCAGCAGAGCTTTTTGGTCCCTTGCCAAAGCGGTCGAGACGAACTTCTCTCGGCCCTCACTACCACCGCTGGTAAAATCTGATGGATCCCTTGCTCATACGGCAAAAGAAAAGGCGACTTTGCTTGCCTCTCTTTTTGCCCAAAATTCATGTCTAGACACTGGCAATGCTACTCCACCACATCTACCTCACTGCGGGATTACAATGCCTGAAATTACCATAACTAATAAGGAGGTAAAGAGAGTATTGTGTCGTCTAGATGTGAATAAAGCCAGTGGTCCTGATGGTATACCAGCGATAGTACTTAAAACATGTGCTCCCGAGCTGTCTCCGATACTGACACGTCTGTACCGCCTTTCTCTTAAGACTGGAATAGTACCTAAATCCTGGAAGCTTGCCAACGTGCAACCAGTGCCCAAGAAAGGAAGCCGTGCTGACCCTGCCAATTATCGTCCGATCTCGATCACCTCCATACTCTGCAAGATTATGGAGCGTGTATTGAACACCCGTCTTATGGCATACCTAGAACAGAACGATCTCCTCAGTGATCGACAATATGGGTTTCGCCGAAATAGATCGACTGGGGACCTTCTAGTGTATGCCAATCACATCATAGGTGAAGCTCTTGAGCGAAGCGGGGAGGCGATTGCCGTCTCTCTCGATGTCTCAAAGGCCTTTGACAGGGTCTGGCACGCTAGCCTTATAAGCAAGCTTTCAGCCTATGGCATATCTCCTGGCCTGATCGGCTGGATTAAAGACTTCCTGAGCGACCGATCACTCAGAGTTGTGGTTGAGGGTTGTTCATCACAACCCTTAAAGACCAACTCAGGAGTTCCACAGGGGTCTGTTCTCTCTGCAACCTTGTTCCTGCTGCATATCAACGATCTGCTTGTACCCGGTATATATGGGTACGCAGACGACAGCACTGTTGTAGAGAGATACCTGCCGAATCCTCGGGCCAGTAGAGATCAAATCCAGTCCGAAAGAGAGGCCATGGTAGAGCGGTTGAATCTCAAACTCAGGGCAGTCTCCACTTGGGGCGATGCCAATCTTGTGAGTTTCAACGCCACCAAAACACAGGCGTGCCTGTTCACCGCAAAAAGGAGTCCTTTCACCTTGACTCCTACTTTCCGAAATGTGCCTCTGGAATACACTGACCGTCTACAGTTGTTGGGGATGGATATTAGCCCCAACATGAACTACGGGCGGTTCATCGAGTCTAAGGCTAATATCGCAGCGAGGAAAGTTGGCATCCTTGCAAAGGTCCGACAGTATTTCACGCCGGGACAGCTTCTTACTTTATATAAAGCTCAAGTCCGGTCGTGTGTGGAATACTGTAGTCACATATGGGCTGGTGCTGCGAAATGCCATCTGTCAGCCTTGGACTCGATTGAGAGGCGTGCTCAAAGGCTTATTGGTGACCCTACGTTAATAAAAGCTAACTTACAAAGCCTCGATCACCGACGTAGGGTTGCCAGCCTTTGTGTATTCTATAGGTTACATTTCGGAGAGTGTGCGCAGGAACTACACTACTTAATTCCCCCATCCCCTTTCCATCATCGGACAACCCGACGAACGGCTAGCCTCCATCCTTATGTCGTGGACATTCTACCCGTCCGGACGAAGCGTTTCGCTACGTCATTTATTATACGTGCGGCTAAGGATTGGAACAACCTGCCTGCGTCGGTGTTTCCGTCCGTTTACAATATGGGTGTCTTCAAGGCAAGAGTGAATAGGTGGCTACTGAATTAGTGCGACTAACCATCTACGACTGCGCTTGCACTTACCATCAGGTGGAACGTAGTCAAGCTCTAATTCAGAATACGATAAAAAAAAAAAAAAAAAAAAAAAAAACAGAAACAGGCTTTGAGGAAAGTTCATTGGTGTGGCTGCATAACCCAGCGAGACGGAAAGTTAAATCGCCAAAATTACAGCTCAGTTGGGAGGGACTTTATTATTTATTTATAGGGAGGGACCTTATAAGGTTATAACCAAAATTAAAGATGTCACTTTTCGGAAACAGCGTGCATCGAGAAGCCCAGCTAGGATTATATATGTGGATCGATCAATCGGTCGATCAATCAGTCGATCGATCGGTCGACTAATCAGTCGATCTATCGGTCGACCAATCGGTCAATCAATCGGTCGATCAATCGGTTGATCTATCGGTCGATCAGTCGGTCGATCAATCGGTCGATCAATCCGTCGATCAATCCGCTGATCAATCGGTCGATGAATAATCAATACTTTTAAACATATAAATTGTATATATTTTTGTGACTCGACTAGATTGGTTTGGAAGAATTTTTTTAAAGACACAAATTGACGCCTAAAATACGCCATCTAGACGAATCTAACGACGTATGAATTATCAAAATCGGCCTAGCGTTTGGTCTCTAGAACGCAAAATGGCAACAAACTTACGTACATACATACATAGACTGATAAACACATTACCCTTCTTTGCGTCGCGCAGTCAGGGAAAAATAAAAACATTTCGAAATAATGTGAATTACAACATTTTTATATTAACTTATTAAAGTAGTTTAACAATCACAATCAGATCGATTAATCAGTCTTTGTTTTTCTCAACTAGTGCGAAAATAGACTAACAAATAAACAAGCACAGTTTTGACTCCCCATCACCCGCGGATATCGCTCTCTCGCTCATTTATTCGCTAAGAATCTTCGGCGAAACCTTTGGCTTCAGCCGGGTTTTGGGTCGAAGCCAAAGGTTTCGCCGGAGTTGATTATTTGGCCAAAGGTGGCCAAAGCCGAAGCCGAGGCTTCGGTCGGACACTAGTGCCTATAGACATTTAATATTAAATGAAATTACATTCGGAATTGAAGCAAAGACGTGACCAAGTTATATATTATATTTTTTTAATTGTACGTTTAGCCAGCCAAGCGCTCGAAACGTCAGGATTCAAAAATCACATTTTAATGTGAATTGAAAAATAATTATTGTAATTGTGACATTATTTTAAAGACGACTTTGCCGAAGAGGACACAAAAGATCACCCGTAGATGAGACCCGATGGATAGTAAGATTAGTGTGTATCGGGTATTATGTTTAGTATCTTTATTATAATTTTTTTGTGAATTATGCTTTATGTAATATACAGCTCCCATATTTATGTTGCTTATGAATATTAGTGCTTCAAGTATATAATCAATACGAGTTGCAAATAGATTCACATCTTGAAATAATAATTAAATAATTTTAGTTCTTGATTTGTAATTTTGTGGAATCAGTAAGCTTACAACTGTTACAGTTTATCTGATCATTTATATAACATATACAGTCTTTATACACATATACATATTATATGCATTTTACAATTCATTTGTTGCAATTAAAAGATTTTACTTTTAACTTTCAAAATTCATAGCGCGTTATTACTAAGTACTATTTTAGTATATTTTATTATTATGTGAATTTATATTCAATTAAAAATTCATACTTTATTTGTGGAAATTTCGTTATAGTCTGTAACAATCATTTATTTTCATGTGTATAGTCTGTGGCCATATTTATTTTTAGCCCGCACTACACGACAACTTCAGTTTGCTTTGGTTAGTCATTGAGTTTGGTGGGCGCCGCTTGTATTTGTTTTGTTTACTTTTTTTTAGTAAAGTTATTTTGTCTTATATATTTAGTTATTTTAAAATTATTGAATTAAAATATTGTGTGTTGTGTACTACTGTGATACTATACTTTAAATTAGAACTTTAATCGGTAAAAGTAAATTTCGGCATGTTTTTAAATTGTGATTATTTTGGTTTTTTATCTACTTTGCAACGTCGTTTAAATTAAAGTGAGTTTTTGTGTTAAAATCTTTTACTTAAGGTGAGTTTGTGTTATAATTTCTTACGTTGGTAATTTTGTACAATCTTAAACCAGTAATGAGCAAGGCAACGTTTTTGCCTTATTTGACTTTCATTGCAATTTTTAACCTCTCTGAGCTTGACCTCGATGGAAATCTCGAATGAAACAACCTAGTATGAATAAAAAATTATAGTGTCTTAACTTTAAAATATTTTGAACGGTATTATAATAATTTCAAGAGCAACATTTGGCAAACATAAGTAATTACTAATTATCAATTTAATATAAATATATTAGTAAAAAGGTTCTAAAAGTTAAAGAATTATTAAATTCAATAAACGTGTTATTTATGTCATAAAACAGTATGCTTATAAAAAATACAATTACCCACTATATTTACAGAAATAATTTTTTGGCTTAGGATTTCAATTAGACAACAAACGATAACATTACAACCTGTTGAATATGTTTTGGTTATTTTTTAAAAAATTTTATTCTGTGCACTACTAATTATATTTAGTAATTTAGAGAAATTCTTTTAAATATGAAATAGATTATGCTTACTTACTGTTTAATTTATTTAAAATTTATGATGTTTATAATTCAGACAAAGCAAGAAAATGTGATCGCATTATATGTAAATTATACATATCTAAATATATAACCTTCCTAAAATCTCTTATATAGCACTTGTATAAAATCTATACTAATATTATAAATGTGAAAGTTTGTGAGTATGGATGTATGTTTGTAACTCTTTTACGCCAGAATGGCAGACGGAATCTGGATGAAATTTGGCAAAGAAATAGATTATAGTCTGTAATAACACATAGGCTACTTTATATTCCGGAAAAATGTACGGTTCCCGTGAAATAGGTTTGTTTTTGTTTTTCTAGAGGCGAATCTGAGTGATCGAGGGTGAGTCACTAGTAATTTATATAATATACAAAAACTCAACTTTAGCAAAAATATTGGGTGCACTAAAGCAGTTTCTTAAACAATCAATGCACATACATATAAACATTAAAAAAATAGTATCATGTTTGTATTAACTGTTAAAGATTCATCTCATGCATGGTAGTGTGAAATTACTCTTGTATAATCATCGAAGCATAAGGCTGGCCATTGACTAAACCAGTATTTTATTTATTGAAGTTACTTAGTGGGTTTTATATGAATTTAATATATATTCATTTATATATTATATGCCAATAGTGTCTTCCTGACACTGATTAAGGCCACGGCAGCCAATCTCTATTCCTGTCACTCTCTTACTCTGGTGGGCCAACTACTCAACACGACCAGTGAGAGAGATAAAATATATTAACATTTGAGATATTTGAAGTTAGTTTTTAAGTTTTAGAAAGAAAATATCAAGTTGGTTTCAAGTTTTGAGTTAAATCTATAATAATAAGTAATCTGTTTGTATTATTATTTAATAAACTATGCATCTCTGCTGCTTGCATACGTTGTTTGCAGAATCACTAATATGTCTTATTAGAAATTAGCGACTCACCCTTGCTTCGCCCAGGTTCGCCCCTAGGTATCTACATTTTGGTGTGTATGTATGAAATAGATTTTTTAGATTTATTTTATGAATGTTTTCGATGTTGTAATAGTTATTCTGCTATTTGGGCTGGAGAAAAATCCAACAAATCAAAATCCATAAAAATCGGTCCAGCACAGGTGTTGTAACAAACCTGACTTTGTTTTATATATATAGATTAGCGACTCACTCTCGCTCAGGTTCGTCCCTAGATACGTTTTAACGGTTAGTATGAAATACAAATCTTCGAATTTTTCGGCTGTTCTGTACTATAATACGCATGTATTATACATATAAACCTTCCTCTTGAATCACTGTATCTATTAAAAAAACCACATCAAAATCCGTTGCGTAATATTAAAGATCTAAGCATACATAGGGACAGACAGACAGCGAGAAGCGACTTTGTTTTATACTATGTAGTGATAGTACAGTCTGCAGTCAGACGACGATTCTCACATTAAACGTAACTAGTCTCATCATGTTATACAGTACTTGAGCAGTCTAATACATGTGAAATTAGGCCGGCAGGATGCAATGATGGTAGCCTAGTTACTTTAATGCTCTCTCATTTTGAACAGGGTTACCATATCAAAGTTTTACTAAATTAACACGTCACGTGACTATTAATGACGACTTACATGAATTTACTTCCCGTCCAAACCTGCTAAAAGTTTTCAATTCAAAAATGTCAACTTTTTGCCACTTGTAACATTTTTTTAATTTTTTTAGGTTTAAAAAAATTAGTAAAAAATTTATTGTGACCCTCGCTCAGTCTATATAATTTATAACTTCAAAGAATCTTGTAATCGTCGTAGACATAATATACATTTAACATACTGCTGTAAATGAAATACCGTGTTTTTTGCTTTACTCAATTATAAAGGAACTGAATTAATTGCCACCTGGCCTTCGCGTAGTGAAGATCCAATTGTGCGGAACACTTCCTTGCATATTTAGCGTTTTGCGATCTCTGAAAAAAAGTATGTACATTAAAGTATGAAGAATAATTTTTTATCAGCGTTCCTCAATGAACAATCATATAGGCGAGATCATTGATATATGATAATTTCATTGATATAGTCTATGTTTGTATTTTTACTAAATGTTTTTCAACTATATGTAATATGTTGAAAAACATATTACATATAGTTGATATTTTTCAACTATATGTAATGTATGTATGTATGGATTCGTATATATATCTATTTATCTATAAGTCTTTATATACATAAACGTGTAAAGCAAGTACACCGCCTACCGTTTTATGAAAATTTACTCCTCCTGCTCAAGGTTGCCTGGAAGAGATCGCTTCCAGCGATAAGGTCGCCTGATGTGCATCTTTTCTTTGTGTTTTTTTTTTCTTTCTATTTTTTATTTTTTTGGTGTGCAATAAAGAATATTATTATTATTATTATATGTATGTATGCCTTCTTGAGAAATAAATTATTATTATTTTTTTTGTTTATGAAACTTCTTTCATCTCGGCTTTTAACCGGAATAATATCTATTACGGGCCTAAGCGAAGTAAATAGATATGTTATACGCTGTTGTTGCTGACTACATTCGGGAGAGATTCTCTGCCAGTGTCTGTTTGTAAAAATTTGCGAACTATTCTACACGTATTTAAAATTATTACTGCTTTTTGTAAGTTGATGTAAGTGAATGTCGGTAAATTTAATGATTCTATGGACTGGTGTAACTGTTTCGGTATAACTCCAGTTGTTGAAAGAACTATCGGGACAATTACTACATTCTTCGGGTGCCACATTCGCATAATCTCATCTTTTTGTTTATTATTAATTTGTTAGGGCTAATTTCAGGAACTTCTGTAAGGTGTTTCATATGGTTTTCACTAATAGAAAGAGGAATAGCCCATAATTTATCAACATTTATACGAATACATATATTGTAATAGATTTTTCTTATCAATTATCTCCTGAGTCTTAAACTAAATTAATTTTGAAGCTTAATTGTAAGTTCTAGAAAATAATTATTTAAAAAATTTACTATTTTGGTAATCATAATGTAACAATAACGCCTAATGTAATGTTTTTTCTATGGTTTAACAGTATATGTATAATGTGTTAAAGGAAGTGCGCGTCTGCTTAGTTAGCTAAATAGATCGCATAGTCCAGATGTCGACTGTCTTAACAGAAAAACAAAACAGCTGTTTCTCATGTGTAGCAAACAGGAAAAATATTTATTTATAATTTATATCTTTTTTTAGGTCACGTCATGTCATAGTACAAATAATATTGACAGTAAGAGTGAATTTTATCAATCACACTACTATAATAAATGCGAATGTTTGTATGTTGTATGTTTGTTACACCACGCTGAAAGCGGTTGGAAGGATTTGGTTTGATAACTTAGTATATAAATAGACTGACCTAGAACCACGAAAATTACTGTAAGTTATCCAAGTACGCACCCGAGCGTCAAAAATTGCAAAAAAGGCAAAATAATATACCTATCGACTCATATTATGTAAAATTCCATTTTTTGACTAGGCTAATAACATCTTGTAATAATATGCGTTATTTTTCAAGATTTTGCTTGCATAATATATATATATATATATACAGTGTAAACTCCATGTAACGTCACTCGATTTAACGACAAACTCTCTAAAGCGTCGAAATAAATAGGCTTTGGTTGGTTTAGCTTATCTTCCATACAATGATACACTCTACATAGCATTACATCCACTCTCAATAACGACAACAATTGAGTAATAAAAAGTACCTTTTAAGTTGCTGAAATTAGTAAAAAGCGCAGCTGTGTACGTTTTTTTGTCGCTTTATTATCCTAGCCTGCAATAAACTCGACTGTCGGCATCACGCATACCGAACTTTCTAAGAAATTCGTTCTTTTGTTTACAAATTGGGATTGCTTGCACGTGTAAACTGATCTTGCTTGACCATGATTAATAAGTAGGGGTCATGGATTGTCTATACGTTATCATATTCTTAGTTGCTCACAAACTTTCAAACTGTAAACATGGCTAGTAAAAGAAAATCACTGTATTGACGAAAAAGTTTTACTGATACGCGCAATAGAAACGGGAGAGAAGATAAGTGATTTTTCTAATTCTGATTTTTCTTCTCTCCATTTAACGACAACTCTCTATAACGCCATAAAATGCACAGTCCCTTCATATATATATATAATATCCATAATATATAATTACTCTCTCAAGAGCTTAAAAGCTCATTTACGAAGTCTTCTAGATAGATGTAACAAACACATCTTATCTTAGGAATTGTGAATGTATGTCAGTCTCAAATATTAATCAAACTTTAGGTGGGAGGATCGTATGTTTTTGGTTTTGAATAATTATTTCTGCATGTTTAAAAAACATCTAGGTCTTAGATCTCTTAAGCATGCAGAAACCCTAGATTCTAGGGTTGGTTACCTTAGGAATATAGGCTAGGCTTGATAGGCTCACGGGAAAGGATTCAAGACAAGCGTGACCATTTGAGGTTAAGTTTCGAAAATTAACTTATTAGAATTAATCTATATCCTATACTAATATTATAAAGAGACAGAGTTTGTTTGTTTGTACGCGCTTATCTCAGGAACTACTAATCCGATTTGAAAAATTCTTTTTGCATTAGATAGCCCGTTTATTGAGAAAGGCTATAGATTACATATCATCATGCCACTATCCAAGAGAGCGGAGCAGTAATCATAAATATCAACAAATCTGGCAGACTTTCATACATTATTGTAAAACTATATAGCGAACTATAGAGCGAAGTGAGGGTGAGTCGCTGTACAACATAAAGCCAAAGATTTGAAATTGAGACTTCTTTTTTCCGAACTGGTAGTAGACTCATGACGTTCAGGAAAAATAAATAAATGCTGTATAAAATATTTTGAATTTGAATTGGACATATTTAAAACTAGCAATTTTAAAACTAGGTACGTTTTCACGGTTAGCTATGTTTAGGTATACATTAAGAGTAGTTAGCTACTCCTAAGATATTCATTTAAATTATATAACGATTTACCCTTGTTTTGCTCGGGTGCGAACGCCGTACGCGGATTTTGTTCACAATTTCATGTGTTTTTTTTTTTTTTTGCGGAAACCTGATTCTTTTTCTAAAATAAAAGAAGCCTAAGTTACTCCCTATAACATCAGCTATCTGCCAGTGAAAGTCCCGTCAAAATCGGTCCAGCCGTTTCGGAGATTAGCCGGAACAAACAGACAGACAATACAATAATTGCATTGTTGTGTTCCGGTTCGAAGGATAAGGTAGCCAGCGCAATTACAGGCGAGAGGCATAACATCTTAGTCCTCACAGTGACAACGCACCTGTGGTTCTGCATTTTTGTTACGTAAAACCTAAGTGCATGAACCGTAGGTGTTATGGGCGACAGGTACTACTTTCCATCAGGTGGTCTGTCTGCTCGTTTGTCACTGCAAAAAAAAAAAAAAAAACAGACAAAAATTGTAAAAAATGTTGTTTTGGTATATGTACCGTGTAGACATCCATATGCATTTAGTAAAAAGCGGTTATTTTAATATTACAAACAGACACTCCAATTTCTTTTTTTTTTTATGCGATTCAGTGACAAACGAGCAGCCAGACCACCTGATGGAAAGCAGTACCTGTCACCCATAACACCTACGGTTCATGCACTTAGGTTTTAAGTAACAAAATTGCAGAACCACAGGTGCGTTGTCACTGTGAGGACTAAGATGATATTTTATCTGTATAGATAAATTTGGGATTAAGCATTTATAATAATTCTGAATCTTCGATAATCGAACCTGCAACCTCCGGAGCACTAGACACTCAAGTATATTGTCACACAATGCTCATCCTATCAAATTTAGAAACCATCTAAAATTAACTTCCAAAACGAAATCTTAATCTCCATATTTCACTCTTTATCCTTACAAAAACCATATGTTACTTTCTAACGCCCACCATACATTGAGTCAATAATGTTCTACATTTTATAACTCTTCAATCTCGATTTTTGACGAAAATCATTTAGAAAGTATTTTTTTCTAAGAATTTAATTTGGTCAGAAGTTTGGTACATATTTAATCATATTATTTACTAGCGATTCCCTTGGCTCCGCTCGGGTTCGTCCCTAGTTACGTTTTAACGTTTAGTATGGATTTCTTAAAGATGAGATATTTTCTCGCAGTAAAAAGTATCCAATATGTTGACCCGGATAATCAGCTATCATCATATCAAATTTCATCAAAATCTGTCTTGTGGTTTTCTCGTGATGCGGTCACAGACAGATAGACAGACGAAATTTCTAAAAATTCGGCCTCTGTATTTATAATAATGACTATTTCAATAAGATTTTTCAAAAAATGTTTAACGTACAGATTTCACTCAGTTAAAATTTAATTATATGTATAGATTTAGCGTTGCGTATGCATAAATAAAGAAATTATTAATATTATAATTTGCCATATTTTGCTGCTTTTACCATTGAGATGTTAACCACCGCTTTGTGTAGAAGGAAAACGGAGTGATAAAATTATTGGAAAGTTTGTTTAATGTAGTACAATTGCCCTAGTGTTCTGGTTTGTAGTATGGTGGTGGATAGCCTTTTTCAATAAATAGGTTTTATTACGCAAAAAATAGTTTTTCAAATCGGACTGATAGTTTAATACTGCCAATAAAATTAAAACAATATTGTCGGTGTTTTTTGCGAATTTATTTTATTTTGGTACCCGAAGTTTCAAATGCTTTACAACAATTGTGGTCAAACGAGACTCCTGTGACCATGATTGCTATATTTGAAACGGATAGGTAATTTTTGGATTTTTTTTGATCATTTGTTCCGGATATACTTACTACATCAAAACTTATTTTTAAGAATTTGCTATATTATGTGGATTATTTTGAAACTGACGTTTAAAATTAATCAAGAGAATAGCATCTCGATATTTCACTACATTTAATACAATTCGATGTAGGTCTCTCAGCCATTATATGATATCATTGTCGATTTGGCCGCTAATAGATCGGTCTGACACCACTTAAGTGTTTATTGGTCAAATGGGAGCAGCTGTGTTCGTAATGAATAAGGCTCTCTCTTTATTAAGTATTTTAGATACAGTTAAAATTTTATTACTACACAGATCGTCTAAAGTGCATAAGAAGGTGATTTGTTAAATTAAATTACTTTTAACGTGTTGAGGAACGCGGGAACACCTTTGGTTCAGTTAACAAGTATTTTCTTAGAAATTATCCTGGAGTGGTTAAAGTAAATAAATATACTATATTTTAATTTTAGAAGTGGTATCTTTTTACAATTTAAATAAAAACACTGTATAGGTCTTATCTATTCATTGATAAAAGATTCATGAAAATCGTTACTCAATCACACCAGAACGGCTGAACGGATCTGGATGAAATTTAGCACAGAGATAGATTATAGTCTGGAATAGCACATAGGTTACTTTTTATCCCGGAAAAAATGTACGGTTCCCGTTGGATAGATTAGTTTATATAGCGATTATAATAGTTTGATGATTTCAAAATATATAAAACTTGGTTCGTTTACGACCTAATTGAGCTTTAATATATTTTGATGCGTAATTATGTCTTAGGTCATTTTCAGGTCATCCAGTTTGTTGACTCTAACTGGAGGTGCGAAACGGTACATTATGCGCTAACACTCGGGTATAACTACATATTTAAAATTTTATTCCCGTTTATATTACGATGTAACCTGAAAATCTAATTTACATACATATTATTGTAGCAGTAACGAGGTTAGATAGCAGGTTTCTTTTATATTTTTGCCTGTTTATCACGTACCTGTCTGCGCTTTGGTGAAATTAATTAAAAGGTTTTTCATAGTATATAGCTTGTTTATATATAGCTTTCATAGTATATAGAAGGCAGTGGTAGCCCAGTGGTAACGCGCTCGGTTGGGAAACCGAGTGAAGCGGGTTCAAATCCCGAATCTCGCACCTCTGATATTTTCATGTGCGAATCATTCTAACATGATTACCACTTGCCTTACGGTGAAGGTAAACATCGTGAGGAAACCTGCATGTCTGAGAAAACCTAGCATGTTTTCAAAAGACATGTGAAGTCCGCCAACCCGCACTTGGCCAGCGTGGTGGACTATGGCCTGATTCCCTTCGTATTGAAGGGAGGCCCGTGTCCAGCAGTGGGACGATAAAAAGGGCTGAATACATACATAGCTTATTTTTATTAGGTAGTAAAGAACTGTAAAAGTCTATAGGTATTGAGCGCTATATAACTAAGCAAATTAAGGACCATACCGATATAAACGACATAGATGAAAGTTTTAGAAAAAAATGTAGGTGACAAAAGATGATTCAATTGTGTTCTCAAAATACTATTTTTTTAATACAATGAGTTAAAAAGTGTAATGAAACTTACCTTGAATTTTATATCCAATGTGGGAAATTTGCGTTGGTACAAATTAAGTATACAGCATCATTTAGAAATTCTCAAGGTGGTCTACTTACGACATTTTCATATTATACGCCAGTAGAAATAAAAACAATATGAAATGTTGCGTTCAAATTTGCTAATTTTTATCAAAATAATAAATGAAGAAACTATTTTTCGATCATCATTGATCATGTTAGACAGTTGGACCATCACTGTTCTCGACACCGTTGATTACAAGTTTGAATCCACGCTGGGTAAACGTTTGTGTTGGTTGAAAACAATGCAGTAGGCATGGGTGTACTGAAGGGAGGCCCACCCCCAACAGTGGGACGTCAAAAAAAGGGCTGCATACATTTGAACACTAGTTACACGCCGGTACTTAATCATGCGCTAAGGATTGAGAGATTTGGATGAAATTTAGTACAGAGATATGTAGGTAAGTCGCCTGAATCTAAATGTATATTATGAAATATACATATATAAAAAAATGGTAAGAGACATTTACCTACTAAAAATACGTTTTTTTACTTGTTTTTATGATAAAGAATAACTTGATGACATCATATCTAACTGGAAGGCGCTAGGCACTAAACAAACCACAAGTGAAACAAACGAAGCGTATTAACAGTAGATTAACGCACCTATAACTTCGTGACCGCAAGATGTACGAGAACATGATGTAATATTTTGTGAAATGTTAAGTTTGTTATTAACATATATAAAATACCCTTGCTTTGCTTGAGTGAGGCCTTAGGTGGTTTTGCGGCTTAATTCAAAAATAACGATTTTTCTTTAAGGATGTTATGCATTATGTATATATGTAGATATACCTATTCATCATTAGCAAATGATTAGCGCCATCTATTTCCAAATTTTATTACTAATACTGTACCTATATACTTTATTAGTAATATTTTATTACTAATAATATACCTTTAACCATACAACTCTGACTTACTATTTTATTAAGTACTAGCGACTCAGCCTGGCTTCGCTCGGGTTCGTCCCTAGGTTAATTCCTCATACAAACTTTCATCCGCATTTTCACCCCCTTAAGGGATGATTTCCGGAATAAAAAATATCCTATGTTGTCCTTCCTAGAGTCTCGTACTATCTCCTTACTTAATTTCATCTAAAACGGTCCCTACTGGACCGTTTTAAATGAAATTTATTTTTGAGTTTATTCGTTACAAACATACATTAATTCAAATCTTTCCTCTTTATAATAGTAGTGTAGATAGGCTATACAGAAAAATCTTATGCTCAAGAACTAACAAAAACAATGTAATTTTGATAGTGTTGATAGATAACGTTGATAGTAGAGTAGTAGGTACTATATATTGTCATAATAATATGTAAAGTACAGAAAAACTATTTCAATACATCTTATCAATTCATTTTTCACACAGCTGTGAGATAATTAAAGTATAGAATGTTAATGAGTGCAAAAAGTGACCTGATGCAACGCATTGTCGCATTGTTTCTTTAAATATTTATTCTGTTTTGTAATTAAGTAAACTTATTTGTGCTAGTCCACGTGCCTGTCTTCAATATAGTGATATTTTGAATGATTTGCCTTTGGGCTTATAATATTATTTATTATTATATATCAATTTTCCAATAATGTATGGAAGTCTGCTCGATTTGTTGACATTTATGATTACTGCTCCGCTCCCTTGGGTAGTAGCATGATAATACGAGTATATGTATATTATAAGGCTTCCTCAATAAACGGGCTGTCTAATGCAAAAAGATTTTTTCAAATCGGATTAGTAG
Source organism: Argynnis bischoffii washingtonia (assembly GCA_033884665.1). NCBI lineage: Eukaryota > Metazoa > Arthropoda > Insecta > Lepidoptera > Nymphalidae > Argynnis > Argynnis bischoffii. The sequence goes on from JAEMGE010000029.1 coordinate 7,115,812, forward strand.
ATCCTGAGATTAGCCAAATAAACAAACTTTGTCTCTAACGAGATACTCTTTAATGTGATCATATAAATATTTAAAAAATAAAGTAATTATTAAATTATTCTAATCTCCGCCAACCCGCACTTGGCCATCGTGGTGGACTATGGCCTGATACTCCTCGTATTTAAGGGAGGCCCGTGCCCAGCAGTGGGACGTTAAAACGGACTGAATACAATACAAGAAATTATTTTAATAAATTTCTTTCCTCCTATTATTATTCTTAGACATGACCTTATAAGATCACTGGCGTGTCTATAAAACAGTCTAATTTTTTTTAGAGATTAGGCGAGTTTGTATCCCATTCCTCGTTTTTTTAAATTCCATTCTAATAAATATGTTGTTGGGACATTAACACAGCACCATCTAGTTCCATGGTAAGCTACGAGGCTTGTGTTATGGATATACCAGATATTATTATTGATATAGATATATATAGTATTATTGATACACTACATATATATAATTTTAAATATATACATTATAAATATGATAATTATAACCCGTGACTGTAATACAAATATTTGTGCTCATCACAAAAATGAATGCCCCTAACGCCACTCGAACCCGCGACCGTTGGCACTGCAAACTGAGCCAAACGTATCGTCAAATTCTAATTTATAAGTATTGTAAAATTTTATATAAAATATGATAGATTTAGTACTGTACAAACTTCCATTTTGTCAACAGTCATGCGTGACCGTCGGTTCATTCGTGTCTGGCCGAAACTAATGCTCGACATCGTTTTTCCCAGCTAACCGACAGACAAAGGTTTTACAGTGAAATATTGTAATATTAAAATTCGCTTCGATCATATAACCAAGAATAATGATCTTACTTGCGTAATTTATGTACATATATACCTTACTGTACGTTGTACAATGTTCATGTTGAAGCAACTCATGAGAAACGCACTTGCCTAGAAAGCGAAATGAAGAGTTCAAATGCCGGGTAGTGGTAGCAATTTTCCTTTTCCCGAAATAAAAAAATTAAAAAATTAATAAAAAATAAAGCCGCGTACAAAAACTAGTGGTGAATATTATTTATTCTCGAAAATGACATTTATATATCAACTATGTATGAGGACTTGTTTTGGGTTGTATTATAACGTGTTTTCCCGTGGGTATGAGATATGCTCCCGTGGTAAAAAGTAGCCTGTATCACTCCAGCCCTCTATGTCGACACAAAAAATCACACCAATCCGTCACTCTGCTTCTACTTGATAGAAAGACGAACAAACACACACTTTCACATTTATAATAATTAGTATGGTTGTTTAAAAGGAAACGGATAAGCTATTAATTGAATTTTCATAGAAAATGCCATGAAATATACAAACGGTTAACGGACATATCAATTTGGCACGGTGTAGCTTCTATTAATTCGAAAATATCCCGGAAAAGGTGATTCTGGCTTCCGCATACAAACTATTTTAAATTTATTTCAAACTGGGCCTGATACGCGCGTGGAATATGAGAATTTTGTTTGTTTGTTCATTCGCTTTGATATCTATATATAAATAGGTAAAGACGAAACAGTTCAGTACCTTTTCCTCCTCTGTTTGTCAATATTAAAAATAACTAAACGGGGGTTTTCATTTAGAATAGATACTTAATCAGATATTTTCGAAGTCGGTGCCAGCCAATACAAATCAAAGCACACCGACTTCGAAAATATCTGATTAAGTATCTATTCTAAATGAAAACCCCCGTTTAGTTATTTTTTACTTTTTAATGCCTGGAAGTCGGTTTTTATTTATTTTTTAAAGTTTTTATCATATATTTAATTATGGTGCGTGATATCTACATATTTTTATTTGATTTAATTTTATTTTGTAAAATTACATTACATTTGCTTCCCAATACAAACTTTCATCCCCATTTTAACCCCCTTTAGGGATGATTTCCGGGAAAAAAATATCCTATGGCCTTCCTAAGGTCTCAAACTATGTTCTTACTAAATTTCATCTAAAATCTAAATCGGTTCAGTAGTTTCGAAGCTTATTCGGTACAAACAAACAAACAAGCAAAAAAATCTTTCCTCTTTATAATATTAGTATAGATTACCTAATTATATATTAACTAATTAGGTATAACTCACTATGATAATTAGCACATGGAAATCTCAGTGGTTTGGGACCAGGGTTTGAGTCCATATATCTTGGTTTTTCTAGCGAACCCCCGTTACTCATGAGCAGCCACTGTTTTTTTGTATGAGAAACAATTTTTTTTAGTGTCGAATTAAGCAGCCGGACAAAGCTCTGGTATGCTACTAGTATAGTATAAAGCTTACTAGATAGAATAATCCAAGTTAAAAAAGATATTAATTTAGAAACATTTGCCATATATATAAATGTTAGTAGGAATGTGGGTGTATCTAACCATTTATGTATAATATTATTTATCACAAATTTGAACAGAATTAATAAAAAAATATTGCAATAATGTACTTATGTAACATATTTTTATAAATATATACATTATGGCCACACTAAAAAAGGCTTTATTTTCTAGCTTTCTGAATATTATCTTGCGTACTTTAAAACTATCATTCATATTTTTAATAAATTTGCCAAATTTTAACAGAATTCCTATCATTTTAATGTTAAATATACAATGTACCATCTCATACAAAATCTCATAAAAATCGGTTTAACTATGGAAATTAAACAAAACAAAGTTACGTAAGCTATTATTTATTAATATAGCTCAAACATTTTAATGGTATTTTAATGGTGGCATACTTAAATATTTAAAGAAATAAATACGATGGGACATTAACACACACTACAAACTAGTTCCATGGTAAGCTACGAGGCTTGTGTTATGGATACAAGATAGTTGTTATACTACACATATATATAACTTTAAATACAAACATCCATGGGCCATGACTGGAGTACAAACATTCGTTCCTATCACACAAATGAATGCACCCAGCGGGACTCGAACCCGCTACCGCTGGCACAGCAAGTAGTCACTACAAACTGAGCCAAATGTGTCGTCAAACAACATAATTTTGAATATAAATTAGAAAAGATAACATATTCGCTTAATCCCAAAGACAATAGTCAATCTTAAATGTAATGTTATTTCCGTCTCAAATGATCGAGCTCGCCCTCATTCTAGCTTATCTATGGCTAGGCATGCAGAACAGAGTTCACAGAAATGATATGTGCTACTATTGAAGCATACAATGTATACTCTAATGAACTATTTCACACGGCTACGTAAAGAAACAACGGTTTATGCCATTTTCATGCGCAGTTAGTTTGTCATTGAATTATAAACTGCCCTTACATAGTTGATACTTTTACATATTAAATTTGAGAAAACGTTACTAAAAGGTGTTCTAAAATCGCATTTATTGGGTGATTCTGTAATCTGTACATAGTTATCTCTCTTAAGTGGCTTGTTTAACGACGAGGTTAGGTAATCCTATGTCGTGATAATACTTAAAGGCAAATTCTCTTTTTCCTCAGGTGGATTCGAACCCGTTGTATACAAGAGTACACATAATTAATATTACTAATATACATATTTTCGCAATTTTTTTACCACTACGCCAGATATCATATAATATTCAGAACAAACAATAAATGTTAAGACTTACTAGCAACTCTCCCTCGCTCCGCTCAGATTCGTCCCTAGTTACGTTTTAACGTTAAGTATAGATTTCTCAGAAATGAGATATTTTGTCGCAGTAAAAAGTATCATATATATTGACCCTCAGAATTTTATTATACGTATAGCTAAGAAACAATCTATACTAATATTATAAAGCTGAAGAGTTTGTTTGTTTGTTTGGTTGAACGCGCTAATCTCAGGAACTACTAATCTGATTTGAAAAATTCTTTTTCATTAGATAGCCCGTCAACTGAGGAAGGGTATAGGCTAAATATCATCCCGGGAAAATGTACGGTTCCTGTGGGATAGATTTTTTTGCCTAGGGACGAACCCGAAGCGAAGCGAGGGTGAGTCGCTAGTTTTGAAATAAATGGTATAATATCATTGACTGCAAATTATGCTTAGGATGAAAAATTGCTAATTAATGTTCAAACTTGAAACTTTTATCGCAGTATTTCTGGTATCTGTATTCTAGTCTTCTAGACATTCAATGACTCTTGTGGGTGACTAATCTTTTAATAACCATACTCTCAAATACAATTTCATACCATATAATCATAATAAATAAGGATCATAATCGTAAACTTTATCTCACAAGCTATTTGCATTCTCAGATAGTTAGTAATAACTGTATGTATTGACTTTGATAAACTAAAATGTTGTTTGTTTAGAGAAAATATGTATGTACCTGTGTTTGTAATTATCTATTGAAAAAGCGGTGAGCTAATTCTCCATACAATATTTCTGACTTCATAAATACATACAATTTGTAATGTATTTCCGTACTTCCCTCCCCTTTTCAAATAAATGATGGATTTCCAAAATTGTTTTAATTTGTTTAACATATGATATACTAAAGACTCACCAAAACAAATCTATCCTACGGGAACCGTACATTTTCCTGGATGATAAATAGCCTATAGCCTTCCTCAATAAACGGGCTATCTAATGCAAAAACATTTTTTAAATCGGATTGGTAGTTCCAGAGATTAGCGCGTTCAAACAAACAAACAAACAAACAAACTCTGCCTCTATAATATTAGTGTAGATATGTAAAGCTTGTGCAAAATTTCATGCTTGTAGACTCTAGACCTGTATGTTGTCTTATGTCAGTGAATCAGTGAATGGATTTAGTTTTTTTTGTTCTAGTTTAGAATTTAGACTTAGAAATTGCTAAAGTTTTTATTTTGTATGTGTGGGATGTTTATTACTATTTTACGCTGAAATTGCTGGAGGAATTCCGATGAAATTCAGTACACAGATAGTTTATGAGTTATGACCGGGACATATATCTACGATCTAAAAAGAAAGACTACGTATATATATATTCTAAAACAATAACTCTCTTTTTCCTGTCCCTTCCTTAGAGTATTTAGTATCTGGGCGACCGAGATTCTCTCTTGATTCAAATTGTTAGAGCCGTTTCCGAGATACAGGAAAAAAAAATATTTATTATTATATACAAGATTGGTAATTTAATATTATAAGATTTTATAAGCTGGTCTTTTTTATATCAAATATGATTATGTAATCAATACATACTCGTATGATAAAATTCTGGGTCGAATCTGTACATTAAATATTTTTTTGGAAAATCTTACTGAAATAGTCATTATATCCAAATCCAAATCTATAGTTTTTACAATTTTGTGTCTGTCTGTCTCTCTGTCTGTCTGGAAACGCATCACGAGAAAACCACTGGACGGATTTTGATGGGTATGGCGATAGCTGGTTAGTCGGGTCAACATTTAGGATTTCAATTTACGTTTTACTGCGGGAAAATATTTCATCTCTGAAAAATCTATACTAACCTTAAAATATATATTATTTGACTTCTTAATTTAATTTTGTTTTTGTTTACATTTGATAATTTGCTTTCACTGTATGCATGATTATTTTCGTTTTTGTAATATTTGTTTATGTGTAATAAGAACATAATCAAATAAGCTTATGAGTACCTACACTAAACTTTAAATTTTTTTTTTTTTTACCTTTTATCTAATATTGTGCATACTGTGATTGTCTGTAAGTGTAAAAGCATTTAATCAATGTAATAATAGCATAACTGTATGTAATGTATATATAAGTACAATATTTTTTTAAGTTTCGCAAAACAGATGAGGGTGACGTCATAATGTTTTTTATCTCGATACTAGCTATTAGCTAAACAAGTTTCTTTCATCCTTCTGACATCTTTATCAGAAATTTAGGGTTATTAAAATTTAAACTTTATTACAAGGTAATGAAAGCAATTTTCCTTTAATGGCTTAAAGTGATGTCGATAGTACAACGTTATGTAATAACTATGTATGTAAATTAGGAAATAATTACAATTTCTAGTCAAAATAATTAATGTTGTACTATAGAGAGAATAACTTTGTTGTTTTTTCTTTAATATTATTATTTTTTGGTGGCTGTAGTAGCGCAGTGCGTATGTCACTGTTATTATTGCAATATTGGTCGCAGGTTCAATCTTGAACTAAGCAAATACGTATAGAAATATGTGTAAAATAACACTAGGTGATACTCTACCTTATTTTTAGTAATATATATTCGTAATATAAAGAATGTATAGAAAATTAGTTACCTATAGGTAGATTTTGATTCCACGGTTCGGTAAATGTTTGCATTGATCATACAAATGCTCATTTGTCTGGGGTTGTTGTCAAAATCAAGGATGTTATCCGTTACTCTAATTTAAAGTATGGGATATAAAAAATAATTTGGTATCCGTAATAGAAAGAGACAATAATTTCGAATTATTTAGGAAAGGGATGGAGTCCATAGGAGAGATATTATAACTATAACTTTGTTTTCCTATCTATAAATATAATTTGAGTCAATGTATAATCTATACTATAATATTATAAAGAGGTAAATTTTGTGAGTTTGTGAGGTTGCAGGGGGTAATCTCTGGATCTACTGAACCGATTTAAATGAAATTTGGTAAAAAGATAGTTTGAGACCCTGGGAAGGACATAGGATACTTTTGATCCCGGAAATCATCCTTTAAGAGGGTGAAAATGGGAATGAAAATTTGTATGGGGAATCAACATAGGGAAGAACCTGAGCAAAGCGAGGGTGATAAGTATATAATATAATAAAAAAATAATAATCACTCTTAGGACAAATTGTTTTATTTTTCTAGTATCAAATTACGGATACGTATGTGAAATTATTTCATATCCGTATCCATTATCGTTTAATATCCTTAACAGTCTAAATATTTTTTTAATCAAAACCTAAATAGGTAGGTACCTAATGTTTTGACCCAAGAAACAAATTCAGTTATTTCGTAAAATTACCAGTCAGTTAAATTTTTTTTAATGTCTCATCATATCAGTAATGTTGAATTGTTTCTGACCCCAGAGGTCAGATGAGGATTGCTTTAAGTAATTTCTACGCTCGTTAATTTCATATTTGTCATATTTTGTTGCCGTAACTTTGTTTTTGGGTCAGGCAATACAAGAATGTCAACATTGTACGTTCAGTTATGCGTTTTATAGTATTTCTTAGGAATAATATTTTATATCTATTGTATTCAATCCTTTTTAACGTCCCACTGCTGGGCATGGGCCTCCCTTCAATACGAGGGGGATCAAGCAATAGTCCACCACGCTGGCCAAGTGCGGACGGACTTCACATGTCTTTTGAAAAATTGATGGGTTCTCTCAGACATGCAGGTTTCCTCACGATGTTTTCCTTTACCGTAGGAAAGGTGGTAATCATGTTAGAAATGATTCGCATATGAGAATATCAGAGTTGCAATGCCCGGGACTTGAACGCTTTACTCGGTTTCTAAAGCGAGCGCGTTACCACTGGGCTACCACTGCCTTTATAACAATTGTTATTAATAATTATGTTACAAACTCATTAGCTGATGTTGAAATGGAGGCTGCAGATACAATTTTCTCACGTGGAGGATAACCTTGACCCTCTTTTCATCTTTCTATTTATATATGTATGTATGTCTGATAAACAACATGGATTTACCCCAAGAATAGATAATATTATAAAAATGTCAAAAGGTTGAATAATTAAGTCACAAGTGGGTCAACAGTGACCTACGTGAAACTCATAAGTCCCAAAGAATTAGCAAGCTGAAGTGGCAGTGGGCTGGTCACATCTGCCGCAGAACCGATAACCGATGGAGTAGACGGGTTCTAGAGTGGAGACCACGGCTCGGCAAACGTAGTGTAGGACGCCCTCCAGCTAGGTGGAGCGACGATATTCGTAAACTGGCTGGCAGCGGTTGGATGCGTAGAGCTGAAGATCGAGCTCAGTGGCGTGCCATAGGAGAGGCCTATGTCCAGCAGTGGACGAAAGCAGGCTGATTATGATGACAGTTACAGCGCGAAGAAGTAATAAACATACAAACAAATTTTCACATTTATTAAGAATAGTCAGATTACAAAGCTAACAATTTATTCTTACTAATGTTATATAGGGGCAAGGTTTGTTTGTTTGTTTGAACGCGCTAATATCAGGAACTACTTATCCGATTTGAAAAATTCTTTTTGCATTACATAGCCCGTTTATTGAGAAAGGCTATGGGCTATATATCCTATAATATACTATACATATAATTAAATTCTAACTGAGTCGAATCTGTACCTTAAATATTTTTTGGAAAATCTTATTGAAATAGACTTTATTATCGATACAGAGACCGAATCTACAGTTTTTAGATTTTTGTTTGTCTGTCTGTCTATCTGTCTGTTACCGCATCACAGAAAAACCAGTGGAGGGATTTTGATGAGATTTGGTATGATGATAGCTGGATATCTGGGTCAACATATAGGATACTTTTTACCGCGGGAGATTATCTCATTCCCACGGGAGTACACGTTGTAACACAACCCAAAAAATATTTATGATCAGAATTTCTTGAAACTTGGTGTTAATGCTCTTCAATACAATGAAATAAATACGTGATTTAGCGTTTTTTGAAATTCATCCTATAAGGAGATAAAATAAGGGACGAAAATTTGTATGAAACCTACCTTTTTAAAGTTTTTTTGTTGTAGTTTTAGTGCGAGCGAAGCCGCGGGTTTTGCTAGTATGATATATAATCTATCTATTCCGTACTAACGTTATAAAACGCACCGTACGTTAAGTACGAATCCAAGCGAAGCGAGGGTGAATCCCTAGTATTATATAATGGAATGTGAATATTCACAGTTAAAGCTAATTCTGATGCGATAATAGAGAGTCCAATTACAGGTCTTCGCCCTACAAAGCATATCATACGTTGCGTCTATTAAGGATCGGTTCTACGAATCGATTCGTTTTGAAATATAGCCAGTTTATTTATATAACACCTTCTAGGAACACAGATGCATACCAACGCTGTTAGGTCATTTTATGTTTTGTTTATGATCTTGTTTTATTTATGCCTAATATACTTGCAATGTAATAATTGTTTTAGTTGTTCTAACATGCAGTATCGCATGTATACTTAGATTCGCCCCTGGTTACGTTTTAAGGTTTAGTATAGATTTCTCAGAGATGAGATATTTTCCCGCAGTAAAAAGTATCTTATATGTTGACCCGGATAATCAGTTATCGTCAAAATTTCATCAAAATCTGTTCGCTTTGGTCGTAATGCGGTCACAAACAGAGAGACAGACGAAAATTCTAAAAACTATAGATTTGTTAATTTACAGATTCGACTCAGCTAGAATTTTATTATGTGTATAGATTAACGGTGCTTTTCAATTTTTTTGAATTATTGATTTACAAACTAGTGGCTTACCCTTGCTTTGTGCATTTTGTACCTATGGTGTCTAGACAGCGACACCTTTTGGCAATTTTTAATAATGACACTAGCCTGTGACTTACACAAAGTTATAGTCTATCTGTGTACTAAACTTCATCCAAATTCGTAGTAACAAACATACATACACATAAAAACTTTACATATTTTGTAATACATAGAACGAGTAAGTGTGATTCTTATCGCTGGTAATGAAAACTATAGATAAGTTATTGGTATCCGCGGTGAGTAAAATCGAGGAACTTCTCTTATTCCTTAAGGAAATTAATGTTAAATAAAACATAAAAACAAACAAACATAAAAAAGTTTGTCTGTCTGTCTGGTACTTTTTACGCTTAATCCGCTAAACCAATTTAGATGAAATTTGGTATGGAGATAGTTTGAGAACATGGGAAAGGCATAAGATAATATTTATCCTGTAAATAACCCCTTAAGGGCACCCCTTAAGGAGGGTCCCCTTAAGGGAGGAAAGTCTGTATGGGAAATCACCCGTTTCTCAACTAAGGGATATAAAAGTCGCTAGTACCTACTCTATAATCTATGTAATTAATATTTATCTATTTTTTTAGTTGTTACTTATTATACCTAACTTTACATATGAGTCCGCACGAGTCACACAAGCCTCATTTAGCTATGAATAGATATGGTTATCTATTAAAACATAAAGCCAGAGAAAGGCATACTGTTTGCTATACGATTTCTGTAAAGGGTGAAAATAACAGGTCTTGGTAGTACGTGTCATCTCTATAAAATGGGCGTAATGTTCACTTTACCTATATCTCATGATAAGCTCTCAATATATATATATATATATATATATATATATATATATATATATATATATATATATATATATATATATATATAATTAGTAGAAATATTTTAATTCTGCAGAAATTACAAAACGTACTTTTCCTAACTATTTTGAGCTTATACTCATAGTTGGTCGTAAATAATGATTTTCATACCGTAGTAGTCAGCTTTCTATGTCTTTCTCTACGTGGATACGATACGTTTAATTTTTAAATAAACGTTGTTTTATCACAGTAGTTGCTTGTGTAATTGAATTTTTACATAGTCGTTCTGATTTACGTTGATAGTTGCGGGTATGATTCTCGATCATAGCAATTATGTAGCTATATGGTAACATTACACTTTCAACAAATCCCACTAGATCGCCACTAATTAGAGGTCAACGAAAATGACTTCAAGAAAGGAGTGAAAAATTTGATCACTTTTGACTAATTTTCGTATTTATTTTATTATACTAGCGACTGACCCTCGCTTTACTTCAGTGCACCCCATGATGCCTAACAGTAGCCTATGTTACTCCAGATCTATGGATGTACTAAATTTCATCCACCAACGAACATACATACATACAAACTTTAGTATTTATAATGGTAGTATGATTGCATAGGTTTGATATTTTACTATTTTCCTGGTATTAAGCAATAGTTAGCCTACATACATTTTTTGTTCCTGAGTCAAATGAACATAAATGTATCTACTTGCAAAATCACGACGCGACGTTGACGACTAGTGTGGACAAAAAATTAGGACGCAAGGTGAGCGACATTTCAAAATATAAGTATGTAGGCAAAACAACTAGCCCACACACGCTTATCGTTATCTACAGCATCCGATGTCAGTGATAAGAGTAATTTGATTCCTACTAACTCTCGGTAAAGTCTATCGCTTAAAGTTTAAATTGGGTTTAGTGACTGATACCCTAACTCGCTGTTTTACATTTATAATAGTAATTAGATAATCATTATATTTTAAATTAATATTTAATGAAATAACAGCAGAGGAAAACTTACTGGAATTATTTCCAGTAAATTTGAGGTTCAGCGTCCCACCGCTGTGTTGAGGTCGCTAGCATACAAAATATTACCTACAACCAAACCAAACGAAATCGAACCCGCTACCCCTTGCGTAGGCAGTAACGACCACTATACTATACAACCGCTTTCATGTATTATGTAATTTATTATTTATATACCATAAAGTTATTAATCTACCCATATGTTTAGCTTATATCGGCTACATGCCAGAGATTATAATTTGCGACGTAACATCGTATAAGTAATTTAGTTAATAATAGTTAAACGTTAAAAGAAAGTATTTAAACGTGGGTGTTTAAATATCAAAGATCAAACCGATCAGACCTTTGTTGTCGCCATCGATTCCTTTCTCTGACCCGCCCATTACTGTAACGAACGCATGTATAATGTATAAATTGTCTAAATTACCTATACTGCGATTGTCGATCACTTTCTAATGTACCTACTGAAGACACAAGAGGACGCGAGTAAAATACGAAATTTTATAATCTCATCAAGTATGTCTGTTCACACTGTACTGTACGCACTAGACACAGCCATTTTACTTGGAGAATCCTGGAATTTGGTAGGCATTATGTGTCTGGTGGTAACTGCTAGAAAATGGAGAAGTCAAACAAGGCGAAAGAAATACATGCGCGTGCGTGCGTGCGTGCGTGCGAGCGTGCGTGCGTGCGTGCGTGCGTGCGTGCGTGCGTATGTGTGTGTGGGTGGGTCTGTTCGTGTGTGTGGGTGGGTCTGTTCGTGTGTGTGTGTGCGCATGCGAAGCAGCTGGGCGGATTTAAAAAAAATAGTAGGTACTCATAAAGATAGACTGTGATCGGAGTACACATAGGCTACTGTTACACTTCGGGATGCAGATGAGGCAAATGAGGTTAAGTCACTAATGTAGTTGAAAGTATTATTTAAATATATATGTAGGTACGTATTTTATGATAATTTATATATCGATGGTCATTGACTTAGACCACACAAATAATAGGGTGACTCGGCGCTATTTCTCGATTGTCCAAGCGGCCGTGTACTCAATTTTTGATAATATCTGCCTTCAGTGTACACGATAATGGTTCTTATGTAAATATGTTTTGCTAAGCGTGACTGCTACGTAACATTAATTCTATACTTGATATGTAAATTGGTAACTAAAAAAATTCATTATTTCGCGTACTACAAGCTAATGTGCTTCGTTTGATGAATACCTATGACTTACATACAACTGTGTATGATCCATACAAAATTTTTGTAACTTAAGATTGAACACACTGTTCTCCGTTTTGATAAATACACGCTTCTATTGAACTACAGCGGCCTTCATGCTTTACGCTTACGCATCACGGAAAACCCCTAAGCAAATTATGAAAGTGTCTTACGCTTAAACGCGATTATAGAAGTTTGATTCACTTATGTAATAATGACGAGTTATTTATTTTTTTATTTTATTTTTTATTCATTTTTTTATTATTTTTTTATTTTTTCTTTTTATTTTTTTTTTGTTATTATATGCAGTTTTTTTAATTTAAAAATCTGAAATCAAATATGTATATGTATACATGTTTTAAAACAAATAATTTCCTTCACTTGATTTTGTGACTATCAAGTAATAAAACTTTACGTTTGTGGTGTTAGCATTATGTAATTTAATTTTACATTAAGCAAAAATGTTTCGACTATGGAATGTGATTTATGATATTTTGGTACAAGTTCGAAACAAGTTTACCTTAAGTCCAATAGTTTCCTCGTTTCTTGAAGTCGATTAAAAATGTAAGGAATGTAAAAAAAAAAATATTCAAATATTTTTAATAACATATATGTATAATATGTAAGTATTATAATTTCAAATGTGAAAACCAAGATAATATTTTTATTATATATAAAATATTATTTATCCAAACTAGTAAGGTAAGGTACACAACGTGGTCACAGTGGCATGCGGTTAGCTTTCTCAATTATTGGGATTTCCGAAATATTTTTATCGTACCATTAGAGTGTTTGTTTTATGTTTCGATTCTCTTACTCATAATTATAATTAATTATAATTTTAACAATTCTGACTAATGTCAATTATGCGAAAGTTTGTTTGTTAACTTGTTCTTCTTTGACGCATCAACGGAATGCAATGTTTTAGGGTTTCGAAGTCAAAGGCAAAAACAGAACTCTTATTCGCAACCCTCAGTACACTAATTAAACTCGTAATTGTCTGATTTTTTTGCTTAAAAATAATTTAAGGCTCGTGAACGTGTTACTAGTTTATAATAAAGAAATATGGTTTATAGCGACTCACCCCCGCTTCCCTCTAGTTCGACCGTAGTGAAAAACAAAAACAAATTATCCCACGGGGATCGTACATTAAATCGTACAGTAAAAAGTAACCTATGTGCTATTCCAGACTATAATCTATCGCTATGCCCTTCATCTAGATCCGGTCAGTCTTTCTGTTGTGATTGAGTAACAAACATCCATTCAAAATTTTACATTTATAATATTTATATGAAATTAAGATTGTAGGATGATACATAACATAACACATACATACCTATTTATTATGTATATAAAATGTGTTATATGAAAATTGACGCAGCGTAACCCAACTTGTTATGACAACAGGAACGTCGGGATAGTTTAATTAGGCCAACGTTTATGGTTCCGTCGACTCGGCTTAGTATTGTGAATCTTAACGTTTTCCAAATGAATACGGTTACAGCGGTATTAGGTTGCTTCCCGTCTGTTAACACGAATTTCATGTCTATTTCTAATGTAGTTGTGATTATTTTTGCTTGATTTATAGTTTCCTTCGAATTTTCGTATTTTACTATTCCGTTTAAATATTAAGGAGTAAAGGAATTAGGCTACGAATATAGGTAATGTAAATATTACGTGTGAACCATACAATAGATTTGTGTCAATTTTCAATTTATTGTATCTCCGGTGCTTTTTTTCCGATTATGTAAAACATTATAACTTTGCAAAATAAACTATGGAAATTGAATTTGCATGTATGAATTCAGCCCTTTTTAAAATCTGGAAACGCGCCTCTCCTTTAATACGAGGGGATGAGTCCATAGTCCACCATTCTGGCCAACTCAGTTCTCGAACATCACACGTCTTTTGAAAATTTGCTAAGGTTCTCTCAGGCATGCCGGTTTCCTCATGAAATAACGTAAATATAATAATCTAATTATTTGGTATTAAATCGATAATTACTTCCGGAAGTTCTGGAAGTTTTATATTATATACCTATAGGAGATATTGACACATTGAAAAAATGACAAATGACAAAAAAATGACACATTTTAATGACAACTTAGTTCGTTCGGCGTTTCTTCTGAATATAAAAATTGCGTTTACCTATAAATTAGATTATAAATTTCCTAAAACTTAAAACACCTTATCTAATATGAAATTTTATATACCTATGTATTCAGCCCTTTTTAACGTCCCACTGCTGGGCACGGGCCTCCCTTCAATACGAAGGGGATCAGGCCATAGTCCACCACGCTGGCCAGTGCGGATTGGCGGACTTCACATGTCTTTCGAAAACTTGCTAGGTTTTCTCAGACATGCAGGTTTCCTCACGATGTTTTCCTTCACCGTAAGGCAAGTGGTAATCAAGTTAGAAATGATTCGCACATGAAAATATCAGAGGTGCGAGACCCGGGATTTAAACCCGCTTTACTCGGTTTCCCAAGCGAGCGCGTTACCACTGGGCTACCACTGCCTATATAATACAAGAATTGCCCACAATTATTTTAAAGATGTTTAATATGAAAATTTATTCCTATATCACCATGCAGAGGGAGGTCAAATACGAATCATAGATTCAGTTGATTTGATTAATGCTGTAAAAGGATAGGTTCTTGCGTTCTGATGATTCAGACTGAATGTATTCAGCCCTTTTTAACGTCCCACTGCTCGACACGGGTCTCCCTTCAATACGAGGGGAATCAAAATTCAGACTGAATGTTCGAGTTCTATCAGCAGATGTTCAGTATAAGTGGTCAAGGCTAAGGTAAAGTATACTTCATTTAAGACTAATACGGAAGGCGTACGCACTGAAACTATTCATATATTGATTGATCAATATAATTTAATACAATCATATACGTATTACATATATTGATTTTCAGTATTTATGTGAATGAGTTTATTTTTTTCTTTTTTAATACTGCCTATATAGGATATATGTATTTTAGAAAAAAAAAAAATTTTACTATCGGCTCAACCTCGCTTCGCTTGGGTTCGCCTCTAGGAAAACAAAAACAAACCCACGGGTCCGTACATTCTCCCGGGATAAGAAGTGGCCTATGTGTTATTCCAGACTAATCTATAATATGTTAGTATTTTGTGTAGCATTTAAACAATATCGACGACACGTTTAGCTCAGTTTGTAGTGACCATTTTTGCTGTGCCAGCGATCGCGGGTTTGAGTCCCGCTGGGGACATTCATTTGTGTCATGAGCACGAATGTTTGTACTTCAGTCATGGGTCATATTATATATTTATAATATGTATGTATTTAAAGTTACATATATACCTATCTATGTGTAGTGTACCAACTATCTGGTATCCATAACACAAGCCTCGTAGTTTACCATGGAATTAGATGGTGCTGTGTGTTGTTGTCCCAACATATTTATTATTTATATAATATTAAAAACGAAAATTACATGAACGATAACGTATAGTCAGTATGCCTATTAACTACGATTTGACTTATGATTGTTATGTAATTTTAAGTATGAATTAATTACAAGAGATAAACCATGATATTTCAACTCCGTCAACATATGTTGTGCATTTCGTAATGAGGCCCTCGAACTAAGGTCATGCGTCCTACGTCTGTAATGGCATGGT